>JAYESD010000008.1:181146509-181746509 GCA_036927565.1 Tuctoria greenei | reverse complement strand
AGGAGATTCTGATGGTATGTGAATTTTTGGACGTGTTCCCGGATGAGTTGCCAGGAATGCCACCGGATCAAGACATTGAGTTTGTTATTGATTTAATACCTAGAACTGCACCTATAGCAAAGAGGCCGTATAGGATGCCTCCTAAGGAGTTAGCGGAGCTCAAGAAGCATATTTAAGAGCAACTAGAGAAAGGTTTTATTCACCCAAGCTCTTCACCTTGGGGAGCGTCCGTTCTGTTTGTGGACAAGAAGGATGGAACACAAAGGATGTGTGTGGATTACCGAGCTCTCAACGAGGTGATGATCAAGAACAAGTACACCTTGCCCCGCATAGAAGACTTGTTTGATCAGATGAAGGGTGCTCGTGTTTTCTCCAAGATTGACTTGAGGTCGTGATACCTTCAAATGAAGATTAGACCGTCGGATATACCCAAGACAGCTTTCAGGACACGATATGGATCTTATTAATACACCGTGATGTCTTTTGGATTGACAAACGTGCCTGCCTATTTTATGTATCTCATGAATAAGGTCTTCATGGAATACTTGGATAAGTTCATAGTGGTGTCCATTGATGACATTATGATCTACTCAAAGGATGAGAAGGAACATGAGGAACACCTGAGGCTTACATTGCAGAAACTGAGGGAGCATCAATTGTACGCCAAGTTCAGCAAGTGCCAGTTTTGGTTGAAATAAGTGTTGTTTTTGGGTCATATCATCTCGGGAGGAGGAGTTTCGGTTGACCCTGTAAAAGTGAGAGACGTGTTGAAATGGGAACCGCCGCAAAACGTAAAAGAAATAAGGAGCTTTTTCGGGATGGCTGGATATTGCCGTCATTTCATCAAGGACCTTTCCAGGATAGCCAAGCCCATGACAGAGTTTCTAATGAAGAGGTTTTCTGAAGGACTCAAGCTTGTCAAGAGAGTTTTGAGGAGTTGAAGAAAAGGTTAACAACAGCCCCAGTTTTGATATTGTCGGATGTGAGCAAGAGTTTTGATATATATTGTGATGCATCAAGACAAGGATTTGGATGTGTTCTCATGCAAGAAGGTCAAGTGGTTGCATATGCATCGAGACAATTGAAGAAACATGAGCAGAATTATCCAACACATGATTTGGAACTTGCAACCGTAGTACACGCATTGAAGATTTGGAGACACTACATCCTTAGACATAGGTGTGAAATTTATACGGATCATAAGAGTCTCAAGTACATATTCACACAAATGGATCTGAATTTGAGGCAACAAAGATGGTTGGAGCTCATCAAGGATTATGATGTGGGGATCAACTATCATCAAGGGAAGACTAATGTAGTGGCTGATGCCTTGAGTACGAAAGGAGTAAGTCATCAACTCATAGTTCGAGAGTTGTCATCTGAGTTATGTAAGGAGTTTGAATGGTTGAACCTCAGATTTGTGAATGAGATGGGAATAATGGAGTTAAATCCAACCTTGGAGCAAGAAATTTGAGAAGGTCGGACCAAGGATGAGGAAATCCAAGAAATCAAAGAAAGGACCCAAGAGGGAAGAGAATTCAGGTTTGATGAGGATGAACATGGTACCCTATGGCTCGGTAAAAGGATTGTCGTGCCGAATGTAAAGCATATTCGGGAGACAATATTAAAAGAGACACATGACTCGCCATACTCAATTCACCCTGGTTGTACGAAAATGTACAAAGATTTGAATACATGTTATTGGTGGGATAGCATCAAGAAGGACATAGCTGAATATGTAGCTCTATGCAATGTGTGCCAACGAGTCAAGGCAGAACATCAAAAGCTAGCGGGATTATTGCAGCCATTGAAGATTCCGGAATGGAAGTGATAAGAAATCGGTATGGAGTTTATAGTTGGATTGTCACGTACACAGTCCGGTCAAGACTCAATATGAGTCATTGTGGATCGGTTGACCAAATCAGCTGATTTTATACCTGTCAAGACCAAGTATACCGCTGCACAGTTAGCCGAATTATACATGGAGCACATTGTGTGTCGACATGGAGTCCCGAAGACGATAGTCTCAGATAGAGGTTCTCAATTTACCTCTAGATTTTTGCAGAAATTGCATGAAGCATTGGGAACAAGGTTGGATTTCAATTCAACATATCACCCTCAAACGGATGGACAAACTGAGAGGACCAATCAGATTTTGGAGGACATGTTAAGAGTGTGTGCTTTGAAGCATGGGAAAAGTTGGGACAAGAGTTTGTCGTATGCGGAATTCTCATATAACAATAGTTACCAGGCAAGTTTGAAAATGTCACCCTATGAAGCACTATATGGGAGGAAGTGTAGGACACCTTTGTTCTGGATTGAGACAGAGGAAACTCAAGTATTTGGTCTGGATGTGTTGCCAGAAGCTGAAAGGCAAGTTCAGGTTATTCGTGAAAATTTTAGGGCTGATCAATCAAGGCAAAAAGGCTATGCAGACAATAGGAAGAGAAAATTAGCCTTTGAAGTGTGAGACTTTGTTTACCTCAAGGTGTCACCAATGAGAGGTCATAAGAGGTTTAACATAAGAGGAAAGCTAGCACATCGATACATTGGGCCATTCAAGATTTTGGACAAAAGAGGAGAGGTAGCATATAAGTTGGAGATGCCAACTTATTTATCGGATGTTCATAATGTCTTCCATGTTTCCCAGTTCAAGAAGTGCTTGAGAGTGCCGGAAGAACAGGTGCCAACGGAAGAATTGGAATTAGATGAAGATTTGACTTATGCTGAACAACCGGTCAAAATCTTGGAAACCAAGGAGAGAGTCACAAGGAATAAGATTATTAGATGGTGCAAAGTTCAACGGAAGCATCATACAGAATCGGAAGCAACATGGGATCTAGAGGATGATCTCAAGAAGGAATTCCCCTATCTCTTCTCTTCCGCGTCGAATCTCGAGGGCGAGATTCATTTTAAGGGGGGGTAGGTTTGTAACACCTTCATTTTCATGCATCATGCCCTGCACCAGTCATTAAATATGTCTAAAATTAATCCACATAAAAAGGAACAAATTTAAAATGAATTAATAGCAAAACCGCACTTAAGAATTCTGGGAAGTGCGGACTAGTCCAATCTTAGTGCGGACTAGTCCGATTTCTCTCTGACTTCGAACAGACTTGTCCGTTTTGCTGCGGACTAGTCTGTATTTTCTCTCTGGGCACTTTCGGACTTGTCTGGTCCTGTGCGGACTAGTCCGGTGTTCCAATTTCTTGGAATTTTTGCTAGGTCCCTGGACTTGCCCGGACTTGTCCAGTGTCCAACGGACTTGTCCGTTTCTCCCTCTGACTAAAGTCGGACTTGTCCGATTTTTGGCCAGACTTGTCTGTTTTTCCCCTCTGGATAAGTTCGAACTTGTCCGATGTCCGATCCGGACTTGTCCAATTTCTCTCTATCCAACTTCAGACTAGTCCGGCCCTTTTCGGACTTGTCCGATAAATCGTGACTCCGAATTGATCTTTTGTTTCACCACTTGTTTCTTGGGTTTTACATTAAGTGGGCCTAGGGACGTCGTGCCTAACTCTTTTAGAGCCCATGTGGGACTCCAAACTGACCCCTACTCATCTCAAAACTCAAAATCCATCTAACCCTAGCCTCCACCTCTATATAAACAACCGCACCCCTTGGCTTGACATATATTTGCTACTTTTCCTCCTCACCCAAACCCTAGCTCGTGGATAGCCACCACCAAGGAGGGAGAAGGAGATCTAGAACAAGAATAAGAAGAGGAGGAAATGAAAGAGGATCAAAATCTCCATCAACTTCGCGTTCTCCATCGATGATTCACCATCAAGTTCTTCATCCACCCTAGATCGTCAAGAATCGAGTGTTGCCTCCAAAACCCTTGATTCATTGGAGTCTTAGATACCTTGTACACCTTCTACTTCCTTTTCCTTATGTGACTTCAATCCCAAATCTCTAAATTCACGTCGATCTAGGAAACCCTAGTTCGCTAGTTCCGCGAAGTGCGGACAAGTCCAGTCCCTAGCGGACTTGTCCGATTTTCCTGGTTAATTTGTGTTGAATTAATTCTAAAATTGATTTGAATCAATTCCAAACCTATCCAAACTTGTTAAAAACTATTAGAACTAGTTGGTAAACATTATTAACAACTTATTAACTAGTTTTACCTTGCATTTGCATTAATCATGCATGTCATGTCATATTGAGTGATATTTGTGCACTCTTTGATTGTGTTTCTTGTCTTGTATGTTTATTGTGCGGATTAGACGGATTTGCGCTAGAGAGTGCTGCGAAGGATCTACAGCACCCGGAGTTTGAAGTCTTTGATCCTAATCAAGCTCAAGAGCAAGGCAAGTGTCCTTGATCATATTGATCCTATTTTGACAAAAACGTTTTGTTTGCAAAATTGCATGCTTATGTCAATTTGACGGGAGTCCTATGATAGGAAGTTTACTAGTTTTGTCTAACCACCCTTGTCACCTGGAATTCATGGTAGAGAGTCAGGATAGGCTTTTTACCTTTTTGCTTCTCTTAATTAATTGGGATGGGAAAACAACTATACTATTCAATTATGTATTAGTGAGATTATGGTTAATATGAACTGGTTAATATGGTATGATAATGGGTGATCTAAGCAAGTCTGGTATGTGGATGGGTTGGATGTTATGGTGGTTTGCTTGCTTTAGATCTAAGGATCGGTTCATGCGAGAATACGCCAGGACTACAGTGCCACCATGAGACCAAGTATGGGTGCTGCGTAGCTGATTAATTAGGGCTTTGCTAATGCTGTTTGGACCATTAAGGATGCTCAGGGAAGGGGTAGCTGGATTGGGCTTGTTGATGATTGGTGGGACTACCCTGGGATTTGAATGGCTCAAGAGGGGGCCCTTGGTTGAAGATGTGCTCAGCGGGAGACATCACCACCGGTGAAACCTCAGTGGGGCCTAAATAGGCTAGTAATCCCTTTGTAAAGACTATTTTGTGATCTCTTGGCCATACACCAAAGGAAGTGTAATTGGCATAAGGGAGGTTCTTTACTCGCCGATGGGTGATGAAATCACAAACACGTGGGTAAAGTGGTACAAACTCTACAGAGTCTAATAAAACTATCATGATAGCCGTGCTCCTGGTTATGAGCACCTGGACAACTTCCATGATTACAGGGAACTTGGTATTGGGATGGTTTTTGGGAAGGTTGTGGTTTGGTAATGGTTATGGCTGGTTATGGATTAATTTCTGGTATTGAATATGGTTATTGGCAAATGGTGAAATCTGGAATTATTGATGATAGTAATGAATTCAGACTGGTATTATGATATTACTTATTATTATGATGGGTTTACTTCACGTACATATAATATATTGCTTTTCAAATGTTTTAATGTACTTTTCAGCACTTAGCTCTTATTATTGTTGTCATTTGAATCAACTACATGTCATACTTTCCACACTTGCTGAGTACGACATGTACTCACTTTTTCAATCCCCCCAACAGTTGCAGGTCAGGATTGGGAGTTTAATGATAATGCGGAGTTCTAGGTCGTGTCTACTATCAGCTTGCCTGTGGTGTTGGTTGGAGTTGCGCTATACCCTATTGCTTATGCTGCCTAGCTGTTTAGTTTGCTTATTTAAGTTTATTTCCACTGCATTAGTTGAACTTGTTATTAATATTCATTAGAGCTTGTATTCAAGGATATTATGAATTGTGTAATAAAATTTGGTTAATTAATCTTACTCTGTGGTAATTATCTGTATATCGTTTGTGATGCACTCGTGTATGTGTGATGAACATCCTAGGCACACATATGCGTTCACTTGGTTCATTTTTCAGAACCGGGTGTCACACCTAGGGAGGTGATTGAGCACAGTCTGGAGACATACCCCGACGCACGGCTGGTACATTAGAAGCCCCGGAAGCAATCAGTTGAGCAGCAGAACTTCTTTCGACAAGAAATCAAGAAGCTGCCCAGAACTGGTTTCATCCGAGAGGTTCATCATCCACGATGGCTGGCAAACCCAGTCGTTGTGCCTAAGGTCGACGGGAAGCTTTGGATGTGTATCGACTACACCACCTTGAATAAGGCATGTCCAAAAGACCCATTTCCACTACCTAGGATAGACCAGATAATGGATTCCACCTCCTGGTGCGAATTATTGTGTTTCCTAGATGCATACTCTGTATATCATCAGATCCAAATGTCTAGGGAAGATGAAGAGCATACTGTCTTCATAACAGTAGATGGGTTGTATTGTTATACTGCCATGCCTTTCGGTCTCAAAAATGTTGCTTCAACTTTTGTGCGAGCCATGCACAAAACATTTGGAGAGCTCATCAGGAACTTGGTGGAGGTCTACGTCGATTACATCGTCGTGAAAGTGAAGAACAAGGAGTCACTCCTTGACAACTTGCAAGCCGTCTTCGACAAGTTGCGCCTAATGCGCACCAAACTAAACCCAGACAAATGTGTCTTCGGGGTTAGCTTCAGGAAGCTCCTCGGATTCTTGGTGACCCATCGAGGAATTGAGGCAAATACGGAGAAGATCGAGGCTATTGAAGACATGTGGCCCCCAGCCCGCGTCAAGGATGTCAAGAAGCTAACTGGATATCTAGCTGCGCTCAGCCGGTTCATCTCAAGACCGGCAGAATAGGCGCTTCCCTTCTTCAAGCTATTGAGGAAGTCCGGGCCATTCCATTGGTCCAAAGAAGCAGAGAAGGCCTTCCAGGAGCTCAAGCAACTCCTCACCACACTACTAATCTTGGTAGCTCTGGAGACTGGTGAGCCTCTTTTGCTTTATATTTCGGCAACAACGGAGGTTGTCAGCATGGTCCTGGTCGCGGAACGACAGGAGCCATCCACAGTTCAGGAGTCCAGACCCCTCTGGGAGGGTCCGGAGCTACCTGAAGGCGAGTCTGGGTCCCGTCCCCCAAGCACGGATCCTCAAGGCAAGCTACCAGAGGATCAACCTCTCTCAACCGAGGGAGTTCTCACGACTAAAGAAGAAGTTCCAGACCCTTCCGGGAGGGTTTGGAAAGCTCAACAAGAAGGTCCGGACCCCTCCGGGAGGATCCGGGTTGATGAAGAAGAAGCCCCAGGACCTTCTAAGAAGGTCTGGACTGTCCAGCGACCAGTGTACTTCATCAGTGAAGTACTCCACGACGCCAAGACTCGATATATTGAGGTGCATAAGTTGCTCTATGCAGTTCTCATCACCTCAAGGAAGCTAAGTCACTATTTCCAAGCCCACAAAGTATTAGTGGTAACTTCATTTTCACTACGTGCTATACTGCATAACCCCAATTCTAGTGGGAATATTGCAAAATGGACAGCGGAGCTGGCAGAGTTCGATCTCAAATTCCTGCCTCGACATGCTAGCCTTGACATGCTATCAAGAGTCAGGCATTGGCTGACTTCGTGGCGGAGTGGACCCCTTCTTCATCAAATCCAGGGGGCCACAGTGAGCAGAAGCCAGAACCCAAGGTCGCGGTCTTCATGGAGCCTCACTGGACTCTCTACTTCGATGGCTCCGTGCAAAAGTAGGGCACTGGAGCTAGAATCCTTCTCGCAACGACCGGGGAAAAGGTCAAGTACATGGTACACCTTAACTTCAAGGCGACTAACAACATGGCAGAGTATGAAGCTCTCATCTACGGGCTCAAGGTGGCACTATCGTATGGCATCAAGCAGATGCTGGTGAAGGGTGATTCGCAACTCATTATCAAGCAAGTCAAAGGCGAATGCAACTGCAATAACCCACAACTCACTACTTACCTCCTTGAAGTCCAGAAGCTCCAAAAGGACTTCCACATCCTGGACCTCTTCCATGTCCAGCATCTCAACAATACTAAAGCAGATGAGCTCTCGACGAAAGCCTCGATCGGAGCTCAAGCTCCTGATGGAGTTTTTGTAAGGAGGTTGTCAAGACCTACCGATCAGCCTGCCAAACCGAGTGAAGGGGGCTAGACCAGCACCTCGAAGCTGGCGGTCCCGGTGTCCCTGTTACCATGTCGTCCACCAAGGATCACAGGTGCTGCAGGAAGCTCCGAGCAACCTAGCGCGCAAGATCCAGAGGCTCAAGTTAGCTCCAATACACGGATCTCGAATATCCGGAGCTACTTGAAAGACAACATCCTTCCTGAAGACAGTGCATTTGCTGATCGAATCGTCAGATTGGCTAAAAGATACATGCTAGTAGAAGGGGATCTCTACCGGTGCGGTGCTAACGGCGTTCTAATGCGGTGCATTACCCGAGAAGAAGGCCACGAGCTTATCGCGAAAATCCATAGAGGCGAGTGTGGGAACCACGCGTCTTCCCGCACGTTGGTTGTTAAAGCCTTCTGGCATGGCTTTTACTGGCCTACAGCACTCCAAGATGCGGTTCAGCTAGTAAAAAAGTGTGAAGCATGTCAGTTCCACGCGAAACAAATTCACACACCGGCTTAGTCGCTGCAAATGATACCTCCTACATGGCCATTCGCTGTGTGGGGCATGGACATTTTGGGACCTTTCCCAAAAGCCGTCGGAGGTTACAGGTACTTGTATGTCACCATCGACAAGTTCACCAAGTGGTCGGAAGCTACTCCAGTTGTGACAATCAACAAACAATCTGCTATCAAGTTCTTGAAGTCCATAGTATGCAGATTTGGAGTTCCGAACAGAGTCATAACTGACAATGGAACCCAATTCACAATTGCAGCATTCTAAGAATATTGCAAAGACCTCGACGTTCAAGTCAGCTACGCATCATTAGCTCACTTGGCATGTAATGTCCAAGCCGAGAGAGCAAATACAGAGATATTGAAAGGACTAAAGATGCGCACATATGAGTACCTGAAGAAACATGGAGCCAACTGGATAGAGGAGCTTCTGTCCGCACTATGGGCGAGCAGGACAACACCTAACCAGTCAACTGGAGAGACACCCTTCTTCCTGGTGTACGGAGTTAAAGCGGTCCTTCCTCCGGAGATCACCATGGGGTCACTCCGGGTCCGGACCTTCGACGAAGCCACGCAGGACAAGCTTCGCCATGAAGACCTTGACCTCGTCAATGAGGCAAGGTGCTAAGCAGCTGTTCGGAATGCACAATATCGCCAGGCACTCCGGAGCTACCACCAAAGGCATGTGCGTAATCGACGGCTTGAAAAAGGTGATCTGGTGCTGCGGAGAATACTAACTAGAGAAGGGATGAACAAACTCTTCGCCAACTGGGAAGGTCCCTTCCGATCGATCAAAGTTTCCCGCCCCGGATGCGTTCACTTGGCAACAGAGGATGGGACTCCGCTTCCCAATCCATGGAACATCGAGCACCTCCATAAGTTTTGTGCTTAGTTTCACGAAGGTGAGTCTGTAATTACACTTAATGTAAGTTATAGAGTCTATGGACAGAGTCGGGTAGGTCCTAAAGGAGAACATCTGGACCCCTCCGGGAGGGTTCGGGCAGTTCAAGCACACTTAACTTGGTCCCTGTACTAAAAGTGTAGCTACCTACCCTAGATTAGAACAAGATGAATAGCACACTTGGTCTGGTTCTGTACCCTAAGTGTGTCCTTGCCTCCCCTGTAATTCGGACCTATAATAAAAGACATCATTGTGTGAAAGCAGACTCCACGTGCATTAATTTTCTACAGGCTCATCTCTTTTATTATCTTTTCCTTCTTGTCTATAACAAAGTTGTGCAATTCTTTTTTAGATTTAGTCCGAGTTATTCATATGATATACAAGTTATATTGTAGATCTTTTTTGGATCTTAGTATTGCTGGATGGTCTACTCGCCTTAAAGAGAAAGCCAATGATGGATCCGGAGTGTGCTATCGACTTAGACTGGTCAAGCACTAAAGTACACCACTCTACCTGTATTCCAGCAGGCCTCAGTAGGGTGGGTCCGGAAGGCAGTCAAATCTGAAGAGATTATATCGATATACTTGTTATTATATTGAGTTCCTTTGGATCTAAAATTCAAATCAGAACAGTAAGCAGCAAACAAGTTATAGATGAGAGGACGAATTTTACTATTTTTCTTTTTTTTTAATATACAGGAAAAATGAAAAACTCATGGCGATGGTGGTTGATGCCGGAGCTGCTAAGCTCCGACAACCCCCAGGAGGCCCGTCGTCGATGTTTTATATGTTAAAAGTGGGTGACCTTAGAGCTAACAAGCTCCAAAAACACCCTTGGGGGATAGCCGTTGACATGAAGAATTAATGGCGATCTAAACGAAGATGGTGGAAAAATCACCCCGAGGAGGTTCACTGTCAACGTATTATGCGTTGATGGTGGACACAGTCAAAGCTGAGAAGCTCTGACATCCCCCAAAGGGCCCGCCGTCGATTTTTCTAAGCATTGACAGTGGGCGCCGTCGGACCAACCAAGCTCCGACAACCCCCAGGGGGCCTGCCGTTGATGCTCTATGTGTTGACAGTAGGCGCCGTCGAACCTACCAAGCTCCAACAACTCCCAAGGGGCCCACTGTCGAAGTTTTTAAGCGTTGACAGTGGGCGCCGTCAGACCTACCAAGCTCTGAAACTCCCATGGGGCCTGCCGTCAACGTTTCTAAGTGTTGACTGTGGACGCCTTCGGACCTACGAAGCTCCGACAACCCCTAGAGGGCCTGCCATTGACGTTTCTAAGCATTGACAGTGGGCAACGTCATCAATAAGTGAAGTCATCAAGACATTGTCAAATCCTTCTGGTACATGTTCACAATCAAATTGTGTACATCTACTAGGGGGCAATAACATAAAGGACAATGCATTGAAGACAAATACAAAATGGAATTCATTCATTCAAGAAGATTGTATTTCATTCATTCAAAGGATTGGATTACAAAATGAGGATTACAAGTGAAAGGCAAAAGAAAAAGGTCCTAGCTACTGGAGGTCCTAGGTCCTATGGAAAAACAAGGCAACTTTATGGGCAGATTCTTGAATGTTGGCCCCGGTGGCATCTTCTTCTTCAAAGATGGGTCCTTCGACCACCAGATCTAGAGATAATTGGGGATCCCGACTTTTGAAACACGTCAGCACATATTCGATGACGTTCTTGGCCAGATACTTCCCCTCTATTTCCAGTTGGTCGACGATGATGTCACCCATTGCGTCCAGCTTGTTGCTGGTAGAGCTCAATGCCATCAGTGCCTTGTCTAGCTCCGGCTACGGGTCAGTCAGACATACTGGACTGAAGCCAAGTGGCACCAAAGCCTTGTTAGCATGCCCTAGGAAGTCCTAGACTTGTTGGGACTCAGTCGCCCTCAAATTCCCAATGAAGCATTCCGACCCATAAGATCGGAACTAAACATGTAATATTATTACCAAGTACAAGGTTCAGTACATAATATTACAACACAAGTGGATCTACAACCATACAAAGCTTTATTTCAACGGCATAGCCTTATGGATAAATACTACAAGTAGTGAAAAGACAAATATAATGAACATCAACACATACACTAGTAGCTCATCGTCGCCCATGGTTCCTGTCGACTGTTGGAGTCGGCAGATCTCCTGACACTGCTAAAGTGTTGAGGGAGTTTGTGGTTCAATGTGGGCGCGCGGAGACTCAAGAAGGTGAATTGCGGTTTAGCACAGGAGACACAAGGATTTACGTGGTTCGGGCCGCCTGAGCGTAATACCCTACTCCACGGGTGTGTTGGTGTTGTATTAGCTTGTCACGTATGATCACTTGTCCACGTCTGTGAACGTCCCCGAGTGTATCGTCGGCCTGTCCTTTTATAGTACAAGGACAGGCCATTACAAGCTAGCCTGGCCCGACATGTGGCCCTGGCGGTTACTAGTATTGATACACAATTAATTGTTGTTAATAATCGTGTAACGGGCTTCGACGGTGCCGTTACTGGTGTTAAGATCGTCCATTTAAGTGTCATTAATATGGCATTAATGACACTTAATCGGGTCTTGAAGTCCTTGGCTCTCCTTTGAAGATCCGGAGCCGTTACAAGGTCTTCCGGAGGTTAGAGGCTGGCAGGTCCGACGATTTGACACGTGGCGGCTCCGGAGCTTGCTGTGGGAAGCAGGTAGCTCCGGGGCTATTAGACAGGTGTCATGTCCGGAGCTTCTCTCGGTCTGGGGTTAAGTCCGGAGGTGTCGTTTCGGTACATGGCTCGGAGCTTCCCCCTTGTGGGCGGTAGCTCCGGGTTAGTCGTACACGTGGCAACCCAGGGATTAACCATGTTGGAGAAGCAGGTCCGGTCATGCCTGAAAAGTGGGCCTCCGAGGGTCTTCAAACCAAGTAGATGGCCTTCCTTCGAGATCTTTGTAACCTCAGGGGGTGTACGGTTTTTAGGGTACCGACAGTGGCCCCCTGGACCTACCTCCGAGGAAGATTACTGAGGTGAAGTCATTCTGTCGGAGGTGGGTCCATCCTTGCGACTCTTGAACTGGGTCTTCAAGGGTCTTCGGAGGTGCCGTTGGCAGGGTTTTATGGTTAGATCCCGCCGCGTGGCGTACCTCAGGCGGCAGATGAAATCTTTGACGTGCGGATCTCACGCAATTGAAGGTCGCCGGTTCCTGATACGAAAACCGTATCAGTTCCGCGCGCCCTGTCAGGCCACCGCCTTTGGGTTTCCCGCCTCGTGATGACAACCGTTCGCCTGGGTAAGAGCCTCGACTTGATCGTCGAGGTGGTCCCGGGCCCTCTTATCATCGGTTGGGTTGAATTCTTGAGTAGTATCTTCGACTTCCCTGCGGTTTCCATCCAAGCGTTGCAAGGGCTTACTTAAGAAGTAAAGCGCGCACCGTCGGGAGTTCTTTACGCCTCTCATCTGATCTTGCGCTCAAACTCCCGACTCATACTTTGCTCCTCTTCTCTTGCCTAGCTGTGCCGCGATGGAGTTGGGTCTGCGTGAGAGTCGCCTGAAGACCGACAACGATTTGAAGAAGGTCCGGGCCCTCATGGGGTGGTCCTCGGACTTCTTCAACCGCTTGGTCCGTGCCGGCGGGGAGCTCCCCTTTGAGAAGGAGCGCGCTGGCGAGATGGTGTACTTTTCTTCATACGCCATGGTGGGGTTGATCCCACCTTTTTCTTCTTTCTTCTTGATGCTGCTAGACTTCTATGGTCTGCAACTATACCACCTTGGCCCTCACTCCATTCTCCTCGTGTCCATCTTTGTCCACTTCTGCGAGATGTGGGTGGGCATCCCCCCCCTGCGTCGAGCTTTTTCGAACCTTCTTTACCGTTCACACCACCAGCCGGAGCAATGAGTACCTTGGCTTCTACTACTTCGTGAAGCGCAAGAGGTGCCCATTCAAGTACCTCCGGTCGTTCCCTTCCGGGAAGTGGGATGACTGGAAGAAAGATTGGATAGTCGTCAGGGTGGAGGAGCATGAGTGGTTGGAGCTGCCAGACGATCTGCCCGGCATTGACACGACAGTCTGGAGTGAGGTTCCGGTGCTGGCGAAAGCTTTCGACCCCGCCTTAACCAGGATCCGCCAATGCGTGGAGGGAGGATTGACTCCCCAGGCAATGTTCTGCAACTTCCTGGCCAACAGGTGGGCGCCGCTGAAGAGGAGGGAGAAGCTCGCCTGGGCCCTCAACAGCGTGATGGACGAGGACCGGGTTGAGACCGGGTTGAAGTCCAACATGGTGGGGAAGACCTTGGAGTTCCACCTCAAGAAATTCCAGCATGGCATCGACGTCGACGGAGATGACTTGACTCCGCCGTCGTCCTTTCTCCCTCTGAACGTGGAAGTGGAGTTTAGCAGGGAGCTCAGGCGGACGATGCCCGCGCTTGACGACCTTGGTGTCGTCGAGAGAAGATCAACCACCCGGGTGGCAATCCCCGGGGTGCCCGAAGACGGCTCCGCCCCTGTCCAACAGCCGAGGGTTGAGGTCGTCGGCAAGGGCAAGGAGCTGCCGGAGGAGCCGGAGAGCCGGAAGAGGAAGCTGCGACATGCCGACGGAAGGTCTGTCGGGCCCGCTACTTCCGCCTCGGTTCCTTCTCCCCAGGGGGGAAGATCTTCTGCCCCCGTGGCGACTGTCCCCGTAGTGGGGTCCTTCCGGAACGATACTGTTCCTGCAGTGGGATCCTCCCGGAGCGCGTCTGTCCCCGTGGTGGAGCCCTCCTGGGGTGCTAGCTCCGGGCGCACGACTCCGGCACGTGGGACGGTGGGAGCTTCCAGGTCCAGGGGTTCCTCCTGATCGAGGAGAGCCTCGACCCGGGAAACGCCAGTGGCTGCGACAAGTTCTGGGGGGCCTCCCGGAGCTTCTACGCCGACTATGGCCAGCCCGGAACGTCTGGGAAAAAGGTTCTGCGCAAGCTGGTGCGGAAGCCTTCCAAGGTAATTTTTGATCTTTACCTTGGTTAACTTTTTAATTGTAGCGATTGTTTGTTAATTTTCTTTATCCATCCTCTGCAGCGTCCCCAAGAAGGGGAGTGAAGCTCCCCCCTCGGCCATGATGTCTGAGGCCGTGGGAGCTTCTACTCCTGTCCCGGTGCCTCCCCAGGTGGTGGCTGAGGCTGCGACAGCTCCGGCGCCGGCTGTCGTGGTCATGAACCTCGACTCGTCCCCAGAATTTCCCGTGGTAGCGCCGGACCACAGGAGTGAAGACGCGCCAGCGGCACTTGTCTCGGAAGTTGAAGCTTCGGGTCCTGGTGCTGCAGTGGTGGAAGCTCCGGCTGTAGTGCCGGAGGAAGTAGTAGTCCCGGCCTTGGAGCTGGAACTTGTCGAAGCCCCGGCGATTGAGCCGGAGGTGACTGAAGCTCCGGCATGCGAGCCGGAAGTCGAGGTAGTTCCGGCAGTTGAGCCGGTTACCTATGAAGTACCGGTCGCTGAGCCGGTTATTGTTGGAGCGTCGGTCACAGAGGCGGCGGTTGAAGAGGAGAGGGAGCTCAAGCCTCCCTCGGAAGAGGTGTTCCGGCCGGAGTCAGTAGTAGCTCCTGCTCCGGAGGCGACGACGTCGATGGTACCTGCGGCCGAGCCGGAGTGCCCAAGCGAAGTCGCTGGCCCCCTACCCGAGGAGGCGAATGAAGACTTGGCGACAGGGCCTTCTTCGTTGGCGACTGAGGCCATCCCGGAGGACGGCCCTAGTGCCTTGGAAACTCAAGGTTCCACTCTCGTAGAGTGGGACCCAATTTTTGTATGTGAAGACCCGCTGGAACCAGCGGAGGAGACCCCAGCAGGTACGGAGCCCATCTCGCTGTCGATGTCTATCGACGACGCCTGCTCCAATCTGCGTCAGGTCCAACTGGCCTTCTTCCACGACAGCAAGGCTCTTGAAGAGGAGCGCCAAACCTTTAGGCGGTGGTGCAATCGGCTCCACTTCGAGACTAAGCTGGCGCAGTCGAGGCTAGCGGACGACAAGGAGTGGATCAAGTGGGAGAAGATCCGCCTGGAGTACTAGGACAAGCTGCTGGATGACAGGGAGAGCATGACTCATGCCCTCGATTTTCAATCCCGGGAGATCCATGATCAGGCCAAGGCTGCCAACGACGCGGCCAATGCTCGGCACGAACAGCTTGAGGCCATCAACGCCGCACTCATCAAGCGCCGAGAGGCACTCGAAGGGAGGGAGAGACGGCTCAAGGACGAAGAGCAGAAACTCCTGGAGCTGCGGGATAACGTCCTGAGGAGGGAAGAGGAGCTCGCCGAGAAAGTAGCTCTGGCTGACAAGGGCCTCGAGGAGCGCACTAAGAAGTTGGAAGAGCGCTGCCTCGAGGAAGAGGAGAAGACCTGGATGCGGGGGCAGGAACTCTACGAATACGAGTGTGCCCTTGTTGCCCGGGAGAAGAAAGTGGAGGCTAGGGAGAAGGACTTGGTCGATCGTCGGAACAAGATCCACCTCCGGGAGGAGGAGCTCGGAAGACTTGAGAGGCGGGTTGCTGCAAAGATTTAGCAAAATGCCAAAGAAGTTGAGCGCCTCGCCCGTGAGAATTCCGAACTGACGGCGGCCAAGAGATCCCTGGAAGAGGTGAAGAGCTTGAGGACGGCGGACTCCCTGCAGATTTGGAAGTTCCTGGGCAAGGCCAACGACGCGCTGACGCCGATGGGTTTTAGCCCGGTGCGCCCGGATGATCCGGAGCTAGAGTCGGACCTTGCGCTGCAAGCGCTGAGCGCAGCTGGTAGCAAGCTCTCCAAGGTGGGCAACGTCATCACGGACCAACTGGAGGTCGAGGGGCAATCCCTGGCGAGGAACGTCACAGAATATGTGTTGACGTGCTACACCAGCCGCAACCCTCAATTTCCTCTGGACCCGGTGCTAGAAGGCCCCGTCGAAGGAGAAGGCGAAGCTACCCGAGCCAGCGTATCGGAGGTCGCCCAGAAGGTCGCCGAGTTCTTCCATAGGGTCTAGGACCATCTCTTTAGCTCTCACTTGTATTTTCTCTTCTTCTTCCTCAATTTTGTAATCCCTTGTCTCCAGATGTAATCTCCTATCTCCAGATGAATGAAATCCCCAAATTTTTGCGAATTTCATTTTTTGTCTTCAACATCTTTATCTTCACTTGGCCCCCTGGTAGATGTACACAATTTGATTGTGAACATGTACCAAAAGGATATTGAGTTTTGCTGAAGACGCATTTGCTCCGAACTTGTAGAATTTAGGTCCGAAGTCTTCGATAGTGAAGGTCCCCTGAGGTTGTCGGAGCTTAGAAGCTCCGGCATTGTCCATCGCTGGAGCTTGGTAGCTCCGGCAATAGCCTCTATCAACACGTAGAGCGTCGATAGTTAGTCCTCCGAGGTTTCGGAGCTTAGTAGCTCCGGCAGTGACCTTTGCCAACACTTGGTTTGTTGGCAGCAGACTCCATTTACGGGGTCTTCTCACCATCTTTTACTCAGCATCGATGATTGACCCCCTTGAGGGAGTCGGAGCTTGGTTAGCTCCGGCTTTTCTCCATCAACATAGAGTTTATTTTTCCTGCACACTTAAGCCAAAATAGTAAAATTCGTTCCTTGTCTATAATTTCGTCGCGGCTTACGATTCTCAAGAAAATTTTAAGTTGAACGCGATTTTGAATACAACCGAATGTGTTGTCCTTTCTCTTAGATCCAATTGTCCATGGACCCGCCTTACTTCGGCCTGTCGAGGTGTAGGTAGAGTGGCGTACTTAGGGTGCTTGACCAGGCTAAGTTGATAGCACACTCCGGCCCTAGATTGGCTTGGCGGCTTTCAGGCGAGTTGGCCACAAACGATATTTAAATCCAAAAGATCTGACAATGCAACTCGAATCGTATATAAACCGGTCGAACTAAAATTTCTTAAGAATTGCACGTCTCTGTTATAGACAAGAAAGAGAAAAATAAAAATGTCGAGCCTGCACAAAATGAATGCACGTGGAGTCTATTTCACATGAAGATGTCTTTCATTATAGGTCCGGGGTACAGGGGAAACAAGTACACTCTTAGGGTACGGAACCAGGCTAAGTGTGTTTGGTTTCTCGTTTGACCCAGGGTAGTTAGCCACACTTTTAGTCCGGAGACTATGACAAGTGCTGCATGAGCTTTGCAGACCTTTCGGGAAAGGTCCGGGTGCTCTCCCGGAGGAACTACCCGACTCTGTACAATGACTCTATAACATACATCTCAAGTTACTCAAGACTCACCTCCGTGGAATTAAGTGTAGAACTTACGGAGGTGCTCGATGTTCCAAGGATTTGGGAGAGGTGTCCCATCCTCGGTAGCCAAGCGAACGCTTCCGGGACGGGATACTTTGATCACTCGAAAGGGCCCCTCCCAGCCGGGGGAGAGTTTGTTTAACCCTTCTCCGGATAGTATTCTCCGTAGCACCAGATCGCCTTCCTCGAGCTGTCGGTTGTGTACATGCCGCTGGTGATAACGCCGTAGAGCTTGGCGATATCGGGCATTCCGAACAGCTGCTTGGCACCTTCCCTCCTCGAGGAGGTCTAGGTCTTCACGCCGGAGCTAGTCCTGCGCGGCTTCGTCGAAGGTCCGGACCCAGAACGAACCCAAGGTGATTTCCGGAGGAAGGATTGCTTCAGCTCCGTACACCAGAAAGAAGGGTGTTTCTCCGGTTGACCGGTTTGGAGAAGTCCTGTTGGCCCATAGAGTGGGCGGAAGCTCTTCGATCCAGTTGGCTCCGTGTTTTTTCAAGCGCTCATAGGTGCGCGTTTTGAGTCCTTTAAGGATTTCTGCATTTGCTCTCTCGGCTTGGCCATTGCTGGCTAGATGAGCTACGGAGGCGTAGCAAACTTGTATGCCGAGGTCTTCGCAATATCCTTGGAATGCGGAGCTTGTAAATTAAGTCCCATTATCAGTGATGATCTTGTTTGGGACTCCGAATCTGCTTACAATGGATTGTAGAAAGTTGATAGCAGATTGCTTGTTGATCGTAACAACTGGAGTTGCTTCCGGCCACTTGGTGAACTTGTCAATGGCGACGTACAGGAACTTGTAACCTCCGACGGCTCTTGGGAAGGGTCCCAAGATGTCCATCCCCCACACAGCGAAGGGCCATGTAGGAGGTATCATTTGTAAGGGTTGAGCCGGTGTATGAATTTGCTTTGCATGAAATTGGCATGCTTCGCATTTCTTCACCAGCTTAGTGGCATCCTGGAGCGCTGTAGGCCAGTAGAAGCCATGCTGAAAGGCTTTTCCGACCAGCGTGCGGGAAGATGCGTGGTTCCCACACTCGCCTCCATGGATTTCTGCGAGGAGCTCACAGCCTTCTTCCCTTGTGATGCACCGCATTAGGATGCCGTTGGCACCGCACCGGTAGAGATCCCCTTCTACCAGCGTGTATCTTTTAGCCAATCTGACTACCCGGTCAGCGGATACATCATCGTCAGGAAGGATGTTGTCTTTCAAGTAGTTCCGGATCTCCGAGATCCATGCATCAGAACTGACTTGAGCATTTGAGTCTTGCGTGCTGGGTTGCTCGGAGCTTCCGGCAGCACCTAACCCTTGATGGCTGCCATGGTAACAGGGCCATCGGGACCGTCAGCTTCAGGATGCTGATCTCGCCCCCTTCGTTCAGTTCGGCAGGCTGAACTGTGGGTTTCGACAATCTCCGGACAAAAGTTCCTTCAGGAGCCGGAGCTCCGGTTGACGCTTTAGTCGAGAGTTCGTCAGCTTCAGCATTGTGGGCACGCTGAACATGGTGGAGGTCTAGGACTTCAAAGTCCTTCTGAAGCCTTTGGACTTCAAGGAGGTATGCAGCTAGCTGGAGATTATTGCAGGAGCATTCACCCTTCACCTGTTTGATGATGAGCTGTGAATCTCCTTTGACCAGCAGTTGCTTGACACCGTATGACAGTGCCACCTTTAGTCCGTAGATGAGTGCTTCATACTCCGCCATGTTGTTGGTTGCCTTGAAGTCAAGGTGCACCATGTATTTCACCTTCTCCCCAGTCAGTGCAAGGAGAAGGATTCCAGCTCCGGCCCCCTGCTTCTGCATGGAGCCATCGAAGTAGAGGGTCTAGTGAGGCTCGGTGAAGGTTGGAGCTTGATGCTCCGTCTTCTGTTCACTGGGGCCCTCAGGGTTTGATGGAGAGGGAGTCCATTCCGCCACGAAATCTGCCAACGCTTGACTCTTGATTGCTTGCCTCGGAATGAATTCGAGATCGAATTCAGCCAATTCCGCTGCCCACTTTGCGATATTCCCAGTTGAATTGGGATTATGCAAGATCGATCGAAGTGGATAGGAGGTCACCACCGAGACTTTGTGAGCTTGGAAGTAGTGTCGAAGCTTCCTGGAGGCAATAAGAACTGCATAAAGCAGCTTATGCACCTCTAGGTATCGAGTCTTGGCATCATGTAATACTTCACTGATGAAATATACCGGGCGTTGAATGGTCTGGACCCTCCCGGAGGGGTCCGGAGCTTCCTCTTCATTGATCCAGACCCTGTCGGAGGAGTCCAGATTCTCTTCGGGGACCTCCGGGTTCTGGATGGAGGAACCCGGAGCTTCTTCAGAAGTGACCTGGACCCTCTCAGAGGGGTCTGGGTCTTCTGAAGTGACTTCTTGTGGGTTTGAGTCTGGGAGCTGGGACCCAGACTCACTTTCAGGAACCTCCGGATCCTCCCGAAGGGGTCTGGATTCCTGAGTATGGGGTAGTTCCGGTCTCTCCGCAACCAGAACCATACTGACGACTTCGTCAGTAGCTGAAATGTAGAGCAACAAAGGCTCACCAGGGTTCGGAGCTACCAGAATTGGTAGGGTGGTGAGGAACTATTTCAGCTCCTGGAATGCCTTCTCTACTTCTTCGGACCATTGGAATGGTCCAGACTTCCTCAACAACTTGAAGAAGGGAAGTGCTCGTTCCGCCAGTCTTGATATGAACCGGCTGAGGGCTGCTAGACATCCAGTTAACTTTTGGACGTCGTTGATGCAAGTTGGTGGCCGCATGTCTTCAATGGCTTTTATCTTCGCCGGATTAGCCTCTATGCCCCGGTGACTTACCAGGAAACCAAGAAGTTTTCCGGAGCTAACCCCAAACACGCACTTGTCTGGGTTTAGCTTTGTGCGGGTGGCCCGCAGCTTGTCGAAGACAGCCTGCAAGGTGTCTAAGAGGGACTCCTTGTTCTTGACCTTGACCACGATGTCATCGACGTACACTTCCACTATGTCTCTGATGAGTTCTTCAAAAGTTTTGTACATAGCTCGTACAAAAGTTGAAGCTGCATTCTTGAGACCAAATGGCATGGTTGTGTAACAGTACAATCCATCTATTGTGATGAATGAAGTATGCTCTTCATCCTCCCTAGACATCCTAATTTGATGATACCCAGAATATGCGTCTAGGAAACACAGTAATTCACACCCGGAGGTGGAATCCACTATCTGATCTATTCTAGGTAGTGGGAATGGATCTTTTGGACATGCCTTATTCAGTGTGGTGTAGTCAATGCACATCCGAAGCTTCCCGCCGGCCTTAGGCACAATGACTAGGTTCGCCAGCCATTTTGGATGGAAGACTTCTCGGATGAATCCGGCTTCGAGCAACTTCTTCACTTCTTGTCGGATGAAGTTCTGCCGCTCTACGGATTGCTTCCGAGGCTTCTGATGCACAGGCCGAGCATCGGGGTAAATCTTCAGATTGTGCTCAATCACTTCCCTGGGGATCCCAGGCATTTGTGACGGTTGCCAAGCAAACACGTCAACATTAGCCCGGAGGAAAGTGATGAGCGCGAGTTCCTATTTGTCGTTCAACCCTCCCGATATAAGGGTGGTTTGAGCGGCATCGGAACCAATTTGGACGACTTTGACGGGAATGTCGGTGTCACCGCTTGGCTGCACACGGGGTGCAGAGGTCGAGCCTCGTTGACGAATGCTCGGGGGTTTCGGAGCTTGCTCCTGTCTGGAGTCCTCCTCTTGCGCCATGGTGAGTGCTTGGAGCTCCTCCAGAGCAGTTACTCCGACGGTGCGATCTCTGCGGATCTGGAGAACACCTACTGGTGTTGGCATCTTCAACACCAGGTATCCATAATGAGCTGCTGCCATGAATTTGTATAGGGCAGGTCTACCCAAGATGGCGTTGAATGGTAAGTTGATCTGAGCGACGTCGAAGACCAACTTCTCGGTGCGATACTTCTCCCGTGTCCCGAAGGTAACGGGGAGAGTTATAGCTCCGAGTGGGGTAATGGCCCCTGGACCTACTCCGGAGAAAGGTCGAGAGGGCTGGAGATCCGAAGGTCGGAGCTGAAGCTTGGTAAAAGCTTCAAAGCTTATGAGGTTCAGCCCCGAACCTCTGTCCACCATAACATGATGGAGTTGGATGTTATTAATGGTGGGAGATACCATCAAAGGTAACTGTCCAGCTCCGACCATGCTTCGAGGACAGTCCGAAGCATCAAAAGTGATGGTTGTGTCCATCCACTTTCAATGTGGCTCCAGTCTAACTGTAGGAGCTACAGCGGCCATATCCCGACGCATAGTCTTGATGACGCGGCGGGATGTGATGTCCCATGATCCACCAAAAATGGTGTTCATGGTTTTCCGACGCTCGTTGTCAGAGACGTCAGAGTCATCGTCGACGGAGGTGTAGACGGCCTTCAGGACCTTTTTGGGATCCTGAAACCCTAACTCCTCTTCAGCCGGAGCTTCGTCGACCTTCTGTTTTCCTTCCCTCTGTCGGAAAGGGGACCCTTCTCGGCGCTTGCTGTAGCGCTTGACAAGGTTTTGGACCTCCCGGCAGTCTTCCAAACCGTGGCTGCCCATTTTGTGAATGGGACACCATACTTTGGGTTTGCCACCGTCTTCGGAAGACGGTCGAGGTTGCTTCTCGGGGCGTGGCCCCCGGCCACCCGGGGTTGCAGCAGCTGCAACGTTGGATGTGCCGGCCGACGGCTTCTTCTTGCCGTTGGTCTTCTTTTTCTTCTTGCCACCCCCGGAGGTAGCGGCTTCTTCTTTGGAGGATTTCTTATGATCCTCCAAGGCTGGTTTGGAGTGCATCTCATGGCCCTTCGTAGCTCTGGCACATTTGTCTGCCAGGCTGAAGAGTTCCGTGACGCTGGTGATCTCTTTGATCGCCAGCTTCTCCAACATCTTCTTATCCTGTACGCCCTGTTTGAATGCCACAATGACAGAAGCGCTTGAGATAGAAGGGATTGTGTTGCGTACCTGAGAGAACCTCTGGATGAAGGACCGCAAAGATTCTCCCCCTTTTTGCACGACCGCAAAAAGGTCCAGTTTAGTGCCTGGTCGGGTGTATGAACTCCCGAAGTTGGCAGTGAACTGACGGCACAGCTCCTCCCAACTGTTGATAGAGTTGGGTGGAAGGCTCATAAACCAGGACCTAGCGGTCCCAGTTAAGGCCACTAGAAAGTAATTGGCCATTACTGCCTCGTTTCCTCCAGCTGCCAAGATTGCAGTGGAGTATATCTGAAGGAATTCGGCGGGGTTGACAGTCCCGTCGAATTTTTCCGGCAGGTGTGGCCGGAACTTCTGTGGCCATCTAACCATGCGCAGGTGCATGGCTAGGGCTGAACAGCCTCCTCCTACCCCTTCCAGAGTAGAAAGGTCCTCAGTTTCCCGTCTTTCACGAGCTCGCTCAATATGGACACGGCCATCTTGCTGGCGGTATCGGCGATCAAGCTCCGCCCGGAGGTCATGTGTTGAAATCCTGGATACCGTATGGGTGCGTCGTGCCCCTGAGGGCAAAGACGTCACCTGTTGGGACGCAGATCGTCTCCTGTTGTTGGAGATGTGCGAACCAAGTCTACCTGACAAGGTCCGCCGCTGCGACGGGGCCCGTCCTGAAGGAGGAGGACCCTGGTTGTTGAGGCGTTCAGCCGCTGCTGCGACCAAATGCTCCACATCGGCCCTCCACTGTTCCATTGCATCTCGAGATGCATCTGGAGGTGGTGGACGTTGGAGGAGAGCACGCACTGCATGGAGCGCGTGTTCCGGGTTGTCGTGACTTGCCGACGCAGTAAGTGATGCCGGCGCACCATCACGTTGCCCAGCACGATTTGCTGGAGAAGATGGTGGTGGTGGGAGTGTGGCTCCTGCTGGTGCTGAGGCTCCTGCTGGTGGCTGCCTGTTGGAGGTATTGCCCCCAACAGCCTGAGCAGCAGGTTGGCCGTTGGATGATCCAGCTGCAGAGTTCACCATTCTCGAAAATCTCAGGCGCCCCTTCCTGGCGCGCCAACTGTCGATTGTTGGAGTCGGCAGATCTCCTGACACTGCTAAAGTGTTGAGGGAGTTTTTGGTTCGATGTGGGCGCGCGGAGACTCAAGAAGGTGAATTGCGGTTTAGCATAGGAGACACAAGGATTTACGTGGTTCGGGCCGCCTGAGAGTAATACCCTACTCCACGGGTGTGTTGGTGTTGTATTAGCTTGTCACATATGATCGCTTGTCCACGTCTGTGAACGTCCTCGAGTGTCTCGTCGGCCTGTCCTTTTATAGTACAAGGACAGGCCGTTACAAGCTAGCCTGGCCCGACATGTGGCCCCGGCGGTTACTAGTATTGATACACAATTAATTGTTGTTAATAATCCTGTAACGGGCTCCGACAGTGCCGTTACTGGTGTTAAGATCGTCCATTTAAGTGTCATTAATATGGCATTAATGACACTTAATTGGGTCTTGAAGTCCTTGGCTCTCCTTTGAAGATCTGGAGCCGTTACAAGGTCTTCCGGAGGTTAGAGGCTGGCAGGTCCGACGATTTGACACGTGGCGGCTCCGGAGCTTGCTGTGGGAAGCAGGTAGCTCCGGGGCTATTAGACACGTGTCAGGTCTGGAGCTTCTCTCGGTCTGGGGTTAAGTCCGGAGGTGTCATTTCGGTACGTGGCCCGGAGCATCCCCCTTGTGGGCGGTAGCTCCGGGTTAGTCGTACACGTGGCAACCCAGGGATTAACCATGTTGGAGAAGCAGGTCCGGTCATGCCTGACAAGTGGGCCTCCGAGGGTCTTCAAACCAAGTAGATGGCCTTCCTTCAAGATCTTTGTAACCTCAGGGGGTGTACAGTTTTTAGGGTACCGACAGTTCCACTACAAACAACTTGGGTGCGGACGCGACCCTACTCAAAGTCCCCCGGTACAGTCAGGATCCTCTGAAAAACAATCAATCAACAACGTTTGAGTACAAAAGTACTCAACAAGCTCCACCTCGCCCTTTGGAAGGGGATTAAATAGATATAAATGCAATGCACAAGATAAATAACAATGCAATCTAATGCAACTAATGCAAGTGAATATCTCCCACAGATACATCACTCATCTCAATCTCACCATAGGTGGTTTTCTAGTTGTCAGGACCACACCATAACTCATCCTATATCGAGTACACGACCATTCGAATGGATTTTACACTCTGCATAGGTTGTACGCTGTACCCACATGCATGGACCATCAAAGACAACCCGACATAACTGACACCCAGTCAAAACATCACTCGGACCAATCGCCCCCAACCCAGTATCAATATCATCAGTGAGCTCAATAATCTCTCAACATAACTCTCTCTCCACCGTGGACAACGGTCAGGCTAGCCACCGGGATTAGGCTAAGCCCTGCCCATATAGAGACATGTGGTCGTACGGAAAGGAAGTTAGGTGAGATGTCAAAATAACTCGGTTCATAAGGCTCACCAGGGCAGCCTCCATACACACATCACGAGCCTATCCTCATGATAGAACTCGCTGTAAGTCTACCACCACGGTAGCATATACACCAACACTAACCCATCTGCCCCGGTCACAACTCATGCATGCTCTCACCAACGATACAACATACAAGAGACAACATCATCATGTATAATCTCATCATTCTAATATGCATAAAATGGAACTAGCACAGCTCTACTCTATCACTCGATACTCAACAAATGCAATAACCTAACCTACTGGTCACTATTGATAAAACTCACATAGGTGCAATATGATCAAAAAGGTATAGATGAAACTTGCCTTCGCTACCGTCTGCGGCGTCGTGCTCCTGATCAGTTGGTTCCTTCGGGTTCTCTTCCGGCACGGGGTCTGCTTCGAAGCGTGTGCACAAACAATCAAACACACATCAATCCATCACACAAATTTATGTGTAATAAATGGATTATGATTTTATACGGATTTTAGAAGAAGAATCAAGTTAATCGGATATCATATGGAGGAGATATTGGTTTTATGAGGTGTAGGCTGGTTTAATTACTGAAATTAATATTTAGTTAAAAAAACTTGCTCATGGGTCTGTGTCTACGGCTGAGCAACTACTTGATAGCTTTTGGGCCTAGGACATCAGCCACATCGATTGATGAGGGATTAGCTAATAGTTGACCGAACTAATTAAGAGATTTGCTAGCCCACCTACGTATGGTTCAGCCCAACACAGCAGCTTACGGGAAAGAACAGAGTATTCTTCTTCCCTCGTTCCTCTCTCTCCAGCAAACATGGAAGGTCACTGGATCCTCGAATCGGGCAGGAAATCAGGAAAGAGGCAGCCAGGGAGGAGGAGGAGGAGAGAACGGAGAAGCCATGGCTCGTTCGGGTGAGGTTTCAATTTTGGGAACGGCCACGAGGAACACAGCAATTTTGGAGGACGGCGCCCATGGCGGGTGGTGGTCGCCGCCAGCTCGGAGGAGGAGGGATTCATATCGGAGACATGTCTGGGAGGTGAAGTCGGCAGTAGTGGTGCTTACCTCAGTCGCGGTCGAGCGGGAAAGGTTTGCTCGCCAGGGATGGACGCGTCGGTCGAGTCGTCGCCGCGCGGGGAGGACGAAATGGGCATTGGAATTCGGCTGGTGAGTGTGTGGCATGGCTTAGGCGAAGCTAAGCCCATCGAGGTCCATTTATAGGCGGAGAAAGCGGTGGAGGCTCGGTCCCGACGGAAAAATCAGCAAGGCGCAGTATAGTCACTGTACGCGCGTGTCGAACTCGGTTGGGTGGTTTGCGTCGCGTAGCGAGTGCTTCCTCCGCGCCTGCATGAGTGGTCATCTCTGCTGGTCGTCTGCACGGCTGCCGAGGTGATGCCCTCGTCGTCGCTAAGCCAATAAAGGAGGTAGGAAGCGGTCTTTCACCAGAATAGTGGCTGCGAGTTATCGCGCCGTATGGGCATTCCGGAGGCTTCCGGGGAAATGGAGAAGGAGCCGTAAAGATGAGCTTGCTGCTGACACGCCGCGCTCGCGTGCTGCTGCTGTGGCTTGGGTCACCAGTGAGAGTGTGCAAGGTCTCTGTCCTTGCCAGAGGAAGAATAAAGATACGAGGACACTTTTGCAAATAAGGTGAAGGAGGAAGACATGGATTTAAAATGTTGGCAATGGGTGCTGGTCTGTGGAAATTCTGATGGGTCAACTAGCTAGTGTGAGAGTGTGTAGGTCATTATTATTATTTATTACTATTTTATTTTATTTTGGGAAACGAGGAGAATGCGGGTGATAGCCATGGCGTGCTTGCCTGGTAGGAGTGGCCTGAGTTCTGAGTACTTCCAATTATTTATTTATTTATTTCTCTCTTTCACTTCCTTTCCTTTTATTAGTACTTCACTTTTGACTGTGTAGTTTTATTAGTGTGCAAGAGTACCGTAAGTGATTTATTATATAAGCATGATTTATTAGTTTGTGAAAATTCAGGATGTTACAGACTTACCCAACTTAGGTGGAATCTCGTCCTCGAGATTCGGATGGTGTTCAAAGAGGTGGAGAAACTCGGCTCAGAGCGTATCTTCTCTTTCTCATGTATCTTAAGCTTCCGAGTGTCTGCTCCATTGCACCCGACAAATCTTGACGGTGTTTGTCTGTGTCTTTCGGGTAACGGTATCCAAAATCTTCATTGGTACCTCCTGGTAGCGCAGATCATTCTGCAAGTCCAGGGTGTCTCGTACCACTTGTTTGTCACGAACCTAGAAACACTTTTGTCGAAGTGTTGAATACGACACATCCCCCGGACCTGCTGAGAAGCAGCCCGCAGAGGTTCTTTTGTGGTTGGGGCACGCAGAGATCAATATCAAGATGGTGACCTCAGATATTTATGTGGTTCGGGCCGCCTGAGCGTAACACCCTACTCCACGGGGTTTGTGTAATTGTATTGAGCAAGTGCGTTCGCTAAGGTCAGGTCGCAATAGCCTGGATCAGAATCAGCTTGATGTTCGTGTGGTGCATCCCTTTTATAGTTCTAAGGACTGACCGTTACAAAGTTGGCCTGGCCCGACATGTGGCCCTAGCGTGCTTAATGACCAAATACACTGTCTAAAGGGTATTAAGTACAATTAATAGTGTGGTAACGTGTCTTCATGGCAGCGTTACCCCTATTAACGGTGCACTGATCGTGTGTCATTAATATGGCATTAATGACACATTATCAAACCTTGTAACTGTCGCTTTAACCATCCTTGAATGTCTGTAATGGTCATGATCGGGTTGTATTTTTGTTAGTGGCGAAGGTCCTGAGGCTCCACACGTGGCAGATCCGGAGCTTTCCCTTGCGGGAGGGTAGATTCGGGGTTGCTGTACACGTGTCGGTACCAGAGATCCTCTCTGATGGGGGCTAGGTCCGAGACTGTTGTACACGTGTAGTCGCCGGAGCTTCCCTTGGTTGGGAGTTTTGTTTCGGGCTTATTTTACACGTGTTAACCCGGGAACCAACCATGTGAGGGGAGCGGGTCTAGTGCAACGTGACATGGGGGACCTGCAAGGGCCTTCTACTCTGACGGGTGGAACTTTCTTGCACTTGTTGCGATATCGTGAGGTACCTGGTACGTAGGGTACCGACAGTGGCCCCAGGGCCCACCTCTGGGAGAAACCCCTTGGGTTAAGTTGTTCTGTCGGAGATGGGGCCATTCTCGATTCCCGCGCTTCAATTTTCAAAAGTCCTCTGATGCGCCGATAGAATGACAGTCCGGGAGTGAACCTTCGATGTGTGGCTTGTTATGAATACGGCAGATGAGATCTTTGAGTGCGGATCTCACGCAATTGAAGGTCGCTGGTTCCCAATACGAAAATTGTATTGATTCCGTGTGCCATGTTAGACTGCCGACTTTGGGTTTCCTGCCGCTTATCATGGCAACGGTTGGCCTTGGGTAAGGACCTCGATCTCTTCATCGGGGTGGCCCCAGGCCCACTCGTCATTGACGGAGTAGATTTTTGAAAAGTGCCTTTAGTCTCTCTGTGGTTTCCATCCAAGCGTCGCGGGGGCTTACTTAAGAAGGAAAGTGTGCACAGTTTGAGGACTCTTTACGCCTTCGATCATCCTTGCGCTCAGAGCCTCCCAAACTCCACCTAACTTTCCATACTTTGCTCCACTTTGCCGCGATGGAGTTGGGTCTCCCCAAGAGCCGCCTCAAGAGCGATGATGATCTGAAGAAGGTTCGGACCTACATGGGGTGGTCCAGCGACTCCATCAACAATCTGGTCCACGCCGGCAAGCTCTGATCAAGAAGGAGCGCGACGGCTACATGGTGTACTTCTCAGTGTACGCCATGGTGGGGTTGATCCCACCTTTCACGACTTTCCTGTTGATGTTGTTGGACTTCTATGGTCTGCAGCTGTACCACCTTGGCCCCCATTCTCTTCTTCTTGTGGCGACATTCGTCCACTTCTGCGAGATGTGGGTGGGTATTCCCCCCTGCGTCGAGCTTTTTCGAACCTTCTTCACCATCCACATTACCTGCAAGGGGTCTGAGTTTCTTGGCTTCTACTATTTTGAGAAGTGCAAGAAATGCCCCTACAAATACTTGAGGTTGTTTCCTTCTGGCAAGTGGGACGACTGGAAGAAGGATTGGTTCATCGTCACGGCAGAGGAGCACGAGAAATTGGAGCTGCCCGAAGGTCTCCCCAATGTTGACACTGACGCATGGAGTGTGGTTCCGGTGCTATCAAAGGCCTTCAACCCTATATTGACCAGGATCTGCGAATGCGTGGAAGGTGGAGTGACCTCCCAGATGGTCTTCTGCAACTTCCTGGTCAACAGGTGGGCTCTGCTGAAGAAGAGGGAGAAGCTCGCATGGGCCCTCAACAGCGTGATGGATGACGACCAGATTGAAACCGGGCTGAGATCCAACATGGATGGCACAGCTTTGGAGCTTCATCTCATGAAGTTCCAACATGGAATTGACGTCAAAGGTGACGACTTAACTCCGCCGGCAGCTTTCCTCCCACTGAACATGGAGGCGCAGTTCAGCAGGGAGCTCCGGAGGAGTATGTCGGCGCTTGACGATCTTGGAGAGGTGGAAAGGCTTCCGACCACCAGATTGGCGATCCTTGGAGCTTTCGAGGGTGGTCCCACCCCCGCCCCAAGCTGAAGGACTGAAGACGTCGGCAAAGGCAAGGGCAAAGAGCCAGTTGAGCCTTCCATCGGGAAGAGGAAGTTGAAGCACGCTAACAGGAGGTCCGTCAGGCCTGCTCCTTCCACGACGGCTACTTCTCCCCGGAGGGGGAGGTCTTCTTCTTCTACCCCTGCTCTGGTGCAAGCGTCTTCAAGAGGCATAAGCTTCGGGTAGTCGACCCCGGCCTCAGTGTCAGCCAGAAGTTCCAGGTCCGGGGGTTCTTCCCGGCGAAGGGAGGCTCCGGCTGAAGGAACTCCGGCGGCTGTGAGTGTTCCTCAATTGAGGTCCGAAGTAGTTGTCTCACCAGATTTGGTGGTCTCCAGCTCCGGGCCTTAGAAGAAGAGGTTTGACTAGGGTGGTAGCATCCTGAGGTAAGCATTGATTGCTCACCCTAAAATGTTGTTCTTGCTTTTGGATGTGTCTTTAATCTTCTCTTCCCTTCATTTTTAGGGTGTCGAAGAAGGGACCTGGAGCTTCAACGCCTGTTGCAACGGCTGGGGCTGCACCTGTCGAAGATTCGGCTTCAATCGCTGAGCCTCCTCGTCAGGTAGAGGCAGAAGTCGCGGCAGCTCCGGCACCAGCTGTCGTGAGCTTGGACTCGGAGTCCTCGCCCGAAGCTCCTGTGGTAGCGCCGGACCGCAAGAGGGAAGTTGAAGATGTGCCCCTGGCGGCAGAGGCTGTTGCTCTAGCACCGGCGATGCCAGAAGTTTCGGCTTCCGAGCCGGAAGTTGCCGAAGCCCTGGATGTTGAGCCAAAGGTAGGTGAAGTCCCGGCTATTGAGTCGGAGGTCACCCAGAAGTTGACTTTGGGTGAGAAAAATTTGGTGGATCACAGCAAAAAGTTGGATCTATGGAAGGAGGAAGAGAGGAAGAAGAACTGGCAGTGGGGCAAGAGCTCTTGAAAAGAGAGTCTGACGTTGCCGCTTGGGAGGAGAGAGTCAAGGGTAGGGAAAAAAACCTAGCTGGGAGGCAAAACCACATCCACCTCTGGGAGACGGAGCTGGCCGACCAGGAGAAGCAGGTTGCTGAGATCATGCACCAGCATGCTAAGTTGGCTGAGCGACTTGCCTGTGAAGGTTTGGAGCTTGCGGGCGCTCGGAGGTCACTGGAGGAGCTGCGGAGCTCGAAGGCGACTGAGTCCCTAATGGTATGGGACTTCCGGGGGCGTGTGGACAGGGCCCCCATGCCTCTTGGTTTCAGTCCAGTATGCCTAGAGAACCCGGCGCGGGAGCTGGACCAGACACTGGCGGCACTTAGCTCTACTGGCAGCAAACTTGACGCGATGGGTGACGTCATCGCCGATCAACTGGAGACTGAGGGAAAATCCTTGGCCAAGAACATCGCCGAGTATGTCTTGGCATGTTAACGGAGTCGAGACCCCCAGTTCTCCCTTGATCCAGTCTTTGAAGGAATCATCGCGGAGGAGGAGGATGTTGCCACGGATAGTGTCCAAGAAGCTGCTGAGAAGGTTGCTTTGTTTTTCCACAGGACCTAGATCCTCCAGTAGCTAAGACTTTTCTCCCTTTGTCCCTTGTAATCTCAATTTTGTAATCCAGTTCTTTTTTATTAATCAAATCTAAAACTCCTTTTTGCCTTGAATTTCACTTTGTCTTCAATATACTGTGTCGTGTCTTATTGGCCTCCTGGTACATGTGTACAGTTCAGGTGTGTACATGTACCAAAGGTTATGACAGTATGTTGATGACTTGGTTGCTTCGCATTTGTAGATTTAAGTCTAAAGTCTTCAATTTTGAAGCGTCGAAGATTGGCCCCCTGGAATGGTCGGAGCTTGGTAGCTCCAGCGTCAACATATTAGATGTTGACGGCGGACCTATCTTGGGAGATGTCGGAGCTTAGTAGCTCCGGCGTCGTCCACCATCGCTATGAATTTTTGCTTTTCCTGCAACATTAAAGGCTAGAGAAAAAGTAAAATTTGTCCTCTTGTCTATAAATTGGTTGTGGATTATTTTTCTTATTTGAACTTTGAGCCAAAAGAAACTCAACATGATAACGAGCATTTTGATATAATATTTTTGGATCTACATACCTTTTTAGTACTTACCCTACTAAGGCCTGCCGGGGTGTAGGTAGAGTGGCATACTTAGGGTGCAGGACCAGGCTAAGTCAATAGCACACTCCGGACGTATGTTGGCTTGGCGTTCAGGCAAGTAGACTATGTAGCAGTGTTAAGATCCAAAAAGACTATCAATAAAGCTTGTAATGCATGTGAATTACTTGGAACAAAGCTGAAAAAGATTTGCACAACTTCATTATAGACAAGCAGGGTAAAAATAATTTGATATATTGAGCCTTTGTAACACCCTCATTTTCATGCATCATGCCTTGCATACACTCATATAAATGTTTAACATTAACCCACATAAAGAGGAATGAGTTTAAAATTGATTTGGAACAAAACCGCACTTAAAATGCAGGGAAGTGCGGACTAGTCTGATTTTACTGAGGACTAGTCCGATTTCTCTCTGACAAAAAACGGACTTGTCCGTTTTTGCTGCGGACTAGTCCGATTTTGCCTCTGGAAACTTTTAGACTTGTCCAATTTTGTGCGGACTAGTCCGATATTCCATGAATCCTTGAAAATTTGCTAAGTTCCTGGACTTTTCCGGACTAGTCCGGTGTCCCAGCGGACTTGTCCGTTTTCCTCTCTTACTAAAGTCGGACTTGTCCGATTTTAGGACAGACTTGTCCGATTTTCTCTCTGGACAACTTCGGACTAGTCCGGTCCTTTTTGGACTTGTCCGATATTTCGCGACTCTGAGTTGATCTTTCTTTTTACGACTTGTTTATTGGGTTTCACGTTAAGTGGGCCTAGGGATGTCATGCCTAACTCTTTTATAGCCCATGTGGGACTCTAAACCGGCCTCTACTCCTCCCAAACTCGAAATCCATCTAACCCTAGCCTCCACCTCTATATAAACAACCCCACCCCTTGGCTTGACATCTATTTGCCACTTTTCCACCCCACCCAAACCCTAGTTCGTGGAGAGCCACCATCAAGGAGGGTGGAGTAGATCCAAGGCAAGAAGAAGAAGAGGAGGAAACGAAAGAGGATCAAGATCTCCATCAAGCTTTCGTTCTTCATCACCAATTCATCTCCAAGTTCATCACCAACCCTAGATCATCCGGATCATAGTGTTACCTCCAAGTTTCTTGATTCATTGGAGTCCTAAACACCTGGTATACCTTCTGTCGGTACCCTAAAAACCGTACACCCCCTGAGGTTACAAAGATCTCGAAGGAAGGCCATCTACTTGTTTTGAAGACCCTCGGAGGCCCACTTGTCAGGCATGACCGGACCTGCTTCTCCAACATGGTTAATCCCTCGGTTGCCACGTGTACGACTAACCCGGAGCTACCGCCCACAAGGGGGAAGCTCCGGGCCACGTACCGAAACGACACCTCCGGACTTAACCCCAGACCGAGAGAAGCTCCGGACCTGACACGTGTCTAATAGCCCCGGAGCTACCTGCTTCCCACAGCAAGCTCCAGAGCCGCCACGTGTCAAATCGTCAGACCTGCCAGCCTCTAACCTCCGGAAGACCTTGTAACGGCTCCGGATCTTCAAAGGAGAGCCAAGGACTTCAAGACCCGATTAAGTGTCATTAATGCCATATTAATGACACTTAAATGGACGATCTTAACACCAGTAATGGCACTGTCGGAGCCCGTTACAGGATTATTAACAACAATTAATTGTGTATCAATACTAGTAACCGCCGAGGCCACATGTCGGGCCAGGCTAGCTTGTAACGGCCTGTCCTTGTACTATAAAAGGATAGGCCGACGATACACTCGGGGACGTTCACAGACGTGGACAAGCGATCATACGTGACAAGCTAATATAACACCAACACACCCGTGGAGTAGGGTATTACGCTCAGGCGGCCCGAACCACGTAAATCCTTGTGTCTCCTGTGCTAAACCGCAATTCACCTTCTTGAGTCTCCGCGCGCCCACATCGAACCACAAACTCCCTCAACACTTTAGCAGTGTCAGGAGATCTGCCGACTCCAACAGTCGACAGTTGGCGCGCCAGGAAGGGGCGCCTGAGATTTTCGAGAATGGTGAACTCTGCAGCTGGATCATCCAACGGCCAACCTGCTGCTCAGGCTGTTGGGGGCAATCCCTCCAACAGGCAGCCACCAGCAGGAGCCTCAGCACCAATAGGAGCCACACTCCCACCACCACCATCTTCTCCAGCAAATCGTGCTGGGCAACGTGATGGTGCACCGGCATCACTTACTGCGTCGGCAAGTCACGACAACCCGGAACACACGCTCCATGCAGCGCGTGCTCTTCTCCAACGTCCACCACCTTCAGATGCATCTCGAGATGCAATGGAACAGTGGAGGGGCCGATGTGGAGCATTTGGTCGCAGCAGCGGCCGAACGTCTCAACAACCAGGGTCCTCCTCCTTCAGGACGGGCCCCGTCGCAGCGGCGGACCTTGTCAGGTAGACTTGGTTCGCACGTCTCCAACAACAAGAGATGATCTGCGTCCCAACAGGTGACGTCTTTGCCCTCAGGGGCACGACGCACCCATACGGTATCCAGGCTTTCGACTCATGACCTCCGGGCGGAGCTTGAACGCCGATACCGCCAGCAAGATGGTCGTGTCCATATTGAGCGAGCTCGTGAAAGACGGGAAACTCAGGACCTTTCTACTCTGGAAGGGGTAGGAGGAGGCTGTTCAGCCCTAGCCATGCACCTGCGCATGGTTAGATGGCCACAGAAGTTCCATCCACACCTGCCGGAAAAATTCGACGGGATTGTCAACCCCGCCGAATTCCTTCAGATATACTCCACTACAATCTTGGCAGCTGGAGGAAACGAGGCTGTAATGGCCAATTACTTTCCAGTGGCCTTAACTGGGACCGCTAGGTCCTGGTTTATGAGCCTTCCACCCAACTCTATCAACAGTTGGGAGGAGTTGTGCCGTCAGTTCACTGCCAACTTCGGGAGTTCATACACCCAACCAGGCACTGAACTGGACCTTTTTGCGGTCGTGCAAAAAGGGAGAGAATCTTTGCGGTCCTTCATCCAGAGGTTCTCTCAGGTACGCAACACAATCCCTTCTATCTCAAGTGCTTCTGTCATTGTGGCATTCAGACAGGGCGTACGGGATAAGAATATGTTGGAGAAGCTGGCGATCAAAGAGATCACCAGCGTCACGAAACTCTTCAGCCTGGCAGACAAATGTGCCAGAGCTGCGGAGGGCCATGAGATGCACTCCAAACCAGCCTCGGAGGATCATAAGAAATCCTCCAAAGAAGAAGCCGCTACCTCCGGGGGTGGCAAGAAGAAAAAGAAGACCAACAGCAAGAAGAAGCCGTCGGCCGGCACATCCAACGTTGCAGCTGCTGCAACCCCGGGTGGCCGGGGGCCACGCCCCGAGAAGCGACCTCGACCGTCTTCCGAAGACGGTGGCAAACCCAAAGTGTGGTGTCCCATTCACAAAACGGGCAGCCACGGTTCGGAAGACTGCCGAGAGGTCCAAAACCTTGCCGAGCGCTACAGCAAGCGCCGGGAAGGGTCCCCTTTCCGACAGAGGGAAGGAAAACAGAAGGTCGACGAAGCTCCGGGTGAAGAGGAGTTAGGGTTTCAGGATCCCAAAAAGGTCCTGAAGGCCGTCTACACCTTCGTCGACGATGACTCTGACGTCTCTGACAACGAGCGTCGGAAAACCATGAACACCATTTTTGGTGGATCATGAGACATCACATCCCGCCGCGTCATCAAGACTATGCGTCGGGATATGGCCGCTGTAGCTCCTACAGTTAGACCGGAGCCACATCGAAAGTGGATGGACACAGCCATCACTTTTGATGCTTCGGACTGTCCTCGAAGCATGGTCGGAGCTGGACAGTTACCTTTGATGGTATCTCCCACCATTAATAACATCCAGCTCCATCATGTTATGGTGGACGGAGGTTCGGGGCTGAACCTCATAAGCTTTGAAGCTTTTACCAAGCTTCAGCTCCGACCTTCGGATCTCCAGCCCTCTCGACCTTTCTCCGGAGTAGGTCCGGGGGCCATTACCCCACTCGGAGCTATAAATCTCCCCGTTACCTTCGGGACACGGGAGAAGTATCGCACCGAGAAGTTGGTCTTCGACGTCGCTCAGATCAACTTACCATTCAACGCCATCTTGGGTAGACCTGCCCTATACAAATTCATGGCAGCTGCTCATTATGGATACCTGGTGTTGAAGATGCCAACACCAGTAGGTGTTCTCCGGATCCGCGGAGATCGCACCGCTGGAGTAACTGCTCTGGAGGAGCTCCATGCACTCACCACGGCGCAAGAGGAGGACTCCAGACAGGAGCAAGATCCGAAACCCCCGAGCATTCGTCAACAAGGCTCGACCTCTGCACCCCGTGTGCAGCCAAGCGGCGACACCGACATTCCCGTCAAAGTCGTCCAAATTGGTTCCGATGCCGCTCAAACCACCCGTATATCGGGAGGGTTGAACGACAAATAGGAACTCGCGCTCATCACTTTCCTCCGGGCTAATGTTGACGTGTTTGCTTGGCAACCGTCACAAATGCCTGGGATCCCCAGGGAAGTGATTGAGCACAATCTGAAGATTTACCCCCATGCTCGGCCTGTGCATCAGAAGCCTCGGAAGCAATCCGTAGAGCGGCAGAACTTCATCCGACAAGAAGTGAAGAAGTTGCTTGAAGCCGGATTCATCCGAGAAGTCTTCCATCCAAAATGGCTGGCGAACCCAGTTGTTGTGCCTAAGGCCGGCGGGAAGCTTCGGATGTGCATTGTCTACACCACACTGAATAAGGCATGTCCAAAAGATCCATTCCCACTACCTAGAATAGATCAGATAGTGGATTCCACCTCCAGGTGTGAATTACTGTGTTTCCTAGACGCATGTTCTGGGTATCATCAAATCAGGATGTCTAGGGAGGATGAAATGCATACTTCATTCATCACAGTTGATGGATTGTACTGTTACACAGCCATGCCATTTGGTCTCAAGAATGCAGCTTCAACTTTTGTACGAGCTATGTACAAAACTTTTGAAGAACTCATCAGAGACATAGTGGAAGTGTACGTCGATGACATCGTGGTCAAGGTCAAGAACAAGGAGTCCCTCTTAGACACCTTGCAGGCTGTCTTCGACAAGCTGTGGGCCACCCGCACAAAGCTAAACCCAGACAAGTGCGTGTTTGGGGTTAGCTCCGGAAAACTTCTGGGTTTCCTGGTAAGTCACCGGGGCATAGAGGCCAATCCAGCGAAGATAAAAGCCATTGAAGACATGCGGCCACCAACTCGCATCAAAGACGTCCAAAAGTTAATTGGATGTCTAGCAGCCCTCAGCCGGTTCATATCAAGACTGGCGGAACGAGCACTTCCCTTCTTCAAGTTGTTGAGGAAGTCCGGACCATTCCAATGGTCCGAAGAAGCAGAGAAGGCATTCCAGGAGCTGAAACAGTTCCTCACCACCCTACCAATTCTGGTAGCTCCGAACCCTGGTGAGCCTTTGTTGCTCTACATTTCAGCTACTAACGAAGTCGTCAGTATGGTTCTGGTTGCGGAGAGACCGGAACTACCCCATACTCAGGAATCCAGACCCCTTCGGGAGGATCCGGAGGTTCCTGAAAGTGAGTCTGGGTCCCAGCTCCCAGACTCAAACCCACAAGAAGTCACTTCAGAAGACCCAGACCCCTCTGAGAGGGTCCAGGTCATTTCTGAAGAAGCTCCGGGTTCCTCCAGACAGAACCCGGAGGCCCCCGAAGAGAATCTGGACTCCTCCAACAGGGTCCGGATCAATGAAGAGGAAGCTCCGGACCCCTCCGGGAGGGTTCGGACCATTCAACGCCCAGTGTATTTCATCAGTGAAGTATTACATGATGCCAAGACTCGATATGTAGAGGTGCATAAGCTGCTTTATGCAGTTCTTATTGCCTCCAGGAAGCTTCGACACTACTTCCAAGCTCACAAAGTCTCGGTGGTGACCTCCTATCCACTTCGAGCGATCTTGCATAATCCCAATTCAACTGGGAATATTACAAAGTGGGCAGCGGAATTGGCTGAATTCGATCTCGAATTCATTCCGAGGCAAGCAATCAAGAGTCAAGCGTTGGCAGATTTCGTGGCGGAATGGACTCCCTCTCCATCAAACCCTGAGGGCCCCAGTGAACAGAAGACGGAGCATCAAGCTCCAACCTTCACCGAGCCTCACTGGACCCTCTACTTTGATGGCTCCATGCAGAAGCAGGGGGCCGGAGCTGGAATCCTTCTCCTTGCACCGACTGGGGAGAAGGTGAAATACATGGTGCACCTTGACTTCAAGGCAACCAACAACATGGCGGAGTATGAAGCACTCATCTACAGACTAAAGGTGGCACTGTCATACGGTGTCAAGCAACTGCTGGTCAAAGGAGATTCACAGCTCATCATCAAACAGGTGAAGGGTGAATGCTCCTGCAATAATCTCCAGCTAGCTGCATACCTCCTTGAAGTCCAGAGGCTTCAGAAGGACTTTGAAGTCCTAGACCTCCACCATGTTCAGCGTGCCCACAACGCTGAAGCTGACGAACTCTCGACTAAAGCGTCAACTGGAGCTCCGGCTCCTGAAGGAACTTTTGTCCGGAGATTGTCGAAACCCACAGTTCAGCCTGTTGAACTGAACGAAGGGGGCGAGATCAGCATCCCGAAGCTGACGGTCCCGATGGCCCTGTTACCATGGCAGCCATCAAGGGTCGTAGGTGCTGCCGGAAGCTCCGAGCAACCCAGCACGCAAGACTCAAATGCTCAAGTCAGTTATGATGCATGGATCTCGGAGATCCGGAACTACTTGAAAGACAACATCCTTCCTGACGATGATGTATCCACTGACCGGGTAGTCAGATTGGCTAAAAGATACACGCTAGTAGAAGGGGATCTCTACCGGCGCGGTGCCAACGGCATCCTAATGCGGTGCATCACAAGGGAAGAAGGCTGCGAGCTCCTCGCAGAAATCCATGGAGGCAAGTGTGGGAACCACGCATCTTCCCGCACACTGGTCGGAAAAGCCTTTCGGCATGGCTTCTACTGGCCTATAGCGCTCCAGGATGCCACTGAGCTGGTGAAAAAATGCGAAGCATGCCAATTTCATGCAAAGCAAATTCATACACAGGCTCAGCCATTACAAATGATACCTCCTACATGGCCCTTCGCTGTGTGGGGGATGGACATCTTGGGACCCTTCCCAAGAGCCGTCGGAGGTTACAAGTTCCTGTACGTCGCCATTGACCAGTTCACCAAGTGGCCGGAAGCAACTCCAGTTGTGACGATCAACAAGCAATCTGCTATCAACTTTCTGCAATCCATTGTAAGCAGATTCGGAGTCCCAAACAAGATCATCACTGATAATGGGACTCAATTTACAAGCTCCGCATTCCAAGGATATTGCGAAGACCTCGGCATACAAGTTTGCTACACCTCCGTAGCTCATCCAGCCAGCAATGGCCAAGCCGAGAGAGCAAATGCAGAAATCCTTAAAGGACTCAAAGCGCGCACCTATGAGCGCTTGAAAAAACATGGAGCCAACTGGATCGAAGAGCTTCCGCCCACTCTATGGGCCAACAGGACTTCTCCAAACCGGTCAACTGGAGAAACACCCTTCTTTCTGGTGTACGGAGCTGAAGCAATCCTTCCTCCGGAAATCACCTTGGGTTCGTTCCGGGTCCGGACCTTCGACGAAGCCGCGCAGGACCAGCTCCAGCGTGAAGACCTAGACCTCCTCGAGGAGGGAAGGTGCCAAGCAGCTATTCGGAATGCCCGATATCGCCAAGCTCTACGGCGTTATCACCAGCGGCATGTACACAACCGACAGCTCGAGGAAGGCGATCTGGTGCTACGGAGAATACTATCCAGAGAAGGGTTAAACAAACTCTCCCCCGGCTGGGAGGGGCCCTTTCGAGTGATCAAAGTATCCCGTCCCGGAAGCGTTCGCTTGGCTACCGAGGATGGGACACCTCTCCCAAATCCTTGGAACATCGAGCACCTCCATATGTTCTACACTTAATTCCACGGAGGTGAGTCTTGAGTAACTTGAGATGTATGTTATAGAGTCATTGTACAGAGTCGGGTAGTTCCTCCGGGAGAGCAGCCGGACCTTTCCCGAAAGGTCTGCAAAGCTCATGCAGCACTTGTCACAGTCTCCGGACTAAAAGTGTGGCTAACTACCCTGGGTCAAACGAGAAACCAAACACACTTAGCCTGGTTCCGTACCCTAAGAGTGTACTTGTTTCCCCTGTACCCCGGACCTATAATGAAAGACATCTTCATGTGAAATAGACTCCACGTGCATTCATTTTGTGCAGGCTCGACATTTTTATTTTTCTCTTTCATGTCTATAACAGAGACGTGCAATTCTTAAGAAATTTTAGTTTGACCGGTTTATATACGATTCGAGTTGCGTTGTCAGATCTTTTGGATTTAAATATCGTTTGTGGCCAACTCGCCTGAAAGCCGCCAAGCCAATCTAGGGCCGGAGTGTGCTATCGACTTAGCCTGGTCAAGCACCCTAAGTACGCCACTCTACCTACACCTCGGCAGGCCGAAGTAAGGCGGGTCCATGGACAATTGGATCTAAGAGAAAGGACAACGCATCCGGTTGTATTTAAAATCGCGTTCAACTTAAAATTTTCTTGAGAATCGTAAGCCGCGACGAAATTATAGACAAGGAACGAATTTTACAATTTTGGCTTAAGTGTGCAGGAAAAATAAACTCTATGTTGATGGAGAAAAGCCGGAGCTAACCAAGCTCCGACTCCCTCAAGGGGGTCAACCGTCGACGCTGAGTAAAAGATGGTGAGAAGACCTGTAAATGGAGTCTGCTGCCAACAAACCAAGTGTTGGCAAAGGTCACTGCCGGAGCTACTAAGCTCCGACACCTCGGAGGACTAACTATCGACGCTCTACGTGTTGATAGAGGCTATTGTCGGAGCTACCAAGCTCCAGCGATGGACAATGCCGGAGCTTCTAAGCTCCGACAACCTCAGGGGACCTTCACTATCGAAGACTTCGGACCTAAATTCTACAAGTTCGGAGCAAATGCGTCTTCAACAAAACTCAATATCCTTTTGGTACATGTTCATAATCAAATTGTGTACATCTTCCAGGGGGCCAAGTGAAGATAAAGATGTTGAAGACAAAAAATGAAATTCGCAAAAATTTGGGGATCTCATTCATTTGGAGACAGGAGATTACATCTGGAGACAAGGGATTACAAAATTGAGGAAGAAGAAGAGAAAATACAAGTGAGAGCTAAAGAGATGGTCCTAGACCCTATGGAAGAACTCGGTGACCTTCTGGGCGACCTCCGATACGCTGGCTCGGGTAGCTTCGCCTTCTCCTTCGACGGGGCCTTCAAGCACCGGGTCCAGAGGAAATTGAGGGTTCCGGCTGGTGTAGCACGTCAACACATATTCTGTGACGTTCCTCGCCAGGGATTGCCCCTCGACCTCCAGTTGGTCCGCGATGACGTCGCCCACCTTGGAGAGCTTGCTACTAGCTGCGCTTAGCGCTTGCAGCGCAAGGTCCGGCTCCAGCTCCGGATCATCTGGGCGCACCGGGCTAAAACCCATCGGCGTCAGCGCGTCGTTGGCCTTGCCCAGGAACTTCCAAATCTGCAGGGAGTCCGCCGTCCTCAAGCTCTTCACCTCTTCCAGGGATCTCTTGGCCGCCGTCAGTTCGGAATTCTCACGGGCGAGGCGCTCAACTTCTTTGGCATTTTGCTGAATCTTTGCAGCAACCCGCCTCTCAAGTCTTCCGAGCTCCTCCTCCCGGAGGTGGATCTTGTTCCGACGATCGACCAAGTCCTTCTCCCTACCTCCACTTTCTTCTCCCGGGCAACAAGGGCACACTCGTATTCGTAGAGTTCCTGCCCTCGCACCAAGGTCTTCTCCTCTTCCTCGAGGCAGCGCTCTTCCAACTTCTTAGTGCGCTCCTCGAGGCCCTTGTCAGCCAGAGCTACTTTCTCGGCGAGCTCCTCTTCCCTCCTCAGGACGTCATCCCGCAGCTCCAGGAGTTTCTGCTCTTCGTCCTCGAGTCGTCTCTCCCTCCCTTCGAGTGCCTCTCGGCGCTTGATGAGTGCGGCGTTGATGGCCTCAAGCTGTTCGTGCCGAGCATTGGCCGCGTCGTTGGAAGCCTTGGCCTGATCATGGATCTCCCGGGATTGAGCGTCGAGGGCATGAGTCATGCTCTCCCTGTCATCCAGCAGCTTGTCCCAGTACTCCAGGCGGATCTTCTCCCGCTTGATCCACTCCTTGTCGTCCGCTAGCCTCGACTGCGCCAGCTTAGTCTCGAAGTGGAGCCGATTGCGCCACCGCCTAAGGGTTTGGCGCTCCTCTTTAAGAGCCTTGCTGTCGTGGAAGAAGGCCAGTTGGACCTGACGCAGACTGGAGCAGGCGTTGTCGATAGACATCGACAGCGGGATGGGCTCCGGACCTGCTGGGGTCTCCTCCGCTGGTTCCAGCGGGTCTTCACATACAAAAATTGGGTCCCACTCTACGAGAGTGGAACCCTGAGTTTCCAAGGCACTAGGGCCGTCCTCCGGGATGGCCTCAGTCGCCAACGAAGAAGGCCCTGCCGCCAAATCTTCATTCGCCTCCTCGGGAAGGGGGGCAGCGACTTCGCTTGGGCACTCCGGCTCGGCCGCAGGTACCATCGACGCTGTCGCCTCCGGAGCAGGAGCTACTACTGACTCCGGCCGGGACACCTCTTCTGAGGGAGGCTCGAGCTCCCTCGCCTCTTCAACCGCCGGCTCTGTGACCGGCGCTCCAACAATAACCGGCTCAGCGACCGGTACTTCGGAGGTAACCGGCTCAACTGCCGGAACTACCTCGACTTCCGGCTCGCATGCCGGAGCTTCAGTCACCTCCGGCTCAATCGCCGGGGCTTCGACAAGTTCCGGCTCCAAGGCCGGGACTACTACTTCCTCCGGCTCTACAGCCGGAGCTTCCACCACTGCAGCACCAGGACCCGGAGCTTCAACCTCCGAGACAAGTGCCGCTGGCATGTCTTCACTCCCGTAGTCCGGCGCTACCACAGGAAATTCTGGGGACGAGTCGAGGTTCATGACCACGACAGCCGGCGCCGGAGCTGTCGCAGCCTCAGCCACCACCTGGGGAGGCACCGGGACAGGAGCAGAAGCTCCCACGGCCTCAGACATCGTGGCCGAGGGGGGAGCTTCACTCCCCTTCTTGGGGACGCTGCAGAGGATGGATAAAGAAAATTAACAAACAATCGCTATAATTAAAAAGTTAACCAAGGTAAAGATCAAAAATTACCTTGGAAGGCTTCCGCACCAGCTTGCGCGGAAACCTTTTTCCCAGACGTTCCGGGCTGGCCATAGTCGGCGTAGGAGCTCCGGGAGGCCCCCCAGAACTTGTCGCAGCCACTGGCGTTTCCCGGGTCGAGGCTCTCCTCGATCGGGAGGAACCCCTGGACCTGGAGGCTCCCACCGTCCCAGGTGCCGGAGTCGTGCGCCCGGAGCTAGCACCCCAGGAGGGCTCCACCACGGGGATAGACGCGCTCCGGGAGGATCCCACTGCAGGAACAGTATCGTTCCGGAAGGACCCCACTACGGGGACAGTCGCCACGGCGGCAGAAGATCTTCCCCCTGGGGAGAAGGAACCGAGGCGGAAGTAGTGGGCCCGACAGACCTTCCGTCGGCATGTCGCAGCTTCCTCTTCCGGCTCTCCGGCTCCTCCGCCAGCTCCTTGCCCTTGCCGACGACCTCAACCCTCGGCTGTTGGACAGGGGCGGAGCCGTATTCAGGCACCCCGGGGATTGCCACCCAGGTGGTTGATCTTCTCTCGACGACACCAAGGTCGTCAAGCGCGGGCATCGTCCGCCGGAGCTCCCTGCTAAACTCCACTTCCACGTTCAGAGGGAGAAAGGCCGACGGCGGAGTCAAGTCATCTCCGTCGACGTCGATGCCGTGCTGGAATTTCTTGAGGTGGAACTCCAAGGTCTTCCCCACCAAGTTGGACTTCAACCCGGTCTCAACCCGGTCCTCGTCCATCACGCTGTTGAGGGCCCAGGCGAGCTTCTCCCTCCTCTTCAGCGGCGCCCACCTGTTGGCCAGGAAGTTGCAGAACACCGCCTGGGGAGTCATCCTCCCTCCACGCATTGGCGGATCCTGGTTACGGCGGGGTCGAAAGCTTTCGCCAGCACCGGAACCTCACTCCAGACCGTCGTGTCAATGCCGGGCAGACCGTCTGGCAGCTCCAACCGCTCATGCTCCTCCACCCTGACGACTATCCAATCTTTCTTCCAGTCATCCCACTTCCCGGAAGGGAACGACCGGAGGTACTTGAATGGGCACTTCTTGCGCTTCACGAAGTAGTAGAAGCCAAGGTACTCATTGCTCCGGCCGGTTGTGTGAACGGTAAAGAAGGTTCGGAAAAGCTCGACGCAGGGGGGGATGCCCACCCACATCTCGCAGAAGTGGACAAAGATGGACACGAGGAGAATGGAGTGAGGGCCAAGGTGGTATAGCTGCAGACCATAGAAGTCTAGCAGCATCAAGAAGAAAGAAGAAAAAGGTGGGATCAACCCCACCATGGCGTACGAAGAAAAGTACACCATCTCGCCAGCGCGCTCCTTCTCAAAGGGGAGCTCCCCGCCGACACGGACCAAGCGGTTGAAGAAGTCCGAGGACCACCCCATGAGGGCCCGGACCTTCTTCAAATTGTTGTCGGTCTTCAGGCGACTCTCACGCAGACCCAACTCCATCGCGGCACAGCTAGGCAAGAGAAGAGGAGCAAAGTACAAGTCGGGAGTTTGAGCGCAAGATCAGATGAGAGGCATAAAGAACTCTCGACAGTGCGCGCTTTCCTTCATAAGTAAGCCCTTGCAACGCTTGGATGGAAACCGCAGGGAAGTCGAAGATACTACTCAAGAATTCAACCCAGCCGATGACAAGAGGGCCCGGGACCACCCCGACGATCAAGTCGAGGCTCTTACCCAGGCGAACGGTTGTCATCACGAGGCGGGAAACCCAAAGGCGGCGGCCTGACAAGGAGCGCGGAACTGATACGGTTTTCGTATCGGGAACCGGCGACCTTCAATTGCATGAGATCCGCACGTTAAAGATTTCATCTGCCGCCTGAGGTACGCCACGCGGCGGGATCTAACCGTAAAACCCTGCCAACGGCACCTCCGCAGACCCTTGAAGACCCAGTTCAAGAGTCGCAAGGATGGACCCACCTCCGACGGAATGACTTCACCTCAGTGATCTTCCTCGGAGGTAGGTCCAGGGGGCCACTGTCGGTACCCTAAAAACTGTACACCCCCTGAGGTTACAAAGATCTCGAAGGAAGGCCATCTACTTGGTTTGAAGACCCTCGGAGGCCCACTTGTCAGGCATGACCGGACCTGCTTCTCCAACATGGTTAATCCCTGGGTTGCCACGTTTACGACTAACCCGGAGCTACCGCCCACAAGGGGGAAGCTCCGGGCCACGTACCGAAACGACACCTCCGGACTTAACCCCAGACCGCGAGAAGCTCCGAACCTGACACGTGTCTAATAGCCCCGGAGCTACCTGCTTCCCACAGCAAGCTCCAGAGCCGCCACGTGTCAAATCGTCGGACATGCCAACCTCTAACCTCCGGAAGACCTTGTAACGGCTCCGGACCTTCAAAGGAGAGCCAAGGACTTCAAGACCCGATTAAGTGTCATTAATGCCATATTAATGACACTTAAATGGACGATCTTAACACCAGTAACGGCACTGTCGGAGCCCGTTATAGGATTATTAACAACAATTAATTGTGTATCAATACTAGTAACCGCCGGGGCCACATGTCGGGCCAGGCTAGCTTGTAACGGCCTGTCCTTGTACTATAAAAGGACAGGCCGACGATACACTCGGGGACGTTCACAGACGTGGACAAGCGATCATACGTGACAAACTAATACAACACCAACACACCCGTGGAGTAGGGTATTACGCTCAGGCGGCCCGAACCACGTAAATCCTTGTGTCTCCTGTGCTAAACCGCAATTCACCTTCTTGAGTCTTCGCGCGCCCACATCGAACCACAAACTCCCTCAACACTTTAGCAGTGTCAGGAGATCTGCCGACTCCAACAGTTGAAACCTTCTATTCTCTTTTCCTTACGTGAATTCAACACCTAATCTCCAAATTTATGTCGACCTAGAAAACCCTAGTTCGCTAGTTCTGCGAAGTGCGGACTAGTCCGACCTTCTACAGACTAGTCCGATTTTCTTGGTTAAATTGCATCAAACTAATTCTAAATTTGATTTTAATCAACTCCAAACCTGTATAAACTTGTTAAAACTATTAGAACTAGTTAGTGATCATTAAAAGTAATCTATTAACAAGTTCTACCTTGCATTTGCATTAATCATGCATGTCATGTCATATTGAGTAATATTTGTGCACTCTTTGATTGTGTTTCTTGTCTTGTATGTTTATTGTGCGGATTAGACGGATTTGCGCTAGAGAGTGCCGCAGAGGATCTACAACACCAAGAGTTTCAAGGCTTTGATCCTAATCAACCGCAAGAGCAAGGCAAGTGTCCTTGAAGCATATTGATCCTGTTTTTAAAATAAATGATTTGTTTGCAAACTACATGCTTGTGTCAATTTTATGGGAATCCTATGGTAGGAAGTTTACTAGCGTTGTTTGACCACCCTTGTCGCCTGGAATTTATGGTAGAGAGTCGGGAAGGGCTTTTACCTTTTTGCTTTGCTTAATTAATTGGGATGGGAAAACAACACTACACATTTAATTATGCATTAATGATATTCTGGTTAATGTGAACTGGTCAATATGATATGGTAATGGGTGATCTAAGCAAGCCTGGTATGTGGATGGGTTGGATGTTATGGTGCTTTGCTTGCTTTAGATCTAAGGATCGGTTCATGCGAGAATAAGCCAAGACTACAGTGCCACCACGAGGCCAAGTATGGGTGCGGCGTAGCTGATTAATTAGGGCTTTGCCAGTGCTATTTGGACCATTACGGATGCTCGGGGAAGGGGTCGTCGGATTCGATTTGTTGATGATTGGTAGGACTACCCTGGGATCCGAATGGCTCAAGAGGGGGCCCTTGGTTGAAGATGTGCTCTGTGGGAGACATCGCCACCGGTAAAACCTCAGTGGAGTCTACATAGGCTAGTAATCACTTTGTAAAGGCTATTTTGTGATCTCTTGGCCACACACCAATGGAAGTGTGTAATATGACTAACGGGTTATGGGCATAAGGTAGGTTCTTAGTCACTGAAAGGTGATGAAATCACGAACATGTGGGTGAAGCAGTACAAACTCTGCACAGTCTAATAAAACTATCATGATAGTCATGCTCCCAGTTATGAGCACCTGGACAACTTCCATGATTAGAGGGAACTCGGTATTGGGATGGTTATGGTTTGGTAATGGTTATGGTTGGTTATGGATTAATTTCTGGTATTGAATATGGTTATTGGCAAATGGTGAAATCTGGAATTATTGGTGATGGTAGTGAATTCAGACTGGTATTATGATATTACTTATGATTATGATGGGTTTACTTCACATACATGTAATATATTGCTTTTCAAATATTTTAATGTACTTTTCATCACTTAGCCATTATTATTGTCGTCATTTGAATCAGCCACATGTCATACTTTCCACACTTGTTGAGTACGACATGTACTCACTCTTGCAATCCCCCCCCCCCACGGTTGCAGGTCAGGATTGAGAGTTTAATGGTGATAATGTGGAGTTCTAGACTGTGTCTATCGTCAGCTTGCCTGTGGTGTTGATTGGAGTTGCGCTATACCATATCCCTTATGCTTAGTTTGCTTAGTTGCTTATTTAGTTTATTTCTGCTGCATTAGTTGAACTTGTCATTAATATTCATTAGAGTTTGTAATTGAGGATAATATGGTTTGTGTAATAAAAATTGGTTAATAAATCTTGTTATGTGGTAATTTTCTGTATACTCTTTTGTGATGCACTCGTGTATGTGTGTTGAACATCCTGGTCACACATATGCGTTAGCTTGGTTCATTTTTCAGAACCGGGCGTCACAGCCTTGTACAAAAAGTAAATGCACGTGGAGTCTGTTTCCACACAACAATGCCTTTCATTATAGGTCCAGATTATAGGGGTGACAAGGACACACTTAGGGTGCTAGACCAAGCTAAATGTGCTATACATCTTGTTCTAGCCCAGAGCAAGTAGTTACACTTTTAGTGCTGCAACTGTGTCAAGTGTTACTTGAACTTCCCGGACCCTCCCGGAGGGGTCCGGATGTTCTCCTGGAGGACTTGCTCGACTCTGTATAATGACTCTACAACATGCATTGTGTGTAATTACAGACTCAGCTCCGTGATTCTAAGCATAAAACTTACGGAGGTGCTCGATGTTCCAAGGATTGGGAAGTGGGGTCCCATACTCTTTGCCAAGCGAACGCACCCTGGTCGGCAACTTTAATGACTCGGAAGGGACCTTCCAAGCTGGGGGAAAGTTTGTTCATCCCTTCATGAGTTAGTATCTTCCGGAGCACCAGGTCGCCTTCTTTAAGCTGTGGGTCACGCACATGCCTTTGATGGTAGCGCCGGAGCGCTTGGAGATAACATGCATTCCGAACAGCTACTTGGCACCTTCCCCCGTCGACGAGGTCAAGGTCTTCACGCCGGAGCTGGTCCTGCGTGGCTTCATCGAAGGTCCGGACCCAGAGGGACCCCAAGGTAATCTCCGAAGAAAGGACTGCTTCAGCTCCGTACACCAAGAAGAATGGAGTCTCCCCAGTTGACCGGTTAGGTGTTGTCCTATTCGCCCATAATGTGGACGGAAGCTCTTCAATCCAATTAGCTCCATGCTTTTTCAAGCGCTCATATGTGTGTGTCTTGAGTCCTTTCAAGATTTCTGCATTTGCTCTCTCGGCTTGGCCATTGCTTGCTGGATGAGCTACTGAGGCATAGCTAAGTTGAATATCGAGGTCTTCGCAATATTCTTGGAATGCAACACTTGTGAATTGAGTTCCATTGTCAGTTATGACTTTGTTTGGAACTTCAAATCTGCATATAATGGACTTCAAGAACTTGATTGCTGATTGTTTGTTGATTGTTACTACTGGAGTTGCTTCTGACCACTTGGTAAACTTGTCGATGGCGACATATAGGAACTTGTACCTCCAATGGATTTTGGGAAAGGTCCCAAGATATCCATGCCCCACAAAGTGAATGCCCATGTAGGAGGTATCATTTGTAGTGATTGAGCCGGTGTGTGAATATGTTTTGCATGGAACTAACATGCTTCACATTTTTTCACTAGGTCAACCGCATCCTGGAGTGTTGTAGGCCAGTAAAAGCCATGCCGGAAGGCTTTACCAACCAACGTGCGGGAAGTTGCGTGGTTCCCACACTCGCCTCCATGGATTTCCGCGAGAAGATCGCAACCTTCTTCCCTTGCAATGCACCGCATTAGGATGCCATTGGCACCGCGTCGGTAGAGATCCCCTTCTACCAACGTGTATATTTAGCCAATCTGACAATCTGGTCAGCGGATACACTGTCTTCACGAAGAATATTATCTTTCAAGTAGCTCCGGATCTCCGATATCCATGCATTGGAGCTAACTTGACCTTCTGAGTCTTGCGTGTTGGGTTGCTCGGAGCTTCCGACAGCACCTACAACCCTTGGTGAACGCCATGGTAACAGGGCCACCGGGACCGCCAGCTTCGAGGTGCTGGTCTCGCCCCCTTCGCTCAGTTCGGCAGGCTGAGTTGTTGGTTTTGATAACCTCCGGACGAAGATTCCGTCAGGAGCCGGAGCTCCGGTTGAGGCTTTCGTCGAGAGTTCATCAGCTTCGGAGTTATGAAGGCGCTGAACATGGTGGAGATCCAGGACTTCAAAGTCCTTCTAAAGCCTCTGGACTTCAAGGAGATAAGAAGCTAATTGAGAATTTTTTTAGGGGCATTCACCTTTCACTTGTTTGGTGATGATTTGTGAATCTCCCTTCACCAACAGTTGTTTTACACCATAAGATAGTGCCACCTTGAGTCCATAGATGTGGGCTTCATACTCCGCCATATTGTTGGTTGCCTTGAAATCAAGGTGTACCATGTACTTGAACTTATCTCAGGTCGGAGCTTGGAGAAGGATTCTAGCTCCGACCCCCTGCTTCTGCACGGAGCCATCGAAGTAGAGAGTCCAGTGAGGCTCAGTGAATACCAGAACTTTGAGCTCTGGTTTCTGCTCATTATGGCCCCCAGGGTTTGATGGAGAGGGAGTCCATTTCGCCACAAAGTCAGCCAAGGCTTGACTTTTAATTGCTTGTCTCGACATGAATTCTAGATCGAATTCTGCCAGCTCCGCTGCCCACTTTGCAATATTCTCAGTAGAATTAGGGTTATGCAAAATTGCACATAGTGGAAAAGCAGTTACCACTGATATTTTGTGGGCTTGGAAATAGTGGCGAAGCTTTCTTGAGGTGATAAGGACTGCGTAAAGCAGTTTATGCACCTCAATGTATCTTGTGTTGGCATCATGGAGTACTTCATTGATGAAGTAGACAGGGTGTTGGACTGTCCGGACCCTCCCAAAGGGGCCCGGAGCTTCCTCCTCATCTACCCAGACCCTCCCGGAGGGGTTCGGACCTTCTTCTGGAATTTCCTGGTCCCTGTCGAAGGAACCCGGAGCTTCCTATGGAGTGACCCGGACCCTCCCAGAGGAGTCTAGATCTTCTTGTTCAGTATCAGTTACTCCTTCATTTGAAGGAGGTTGATCCTCTTGCATCTCACCTTGAGGATTCGTGCCTGGGGGTTGGTACCCAGACTCGCCTTCAGGTAGCTCCAGACCATCTCGGAGGGGTCTAGACTTCTGAATTCGAGATGGTTTCGGTCTTTCCGCGACCAGGACCATACTGACAACCTCTGTAGTTGCCGAAATGTAAAGCATTAAAGGCTCACCAGGGTTCGGAGCTACCAGGATTGGTAGTGTGGTGAAGAGCTTCTTCAGCTCTTGAAACGCCTTTTCTGCATCTTCAGACCAATGAAATGGTCCGGACTTCCTCAAGAGTTTGAAGACGGGTAGAGCCCGTTCTGCCAGTCTTGATATAAACCAGCTGAGCGCAACTAGACATCCAGTCAACTTTTGGACATCTTTAATGCGGGATGGGGGCCGCATTTCTTCAATAGCCTTGATCTTCGCCGGATTTGCTTCGATTCCTCGATGAGTCACCAAGAAACCCAGAGGCTTTCTGGAACTAACCCTGAAGACACACTTGTTCGGGTTCAGCTTGGTGCGCGTAGTGCGCAGCTTGTCGAAAACGGCTTGTAAGTTGTCAAGGAGTGACTCCTTGTTTTTGATCTTCACGACGATGTCATCAACATACACCTCCACCAAGTCTCTAATTAGCTCTCCAAATGTTTTGTACATGGCTCACACAAATGTTGAAGCAGCATTTTTAAGACCAAATGGCATGGCAGTATAACAATACAATTCATCTACTGTTATGAAGGTAGTGTGCTCTTCATCTTCCTTAGACATTTGGATTTGATGATATTCAGAATATGCATCTAAGAAACACAATAGCTCACACCCGGAGGTGGAGTCCACTATCTGATCTATTCTAGGTAGTGGAAATGGATCTTTTGGACATGCCTTATTTAAGGTGGTGTACTCGATACACATCCGAAGCTTCCCACCGGCCTTGGGTACAACAACTGTGTTTGCCAGCCATTTATGATGGAAGACTTCCTGGATGAATCCAGCTTCGAGCAACTTCTTGATTTCCTGTCGAATGAAGTTTTGCCGCTCAATTGATTGCTTCTGGGGCTTCTGGTGTATAGGTCGTGTGTCTAGGTAAATCTTCATATTGTGATCAATCACCTCGCTAGGGATCCCAGGCATTTGTGATGGTTGCCAGGCAAACACGTAGCCTGGAGGAGAGTTATGAGCGTGAGTTCCTATTTGTTGTTCAAACCACCTGATATACGGGTAGTTTGAGCAGCATCGGAACCGATTTGGACGACTTTGACGGGGATGTAGGTGTCGCCGCTTGGTTGCACACGAGGTGCGGAGGTAGAGACTTTATGACAAATGCTTGGTGGATTCACAGCTAGCTCCTTACCGGATGCTTCCTCTTGTGCAGTGGTCAGTGCATAGAGTTCCTCCAGTGTTGTGAAACTTGCGGTACAATCTCCACGGATCCGGAGAACGCTCGTGGGTGTTGGCATTTTCAACACCAGGTAACCATAATGGGCAGTAGCCATAAACTTGTATAAAGCTGACCTACCCAAAATGGCATTGAAGGGCAGACTGATCTGCGCAACGTCGAAAACCACTTTCTCAATTCTGTAGTTCTCCCCGGTCCCGAAGGTCACTGGGAGTGTAATAGAACCAAGAGGAGTAATGGTTCCCGGACCTACTCTGGACAAAGGTCGGGATGGGCGAAGGTCCGCAAGCCGGAGCTAAAGATTAACGAAAGCTTCGAAGCTTATGAGGTTTAGCCCGGAACCTCCGTCCACCATTACATGGTGGATTTGAATATTGTTAATGGTGGGTGACACCATCAATGGTAGTTGACCAGCCCCGATCATGTTTTGGGGGCAGTCCGAAGCATCAAAAATGATGGGTGTATCCATCCACTTCCGATGTGGTTTTGCCTTAGCAGTAGGAGCTACCATGGCCATGTCCCTCTGCATTGTCTTTAGGATGCGACGAGAGGTGATGTCCCAAGAACCACCATAAATGGTGTTCAGGGTTTTCCGAAGTTCGTTGTCGGAGGCGTCGGAGTCGTCGTCGGCAGTGTTGTAGACGGATTTCAAGACCCTTTTAGGGTCTTGGAAACCTAGCTCCTCTTCAGTCGGAGCTTCGTCGACTTTTTGTTTTCCTTCCCTTTGACGGAAAGGAACTTCTTCCCAGCGCTTGTTGTAGCGCTCAGCAAGGTTCTGGACCTCCCGGCACTCTTCCAAACTGTGTCGATTCATCTTGTTGATTGGACACCATGCTTTGGAGCTGTTGCCGTCCTCTGATGACGGACGAGGTCGCTTCTCAGGGCGTGGCCCCGGGCTTCCAGGAGCTGCAGCAGCAGCAGTTGGAGCACCGGCCGACGGCTTCTTTTTGCCGTTGGGCTTCTTCTTCTTCTTGTCGCTACCGGAGGTAGCAGCTTCAGTTTTGGAGGACTTCTGGTTGGCCTCCGGAGCTGTCTTGGAGTGCATTTCACGGCCCTCCGCAGCTCTAGCGCATTTGTCGGCTAGGCTGAAGAGTTCCGTGATGCTGGTAACTTCTTTAATAGTCAGCTTTTCTAACATCTTCTTATCTCGAACACCCTGTCTGAATGCAACAATAACAGAGGAGCTCGAGATAGAAGGAATGGTATTTCGGACCTGAGAGAATCGCTGGATGAAGGATCGTAGCGATTCCCCCGACATTTGCTTTACAGCAAACAGGTCCAATTCAGTGTCAGGTCGAGTGTAGGAGCTCCCGAAGTTGGCAGTGAATTGTTGGAATAGTTCCACCCAACTATTGATGGAGTTAGGTGGAAGACTCATGAACCAAGACCTTACAGTCCCAGTTAAAGCCACTGGGAAGTAATTGGCCATTACAGCCTCATCACCCCCCGCTGCCAGTATGGCAGTAGAGTAGATTTGAAGAAATTCAGCAGGATTGACTGTCCCGTCGAATTTTTCTAGCAAATGAGGCCGGAACTTCTGTGGCCACCTGACCATACGTAAGTGCATGGCCAGGGCAGAACAACCTACTCCTACTCCTTGAGGAGCAGGGTTGTCCCGAGCCTCTCACCTTTCGTGAGCATGCTCGATATGGACTCGGCCGTCCTGTTGCCGATCCAGTTCCGACCGCAAGTCATGAGTCGGGATCCTGGTGATGGTATGGGTGCGCTGCGCCCCAGGGGGCAACGAAGTCACCTACTGGGAGGCAGCACGTCTCCTCTGTTGACAGGCTTGTGGACCAAGCCAACCAGACATGGTCTGTCGTTGTGAAGGTGCTCGCCCCGAAGAAGGAGGACTTTGGTTACTGATGCCTGCAGCCGCAGCTGCGACCAGATGGTCGACATCAGCCCTCCACTGCTCCATAGCACCCTGGGGTGCACCTGGAAGTGGTGGATGTTGCAGAAGAGCTCGTGCAGCAATGAGCGCGTGCTCGTGCAGTAATGGTCTTAGGCCAAACCAAAGATAAAAAGCATTACGCAATAGCCTACGCTAGCAAAACTCTGACAGGAGCCCAACTCAATTATGCCACAACTGAGAAAGAGCTCCTAGCAGTAGTTTTTGCTATCGACAAGTTTAGATCCTATTTGGTTGGAGCAAAGGTCATAGTCTACACGGACCATGCTGCTTTGAAATATCTGCTTACCAAAAAGGATGCTAAACCCAGGCTAATTCGATGGATTATTCTACTCCAAGAATTTGATTTGGAAATAAGAGATAAGAAAGGAGTAGAGAATTCAGTAGCAGATCATCTTTCACGTATGGAAGTCACACAAACCATGGACATACCTATCAATGACTTCCTACGAGATGATATGCTCCTCAAGGTGACAAACTCTCACCCTTGGTATGCGGATATCATGAACTTTATGGTCACGGGATACGTACCACTAGGGGAGAACAAAAAGAAACTCATTTATGAGAGTCGTAGACACCTTTGGGATGACCCTTACCTCTATCGAGTATGTGTCGATGGCCTTCTTAGAAGGTGCGTCCCATAAATCGAAGGCACCAAAATTATAGAAAAACGCCATGATGGCCCCTGTGGTGGTCATTACGGTGTTTACCGTACTCAGGCAAAGATCTGGCAGAGTGAATTCTATTGGCCTTCAATGTATGAAGATACCAAGGAATTCATTCACAGATGTTGGAAATGCCAGAAGCATGGAGGAATCTCTGCTCGCAATGCAATGCCTCTAACATACAATCTCCAAGTGGAATTATTTGATGTATGGGGTATTGATTTCATGGGACCTTTTCCTAGGTCTTATGATTGTGAGTATATTCTGGTTGTCGTCGATTATGTGTCAAAATGGGTAGAAGCATTGCCATGCAAAAATGCTAATTCCAAGCAAGCAAGGAAAATGTTCCATGAGACATTTTTCACGCTTTGGAACTCCCCGTATGGTCATAAGTGATGGAGGGTCTCATTTCATAGATAAGACCTTCAGGAACTTTCTAAGGGAACTTGGAGTTCAGCATAACATTGCTACCCCATACCACCCACAGACAAGTGGTCAAGCAGAAACATCTAATAAACAAATTAAGAATATTATGCAAAGGACTATCTTGGAAATGGGAACGGGATGGAAGCAAAATCTACCCGATGCATTGTGGGCATATCGTATTGCCTACAAGACACATACTGGCATGTCTCCTTTCCAACTTGTCTATGGGAAGACTTGCCATCTTCCCGTAGAATTGGAACATAGAGCGTATTGGGCCATCAAGCGGTGGAACATGAATCTTAACGAAGATGGTAATCACCGATTAAAGAAAATCTCTGAGTTGGAGGAATGGAGAGATAAGGCATACCACAGTGCCAGAATTTATAAAGAGAGAACCAAAAGATGGCAGGATAAGAGGATTACTCCGAAAGAGTTCAAACCTGGAAATAAAGTTTTACTCTTTAACTCTAGGGTTAAATTCTTTGGACTTGGGAAGCTTAGAAGTAAATGGGAAGGACCCTTCACTGTAGTAGAGACTTCATCCCATGGAGCAATCATGCTCCAAGGTGATGACGGTCAACTATTCAAAGTGAATGGGCACCGACTCAAATTATTTCTCGATTCCCAAAAGGATACAGAAAAAGAATTTGACGTGGTAAATCTAATCGATTTCCATGCTATTTCTTTCAATTCTGTTTAAATCCTCTGCGTCCAACTAATGGGCCCATCCAATTCTTCTTATAGAAGGCCCATTTGATCGACCCGAGAAAATTTGGCCCAAACGGAGCCGAAAAGAGTTCGGTCGAACCCTAGGGTAGGCCGACCTTCTCTTAGTGCCATTCGCATTCTGTTTTCTCATGTTTATCCTCCCCGATATCTTCCACAAAATCCTCGGTGAAACGCGTCGTTCCCCACCTATTTAAAGGACGGAAACAGAGAGGAAAGTCATGCACCTCATTGAATCATCAGCTTCCTCCCGTCCTCGTCATGGCCGACAAGAAGATTGTGCCTCATGCCTCTAGCTCAACATTCAACCTGAGCGGAGACATTAAGTCGGCCAACGACAAAACACCCCTCACCCTGGAGTCCGTCATGGCGATCGATGTCAAGCCCCTTGCCATGATCCCGCCTACGACGACTCCGCGCGGGCGCAGCCCTACACCTCGTAGCGTTGTCCGGTCACTCTCCCCTCGGAGAACGCCGATGAAGTCGATGACGCCAGGCCGTTTGACTTTGGCTGGGCTGAGCCCAGTCAAGACGCGTCTTTTCCACGGAAAATATGAGTCTCTCCCATCTTTGCAGCCCGGCGAGGAGTTCATGTATACTTTGACGACTAAGACGGGCGATGTAGTGAGCCACCACTACAAGACGCCCACCTGTACCTCGCGAGAACGCATGGGAGATCGCTTTCTTATCCACGGGGTGCGCAAACCCGAAGGAGGCTACGCTAAGGGCCTATTCAAGCGCGTGGATAATCTAGCGATGGAGGAGTCGATGGGCTCGTCGCCCTCCAAGATTAGGCGGCACATCCCACCACCTACCATCAACGGGCCACCCGGCCAGTTTGAGGGCAGTGATGAGGACTCTCCCCGTGCTCCTAAAGTGGCACAGCTGACCAAGGAACTCGCTTCTCTCTGCTTGGAGAACAAGAAGCTGACGGACTTGGTGGCTGAAGGGCGCATCAAGAGGGCGGAACTAAAAGACGATATCAGGGCCCTCATGGAGGAGATTGACAGTGTTTGCTGTGGCATGAGAGCCAAACTGCGGCGCTTGTGCAATGCCGTCGAGGAGCCTGACATCTACAACGCACCATAGTTTAGATGTCCCGACAGCATAGGATGCTTACTACTTAGGATTTTTATTTTTTTCCAATAATTTGTTTTCCAAAGATATGTTGAATAATGTAAGCATCCCCATATTTTGTTTTCAATAAAGTGAACTTACCGATTCATCTAACATCAGTAAAGTTCCCCCTTTAGTTTATTTTGTTGAATAAAGAATTCAGGAAACGAGTGTGGGGGAAACATGTCCCCAAGTCACGAAATACCGACGTGAAAAATTAATGTTGCATATCAAAACACGTCGCTACCGAATGAGCAACACGACCCGATGAAATAGAGCCACAACAGAGCCAACAGGAGGTTGGCCGAACCCCCTAGTCGGTCGACCTGTGCTCTGCTCCGTACGACTCCGTTTCGCTCCAGAAAATCGGTTTGGATTTCCTATCCCCACTTTTGTGCGCTACCCTGCTGTTTGAGTTGATTTTATATTTTTCATTGCATATTAAAATGAATCAACTCAACAATTTGAAATAAAATTTGGTAGTCAAGAATTTACTTAAGCTGAAAATTTGAATACTTTATATTTCAATTCATTACCTTGTTTATGATTCCCATAATTCAATAGGAAAAACACATCATCTAGGTATTTGACTAGTGTGATATGGTAAATGAGTTCTTTAGAAATCATCCTTTTGCTTGAATTGATTTTGACATTTGTAACTATTTGAAGTCTTGAACTTTGCCTAATCTCTCATTGGAAATTTATATACCTACCAAGGCCATATGATACATTCATTGAAAACCACAAGCATATGCCACTTTGCTTTTCATTGAACTTTGTCAAACTCGTGACCCAATTGAGTGACATGCATGAACTTTTTGAATTGAAAACTCTTGTGCACTCCATTCATGCAAAATTTCTCACATTGAGAGTTTGCATCCATCGATTACCCAATCCGCCAAAAAGAAACTCCATACATACAAATGAAAGCCTCTCTAAAAAAATAAAAAAGAGTAGAAGACATGGCTATAAGAAAAAAAAAAGAAAAAAAAAAGAAAAGAAAAGCATCCACTCTTGAAAAAGAGTAAGAGTGTTCAAAAAAAAGTAGCCATTTTCATCATTAAGAGAGAGCAAATTCATGGGAGTTATCACCTTGCCCCTCCATTCCATTCATGTGCACAAGAATTTTCTCTTCACTTTGTTCATTGCATAAGTCTCTCATAGGATTAAGTTTTTGACTTAGTAACATATGAATTGCAAATGTGTGCCACATTCATCCCTACCAAGCTCCAGATATAGCCACTTTTAGTATAGGGACAAGAATTGGCAAAACATGCCATGGTGAGGACTCAAACACTTTGAGAGATTTGAGAGATTCCAATCGAGAAGGCAAGGGCAAAAGTTCCTATGACTTTCAAATATAGCAATTGCCTAATCATTTCAGCAGGGAATGATCCAAGGGAACTTCATTTTAACTGTTCCACTTTTCAAACACCCAAGATTGATGTGGTAGCCACATACACAAAGGGAATTCATGAATTCAGGTATAAGTTGAAATATCTAGTATCCTTATTTTCTACCTTATAGCAATTTTATGACAACACTCTAGTTCTTCTTGCCTTCACTCGAGGACGAGCAAAGGACTAAGTGTGGGGGAGTTTGTTGACGGTCCTTAAGTACCACATTTTGACTGTCAATTCACCTCATAATGTGCATAAAAGAAACACCAAACATAGTGGTAGGGTTATACACTAACCCAATTCCACAAGTATTGGTGTCTATTTGTATACAGCTAAATTATTACCCAAAATACCAAAACATGCAGGGATGAATCCATGAAAATGGATTTCAACGAATTAGGCAATGACATGTGGCAACACATGGATCAAATGGCCCACAAACAGAAGAATATGAGGATATCCACTGGTGTTGCACCCATATATAACAAGAGGGCCCACCTGGAAGCCACCTGGAGGAAGCACTCCCCGAGGGGAGCCTTGACCAGGTCAGTCGAACCCCCTGGCCGGCCGACCTATTCCTAGCGCCAAACTCGGTCAAACGACACGTGTTGGCTCCACCCGACTCCCTGGAGTCAATGGTGATTGATTCGCGCGTTAATTGTGGCGGGAACCGACCCTTCTCCACCTATAAATAGACCCCCTCACCTCACTTCTCACACACACCAAAAGTTTAGAATAGTGCTACACTCGAAAGGTTTAGAGTAGTCCTAGAGGCTACCAAAGTAGAAGGAGAGTGTGGTGAAGAGTCTAGGAGAAGGAGGCTTGGGCTTGTTAAGTCCCTCTTCTACACTTGTACCCCTACAAAAGTTTTACTCAATCAAGTAAGCCTCTGTGAATTCAATACAAGTTTGATCTTTTATTCTTAGTAGTTTGCACAAGTAGTTACTTGTGGGTTCACTGCTTTAATTCATTAGAGGCTCTAGTTGTAGCTTTGTGTTGGAAACAACTAGAGTAGTGATTTAGAACGTAAGCGTGGTGCTTAGGTTATAAATGATCAGTGGATATCTCGTAGACCCACGGATTGAAGAGGTAGGCAGTAGGTGGTGACAGCCCTATCTGTCCTTCGTAATCCTCCACGTTCGGCTATGCCATAGGCTCTTGGCGGGAGTCATCCTAGTATTGCTAGGAGTGAGCCCCTGCCCAAAGCAAGCGTCCACTGCAAACTACCTTGAATTAGGATCAATACTTTGAATTTCTCTCTGTTCCTTGCCTACCAAACAACTTTGTGTACTTGGGTGAGCTAGTTCGAAAGATTAGCACACACGTTCTTTGGATTCGATACCCATGGTAATACTCTTTAAGGGGAAGTGCTACAACGGTATTTCCGTGCACTTGCGGATAACTCTGTAGTGTTAAGAAATACCCACCTGGTCAGTAGGGTACCGACAACTTTCTTAGTTGTGACACGTGGAAGACTTTGTGCATGCCCGACATCTCTTCGGGTATCTGGATTTCATATGCCATTGATCCAACTCTTTTTAGAACTGAGAAAGGACCAATGTATCGTGGCGCCAACTTTCCACGTACTTGAAACCTGCGTGTGCCATGAATCGGAGACACCTTCAAATACACATGATCTCTGATTTCAAAGCTAAGTTCACACCTTCTTTTGTCTGCGTAGCTTTTTTGGCATGACCGAGCTGTCTTTAAATTTGCTCGGATCTCCACTACCTTGTCCTCCGCTTCCATGATGAAATTTGGTCGCTCTATAATACGGTCTCCAACCTATGACCACATAAGTGGAGTTTGACACTTTCTTCCATAAAGAGCTTCAAACGGAGACATCTTGATGCTAGTCTGATAACTGTTGTTGTAAGAAAACTTGGCATACAGAAGACTATCTTCCTAATCCTTACCATAGGTGAGAATATTTGCCCTTAACATGTCTTCCAAGATTTGGTTGATGCTTTCTGTCTGACCATCAGTCTGAGGGTGATGTGCTGAGCTAAAATCCAACTTAGTACCAAGTGATTTTTGTAGACTTTTCCAAAATCTCGACGTGAGTTGGTTACCTTTGTCTGAGACTATCCTTGAGGGCACGCCGTGTAGCTTCACAATATGGTCTATGTACAGCTTGGCCAGCTTGTCTCCACAGTAAGTAGTGCATACAGGAATGAAGTGGGCAACCTTCGTTAGACGGTCGACCACTACCCACACAGAGTCGTTACCATTCTTGGTACTTGGTAACCTCGTGATGAAATCCATCCCTACTTCATCCCATTTCCAGAATGGGATCAGAAGAGGTTGTAGTAAGGCCACTTGGCTTCTGATGTTCGGCCTTGACTCTCCGGCACACATCGCAGCAAGCTACAAATCTAGCTATGTCACCTTTCATACCAATCCACCAATACTTATGCTTGAGATCCAAGTACATCTTGGTGGCTTTGGGGTGCATGGAATACGCGGAGTTATGTGCTTCATCCATGATGGTGTTTCGATAGTGACCATGTGATGGCACAGATAACCGTTTCTTGAACCATAAGATTCCATATCTGTACACTCTAAAATCTGGGACTTTAGCTTCACTGCTTTGTTCCTTCATATCCATCAACTTCTCATCCTCATCCGGAGCCTTCTTGATTTGCTCATCCAGAACAGGCCGAACACTAAGGTTGTAGTTGTAGGAGTGAGGTACAACACTTAGGTTCAACTTCCTCATTTCCACACACAGTTGCGGTACTTGAGTCACCAAGTGATGGCAGTATGCTTTCCTACTAAGAGCATCAGCTACCACATTTGCTTTACCTGGGTGGTAGTGAATTTCCAAGTCATAATCCTTTATTAGCTCAAACCATCTCTATTGCCTTAAGTTGAGGTCAGATTGGATAAAGATGTACTTAAGGCTCTTGTGGTTCGTGTAGATCTCACACTTGTTACCGATCAGGTAGTGTCTCCAAATCTTCAGAGCATGAACTACTTCAACCAACTCTAAGTCATGGGTCAGGTAGTTCTACTCGTGTGGCCTTAACTGGCGAGAGGCATAGGACACCACTCATCCTTCCTGCATTAGCACACATCCTAGGTCATGTCTTGAAGCATCACAGTAAATGACGAAGCTCTTGTGAATATCTGGTAGGACTAATACTAGAGTTGTGGTTAGTCTCTTCTTCAACTCACTAAAACTTCGCTCACAGGCTTCATGTGGCACCAGGTTCCGAAAATGAACCGAGTGAACGCATATGTGTGCCCAGGATGTTCAACACACATGCACGAGTGCATTCACAAAAGAGTATACAGAAAATTACCACAGAACAAAATTAATTATCAAATTTTATTGCACAAACCATATTATCCTAGAGTACAAACTCTAATAAATATTAATGACAAGTTCAACTATTGCAGCGGAAATAAACTAAATAAGCAAACTAAACAGCTAGGCAGCATAAGCGATATGGTATAGCGCAGCTCCAATCAACACCACAGGCAAGCTGACGGTAGACACGGCCTAGAACTCCACATTATCACCATTAAACTCACAATCCTGACCTGTAACTGTTGGGGGGGGGGGGTTGCAAAAGTGAGTACATGTCGTACTCAGCAAGTGTGGAAAGTATGACATGTGGCTGATTCAAATGACGAATATAATAATGGATGAGTGCTGAAAAGTACATTAAAACATTTGAAAAGCAATATATATCATGTATGTGAAATAAACTCATCACAAGCCATATAGTAATCATAATACCAGTCCATATTCCATATCCATCATCCACATACCAATATTCATATTCAATACCGGAATTCAATTCATAACCATCCATGACAATAATTTCAACCATAACCATCCAAAATACCGAGTTCCCCCTAATCATGGAAGTTGTCCAGGTGCTCATAACCGGGAGCACGGCTATCATGATAGTTTTATTAGACTCTACAGAGTTTGTACCGCTTTACCCACGTGTTCGTGATTTCATCACCTTTCGGTGACTAAGAACCTCCCTTATGCCCATGACCCGTCGGTCACATTACACACTTCCGTTGGTGTGTGGCCAAGAGATCACAAAATAGCCTTTACAAAGGGATTACTAGCCTATTTAGACCCCACTGAGGTTTCACCGGTGGCGATGTCTTCCACAGAGCACATCTTCAATCAAGGGCCCCCTCTTAAGCCATTCGGATCCTGAGGTAGTCCCACCAATCATCAACAAACCCAATCTGACTACCCCTTCCCCGAGCATCCTTAACGGTCCAAATAGCACTAGCAAAGCCCTAATTAATCAGCTACGCCTCACCCATACTTGGCCTCGTGGTGGCACTGTAATCCTAGCTTATTCTCGCATGAACCGGTCCTTAGATCTAAAGCAAGCAACCACCATATCATCCAACCCATCCACATACAAGGCTTGCTTAGATCACCCATTACCATATCATATTAACCAGTCCATGTTAATCAAATCTCATAAATGTATAATTAAGTTAACTGGTATAGTTGTTTTCCCATCCCAGTTGATTAAGTGAAGCAAAAGGTAAAAGCCCATCCCAACTCTCTACCATAATTACAGGTGACAAGGGTGGTCAAACAAAGCTAGTAAGCTTCCTGTCATAGGGTTCCCATCAAATTGACACAAGCATGCAATTTTGCAAACAAAACATTTACTTTAAAAATGGGATCAATATGCCTCAAGGACACTTGCCTTTCTCTTGCGGTTGATTAGGGTCAAAGCCTTCAAACTCTTGGTGTTGTAGATCCTCCGCGACACTCTCTAGCGCAAATCCATATAATCCACACAATAAACATACAAGACAAGAAACACAATCAAAGAGTGCACAAATATTACTCAACATGACATGACATGCATGGTTTACGCAAATGTAAGGTAGATCTTGTTAATAGATTGATTTCAAAGATCACTAAATAGTTCTAATAGATTCTAACAAGTTTATACAGGTTTTGATTTGATTAGATCTACTTTTAGAATCAATTCAACACAATTTAACCAGGAAAATCAGACTAGTCTGCAGCAAAAACGGACAAGTCCGTTTTTAGTCAGAGAGAAATCGGACTAGTCCTCAGTAAAATCGGACTAGTCCGCACTTTCCTGCATTTTAAGTGTGGTTTTGCTCCAAATCAATTTTAATCTCGTTCCTCTTGTTGTGGGTTAATGTTAAACATGTATATGAGTGTATGCAAGGCATGATGCATGAAAATGAGGGTGTTACAAACCTACCCCCCTTAAAATGAATCTCGCCCTTGAGATTTGACGAGGAAGAGAAGAGATGAGTTCCTTCTTGAGATCATCCTCCAATTCCAACGTTGCTTCTTTTTCTGTGTGGTGCTTCCATTGAACTTGACACCATCGAATCACCTTGTTCCTTGTGACTCTCTCCTTGGTTTCCAGGATCTTGACCGGTTGCTCGGCATATGTCAAATATTTCTCTAGTTCCAATTCTTCCATTGGCACTTGTTCTTCCGGTACTCTCAAGAACTTCTTGAGCTGGGAAACATGAAAGACATCATGGACGTCCGAAAGATGAGCTGGCATCTCCAACTTATACACTACTTCTCCTCTTTTGTCCAAAATCTTGGATGGTCCAATATAACGAGGTGCTAGCTTGCCTCTTATGTTAAACCTCTTATGACTTCTCATTGGTGACACCTTGAGGTAAACAAAATCTCCTATTTCAAAGGATAATTTCCTTATCCTATTGTCCGCATAGCCTTTTTGTCTTGATTGGGCAGCCCTCGAGTTTTCACGAATTATTTGGACTTGCTTTTCTGCTTCTTGCAACACATCCGGACCAAATACTTGAGTTTCTCCTGCCTCATTCCAGAACAAAGGTGTCCTACACTTCCTCCTATAAAGCGCTTCATATGGTGACATTTTCAAGCTTGCTTGGTAGCTATTGTTGTATGAAAATTCTGCGTATGGCAAGCTTTTGTTCCAACCTTTCCCATGCTTTAAAGCACAAGCTCTTAACATGTCCTCTAAAATCTGGTTTGGTCCTCTCGGTTTGTCCATCCGTTTGAGGGTGATATTCCGAACTGAAATTCAACCTCGTTCCCAAAGCTTCATGCAATTTCTGCCAAAATCTGGAGGTAAATTGAGAACCTCTATCCGAGACTATCTTCTTCGGTACTCCGTGTTGACACAAAATATGCTCCATGTATATTTCGGCCAATTGTGCAGCTGTATATTTGGTCTTCATAGGGACAAAATAAGCTGACTTGGTTAAGCGATCCACAATTACCCAAATTGAGTCATACCCGGACTGAGTACATGGTAAACCAACTATGAAATCCATACTGATCTTCCCACTTCCATTCTGGGATCTTCAATGGTTGCAATAATCCAGCTAGCCTTTGATGTTCCGCCTTGACTCGTTGACACACATCACACAATGCCACATATTCAACTATGTCCTTTTTCATGCTATCCCACCAATAGCAAGTCTTCAAGTCTTTGTACATCTTCATACAACAGGGGTGAATCGAGTATGGCGAGTCATGTGCCTCCTTTAGTAGTGTCTCCCGAATATGCTTCACGTTGGGAACGACAATCCTTTTTCCGAGCCATAGGGTACCATGTTCATCCTCATCAAATCTGAATTATCTCCCTTCTTCGGTCCTTTCCTTGATTTCCTTGATCTCCTCATCTATGGTTTGTGCTTCTCGAATTTCTTGGTCCAAGGTCGGATTTAACTCCATTATATCCATCTCATTTACAAATCCAAGGTTCAACTGTTCAAACTCCTTACATGACTCGGATGGTAACTCTCGAACTGTGAGTTGATGACTTACTCCTTTTCTACTCAAAGCATCGGCCACTACATTGGTTTTTCCCAGATGATAGTTGATCCCCAAATCATAATTTTTTATGAGCTCCAACCATCTTCGTTGCCTCAAGTTCAGATCTGTTTGTGTGAAAATATACTTCAAACTCTTATGATCCGTATAAATTTCACACCTATGTCCAAGGATGTAGTGTCTCCAAATCTTCAATGCATGTACCACGGCTGCAAGTTCCAAATCACGCGTTGGGTAATTCTGCTCATGTTTCTTCAGTTGTCTTGATGCATAGGCGACCACTTGACCTTCTTGCATCAATACACATCCAAGTCCTTGTCTCGATGAGTCGCAATAAATATCAAAACTCTTGCTCACATCCGGCAATACCAAAACTGGGGCTGTTGTCAACCTCTTCTTCAACTCCTCAAAATTGTTTTGACAAGCTTGAGTCCATTGGAAAGCCTTTCCCTTCATTAGCAATTCCGTCATTGGCTTGGCTATCTTGGAAGAGTCCTTGATGAATCAACGATAATATCCAGCCATCCCAAGAAAACTCCTTATTTCTTTTACATTATGTGGAGGCTCCCATTTTAACACGTCCCTCACTTTTCCTGTATCAACCGAAACTCCTCCTCCTAAAATTATATGACCCAAAAACGATACCTCTTTCAACCAAAACTGACACTTGTTGAACTTGGCATACAGTTGATGCTCCCTTTTGCAACGTAAGCATCAATTGTTCCTCATGTTCCTTCTCATCCTTCGAGTAGATCATAATGTCGTCAATAAACACCACAACAAATTTATCCAAGTACTCCACGAAGACCTTATTCATGAGGTACATAAAGTACGCAGGCGCATTTGTCAATCCAAAAGACATCACGGTGTACTCATAAGATCCATACCGTGTCCTAAAAGTTGTTTTGGGTATGTCCGATGGTCTAATATTCATTTGAAAATATCCCAACCTCAAATCAGTCTTAGAGAAGATGCAAGCACCCTTCATCTGATCAAACAAGTCTTCTATGTGTGGCAAGGTGTACTTGTTCTTGATTGTTACCTCGTTGAGAGCTCGGTAATCCACACACATCCTTTGGGTTCCATCCTTCTTGTCCACAAACAGCACGGGAGCTCCCCAAGGTAAAGAACTAGGGCGAATAAAACCTTTCTCTAGTTGCTCTTGAATTTGTTTCTTGACCTCCGCTAATTCCATAGGAGGCATCCTATACGTCCTCTTAGCTATAGGTGCAGTTCCAGGTATTAAATCAATAACAAACTCAATATCTCGATCAGGTGGCATACATGGCAACTCATCCGAAAAAACATCCAAAAATTCACACACCACCAGAATTTCCTCAATTGCAGTACCATTCATGTGATTCAGCTCCATATCTTCGGTGTGGTTTGAGATGCTTCAAATTCTACGGTGATCCCTTCCTCATTAGTCAACTTCATTGTTTTCGTGGCACACTCAATAACTCAGTTGTGCTTCCTCAACCAGTCCATACCAAGTATAATGTCCAATCCTTGAGAGTCCAAAACAATGAGGTTGGCGGAGAAGTCTACCCCCCTTATTCTAAGGCTTACTTTTGGACATACTATATTTGTCCTCATCTCTCCTCCAGGAGACTTAACCAATAGAGTAAACTTCATATGAGAGATAGGCAAACTATACTTGGGAACATACTTCGATGCAATGAATGAATGTGATGCTCCAGAATCAAACAACATAGTCGCGGGGTTGGATTTGGTGAGAAACATACCAATGACCATGTCATCTGCTTGTTGAGCATCCTCCGTAGAGACATGGTTCACGTTGCCACGAGTAAAATTCTGCTGTCCACGGTTCCCTTGTGGTGCTCCTCCATTGGGTATTGGGTTTTGCCTCGGCGCATTGCTTCCTTGACCAAGGCCTGACTTAGGACATTGATGCGCAAAGTGTCCAGCTTCTCCACAAGTATAGCACTTCTTAACTCCACCAGAATTATTGGGACGAGCTTGGTTTTGAACCCTTGCAGCAGGAAAGTTAGCGCGAGGTGCATAAGGCATTGGAGGCCTAGGTGCTTGCATGACAGGGCGCTGCTGCACAAACTGAGTTGGGCGCGGTGCATAACTAGGGTGTTGAGCAGGAATAGAAGAGCTGAAATGAGTCGCATTGGGAGGCGCAAAGCGAGGGCGCACATTACTTCCTTGTTGCGGTCATTGATATGGCGCCTTCCTCTTACTGTATTGCTCCATCTCACGGATCTTGTTCTCAACCACAATTTCTTTGTCCACAAGCTTCTGAAAATTGGCATAATCACAGTTGAGTAGTTGCACTTCGATCTCATTGTTCAAGCCTCTCATGAACAAATATTACTTCCGGCTGTCCCGGCTAACATCCTCAGGCGCATATCTTGAGAGTTGAGTGAACTTATTGAGATATTCACTCACGCTCGATCTTCCTTGCCTTAGGTTCTCAAATTCTTGCCTCTTCAAAATCATAACACCTTCCGGCTCATAATGAGAACGGAAACTCTCCTTGAATTCCGCCCAAGTAATTCTCTCTTGGTTCTCATGAGCATTGCATAGTGAATCCCACCAATCCGCAGCTGCTCCAACTAGTTGATGAGAAGTGAAAAGCACCTTCTCCCAGTCACTGCATTGGACAATAGCAAGTTTCTTCTCCACAGACTTGAGCCACTCATCCGCATCCATAGGGTCAACAGCTTTAGCAAAGGTTGGCGGCCTAGTCCTCATAAACTCTCCCAACCGGTTATGAGGAGGTGGTGGTGGCGGTGGAGGCATGTGGGGCTCATTGTTGTTATTGCCAGCCTGCAGTTGTCCCATAGTTTGTATCATGGTCTGCATGAGCTGGTTCTGCATAGCCAGTAGCTGCTCAATATTGATGGCTCCATGAGCAGGTCCTTGTCCATTGTTGCTCTGAGGTACTCCATGGTTATCCTCCTCATCATTGACATCCCTCTGGTTGCGGGTCCTCACCATCTGAAGAAAAGCAATAGCTAAGAATTTAAAAACTTCCCCAACTAAATGCATCAAGGGATATGAAACTAAACAACTAGCTATACTAGCCTAGGTGGACATGGCAATGCTAAAGCATCCCAAAATCCTCTATTAAGCACACAAGCAAACAATATATATAGCAAACAGCACTCCAACCAAAAACACATCGATTCTTGAGTACTCCTATGTGCTCTAAAGTGCCCATTCTATCTAGGCTGCATCCTACGGTCAACATGTGGCTCTGATACCAATATGTGACACCCGGTTCTGAAAATGAACCAAGTGAACGCATATGTGTGTCCAGGATGTTCAACACACATACAGGAGTGCATTCACAAAAGAGTATACAGAAAATTACCACAGAACAAAATTAATTATCAAATTTTATTGCACAAATCATATTATCCTCAAGTACAAAATCTAATAAATATTAATGACAAGTTCAACTATTGCAGCGCAAATAAACTAAATAAGCAAACTAAACAGCTAGACAACATAAGCGATATGGTACAGCGCAGCTCCAATCAACACCAAAGGCAAGCTGACGGTAGACACGGCCTAGAACTCGGCATTATCACCATTAAACTCCTAATCCTGACCTGCAACTGTTGGGGGGGGGGATTGCAAGAGTGAGTACATGTCGTACTCAGCAAGTGTGGAAAGTATGACATGTGGCTGATTCGAATGACGAATATAATAATGGATGAGTGCTGAAAAGTACATTAAAACGTTTGAAAAGCAATATACATAATGTATGTGAAATAAACCCATCATAAGCCATATAGTAATCATAATACCAGTCCATATTCCATATCCATCATCCACATACCAATATCCATATGCAATACCAGAATTCAATTCATAACCATTCATGACCATAATTTCAACCATAACCATCCCAAATACCATCCAAAATACCGAGTTGCCACTAATCATGGAAGTTGTCCAGGTGCTCATAACCGGGAGCACGGCTATCATGATAGTTTTGTTAGACTCTGCAGAGTTTGTACCGCTTTACCCACGTGTTCGTGATTTTATCACCTTTCAGTGACTAAGAACCTCCCTTATGTCCATGACCCGTCGGTCACATTACACACTTCCATTGGTGTGTGGCCAAGAGATCACAAAATAGCCTTTACAAAGGGATTACTAGCCTATTTAGACCTCACTGAGGTTTCACCGGTGGTGATGTCTCCCACAGAGCACATCTTCAAGCAAGGGCCCCCTCTTGAGCCATTCGGATCCTAGGGTAGTCCCACCAATCATCAACAAACCCAATCCGACTACCCCTTCCCCGAGCATCCTTAATGGTCCAAATAGCACTAGCAAAGCCTTAATTAATCAGCTACGCTGCACCCATACTTGGCCTCGTGGTGGCACTGTAATTCTGGCTTATTCTTGCATGAACCGGTCCTTAGATCTAAAGCAAGCAAGCACCATATCATCCAACCCATCCACATACCAGCCTTGCTTAGATCACCCATTATCATATCATATTAACCAGTTCATGTTAATCAAATCTCATAAATGTATAATTAAGTTAAGTGGTATAGTTGTTTTCCCATCCCAGTTGATTAAGTGAAGCAAAAGGTAAAAAGCCCATCCCAACTCTCTACCATAATTCTAGGTGAAAAGGGTGGTCAAACAAAGCTAGTAAACTTCCTATCATAGGGCTCCCATCAAATTGACACGAGCATGCAATTTTGCAAATAAAACATTTACTTTAAAAAAGGATCAATATGCTTCAAGGACACTTATCTTGCTCTTGCGGTTGATTAGGGTCAAAGCCTTCAAACTCTTGGTGTTGTAGATCCTCCGCGGCACTCTCTAGCGCAAATCCGTCTAATCCACACAACAAACATACAAGACAAGAAACACAATCAAAGAGTGCACAAATATTACTCAACATGACATGACATGCATGATTTATGCAAATGCAAGGTAGATCTTGTTAATAGATTGATTTCAAAGATTACTAACTAGTTCTAATAGATTCTAACAAGTTTATACAGGTTTGGATTTGATTAGATCTACTTTTAGAATCCATTCAACACAATTTAACCAGGAAAATCGGACTAGTTTGCAGCAAAAACGGACAAGTCCATTTTTAGTCAGAGAGAAATCAGACTAGTCCGCACTTTCCTGCATTTTAAGTGCGGTTTTTCTCCAAATCAATTTTAAACTTGTTTCTCTTGTTGTGGGTTAATGTTAAACATGTATATGAGTGTATGCAAGGCATGATGCATGAAAATGAGGGTGTTACACTTCAGTCGACACAAACTTCTTGTCCTTTCTGAGAAGCTCCGTCATCGGTCGGGCTAGCTTGGAAAATCCTTCAATGAACCTCCTATAATAGCCAGCCAAACCTAGAAAGGTACGAATTTCAGAGATGGAGGTTGGTTGCTTCCAAGATGATACTGCTTCGACCTTCTCTAGATCAATTACAAGTCCTTCAGCTGTTAGAACATGTACAAGAAAGCTGACTTTCTGCAACCAAAACTCACACTTGGTGAACTTGGCATAAAGTTGATGGCTTCTAAGTCGATCCAAAACAACACGCGGGTGTTGCGCGTGCTCTTCTTCGCTTCTTGAATAGACTAGAATGTCATCGATGAAGACAACCACAAACTTATCCAACTCTTGCATAAACATCCGGTTCATCAGGTTCATGGAATAAGCAGAGGAATTGGTTAATCCAAAAGACATCACTGTGAACCCAAACTGGCCATAGCGAGTCACAAACGCTGTCTTGGGTATGTCCTCAGAGTTGATCCTTACTTGATGATATCTGGATCTTAAGTCGATCTTTGAAAAGAACCTAGCTCCTTTTAACTGATCAAACAGATCGTATATCTGTGGTAGAGAATATTTGTTCTTGATGGTCACATCATTGAGGGCTCGATAATCAACACATAGTCTCATGCTTCTATCCTTCTTCTTCACAAAGAGGATTGGAGCGCCCCATGGTGAGCACTAGGTCTAATGTATCCCTTTTGCTGTAACTCATTCAACTGCTTCTTCAACTCTACCAGTTTTGGGGCTGCCATCATATAAGGTCTCTTGGCGATGGGAGCAGTTCCTAGAACTAGATCAATGGAGAATTCCACTTCTTTTTTGGTGGCATTCCTGGTAATTCTTTTGGGGACACATCAGCTTACTCCTTGATTACCGGCAAATCTTTGGGTGTTTCCGCCTTTAAGTGGTTTACCACTAGCTCGAATAGGCTAGATTGTACATGGCATGTGATAGTCTTTCCTTCATGGTTTGTCACAGTCACAGTCCTTTCTGCACATGCTATGCTCCCTTTGCACTTGGCTAACCAGTCCATGCCCAGGATCATGTCTATCCTGTGGGAGTCAAGCACCACTAGGTTAACCAAGAATACTACCCCACTTAGGGGGATTTTGTTAACTTCTAAGTGGCAGGGTATATAACCTCCCGATGATCGAGTTATTAAGGGCCTCTTAAGGGCTATTGTAGCTATATCATGTGCTTCCACAAAGTGGGATGATATAAAGGAATGTGATGCACCAGAGTCGAATAGTACTGATGCCAAAACTGACTGAACCAAGAACTCACCAAGTAGAACTCCTGGTTGCTGCATCTGCTTCCTTAGTGTAGACGTGGTTCACCGTAGCCTTTCCAAAGAATTGTTGGGTCCTTGTGGGTGCTCCACGGCTACCTCCAGCTGGCTGCCTTGGTCCATTAACTGAGTTGGAGATGATAGAAGGTGCTGACTTGTTCTTGTAAGGACAATTAATAGATATATGGCAAGGCTCATGATAAACGAAGCAAATCCTCAGGTCACTAGTGTGACTCACTCCAGACTGTGGGGGACGGAAGGATCCTTGGGGGTTAGCAGGCTGCACTGGCTGCTTGAATGTTGTAACTGGTGCTCTGCAGGATACTCCACTATGAGTCTTGTGTCCTGAGTAAGCTATTGTTCGCATCCTCTACACTGAGTATGTTGGTTGCTGGGTCCTTTGTCCAGAATAGGCAGGCTGACTAGTCCTCTGAAACTTTGCCTGCTGGAACATCTTCTTGCTCTCAAACTTCCTTTTCTTCTCTCGCTGCTCATCCTCCATGTTCTTCTCTATGGTAATAGCCTTGTTGACCATAGTGCTGAAATCAGGATAAACTGATGCTCCAATCAAGGTCCTGATCTTTGGGTTAGTACCACGAAGAAAAGCTTCTTGCTTCTTCTCATCAGTATTCACAGAGTGAGGGTCATAACGGGATAATCCTATGAACTTGTGTAGGTACTCCGTCACAGTGAGACCCTTCTGCTTGAGGTTCATGAATTCTTCCTTCTTTAGCTTCACAATGCTGCTAGGAATGTGATGCTCTCTGAATAGCTTCACGAACTCATCCCATATCATAGTCTTTGCATCTGCATGCATCTCCCTGTAGCTTGGGCACCATGCTAAAGCAGGTCCTCTCAGTTGTTGGACTGCAAGTAGAACCTTATCCTGCTCATTAGCATGGACAACCTCGATCTTCATCTCAATCTCCCTCAGCCAATCATCTGCTTCAATGGGGTCCTCAGATCCAGAAAACTTGAGCAGGTTCATTCGGTTAAAATCTGCGATCTGACGATTGTTCTGAGGTGCTGCCTAACAATTGTTGATGTCATTGTTTCCTTGAGCAGCAAACGTGTTCGCCAGTATCTCGAGGAGTCGAGTCTAACGGTCCAAGATGGCAATCAGGTCAACGGAAGGTGCTTGGGAGGCAGTCGTGGGTAGGGGTGGGCACGGTTAACCGCATAACCGTTAACCGAAATTAACCGCACCGAATTAACTGAAATTTTCGGTTAATTCGGTTTTCGGTTATCGGTTCGGTTATGATTTTTTCGCTATTCGGTTTGCGGTTAATAATTCGGTTTTTAATCCGATTAACCGAATTAACCGAATTTTATGTGATTTGTTCATGTCTATTTTTGTTTCTCTTGGTTTATAATTTATCAAACATGGATGTATGCTTGTATATTAACTTATATATTGGTCTTTTTATGTTTGAGTTGATTTCATGTTGTTTTATTATTCAAAATTTCAAATTTTCTTTATTTATTTTTATGTTTAAATTGTGTTTTAATCTATATGCGGTTAATTCGGTTAACCGATTAACCGAACCGAATTAACCGCAACTGAATTGTGCGGTTAATGTTTTTGTTCGGTCATATTCGGTTATCGATTTCTATTAACCGAATTGACCATTAACCGAATTAACCGAACCGAATTAACCGAATTAACCGAATGCCCACCCCTAGTCGTGGGAGGACGGGGTTACTCTCCGCCGTTTCATGCTCGTCATGCTCGTTCAATACAGAAGGAATCTCTTGGAGTCCTTGCTCCACCTCGTGTCCATTGCTGGCTCGGCTCGAGCGGCGAGACATCTATGACAAGGCAAGGGTGCGGTTTAGGATTAGAATGTATTATTAGGGTGTATTAATATGTGTATTTGTTACTATTTTCTTATTATTATTACTATTATATTTATGTGTATGTATATATATACAAAAAATATATATGTAAATATTATAACTATTATTTTATATCACACAAGGCACACAAACATCAAGCATTGCAAGTAACACCAAACATTCATTCATTCAAGCAAACTGGTACAAGATACATTGGGCATGTAGACCTAGGTCCGTCCCCTTAAGGGTCAGCCAGGACCTCTGCCTAACTACTGGGTCCTACGTCCTGGTCTTTAGGGTCTTCATGCAAGTCTTCGCGGGGTGAAGTCGGAGGAGTGGGCGGCACAGGCTCACAAATCCTCCTATGAGGGTTGGACAGATGGTACACTGGAGTCCCTTCAAGAGTGAGTGGTTCGGCCGTTGCACAGGCATGACGGTCTTTCCGCTTGGCTCGGTCTACGAGGTAGACGCCCCTAAGGAGCTGACTGTGGCGGTCGGCCTGCTCCCTAAGGTTCTCCTCGACCAATGCGACACGACTTTCGGCGCTAGCAACACGGGCCTCAGCCTGTGCTAGTGCTAGCTTAGCCTTTCGCCAATGGGTCTCCAATGCCTCAGCGCGCTTGACGAGGGTCTTCACACGCTGGTTCAGCTTGTCGCACAGATTGTCTAGGCTCAATAAATAGCTAGACATGGCGACAACGATGGTGTCATCTTCGGTAGTCCCAAGGCCTTCCAAGTTGCGGATCCTCGCCGCCCAAGCGGGGCGACTATGATCCAACAATGGGAAGTACTTCATGGGTGTGGAACCCAAGTGCCAGTCAAACATGTGGCACAAGTACTTCAGAGCCTTGCGGGCCACCAGTTGGCAGGTGTCTTTCATCCGACATCCAGTGGCGGTGATGTTCCGTGGCTTCATCTCCATGAATCTCTCATTAGCGCCGATGTGCACTGTGACCTCACAAATTTTGGTGTCGTGCTCCATGAACTCATGACCCACATATTCTGGGCGGTCAGGAATACCAAGTCGGGTTGTGGCAACATAGAGCACCTTGGGGAAGCCATTTTTGTTGATGCAGAAGGTGGTGATGCGGTCGTCAGACATCTGTCTTACAATAATGCACAAAGGTTAGATGAGGGAAAAACCTATCACAAAGGCTCTACGGTCAAAGGTTCCTATAGGAAAACCATTTTACGGTCTACTACGGTCACCTACGCCCTAGGGTCCGCATCCTACAGCCAAGTATGGATCTGATACCACTTGAAGCGTCCTGACCCATAAGATCGAAACTAAACATGTAATATTATTACCAAATACAAATTTCGGTACATAATATTACAACACAAGTGGAACCACAACCATACAAATCTTTATTTCAACAGCATAGCCTTATGGATAAATACTACAAGTAGTGACAAGACAAATATAATGAACATCAATACGTAGACTAGTAGCTCGTCGTCGCCCATGGTTCCACTACACACAACTTGGGTGCGGATGCGACCCTACTCAAAGTACTCCGGTACGAAGTCGGGATCCTCTGAAAAACAATCAATCAACAATGTTTGAGTACAAAAGTACTCAGCAAGCTCCACCTCGCCCTTTGGGAGGGGATTAAACAGATATAAATGCAATGCACACGATAAATAACAATGCAACCTAATGCAACTAATGCAAGTGAATATCTCCCACAGATACATCACTCATCTCAATCTCACCATAGGTAGTTTTCTAGTTGTCAGGACCACACTATAAACCATCCTATACTGAGGACATGGCCATTCGAATGGATTTTACACTATGCAGAGGTTATACGTTGTACCCACATGCACTTACCATCAAAGACAGCCCGACATAACCGACACCCAGTCAAAATATCACCCGGACATCACCCGGACGAGTCGCCCCCAACCCAGTATCAATATCATCAATGAGCTCAATAATCTCTCAACATAACTCTCTCTCCACCGTGGACGACAGTCGGGCTAGCCACCGGATTAGGCTAAGCCCCGCCTATACAGGGACATGTGCTCGTACGGAAAGAAAGTTAGGTGAGATGTCATAACAACTCGATCCTTAAGGCTCACCAGGGCAGCATCCATACACACATCACAAGCCTATCCTCATGATAGAACTCACCGTAAGTCTACCGCCACGGTAGCATATACACCAACACTAACTCATCTGCTCCGATCATAACTCATGCATGCTCTCACCAACGATACAACATACAAGAGGCAACATCATCATGTATAATATCATCATTCTAATATGCAGCAAATAGAACTAGCACGGCTCTACTCTATCACTCGATGCTCAACAAATGCAATAACCTAACCTACTGGCCACAATGGATAAACCTCACATAGGTGCGATATGATCAAAAAGGGATAGATGAGACTTGCCTTCACTACCGTCTGTGGCATCGTACTCCTGATCAGCTGGTTCCTTCGGGTTCTCTTCCAGCACGGGGTCTGCTTCGAAGCGTGCGCACAAACAATACAAACGCACATCAATCCATCACACAAATTTATGTGTAATAAATGGATTATGATTTTATATGGATTTTAGAAGAAGAATCAAGTTAATTGGATATCGTATGGAGGAGATATTGATTTTATGAGGTGTAGGCTGGTTTAATTACTGAAATTAATATTTAGTTTTTTTAAAAAAAAAAACTTGCCCATGGGTTTGTGTCTACGGCTGAGCAACTACCTGCTAGCTTTTGGTCCTAGGACGTCAGCCACATGGATTGATGAGGGATTAGCTAATAGTTGACCCAACTAATTAAGAGATTTGCTAGCCCACCTACGTATGGTTCAGCCCAACACAGCAGCTTACGAGAAAGAACAGAGTCTTATTCTTCCCCGTTCCTCTCTCTCCAGCCACCATGGAACGTCACTGGAACCTCGAATCGGGCAGGAAATCAGGAAAGAGGCGGCCAGGGAGGAGGGGGAGAGAACGGAGAAGCCATGGCTCGTTCGGGTGAGGTTTCAATTTTGGGAGAGACCACGAGGAACACGACAATTTTGGAGGACGGCGCCCATGGTGGGCGGTGGTCGCTGCCAGCTCAGAGGAGGAGGAATTCGTATCGGGGACAGGTCTGGGAGGTGAAGTCGGCGGTGGTGGTGCTTACCTTGGTCACGGTCAAGCGGGAAAGGTCTGCTCGCCGGGGATGGACACGTCGGTCGAGTCGTCGCCACGCGGGGAGGACGAAACGAGCACTGGAATTCGGCTGGTGAGTGTGTAGCACGGCTTCGGTGAAGTTGAGCCCATCGAGGTCCATTTATAGGCGGAGAAGGCGGTGGTGGCTTGGTCCCAACAGAAAAATCTGCGAGGCGCAATAAAGTCGTCGTACGCGCGCGCCGAACTCGGTCGGGCGGTTTACGTCGTGTAGCGAGTGCTTCCTCCACACCTGCATGAGTGGTCATGTTGGCTGGTCTTCTGCACGGCTGTCGAGGCGGCGCCCTCGTCGTCGCTAAGCCAATGAAGGAGGTAGGAAGCGGTCCTTCACCGGAACAGTGGCAGCGAGTTATCGTGCCGTACGGGCATTCTGGAGGCTTCCGTGGAAATGGAGAAGGAGCCGGAAAGATGAGCTTGTTGCTGACACGCCGCGCTCGTGTGCTGCTGCTATGGCTTGGGTCACCAGTGAGAGCGTGCGAGGTCTCTGTCCTTGCTAGAGGAAGAAAAAAGATACGAGGACACTTTTGCAAATAAGGTGAAGGAGGAGGATGTGGATGTAAACCATTGGCAATGGGTGCTGGTCCGTGGAAATTCTGATGGGTCTACTAGCTAGGGTGAGAGTGTGTAGGTCATTATTATTATTATTATTATTATTATTATTATTATTATTATTATTATTATTATTATTATTGTTGTTGTTGTTGTTGTTGTTGTTATTATTATTATTATTGTTATTATTATTATTTACTATTTTATTTTATTACGGGAAACAAGGAGAACGTGGGTGATAACCATGGCGTGCTTGCCTCGTAGGAGTGGCTGAGTTCTGAGTACTTCCAATTATTTATTTATTTATTTCTCTCTTTCACTTCTTTTCCTTTTATTATTACTTCTCTTTTGACCATGTAATTTTATTAGTGTGCAAGAATATTGTAAGTGATTTATTATATAAGCATGATTTATTAGTTTAATAAAATTCAGGATGTTACACCTAAGTTCCTCCAATGACCTTCTGGCGGCCGCAAGCTCCGAACCTTCTCGGGCGATGCGCTCGACTTCCTTGACATGTTGCTGAATACTTTTAGCTACCTGCTTTTCGCGGTCGGCGAGCTCCGTCTCCCAGAGGTGCATGCGGTTCCGGCAGTTCGCCAGATCCTTCTCCCTGCCCCTCACTTTTTCCTCCCTAGTGGAGACTTTAGTCTCTCTCCTTGAGAGCTCCTGTCCCACCTGCCAATTCTTCTCCTCTTCTTGCTTGCACCGCTCTTCAAACTTTTTGGTGTGGTGTAACACCCTCATTTTCATGCATCATGTCCTGCATACATTCATATACATGTCTAACATTAAGCAACATAAAAGGAAACAAGTTTAAAATGAATTAGAGTTAAACCACACTTAAAAATTCTAGGAAGTGCAGACTAGTCCGTTTTTTGTGCGGACTAGTCCGATTTCTCTCTGACTTCGATCGGACTTGTCTGTTTTTCTGCGGACTAGTCTGTTTTTGCCTCTGGACACCTTCAAACTTGTCCGGCCTTGTGCGGACTAGTCCGGTGTTCCAATTCCTTAAAAATTTCGCTAAGTCTCTGGAATTGTTCGGACTAGTCCGGTCTTCCAGCGGGCTTGTCCTTTTTTCCCTCTAACTAAAGTCGGACTTGTCCTATTTTAGGCCAGACTTGTCTGTTTTTTCCCTCTAGATAAGTCCGGACTTGTCCGATGTCCAGTCCGAACTTGTCCGATTTCTCTCTTTCCAACTTCAGACTAGTCCGGCCCTTTTCGGACTTGTCCGATAAATCGAGACTCCGATTTAATCTTGTGTTTCACGACTTGTTTCTTGGGTTTTACATTAAGTGGTCCTAGGGATGTCGTGCCTAACTCTTTTAGAGCCCCTTTGGGACTCTAAACCAACCCCTACTCATCTCAAGACTCGGAATCCATCTAACTCTAGTCTCCACCTCTATATAGACAACCCCACCCCTTGACTTGACATCTATTTGCTACTTTTTCACCACACCCAAACCCTAGCTCGTGGATAGCCGCCACAAAGGAAGAAGAAAGAGATCTAGAACAAGAAGAAGAAGAGGAGGAAACGAAAGAGGATCAAGATCTCCATCAACTTCGCGTTCTTCGTCGACGATTCGTCATCAAGTTCTTCATCAACCCTTGATCGCCAAGAATCGAGTGTTTCCTCCAAAACCCTTGATTCTTTGGATCATAGACACTTGGTATACCTTCTACTTCCTTTTCCTTACGTGAATTCAACCCCAAGTCTCCAAATTCACGTCGATCTAGAAAACCCTAATCTGCCATTCTTGCGAAGTGCAGACTTGTTCGGTCCCTAGCGGACTAGTCCGATCTTTCTGGTTAAATTGTGTTGAATTAATTCCAAAATTAGATCTAATCAACTCCAAACCTGTATAAACTTGTTAAAAGCTATTAGAACTAGGTAGTGATCATTAAAAGCAACTCATTAACAAGTTCCACCTTGCAATCGCATTAATCATGCATGTCATGTCATATTGAGTAATATTTGTGCACTCTTTGATTATGTTTCTTGTTTGTATGTTTATTGTGTGGATTAGACAGATTTGCGCTAGAGAGTGTTGCGGAGGATCTTCAGCACCAAGAGTTTGAAGCCTTTGATCCTAATCAAGCCCAAGAGCAAGGCAAGTGTCCTTGAAGCATATTGATCCTGTTTTAACAATAAATGTTATGTTTGCAAAACTGCATGCTTGTGTCCGTTTGCAAACAAAACATTTATTTTAAAAACAGGATCAATATGCTTGAAGGACACTTGCCTTGCTCTTGCGGTTGATTAGGGTCAAAGCTTTCAAACTCTTGGTGTTGTAGATCCTCCGCGGCACTCTCTAGCGCAAATCCGCCTAATCCACACAATAAACATACAAGACAAGAAACACAATCAAAGAGTGCACAAATATTACTCAATATGTCATGACATGCATGATTAATGCAAATGCAAGATAGAACTTGTTAATAGATTGCTTTTAATGATCACTAACTAGTTCTAATAGATTTTAACAAGTTTATACAGTTTTGTATTTGATTAGATCTAATTTTAGAATTAATTCAACAGAATTTAGTTAGCAAAATCGGACTAGTCTGCAGCAAAAACGGACAACTCAATTTTTAGTCAGAGAGAAATTGGACTAGTCCTCACCAAAATCGGACTAGTCCGCACTTTTCAGCATTTTAAGTGCGGTTTTGCTCCGAATCAATTTTAAACTCGTTCCTCTTTATGTGGGTTAATGTTAAATATGTATATGAATGTATGTAGGGCATGATGCATGAAAATGAGGGTGTTACAAACCTACCCCCCGTAAAATGAATCTCGCCCTCGAGATTCGACGTGGAAGAGAAGAGATAGGGAAATTCCTTCTTGAGATCATCCTCCAATTCCCATGTTGCTTCTTTTTCTGTGTGGTGCTTCCATTGAACTTTACACCATCTAATAACCTTGTTCCTTGTGACTCTCTCCTTGGTTTCCAAGATTTTGATCGGTTGTTCGGCATAAGTCAAATCTTCCTCTAGTTCCAATCCTTCCATGGGCACTTGTTCTTCCGGTACTCTCAAGCATTTCTTGAGCTGGGAAACATGAAAGACATCATGTACGTCTGAAAGATGAGTTGGCATCTTCAACTTATACGCTACTTCTCCTCTTTTGTCCAAAATCTTGAATGGTCCAATGTAGCGAGGTGCTAGCTTGCCTCTTATGTTAAACCTCTTATGACCTCTCATCGGTGACACCTTGAGGTAAACAAAATCTCCCACTTCAAAGGTTAATTTCCTTCTCCTATTGTCCGCATAGCCCTTTTGTCTTGATTAGGCAGCCTTCAAGTTTTCACGAATTATTTGGACTTGCTTTTCGGCTTCTTGCAACACATCCGGACCAAATACTTGAGTTTCTCCTGCCTCATTCCAGAATAAAGGTGTCCTACACTTCCTTCCATAAAGCGCTTAATATGGTGACATTTTCAAGCTTGCTTGGTAACTATTGTTGTACGAAAATTCTGCATATGGCAAGCTCTTGTCCCAACCTTTCCCATGCTTCAAAGCACAAGCTCTTAACATGTCCCCTAAAATCTGATTTGTCCTCTCGGTTTGTCCATCCGTTTGAGGGTGGTATGCTGAACTAAAATTCAACCTTGTTCCCAATGCCTCATGTAACTTTTGCCAAAACCTAGAGGTAAATTGAGAACCTCTATCTGGGACTATCTTCTTAGGGACTCCATGTCGACACACAATATGCTCCATGTATATTTCGGCCAATTGTGCAGATGTATACTTGGTCTTGACAGGAACAAAATGAGCTGACTTGGTCAATCGATCCACGATTACCCAAATCGAGTCATACCCAGACTGGGTACGCGGTAAACCAACTATGAAGTCCATACCGATTTCTTCCCACTTGCATTCCAGAATCTTTAATGGTTGTAATAGTCCGGCTGGCCTTTGATGTTCCGCCTTGACTCGTTGGCACACATCACACAATGCTACGTATTCAGCTATGTCCTTCTTCATGCTAGCCCACCAATAGAAAGTCTTCAAGTCTTGTACATCTTCGTACAACCAGGGTGAATTGAGTAAGGTGAGTCATGTGCCTCTTTTAATATTGTCCTCCGAATATGCTTCACATTAGGCACAAGAATCCTTTTTCCCAGCCATAAGGTACCATGTTCATCCTCATCAAATTTGAATTATCTCCCCTCTTGAGTCATTTCCTTGATTTCCTGAATTTCCTCATCCTTGGTTTGTGCCTCTCGAATTTCTTGCTCCAAGGTTAGGTTTAACTCCATCGTCTCCATCTCATTTACAAATCCGAGGTTCAACCGTTCGAACTGCTTACATAACTCGGATGGCAACTCTCGAACTGTGAGTTGATGACTTACTCCTTTTCTACTCAAAGCATCGGCCACTACGTTGGCTTTTTCCGGATGATAGTTGATCCCCAAATCATAATCTTTGATGAGCTCCAACCATCTTCGTTGCCTCAAGTTCAGATCCGTTGTGTGAAGATATACTTAAGACTCTTGTGATCCGTATAAATTTCACACCTATGTCCAAGGATATAGTGCCTCCAAATCTTCAATGCGTGTACCACGGCTGCGAGTTCCAAATCATGTGTTGGGTAATTCTGCTCATGTTTCTTCAATTGTCTCGATGCATAGGCTACTACTTGACCTTCTTGCATAAGCACACATCCAAGTCCTTGTCTTGATGCGTTGCAATATATGTCAAAACTCTTGCTTACATCCGGCAGTACCAAAACTGGGGTTGTTGTCAACCTCTTCTTCAACTCCTCAAAACTGTTTTGACAAGCTTGAGTCCATTGGAATGCCTTTCCCTTCATTAGCAATTCTGTCATTGGCTTGCCTATCTTGGAAAAGTCCTTGATGAATCGACGGTAATATCCAGCCATCCCAAGAAAACTCCTTATTTCCTTTACATTCGGCGGAGGTTCCCAACCTATACTCCTCCTCCTCCTGAGATGATATGACCCAAAAACGACACATCTTTCAACCAAAACTGACACTTGTTTAACTTGGCATACAATTGATGCTCCCTCAATTTCTACAACGTAAGCCTCAAGTGTTCCTCATGTTCCTTCTCATCCTTCGAGTAGATCATAATGTCATCAATGAACACCACGGCAAATTTATCCAAGTGCTCCATGAAGACCTTATTCATGAGGTACATAAAGTACGCAGGTGCATTGGTCAATCCAAAGGACATCACGGTGTACTCATAAGATCCATACCGCGTCCTAAAAGCTGTCTTAGGTATGTCCGACGGTCTAATATTCATTTGAAAATATCCCGACCTCAAATCAATCTTAGAGAAGACACAAGCACCCTTCATCTGATCAAATAAGTCCTCTTTGCGTGGCAAGGTGTACTTGTTCTTGATTGTCACCTCGTTGAGAGCTCGGTAATCCACACACATCCTTTGGGTTTCATCCTTCTTGTCCACAAACAGCACGAGCACTCCCCAAGGTGAAGAGCTTGGGCGAATAAAACCATTCTCTAGTTGCTCTTGAATTTGTTTCTTGAGCTCCGCTAATTCCATAGGAGGCATCCTATACGGCCTCTTAGCTATAGGTGCAGTTCTAGGTATTAAATCAATAACAAACTCAATGTCTCGATCAGGTGGCATACCTGGCAACTCATCCGGGAAAACATCCAAAAATTCACACACCACCGGAATCTCCTCAATTGCGGCACCGTCCATATGATTTAGCTCCAATTGCTTCGGTGCGGTTTGAGATGCTTCAAATTCTATGGTGATCCCTTCATCATTAGTCAACGTCACTGTCTTCGTGGCACATTCAATAACTCCATTGTGCTTCCTCAACTAGTCCATACCAAGTATAATGTCCAATCCTTGAGAATTCAAAACAATGAGGTTGGCGGAGAAGTCTACCCCCCTTATTCTAAGGCTTACTTTTGGACATACTATATTTGTCCTCATCTCTCCTCCAGGAGACTTAACCAATAGAGTAAACTTCATATGAGAGATAGGCAAACTATACTTGGCAACATACTTTGATGCAATGAATGATTGTGATGCTCCAGAATCAAATAACATAGTCGCGGGGTTGGAGTTGGCGAGAAACATACCAATGACCACATCATCCGCTTGTTGAGCATCCTCCGTAGAGACATGGTTCACGTTTCCACGAGAAAAATTTTGCTGTCCACGGTTCCCATGTGGTTGTCCTCCATTGGGCCTTGGGTTTTGCCTCGACATATTGCTTCCTTGACCAAGTCCTGACTTAGGACATTGATGCGCAAAGTTTCCAGCTTCTCCAAGAGTATAAAACTTCTTAACTCCACCAGAATTATTGGGACGAGCTTGGTTTTGAGCATTGGCACCAGGATAGTTGGCACGAGGTGCATAAGACATTGGAGGCCTAGGTGCTTGCATAATAGGGCGCTGCTGCACAAATTGAGTTGGGCGCGGTACATAACCAGGGCGCTGTATAGGAGTAGAGGAGTTGTAATATGACGCATTAGGAGGTGCAAAGTGAGGGCGCACATTACTTCCGTGTTGCTGTCCTCGGTAGGGCGCCTTCCTCTTATTGTCTTGCTCCATCTCACGGACCTTATTATCCACCACAATTGTTTTGTCCACAAGCTTCTGGAAGTTGGCATAATCGCAGTTGAGCAATTGCACTTGGATCTCATTGTTGAGGCCTCTCGTGAACAAGTATTGCTTTCGGCTGTCCCGACAAACATCTTCTGGGGCATACCTCAAGAGTTGAGTGAATTTATTGAGATATTCACCCACGCTCAATCTTCCTTGCCTCAAGTTCTCAAATTCCTGCCTCTTCAAGATCATAACTCCCTCGGGCACATAATTAGAACAGAAGTTCTCCTTGAATTCCGCCCAAGTGATCCTCTCTTGATTCTCATGAGCATTGCAATAAGCATCCCACTAATCCGCAGCTGCTCCAACTAGTTGATGAGATGCAAATAGCACTTTCTCCCGATCACTGCATTGGACAATAGCCAGCTTCTTCTCCACGGACTTGAGCCAATCATCTGCATCCATAGGGTCAGCGGCTTGAGCAAAGGTTGGCGGCCTAGTCCTCATAAACTCTCCCAACCGGCTATGAGGAGACGGGGGTGGCGATGGAGGCATATGGGGCTGATTGTTGATGTTGCCAGCCTGCAGTTGTCACATTGTTTGTATCATGGTCTGCATGAGCTGGTTCTACATAGCCAATAGCTGCTCAATATTGATAGCTCCATGAGCAGGTCCTTGTCCATTGTTGTCTTGAGGTACTCCATGGTTCTCCTCCGCATCATTAGCATCCCTCTGGTTGCGATTCCTCACCATCTGGAGAAAAGCAATAGGTAAGAATTAGAAAACGTCCCCAACTATATGCATCAAGGGATATGAAACTAGACAACTAACTAGCCTACGTGGACATGGCAATGCTAAAGCATCCCAAAATCCTCTATTAAGCACACAAGCAAACAATATATAGCAAGCAGCACACCAAGCAAGAACACATCGATTCCTGAGTGCTCCTATGTGCTCTAAAGTGTCCATTCTATCTAGGATACATCCTACGGTCAACCTGTGGCTCTGATACTAATCTGTGACACCCGGTTCCGAAAAATGAACCAAGTGAACGCATATGCGTGCACAGGATGTTCATTACACATACACGAGTGCATTCACAAAAGAGTATACAGAAAATTACCACAGAACAAGATTAATTAACCAAATTTTATTACACAAATCATATTATCCTCGAATACAAGATCTAATAAATATCAATTACAAGTTCAAATTAATGCAGCGGAAATAACTAATTAAGCAAACTAAACAGCTAGGCAAAAAAACGCAATAGGGTAGTGTAGCTCCAAAACACCACAGGCAAATCTGATGATAGACACGGCCTAGAACTCCCCATTATCATCATTAAACTCCCAATCTTGACCTGCAACTGTTGGGGGTGGGGGATTGCAAGAGTGAGTACATGTCACACTCAGCAAGTGTGGAAAGTATGACATGTGGCTGATTCAAATGACGACAATAATAAGGGTTGAGTGTTGAGAAGTACATTAAAACATTTAAAAAGCAATATATTACATGTATGTGAAGTAAACTCATCATAATCATAAGTAATATAATAATACCAGTCTGAATTCACTACCATCATCAATAATTCCATATTTCACCATTTGCCAATAACCATATTCAATACCAGAAATTAATCCATAACCAGCCATAACCATTATCAAACCATAACCATCCCAATTCCGAGTTCCCTCTAACCATGGAAGTTGTCCAGGTGCTCATAACCGGGAGCATGGCTATCATGATAGTTTTATTAGACTCTGTAGAGTTTGTACCACTTTACCCACGTGTTTGTGATTTCATCACCCGTCGGCGACTAAAGAACCTCCCTTATGCCAATTACACTTCCTTTAGTGTATGGCCAAGAGATCACAAAATAGCCTTTACAAAGGGATTACTAGCCTATTTAGATCCCACTGAGGTTTCACCGGTGGCGATGTCTCCTACAGAGCACATCTTCAACCAAGGACCCCCTCTTGAGCCATTCGGATCCCAGGGTAGTCCCACCAATCATCAACAAACCCAATCCGACTACCCCTTCCCCGAGCATCCTTATTGGTCCAAATAACACTAGCAAAGCCCTAATTAATCAGCTACGCCGCACCCATACATGGCCTCGTGGTGGCACTGTAATCCTGGCTTATTCTCGCATGAACCGGTCCTTAGATCTAAAGCAAGCAAACCACCATGACATCCAACCCATCCACATACCATGCTTGCTTAGATCACCTATTACCATATCATATTGACCAGTTCACATTAACCAAAATATCATTAATGCATAATTAAATGTGTAGTGTTGTTTTCCCATCCCAATTAATTAAGTGAAGCAAAAAGGTAAAAAGCCTTTCCCGACTCTCTACCATAAATTCCAGGCGACAAGGGAGGTCAAACTACGCTAGTAAACTTCCTACCATAGGATTCCCATCAAATTGACACAAGCATGCAGTTTGCGAACAAAACACTTATTTTAAAAACAGGATCAATATGCTTCAAGGACACTTGCCTTGCTCTTGCAGTTGATTAGGGTCAAAGCCTTCAAACTCTTGGTGTTGTAGATCCTCCGCGGCACTCTCTAGCGCAAATCCGTCTAATCCACACAATAAACATACAAGACAAGAAACACAATCAAAGAGTGCACAAATATTACTCAATATGTCCTAACATGCATGATTAGTGCAAATGCAAGATAGAACTTGTTAATAGATTGCTTTTAATGATCACTAACTAGTTCTAATAGATTTTAACAAGTTTATACAGGTCTGTATGTGATTAGATCAAATTCTAGAATTAATTCAACAGAATTTAGTCAGCAAAATCGGACTAGTCTGCAGAAGGTCGGACTAGTCCGCACTTCGCAGAACTAGCGAACTAGGGTTTTCTAGATCGATGTAAATTTGGAGATTAGGGGTCAAATTCACGTAAGGAAAAGGAAATAGAAGGTATACCAGGTGTTTACAACTCCAATGAATCAAGAAACTTGGAGGTAACAATTGGATCTTGATGATCTAGGGTTGGGGATGAACTTGGAGATAATTTGGTGATGAAGAACGAAAGCTTGGTGGAGATCTTGATCCTCTTTCGTTTCCTCCTATTCTTCTTGCTTGGGATCTCCTCCTCCCTCCTTGATGATGGCTCTCCACGAACTAGGGTTTGGGTGGGGTGGAAAAGTGGCAAATAGATGTCAAGCCAAGGGGTGGTGTTGTTTATATAGAGGTGGAGGCTAGGGTTAGATGGATTTCGAGTTTGGGATGAGTAGAGGCCGATTTAGAGTCCCACATGGGCTCTGAAAGAGTTAGGCACGATGTCCCTAGGCCCACTTAATGTGAACCCCAAGAAACAAGTTGTAAAACAAAAGGTCAATTCAGAGTCGCAAAATATCAGATAAGTCCGAAAAGGACCGGACTAGTCCGAAGTTAGTCAGAAAGAAATCGGACAAGTCTGGCCAAAGATCGGACAAGTTCGACTTTAGTCAGAGAGGAAAACGGACAAGTCTGCTGGAACACCATACTAGTCCAGAAAAGTCCAGGGACTTAGCAAATTTTCAAGGATTCTTGGAATATCAGACTAGTCCGCACAAAATCAGACAAGTCCGAAAGTTTCCAGAGGCAAAATCAGACTAGTCCGCAGCAAAAACGAACAAGTCCATTTTTAGTCAGAGAGAAATCGGACTAGTCCTCACCAAAATCAGACTAGTCCGCACTTTTTAGCATTTTAAGTGCAGTTTTGCTCCGAATCAATTTTAAACTTGTTCCTCTTTATGTGGGTTAATGTTAAACATGTATATGAATGTATGTAGGGCATGATGCATGAAAATGAGGGTGATACATTTGCTCAAGCTGCTGACCCTATGTATGCCGATGATTGGCTCAAGTCCGTGGAGAAGAAACTTTCTATTGTCCAATGTAGTGACCAGAAGAAGGTTCTATTTGCTTCTCATCAACTTGTTGGAGTAGCTGCAGATTGGTGGGATGCTTATTGCAATGCTCATGAGAATCAAGAGAGGATTACTTCGGCCGAATTCAAAGAAAACTTTCGTTCTCATTATGTGTCGAAAGGTGTTATGATATTGAAGAGACAAGAATTTGAGAACTTGAGGCAAGGAAGATCGAGCGTGGGTGAATACCTCAATAAGTTCACTCAACTCTCAAGATATGCGCTTGAAGATGTGAGCTGGGACAGCAGAAAGCAATACTTGTTCATGAGAGGCTTGAACAACGAAATCCAAGTGCAATTGCTCAATTGTGATTATGCCAACTTTCAGAAGCTTGTGGACAAAGCAATTGTCGTGGAGAATAAGATCCGTGACATGGAGTAAGACAACAAGAGGAAGGCGTCATATCAAGGACAGCAACAAGGAAGCAATGTGCGCCCTTGCTTTGCACCACCAAATGCGCCTTATTTCAGATCCTCTGTGCCTGCTCATCGCCCTGGATATGCATCGTGCCCAACTCAGTTTGTGCATCAATGCCCTATCATGCAAGCACCTAGGCCTCTAATGCCTTATGTGCCTCGTTCTAATTTTCCTAGTGCAAATGTTCAAAATCAAGCTCGTCCCAATAATTCTGGTGGGGTTAAAAAGTGCTATACCTGTGGAGAAGCTAGACACTTTGTGCATCAATGTCCTAAGTCAGGCCTTGGTCAAGGAAGCAATGCTCAAAGACAGAACCCAAGACCCAATGGAGGCCAGCCGCAGGGAAACCGTGGATAGCAGAATTTCGCTCGTGGCAACGTGAATCATGTCTCTACGGAGGATGCTCAACAAGCGGATGACGTGGTGATTGGTATGTTTCTCGCCAACTCCAACCCCGCGACTATGCTATTTGATTCTGGAGCATTGCATTCATTCATTGCATCAAAATATGTTGCCAAGTATAGTTTGCCTATCTCTCATATGAAGTTTACTCTATTGGTTAAGTCTCCTAGAGGAGAGATGAGGACAAATATAGTATGTCCGAAAGTAAGCCTTAGAATAAGGGGGTAGATTTCCTCGCCAACCTCATCGTTTTGGATTCTCAAGGATTCGACATTATACTTGGTATGGACTGCTTAAGGAAGCACAACAGAATCATTGAGTGTGCCACGAAGACGGTGAAGTTAACCAATGAGGAAGGAATCACCATAGAATTTGAAACATCTCAACACGCACCGAAGCAATTGGAGCTGAATCACATGGATGGTGTGGCAATCGAGGAGATTACGGTGGTATGTGAATTTTTGGACGTGTTCCCGTATGAGTTGTCAGGTATTCCACCTGATCGAGACATTGAGTTTGTTATTGATTTATTACCTGGAACTGCACCTATAGCTAAGAGGCCGTATAGGATGCCTCCTAAGGAATTAGCGGAGCTCAAGAAGCAGATTCAAGAGCAATTAGAGAAGGGTTTTATTCGACCTAGCTCTTCACCTTGGGGAGCGCTCGTTTTATTTGTGGACAAGAAGGATGGAACGCAAAGGATGTGTGTAGACTACCGAGCTCTCAATGAGGTGACCATCAAGAACAAATATACCTTGCCCCGCATAGAAGGCTTGTTTGATCAGATGAAGGGTGTTTGTGTCTTCTCCAAGATTGATTTGAGGGCAGGTTACTTTCAAATGAAGATTAGACCATTGGACATACCCAAGACAACTTTTGGGACATGATATGGATCTTATGAGTATATTGTGATGTCCTTTCGATTGACCAACCCACCTGCCTATTTTATGTACCTCATGAACAAGATTTTCATGAAGTACTTGGATAAGTTCATCGTGGTGGTCATTGATGATATTATTATCTACTCGAAGGATGAGAAGGAACATGAGGAACACTTAAGGCTTACATTACAGAAGTTGAGAGAGCATCAATTGTACGCCAAGTTCAACAAGTGTCAGTTTTGGTTAAGGGAAGTGTCGTTTTTGGGTCATATCATCTTAGGAGGAGGAGTATCGGTTGACCCCGGAAAAGTGAGGGACGTGTTGAAATGGGAGCCCCGCAGAATGTAAAGGAAATAAGGAGTTTTCTTGGGATGGCTGGATATTACCGACGATTTATCAATGACTTTTCCAAAATAGCCAAGCCCATGACGAAGTTGCTAATGAAGGGGAGAGCGTTTCAGTGGACTCAAGCTTTTCAAGAGAGTTTTGAGGAGTTGAAGAAAAGGTTAACAACAGTCCCAGTTTTGATATTGCCATACGTGAGCAAGAGTTTTGATATTTATTATGACGCATCGAGACAATGACTTGGATGCGTGCTCATGCAAGAAGGTCAAGTGGTTGCATATGCATCGAGACAATTGAAGAAACATGAGCAGAATTATCCGACACATGATTTGGAACTCGCAGTCGTGGTACACGCATTGAAGATTTGGAGACACTACATCCTTAGACATAGGTGTGAAATTTATACGGATCATAAGAGTTTGAAGTATATTTTCACACAAGCGGATCTGAATTTGAGGCAATGAAGATGGTTGGAGCTCATCAAGGATTATGATGTTGGAATCAACTATCAACCAGGGAAGGCTAATGTAGTGGTCGATGCTTTAAGTCGAAAAGGAATAAGTCACCAACTCACAGTTTGAGAATTACCATCCGAGTTATATAAGGAGTTCGAAAGGCTTAACCTCGGATTTGTGAATGAGGTGGGGATGATGGAGTTAAACTCGACCTTGGAGCAAGAAATTCGAGAGGGTCAAACGAAGGATGAGGAGGTTCAGGAAATCAAGGAAAGAACCTAAGAAGGAAGAGAGTTCAGATTTGATAAGGATGAACATGGTACCTTATGGCTTGGTAAGAGGATTGTCGTGCCTAATGTGAAGCGTATTCAGGAGACAATACTAAAGGAGGCACATGACTCGCCATATTCAATTCACCCTGGTTGTACCGAAATGTACAAATATTTGAAGACATGTTATTGGTGGGATAGCATGAAAAAGGACATAGCTGAATATGTAGCTCTATGCGATGTGTGCCAAAGAGTCAAGACGGAACATCAAAGGCCAGCTGGATTATTGTAACCATTGAAAATTCTTGAATGGAAGTGGGAAGAGATTGGTATGGACTTTATAGTTGGATTGCCACGTACCCAATCCGGTTATGACTCAATTTGGGTAATTGTGGATCGGTTGACCAAATCAGCTCATTTCATCCCGGTTAAGACCAAGTATACAACTGCACAATTGGCCGAAATATACATGGAGCATATTGTGTGTCGACATGGACTCAAAAGAAGATAGTGTCAGACAGAGGTTCTCAATTTACCTCCAGGTTTTGGCAAAAATTGCATGAAGCTTTGGGAACAAGGTTGAATTTCAGTTCAACATATCACCCTCAAATGGATGGACAGACTGAGAGGACCAATCAGATTTTAGAGGATATGTTAAGAGTGTGTGCTTTGAAGCATGGGAAAAGTTGGGACAAGAGTTTGCCGTATGCGGAATTTTCATATGACAATAGTTACCAAGCAAGCTTGAAGATGTCACCCTATGAAGCACTATATGGCAGGAAGTGTAGAACACCTTTGCTCTGGAATGAGACAGGAGAAACTCAAGTATTTGGCCTGGATGTGTTGCTAGAAGCTGAAAACAAGTTCACGTTATTCGTAAAAATTTGAGGGCTGCTCAATCAAGGCAAAAGAGCTATGTGGACAATAGGAGAAGGAAACTAGTCTTTGAAGTGGGAGACTTCGTTTACCTCAAGGTGTCACCAATGAGAGGTCATAAGAGGTTTAACATAAGAGGTAAGTTAGCACCTCGCTATATTGGGCCATTCAAGATTGTGGACAAATGAGAGGAAGAAGCCTATAAATTGGAGATGCCAACTCACCTATCAGATGTTCATGATGTGTTTCATGTTTCCCAGCTCAAGAAGTGCTTGAGAGTGCCGGAAGAACAAGTGCCAATGGAAGAATTGGAATTAGGGGCAGATTTGACTTATGTCGAACAACCGGTCAAAATTTTGGAAACCAAGGAAAGAGTCACAAGGAACAAGGTTATTAGATGGTGTAAAGTTCAATGGAAGCATCACCCAGAATCAGAAGCAACATGGGAGTTGGAAGATGATCTCAAGAAGGAATTTCCCTATCTTCTCTCTTCCGCGTCGAATCTTAAGGGGGGTAGGTTTGTAACACCCTCATTTTCATGCATCATGCCATGCATACATTCATATACATGTCTAACATTAAGCAATGTAAAAGGGAACAAGTTTAAAATGAATTTAGAGTTAAACCGCACTTAAAAATTCTGGGAAGTGCGGACTAGTCTATTTCTGGTGCGGACTAGTCTGATTTCTCTCTGACTTCGATCGAACTTGTCCGTTTTTCTGCGGACTAGTCTGTTTTTGCCAATGGACACCTTCGGACTTGTCTGCCCTTGTGCGGACTAGTCCAGTGTTCCAATTCCTTGGAAATGTTGCTAAGTCCCTGGACTTGTCCGGACTAGTCCGGTCTTCCAATGGACTTGTCTGTTTTTCCCTCTGACTAAAGTCGGACTTGTTTGATTTTAGGCCAGACTTCCCTCTGGATAAGTTCGGACTTGTCCGATGTCCAGTCTGGACTTGTTCGATTTCTCTGTGTCCAACTTCGGACTAGTCCGACCCTTTTCGAACTTGTCCGATAATTCGAGACTCCGACTTGATCTTGTGTTTCACGACTTGTTTCTTGGGTTTTACGTTAAGTGGGCCTAGGGACGTCGTGCCTAACTCTTTTAGAGCCCATGTGGGACTCTAAACCGACCCATACTCATCTCAAGACTCGAAATCCATCTAACCCTAGCCCCCATCTCTATATAAACAACCCCACCCCTTGACTTGACATCTATTAGCCACTTTTTAACCACACCCAAACCCTATCTCGTGGATAGCGCCACCAAGGAAGAAGAAGGAGATCTAGAACAAGAAGAAGAAGAGGAGGAAATGAAAGAGGATCAAGATCTCCATCAACTTTGTGTTCTTCATCGTCGATTCGCCATCAAGTTCTTCATCAACCCTAGATCGCCAAGAATTGAGTGTTACCTCCAAAACCCTTGATTCTTTGGGTCATAGACACTTGGTATACCTTCTACTTCCTTTTCCTTACATGAATTCAACCCCAAGTCTCCAAATTCACGTCGATCTAGAAAACCCTAATTTGCCGTTCTTGCGAAGTGCGGACTTGTCTGGTCCCTAGCGGACTAGTCCGATCTTCTTAGTTAAATTGTCTTGAAATAATTCCAAAATTATATCTAATCAACTCCAAACCTATATAAACTTGTTAAAAGCTATTAGAACTAGTTAGTGATCATTAAAAGCAACTCATTAACAAGTTCCACCTTGCAATCGCATTAATCATGCATGTAATGTCATATTGAGTAATATTTGTGCACTCTTTGATTGTGTTTCTTGTTGGTATGTTTATTGTGCGGATTAGACGGATTTGCACTAGAGAGTGTTGTGGAGGATCTTCAGCACCAAGAGTTTGAAGCCTTTGATCCTAATCAAGCCCAAGAGCAAGGCAAGTGTCCTTGAAGCATATTGATCCTGTTTTAACAATAAATGTTTTGTTTGCAAAACTGCATGCTTGTATCAATTTGATGGGAATCCTATGGTAGCTTTGTTTAACCACCCTTGTCACCTGGAATTCATGGTAGAGAGTCGGGATGGGCTTTTTACCTTTTTGTTTCGCTTAATCAATTGGGATGGGAAAACAACTATACACTTAACTATGCATTTATGAGATTATGATTAACATGAACTAGTTAATATGATATGGTAATGGGTGATCTAAGCAAGCCTGGTATGTGGACGGTTTGGATGTTATGGTGGTTTGCTTGCTTTAGATCTAAGGACCGGTTCATGCGAGAATAAGCCAGGACAATAGTGGCACCACGAGGCCAAGTATGGGTGCAGCGTAGCTAAATAATTAGGGCTTTGCCAGTGCTATTTGAACCATTAAGGATGCTCGCAGAAGGGGTAGTCGGATTGGGTTTGTTAATGATTGGTGGGACTACCTTGGGATCCGAATGGCTCAAGAGGGGGCCCTTGGTTGAAGATGTTCTCAGTTGAAGACATCGCCACCGGTGAAACCTCAGTGGGGTCTAAATAGGCCAGTAATTCCTTTGTAAAGGCTATTTTGTGATCTCTTAGCCACACACCGACAGAAGTGTGAGATGGCATAATAGAGGTTCTAGTCACTGAAAAGTGATAAAATCACAAACACGTGGGTAAAGTGGTACAAACTCTGCAGAGTCTAATAAAACTATCATGATAGCCGTGCTCCCGGTTATGAGCACCTAGACAACTTCCATGATTAGAGGGAAATTGAGGAACTGGGATGGTTTTGGTATTTGGATATGGTTATGGTTATAATTGATAACATGGTTTATGCTTATGGATTGGTTTATGGCAATGAGTACGGTTAATGGTAATTGTGAAATCTGGTATATGGATGATGGTAATGGAATATGGACTGGTACTATGGTATTACTTATGGTTTATGATGGGATTACTTCATATACATATAATATATTGCTTTTCAAATGTTTTAATGTACTTTTCAGCACTTAGCCTTTATTATATTCATCAATCGAATCAGGTACATGTCATACTTTCCACACTTGCTGAGTACGACATGTACTCACTCTTGCAATTCCCCCACCAACAGTTGCAGGTCAAAATTGGGAGTTTAAGGGTGATAATGTGGAGTTCTAGACTGTGTCTACTGTCAGCTTGTCTATGGTGTTGATTGGAGCTGTGTTATCCCTATTGCTTATGCTGCTTAGTGGCTTAATTAGTAGTTTTTGCTGCATTAGTTCAAGCATGTCATTAATATTCATTAGAGCTTGTATACGAGGATGATGTGAATTGTGTAATAAAGTACTCATTTACTAATTTGAGTTGTGGTAATTGTATGTATATCGTTTGTGATGCGTCCTAGGCACACATATACTGCACTTGGTTCATTTTCAGAACCGGGTGTCACGTGCGGTCTGCTAAGCTCTGCTCCCCTGATACAGCCTCTAGGCGAGCTCCTCCTCCCTCCTCTAGATGTCCTCCTGCTTCTCCAGGAGCTTCTCCTCCCTCTCGTCGAGAGTCTCCTAGCGCTTGAGGACCACTTCATTCAATTCATTGAGGTGTTCCCGACGATCGTTAGCAGCCTCATTGGTCTCCCGAGCATGCTAGAAAATATCTCGAATCCTCTTGTCGAGAGCCTTAATGGCAGCCTCCCACTCGTTCAGCAAGCGGGCCATCAGTGCTAACCGGACCTTCTCCTTGGCCACCCATTCCACCTGGTCTGCAAGCCTTGACTGCGTTAGCTTCGTCTCGAAGTGAAGTCTGTTGCGCTGACACCTCAAGGTGTTGTTCTCTTCTTCGAGAGACTAGTTTTCATAGTCGAAGGCGAGTTGAACTTGGCAAAGACTAGAGCAGGCATTATCGATAGACAACGCCAAAGGAATTGGCTCTGGGCCCACCTGAAGCGCCTCTACGGGCTCTAAGGGGTCTTCAAAAATAGTAATTGGGTCCCATGGCACAAGCATGGTCCCCTGCGGCTCTACGGGGCTAGGGTTGCCATCCGGGAGCTCTTCTATTTCAGTCGGGGTTGAGGAGGGTCCTGCAGTGGGAACCTCCACCTCCGGGACTGACGAGAAAGGTCCCCCTGCCAAATCTTCAATCATCGGCTCTGCGGGTAGAGGACCTGCCACCAGTTCTTCTGGGTACTCCTGCTCTAACATGAGCACCTCCGGAGTAGTTACCTCTGGGGCTGGCATTGGAGCTGCACCCGGATCCCTCACCACCTCCTGATCAGGGGCCGGTACTTCAACCATCTCCGGCTCGGAGGTTGGAGCCTCAATAACTTCTGGCTCAGGTGCCGGAACATCAGCTACTCTCGGCTCAGGTACCAAAGCTTCACTATTTCTGGCTCTGGAGCTGGTGCTTCGGTTACCTTCGCCTCAAGTGTCGGAGCTTCAGCCATCTCTAGATCCAAAGCAGGAACTTCAGTCGCCGGCTCTTAGACCATCGGTGCTTCATCACGAACATCTCCCCCGTGGTCCGGCGCTACCACTAGATCTTCAGGCGTCATCTCTGGATCTAGATCCATGACAGCTGACGCCGGAGATGTCGTGTCACCACCACTTGGGGAGGCACTGGGATCAAAGCTGGAGCTTCAGCCTGCACATCATTAGTTGCTGCAACAGGCGCCGAAGTTTTGGCTTTATTCTTTGACATCCTGGAAGCAAAGATCAAAAAATTCAAAACAATAAAATAATGGAAATAGCAACTCAAGGTGAGAGGGCAATGCTTACCTTGGGAAGCTTCTGCCCCAATCGCTGCGGAACTTCTTCTTCTGAGCTCTAGAGTCGGAGCTCACCGGACCTGGTGAGGCAAAAACCTCAGACCTTGGTAGGGAGCTTGCCGCAATAGCTGGAGTCACCTCAGCCGGGACCTCCCCTGGCTGGGAAGGACCTTTGGACCTAGAGCCCCAAGTCGGCACCGGGGTCGAGGTCGATTTCCTGGAGCCATTGCCCCTTGCTGAGGCTGGCTCCAAAGAGGGCTTGGCCACCGAAGCTCTACTTGGCCGAGGAGAAGAGGTTGTTTGAGATGGAGCCGACCTGAGGGCGCTCCCATCAGTATGTCTCAGCTTCCTCTTACGGCTTGAAGATTCGACTGGCTCCTTGCCCTTGCCCTTGCCTTTGCTAGCGTCATCGACCTTTTGGCTTGGAGTCGTAGTGACCACCCTTTTCGAAGCTCCGGGAATAGCAAACCCGGCGGTCCTATGCCTCTCCACCAGGACGAGGTCGTCAAGCTCTGACATCCCCCTTCAGAGCTCCCTCCTGATCTCTGGAACCATGTTTAGAGGGAGGAATTCCACTGGCGGGGTCAAGGCATCGTGGGTGATGGCTCCATGTTGAAACTTCTGGAGATGGAGCTTCAAAGCTTCATCGTCCAAGTTAGTGTGAAAACCGACTTCTATCCGGTTATGCTTCATCTCACTGTTGAAGGCCCATGCGGGCCACTCTCTTGTCTTCAGCAGAGCCCACCTGTTCACTAGGAAGTTGCCGAAGACCATCAGAGTGGTCACTCCACCCTCTACGCATTGTTGGATCCTTGTCAGGATGGGCTTATATGCTTCAAACAACTCTGGAACTGTGTTCCAAGCATCGGTGTCAACATTGGGGAGGCTCTTGGGCAACTCCAACATGTCGTGCTCCTCCACAGCGATGATCACCCAGTCTTTCTTCTAGTTGTCCCACTTTCTGGAGGGGAATGTCCTCAAGTACTTGAAGGGGCAGTTCTTGCACTTCACGAAGTAGTAAAAGTCAATCAACTCGCTCCCCTTCCCTGTGGTGTGGACTGTGAAGAAGGTCTGGAAGAGATCAATGCACGGCACCACACCCACCCACATCTCGTAGAAGTGGACAAAGATCGCCACCAGCAAGAAAGAGTGGGGGTCGAGGTGATGAAGCTGGAGTCCGTAGAAATCCAGCAGCATCAACAGGAAACTTGAGAATGGCGGGATCAGACACACCATGGCATACGCCGATAAGTAAACGATCTCTCTGGCACGCTCCTTCTTGAAGGGAAGCTTGCTGAAGCGGATCACGTTGTTGAAGGAGTCACTGTACCACCCCATGTAGGTCCGGACCCTTGACAGATTTTCGTTGTTCTTGATCTTGCTGCAGTGAAGACCCAACTCCATCTCGGCAAAGTGGAGCAAAGGTTGGAAGGGCTATGCAAAGGTGGAGAGGCTCTGAGTGCAAGTTCGAATGAAAGCATAAGGAGTCCTCAAACTGCACAGGCTTTCCGTCTTAAGTAAGCCTCCACAACGCTTGGATGGAAACCGCGTCGGGATCAATATTTTATTTCAAAGGATTACCCCGTCAATGACAAGTGGGCTCGGGTCCACTTCGGCAGAAGATTTGAAGTTATCACACCAGGTGAACCGTTGTCATGATGGGAAGTTGGAAGCCCGAGGGCCGCGTCCTGACAGGGCGCTCAGAACCGATACAGTTTTTGTATTGGGAACCGGCGACCTTCAATTGCGTGAGATCTGCACGCTAGAATCTCACTTACCGCGTCAAAAAGAGCCACGTGGCGATCGTTTAACTACAGACCATCGCCCCAACAACCCATGAAAAGACCTTTGAAGCTGCAGTGCGGGAATTGAAGATGGCCCCACCTCTGGTAAAATAACTTCACCCAAAGGATTTCTCCCAGAAGTGTGCCCGGGGGCCACTGTCGGTACCCTGAGTACCGGGTACCTCACAATACCGCAAGAAAAGCTACAGAGTTCCACTCGTCCGAGTTGAAGACCTCTGAAGGCTCCACGTGTCCCGCGTCACTGGGTCTGCCTCCCTCATTTGGGTAGCTCCGAGACTGCCATGTGTAACACATGGTTGGACCTAACTCTTTGTATAGAGAAGCTCCAGTCATGCCACGTGTCCAGTGGCCCCGGACCTAACCCTCACTAGAGGGAAGCTCCGGTGCTGCCACGTGTGTAGCAGCTCCGGACCTGCCTCCCCACAGAGGGAAGCTCCGGAGCTTCCACGTGTCGAGCCTTCGGACCTCAGCCTGCAACAGGAAGGCTGCCAGATCTCCAACGGCACAAACATTCAAGGGACATTTAAAGCAACCGTTATAAGACATGATTACGTGTCATTAATGTCATGTTAATGACACACGATTAGAGGACATTTAGTGTTGGTAATGCCACCATTAAGGTGTGTTATTACACTATTAATTATACTTAATACATACAAATCGTGTATTAGGTAATTAAAGACCGTCGGGGCCACATGTCGGGCCAGGCTGACAATGTAACGGCCAGTCCTTAGACTATAAAAGGGTTGTGCCGCATGGTACAAAGGGACAAGTCCACTCGACCAATCCCATATGCACACACTCATACAATCAACAACCACCCCGTGGAGTAGGGTATTACGCTCAGGTGGCCCAAACCACGTAAAATTCCCTGTGTCACTATCTCGCTCTTAATATCACGCGTGCCCCAACCGAATACGAACCTTCGTGGACTACGCTCTAGTAGTACCGGGGGAAGTGCCGATCGCACACTTCGACATGATGGCTTTCCAATATGATTGTAATGTGGAATTAATTGTCCAATTCTACTCTACCGTCTACTTCCACACCGATGGAGATCGTCGGATCACTTGGATGACCCATGGAGAACAATACTCTACTACCTATTGGGATTTCACTCAGTTTCATGACTTGGAAGATCAACTTGAGAATGAGATCATCATTTCCAACCTCAAGCCAGTTGATCGAGATGTATTGGACTACATGTATCCAAGTCATGTACCATATGAGGTGGGACATATAAGGAACATCAAGCCGTTCTATAGTGTGTCCTCAACCGTGTGCTCCGGAAGACCATTGCCCCCAAAGATGGAGATGCGGGCATTATTCAAGGAAATTTGAGGCACTTAATGTTGCTCATTGATGGAGATGTCCGATTCAACGTGGTGGACTACATCTTTGATGACATCTTCAATATCTCGCACACTCCTAACCGATCATGTGGCTACACTCCCTACATCATGTTCATGATCGAGAAGGTGTTCGGTCTCACCTTCAAGAAGGACATCATTCACAGAAGACTTTGTCCTCAAATCCCACCTCCGGAGCGAGCTGCCCCTAGAAGGAAGAATGTGGATCCTCCAGCTACATCTTCTCATTTTGTGCCACCTCCACCTCCTCCTCCATCACAGTTCAGAAGCGGCTTATTCAAGTGCTTCAAGGCAATCTTCGCCTCTTGCCGGAAGGCAGAAGTTTGGCAACGTCGCATGGAGCATCGCCAAAAGAAGTATCTCAAGGCAATGTGCGACAAGCTCGACGTCCCCATGTCTCCCGCCACGGAGAGTGATGGAGATATGACTCCATTCTCGGAGTTCACCACCGAAGAACTAGCACAATTTGGTGATGTTAGCACCTCCACGACGGCTCCATCCAAGGAAGAAGATGATGCCAATGATCCGGAGGCCACGGAGAGCGACTTTGAGCAACAAGGCCGAGACGACGACGACGATGATGAAGAGTATACCTTAGGACTCTCCTTCTTTCTTTTCCTTTTTGGTGTCTTGATGCCAAAGGGGGGGACATTGGAAGGGGGTACTTAGGTACTTAGTTAGAGTTTTAAGTTGTTGTCTCTTTTAATCCTCATGGACATGTACTATGTCTTAAAACTCTCATTTCAATTGATGTAGGACTTAATCTATGTTTCGCATGTACCATGCTTAAATGTGATGTTATACTTGACTTAACTTGTTTATCTCGCATATTAATTGTCTTATCACAATTTATGAGCACGTCACTTAGGCACCCCACCATAACATGTATATGTATGGTAACTCTATCAATTTCTCTTACTCATGATGCATACATTGAGGGGGAGTTACTCATACACATACATGTTATGAAAACAAACTATTATCCTTTTTGTTGAATCTTAATGTGTTGTCATCAATCACCAAAAAGGGGGGATTGAAAGTGCATCTAGGCATCCTCGTGGGTTTTGGATGATTGATGATGACAATTAAGAGACTAATGAGCTAAGTTTATCTTAAGCATAGGTGTGATAATTGAAAGGAGACAAAATCCCTCAAAAAGAAAAAGGTTGAAACGGGCGTCAAAGGCTCAAGCGTAGAAATTTGGGTTTCTAGGGTGTTGAGTTTAGACGAGCCGATCATGTGCATTGAGATCATCCAAGAGGGCTCAAAGTGGTGGTTGAGAGAAAAACCCAAGTGAGAAACCAAAATGAGAGAAAACACTCAGAGGTCAGACTTGTCCGGGCCTATGGCTGGACTAGTTCGAGTGAGGAAGATTAGTCTGTTTTGGGTCAGACTAAATGTCCCTGGATGAGTTTTTACTTGTCCGTATGGGTACATACTAGTTTGTTCTTCCCTTCGTGAGTGAATTTGGAGCTAAGTCCTGGGTGACCAAACTTGTCTGCCCTAGAGGCCGGACTAGTCCAGACCCCCAGAGTAGTTTGTTTTGGGACGGACCAAAGCATTCTGGATGAGTTCAGACTTGTCCGTTGTGGCACGAACTAGTCCGTTTGAGACATAGTGGGAAAACCCTAGGAGGACGGACTTGTCCGCCCCTGTTGGATGGACTAGTCCGAGCATGTCCAGTCTAGTCCATTTTGAGTCGGATTAAACCTCTCTGATCCACTTTGGACTAGTCCATTTTTGGCCGGGCTAGTCCAGGTTGACATGACCGTTTGAAATTGAAATGTTTGGCGCGTACGTCATCTGTTTTGTCTATCGATGACGTGAAAGTATTGGTGGTCCCAGAAGGTCGGACTAGTCCGTGGCATAGGGTCGGACTAGTCTGGGGTTGCCCTGGTGGCAACGGTTAGTTGTCGGGGGCCCTATAAAAAGGGGACCCTGGCCCCTATTTGATAACTCTCGAACCCTAGCGCCACCACAACTGACCTAGAGCCTTCCAAAGTCTTCTACTTCGCCTTCTAGCCCTCTAAGACCAAATTTTGAAGAGATTATGGTTTGGGAAGGGGAGTGAAGGAAGATCATCGTGCTTTGACTCTCGGTTTGATCTCTTGCACTTGTGTTGTGTTTGTGGCTTGTTTGAGTTGAGCTTCAAGTGCTCCTTGCTGTATTGATTCTTGGGAGCCTCAACTTATGAGCGGCCCCAATCATACTTGGTGATTACCCTTTGTTATAGTGGAAACCAAGCCGACCATTGTGGTGGCTTGGTGGTAAGAGGATCAAGTGAGACCCGGTCCTTGTGTGGACTTCTCAACGTGGATGTAGGCTTCTTCGTGGAGCTGAACCACGGGATACCTCTTGTCTCACTTGTCGCTTTACATTTGGTATTCACTATAATTGCTATTAGGGTTTATATTGTTCTTCACTTTGATCTTTGTTGAAATCTTGTAACCTAATTGCTTACACTTGTTAATTTAAGTTGTACTAGGTTACTAGACATTGCATCTATCTTTGGTGAACTTAAATTTTGCAAATCACTTGTAGAAATCAAGTTTTTAGGTTTTTACCCTGTGCTGAGTGGACTAGTCCGGCCTCATAAATTTAATCTCGTTTGATTAAGCGATTTCAGGTATTATTGCCTAATCACCCCCCTCTAGGCGACTTTCACACGGGCTTGATGAACACCATTGCAGTGAAAGTGCAATCACTTTTTTGAGGAAAAAGCCCCTACCTGGCGCGCCAAGTGTCGAAGTGTTCTTGTGACACTTCCCCGAACCTGCTATGAGCCCACAGAGGTTCTTGATCGGTAGGGCTTAGTCCATTATGGAAGGATTGCGCGTATGAGAGTGGTGAGACAGTGGTTTTTACGTGGTTCGGCCCGCAAGAGCGTAATACCCTACTCCACGATGAGGTTGTATTGCTAGTGCATAGTGTGTGAATACGTAGATCGGGGATTGAATCCTTTGTAATGGTGGTGGTCCGGTCCTTTTATAGATAAGGTTGGATGCCTTACAAGTGGGGTCTAGGGCCCGACGGGTGGCATCGGGGCGATCTTATCCTAAAGATCTAAAGTTTCTCGCATAAGCCTCCTTTGATCGTGGCTTGAAGACTTATCGTCTTGCCGCCTCAGTCGCCAGTGGCCCATGTGTAGTCGTTGATGATGGCAGAGAATGTCCCGTCCAGCTGTCCGTGTCGCTGTAAGCTACCCACTTGGCGGAGTGGGGTAGGCCTGCGGCGTCTTCACTGCGATGCGATTGAGCGCAACGGTACCTGACAGTAGGCGTGCACCGCGTCGTGCGCCTGGGGAAGACGCAAGTCTTCAATGCTTGATTTATACAAGGTGTACCGCCCTCTTAACTCCCGCAACCCACCATCCAGGACAAGTTGCAGGGTACGTGGCAGCTCAGGAGCTAGCCTCAGTGAGGGAGGTCGGGTCTCAATCTGCGGACCATGTGGCAGCTCTAGAGCCCATTCCTGAGTAGAGCGGGGGATCCAGGGCCACGGGACACGTGGCAGAGCTGGAGCCTTCCTCTAAGGGAGGTGGCCTGTCTGGTGCCTCAAACCACGTGGCACCACCGGAGCCCTCTCCCATGGGGGAGCGGGATCCTGTCCAGTTGGACACGTGGCCGCTTGGGAGCTCATCTCCAAGGGGGAACCGGACTATTTCTTGATGTCCATGTGGATACTTCGGACCCCGTATCTGAGGTAGAGGAGTTCGGACCTTCTATACACGTGGCACCCTCGGACCTTGCCTTGGCAGGAAGGCGGGACACCTATGCGGCTTTAGCCTGTGCGCGAGGGTACATAGTATGTCGGGTACCGACAACTAGAAATAAGAAGAAATTCTTCTTTATTATCTTCATGGGTACATATATGTAACCCATTTTTCCGGATATCTCTAAAACTTATGAGAGTACGAGTCGAATCGGGATACAATAAAACATCCTTGATCATAACTTGTGTACCATTTGGAAACATTATAGTGGCTCAACCAGAGCTAACTATTGTTGCATTGCGTCTAGCGATGGTTAAAACATTTCATAATGGCCCTTTAATGCCACACAAAGACTATGAGGTTCCTCCTCCATAACATATTCCGATTTTAAATCGGAGTGGAGGTGGTTTCAGATGATGTAAAGTGTTTGATACTTGTATGTATCCATAAATGATGCATCTGTTTGTGCAGGAGGAGTACGTTCAAGCATAATTCCATGAAAAGCCAAGCTTATCTTGATGTCAAGAGCTCATGTAGGATAGTTGTGACCATCAAGAGCAAATTCTTCAAACTGGCTAGCCATTGATTCCTATATATAGGAAATCAGATATTTTATTAATAAAATCATCATGGTGGTGTTTTAATAAGTGTGTTATCATGATGAATAAGCACATTACAATTATTCATTTTATGCAACTAAATATTTGAAAAATGGCATAGCAAAATGAATAATTTAAGGTATAACTTATTCTCAATAAGGCCAACTTGTAAAATGGCCAAATGAAAATAAACCATATCATTTTATGTAGAGATGATTCATACTTGCATTAAGCCAAATATAACTAAATGGCTTAATTAAGATAAATCAAATCTCTTTTTATTTATGTGTAATCATATAGTCTCATCATAAGTCAAAATTTTAAAATTGGCTTAAGTGATGGTACATATAAATATTAGAAATATAGTTAACAAAATTCTATTACTTTTGGGCCATAATTTTAAAATAATGGTCTAAACAAAAGGAGTTTTGGACAAAGTGTTGATGATTGAATATTTTGAATTCATTCGCTAAAATTTTAATTTTAGCCAAATTTTGTTAATTCAATCATTATAATGCAAAATATATTGCAATACAACACTTGTCATAATCATAACATAATGTTGATCATAACTATATTTACAGATATTTATAAATTACACAAATTTGTAGAAATTGAAATTGATTTCAAATTGAAATTTAAACTAAGTCAAACTTGCAATATAAATAAACTTAAATTAAAATATAAAAGAAATAAAATGGAGATGACAGCAGCAGGCCGCTTTGGCCCGCTATGGCCCACGCGGCGTGTGGCCTTGCGGCCCGTTTACGCGCGCGCCTAGTGGCCCATTGGCCTGCACAGCTTGGCGGGGTATAAAGAGGAGGGGGGCAGTGTGGGGCGGTTAGGGTTAACCCTAACTGCACTCCCCACCTTGGCTCTTACGCCTCCTCCTCGTTTCCTCCGTCATTGTCGTCGGTGTTTCGGTGTTGTCGTCGCTCCACTTTCTTCCTTCTCTTGTTGTCCATGTAGACTTCCTCCCGTCGGCGACGCTCTAGTCCTCCTCTCCTTGACGGCGCCGCTCTCCCTCAACCTCCATCACCAATCAATGGTTTGAACCGGCGACTGAGGCCCAAGATCCGGGCCTTCGGCCTCTTCCAGTTGGAGTTGAAAGGTGTGTGAAGCGTCGGAGGAGTCGGTTCCCATTTGGGCTCATAAGCGCCGGTGCGGATCCGGATCCTGAGGGTTCAGTGTCGCCTTGAGTTGTTGTCAGCGGTCGTGCTTGCAGGACCGTGGTTGAGGATGGCGCCGGTGGGGTTTGCGGGGTCCTTGAGGCTTAAGGTCCTCAAGAAAGACCTCTATGTTTGACTCGTATCCTCGTCCTACGTCTTATCGTTGACGGCGTCACGACATCGACAACCACCGAGGTGATGCAGCTTCCATCTTCCTCTCCTCCTCCCCCCCCTGTCCGCTCGATGACGAGGGACCATGGGTCAGTGCAACCCGGTTTGGGGTTTCCCCTCCGAGGACGACGTTCGGTCCTCCTTGACTACCCGTTTGCAGGGCGTCCAGGTCCGAGGGTCGGCGGGGGTAAGGGGTTGAAGACCGTTCTTCGACGCGGCGTCGCAATATGCCTGTTGGCGGTGGCGCCAATGGAGGAGCCACTGCTCGACGGGGACACCTGCCTCCACAGCGGCAGCGACGACAACGGCCACATCGCCGGCCACCACGGCGTGCACGGAGACAACAATGACTTCTGTGGTTTGTTCTTGCAGTGTTGAACCAGCGATGAAGTCGGCCACCGTGGTGACTCCATTGCGTCGGTGGAGATGATCATCTTGGAGGATAATTAAGACGAAATCGGTAAGTGCAATGTTCGACGTCTTACCAGTGAATTCTTTCTCTCTTGATCGCTCGGTAGAGCGTGCTGATAACATGTTAAAGTCTAAATTGATAAACTGAGGGGAATTGAGAGAGACAATTGCAAAATGATTCAACTGCACTTTATTCACTCATTTCATTTGCTTTTATACATGGCGATGAGGCACAACGGGGAGGAGACGACCGGCGACGAGGGCGCGTGGAGGAGGCGCGGACGTGACGCTTCACTTGGCGGTTTCGTCAAGTGATCACGCACGTGTGAATATTTTGTAACAGCTACCTTAGAGACTCTTATGCCAATTGTAGCCAAAAGCGAACAGTAGTTAGCCGCGATGCAATATCAGATCACACTACGCCTTGCAACAATATGAGATCATGGTCCAACAATGACAATTATGCAAGAAAATATTGACCTGAGGGTGGCCACTGGAAGAACGATGTCTGCCTTATTATCAGCAATCCGGCCAATGGTCACTGAATCCTGGACAGGACATACATGCTCGTCAAAAGCGAAATCCGTGGTCACTCTACAATGGGTTCGTCGCTTACACTGTCAATGGACCATTGCATTTAGGTAAACTATCTGAATCTTGAATCAATACAAATAGCGAAAGAAATAATTCCTCAAGACGTCCATTAAGAAAGGGGTAAAAAACTGTCACGATGGAACTTTGTTTGGCCTAGAACATTTTTTGAAAAAAAAAACTAGCTGTTAGTATTTGGTTATTAACAAAAAGATATTTTTAATTAATTTACCTGCACACTAAAAGTCACAAGAACAGTTTTCGACAACTTAGGTTTGTTTTAATTTTATTTTTTCGAGCTAAAAGGACAGGGAAAGCTGAAACAATTCTCAATACTCGGAAGCGGACGACATGAACTCGGACACGTTACATAGTCTCGGATGTGCGGGCCCACGCGTCAGACTCGCTGGAGTAACCAGCTAACCCTTCGATTACGATTCAGATCACGCCCGCGTAGACCAAGAAGGCAGCGAGCCACCACAAATCTCCAATCTCAGATCTCTGTTTCCGCCCCAAAGGTACGATTCTGTTCTCGAAATCTTTGTGCTCAACACTCCATATCGACAAGTTTCCTGGTGCATACGGTATGCAGAATTTTTTTTCCGTTTTCCGTCATCAGTTCTCCTCAACTTCTGGTTTTGTTTTTTCTGTTGCGGCCACCGGCTGGATTCGATTCCATCAGATGGCTGCGGCAGCATGGGCGGTGCTGGCGGTGACGCTCCTCGCAGCGCAGATGGCATCGGCGGCGCCGGTGACGGCGCCAGCGTTCCTCTGGGCGCCCAAGAACTACTACGGGTGGGCAACTCTGCTGCGCTTCTCATTCTTGTTCATTGCTCTACATCTCTTGTGTTACAGGATATGACGCGTTCTGATAATTCTTAGGATTTAGGAAATAAATTCCTCTTCTTATAGAATGGTGAAACTTTTGTAAATTGGTACTGGAGTATAGAGTATTGGCCTGGCTCACAAGACACGTGTATTTTCGTCCTCTGATTTCCCAGAAAAAATTGTGTGCGTGTAGTTTGTTTTGTTATTGCCTTGTGAGATAGGTAGAAGATGGCTCGGTGATCGTGGGTAGCTCGATCATCTGTTGTTAAAGGCCGAGACTTTAGCTGCTGGCTTATGTGTGATGGGGAGGCGGAGCACGACATCTTTGGACAAACATTTTTACTTTCCTTTCATTATTTAAGCAAGCATATTCGATTAGAATTTTGATTACATTCCATCAACTGTTATCCCCCAGATTCTCCTTGGATAGGGCAAAGGAAGTAGTCCACTATCAGACAATCTCACCGAAGAGCTTAGCTAAATCTGTTCTTCAGGAAGGTGGCTGGTCCAACTTTGTGGTGAGTAACCCCCCCCCCCCCCCCCCCCCCCCCCATATCCACATTGAGGAAACTAAGATCTCATGATTTTAATCAAGATTTTTTCCTTAGTGTTTGAGGGGGGATGCGCACCAGAATGTGGATATTGCCATTGCTTTTCTTGGCTCCATGGTACGTATTTGAGGCTTTTGTATTTTTTAGTTGTATGAATTATATGGTTGCACAATTGTGGTTTAATTTGAGTTGAAATTAAGATGATATCTCTTTTGATATCGGTTTGTTGTTACTGACAGATGTCTTGCTTTTTTTTTCCTTAGCTACAATCATCAGACATTTCTAAAGATAAGCAAGTCGATCCAGCTTTAACAGACACATTGAAGGTTGACACAAACACTCATTTTTAAATGAAATATCATATATCTGAAGCTCGAATTTTCAGTTGCTTACAATTTCTATACTTGTACCAGCTCTCATTCACAAGTTCAGAATTTTCCATAGCATTCCCCTATGTTGCCACAACAGATGATGAGAAATTGGAGAATTCATTGATGTCTGGATTTGCTGAGAACTGTAAGAATGGTTTTGAAGGAAAGCATATCACCTACACTGACACGTGCGCTGTAAGTGGTCAAGATCTGAAGAAGCATCACAACATGGATTCTATCAGAGTAAGCTATTGTGACCTCTTTTCTTTTTTAAGCTATCTATATCTATTCCATTCAGTTGCATATTTGGCAGCATATGCGTTGCAGGACTTGGTGATGGCACGGATGGGAAACAACCCAAGTGGGCAGACTGATCTAGTTGTATTCTGCAGTGGTGGTTTCCAGGAATTAGACTCTGCAAAGTCAGAAGGTTAGGTTAATCATACTTACCTGTTCTTTCTCTTTAACTGTACAGCTGAAAGCTAATTTTCTGCTACACTACAGGAGAGTTGCTTATTGAGGTGGTAGCTATGCTGAAGAAATCTGGGGCTAAATATACGATTCTTTATGCTTCTCAACCATCTGGTTTACTGGAGAGCCCTCCCGAGGTACCACTAGGCAGGTTTCTTGCAGAGAAAACCAATACTACTGAAGCTGGCCTGGGCAAATGTGAGGGGGAGTGCCTAGTCAAATCAACTCTTCTGGAAGGCATTTTTGTGGTAAGTTGTTAATTGCCCCCCCCCCCCCCCCCCTCTCCCTTTCATTAGCCATTTTTGATTGACTCGTGATCTCACCTTGAAAATGATTTTTTGCATATCAATATCCATGTCCTCATATGATATTCTTGCACTTCTGCTACGTGCAGGGAATAGTGCTTCTTGTCATCTTGATATCAGGACTCATGTGCATGATGGGAATCGATACTCCCTCGAGGTTTGAAGCTCCCCAGGAATCTTGATCCCATTTTAACACATCAGATAGATATGGGCGATTGATGAAGCACAAGGAGTACCTTTGTCCTGCACTGTGGATATTGTTAGTTTCCTGTTGAAAGAAGTGGTCTTTGTATTTTTTTTGCTAAGCCAGCTGGTATTTTCAGTGATAAATTTTTGGTGTAATATTACATTCATACCTACAGAGGCCTTGGCAAACGCCTGCTTGTGCAAGGCTCGTGTTGTACGAGACTTGACATTGCTTACGGTGGTTTCTGTGAATAACAACTTGGAATTCAGGTGGCCAATAAGGTGAAACTGTTTATCAAATAAAAATGAAGTGTTGGGTATTTACTTCATCAGAAGTGGTTGTTAGATATGCGTCGAATATTGTGTATGAGTTAGTTACGATAGGACTTTGAGTTGTATTAGCGGTGGGATGTAGAGTTTATGTTGGACTCTTCAACTGGTCTCTTTATAAATATGAGGGGAGGATTGCTGTTGTAACCATGACAAAAAAAACAACATATTGGGAAGGAGCGCTTGTAGTCATGCTCCGGGGATGTAGGCTTCGGCCGAACCTCGTTAATAAATATTGTGTCTTGCATGTCGTCTGTGATCTGGTGTTGTATACCTCGAGAGATCCATCGTCGCTTCCGCATGCCTATTTTCTAACAAGTGGTAATTAGAGCTAATGTTGGATTGGATCTAGAGGTGATGCCGAAGATCATCGTGGAGGTGCGAGGATCATGCTTGATGGGCACCGTGAAACTGCTTGATGCGGTGTGAGGTAGAGCATGGCGACGATCGACGACACGGTTGGTGGAGTTGAACACTTCGAGCGTGGCGGCTCGAACCGTTCAATGAGCTGCATCAATGGAGTTTTGTCCAGACGTGGAGAACAGATTGATGGCGGCTGAAGGTTGCTGTTCGATAGGGGCCGATCAGACGTGATGGTCAAGATCGACGGTGCGGCTGCAAGACGTCGTGGATATGGGCGGCTAGGGGTGGGCAAAAAACCGGAAACCAAAAATCGAAACCGAATAAACTGAACTATTAAAACCGAATCAAAATTCGGTTCTGGATATGTAAAAACCGGTATTTTTTCAGTTTTCGGTTTATTTATCCGGTTAACTGAGTTAACCGAACAATCGGCCCAGCAGCCCAACAGCGGTACAGCACATGTGAGGCCCAACAACAGTCTCAGCACTAGTCCACCTGCAACCCTAATCCCCCCACTGCTCTTCTTCCCACTTCAGCCGCCGCCATACGTTCAGGCCTGCCCATGCACCTTCTACCGATCGAGCCCCGCGCCCTCCCCTTCATCACCACCGAAGAGCCGCCCCACCCTGCCCGCCCCGAAGCGCCGCCCCACCCTGCCCCGGAGCGTCGTCGCCGCCGCCCGTTCTCGTCGCCACGCCGCCCCCAGTCGTGCCCGGCCGCGGCTCCGCCGCCCGCCCGGCGTCGCGCCTGGCAGCAGCTCCGCCGCCCCGCCCTTCGTCGCGCCTGGTCGCGGCTCCGCTCTGCCGCATCGAGTCCCGTCGACGGTGATCTGTTGACGCTCGGTTTTTTCGGTTTATCCATAAATCGAACCAAAATTTTTGGTTAATCGGTGCACCGGTTTTTACTTTTCCAAGGATAATTTTGGTTTCCGTTTTCCAAAAACTGAATTTCTAGAAAAACCGAGAAACCGAACTGAATTTCTCCGGTTAACCGAATGCCCACCCCTATGGGCGGCGGCTTCGACTCGCGATCCAACTGATGCGCGATCAGTTTGATTGGAGGAGCTGTTACATGCTCAAGGTGGAGATGTTACAGCAATGGTGTTAACCATGGTAGACTCAGTGATTTTTTTTAGGTGACTTGTGGTTACTTGATTACGATCAGGCGTGATTTTTCTCCGTAATCTACCTTGGCTGCGTGGCATGTGGTGTGGGACTCGACGAGCAGGAGGTGGCCTGCGGCATGAGTTGCATGTGGTTACGATGTCCTCGGTTGCGACGAGAGCAGAAGTTTGTGGAAGAAACGCCTGAGGAAAGGCAGCCGAGTTGTATATGAACTGGAGTTGGAGGAACGTGTTGCAGAAGGACCCGTGTTGAAAACAGAGTCAGAGGGGTACGTTGGCATGCTCTGGAAATTAAGCTACATGCATGTGTGTCACACCCGGTCATCGTCAGAATGAACAGATGCTAACCACGTGTACGCCAGGATCAGTTGAATCGTACATGCTTTGACGAAAGTGAAATACTATTACATAGCGATGTTTGATTATATTATAAGTCTTACAATATAACCCGAAGGTCTACAAATACACACCACTAACCTATTTACATCATCTAAATTATTTACATAGTCCATACTACAACGGAAGATTAGATAGATAGATAGATAGGGCTCCATCTTCACACGCAGTCGCGCGAAGGATCGCTAGCCTAGACTATGTCCTCCGAATTGATGAAGAAATCTACCGGGTCCGCTTCTTCTTCATACTCTAAAGGGAAAGTAAACGCTTGAGTACATAGAGTACTCAGCAAGTGTGGGAAGAGGATGACATGAATGGCTAGAACAAGGATAGGCCAACTATGGCTTAAGCACTATGCTTAGAAACTAAATTTATCTTTCAGTTATCAATATCATAACAGATAAATATTCCAACACAATAATGATGATGAATTTAACTTGAATCATAAATAAACACCATTTCCCAACTATAAACTAATTATGAACTGGCCCTAAGCCACTCTTGTCCGTGAGCACGGCTGTTATGACAGTTTTACCAAATCTCTGCAGAGAGTGTACCCTTTACCCACAAGCAGTGATTTCATCCCCCGTTGCCAGGTGGACTGAGTAAACCTCCATGTAGCCAGTGGTGATTAATCATATTTCTTACTTTCGAAGGTGTGTAGTGAGAAGATCACTACATGGTCTTTACAAAGGTACTCCCGACTAGTGCTAGCCCACTAAAGTTTCACCGCTGAGGTATTTCTGGAGTAACCCTCCACCTCAGAAGCCCCCTCTTGAGCCTTGCGGTTCCCAGAGCAGTACCCCTGCATCATTCCCCGCACCATCTAACTACTAGCATTTCATCGGGAGAAACCTAATTAGTTGATCAAGCTGCCCCATCTCAGTCTCGTGGTGGTACTAGCTTAGTGGCTTCCTCCATAAATCGGTCCTTATAATCTGGTGGTGCCAAACCCAATCCCGTGTCTCGTGCAAACTGCACCATACCAAATCTATTCAACCACCAGATTCCTACCAACTACTATTGTGTGTCCATCATGATTAAAGTAATCATAAAGTATAATATATTGTATGTGTATGAAATCCCATTCCCAAGGTTTAAGCATGGCTAAGCATAATTAAGATCTATCTACTTCCCAACCCAATCCAGGTGACAAGGAATTATATGGAACAGGGCATATAACATGAAATAGGACATCATTTTATTTAACATGCAACTAACTAACATCTTAAAATTGGTACAAGATGGTCAAGCGGACTTGCCTTCTTCGAAGACCTGGTTGTTGTTGAAGTCTAGGTCTTGAAGGTTAAAGTTGGGGTCGTAGTATAACTCTAAATATATTGCCAAAGCATGGCAAAAATAAATAAAAGCTAAATAAGTATATAGCACACAATGGCATCACAACATTCACATAAGCATAAAATTCTACACTAATGCATCCCTACGAAGCATTTATTATTTTACATAGCCAAAATATGAATTTAACATTTATTTTAAATTTTCAGGATTTATTTATGGGCTAAAATCATTATTGTTGAATTTTCTATGGCCAAAATATATTATAAAACATTCTTAATAAACTTTCTATGGTCAAAATATGTTTTATGTGCACTCTACAATTTTATTACATCATAAAAACGTTTTATACTAAATTTCCTACTGTTTTTATATTTATTTACCATTTTTATCTATTTCTGCACGTTAAATACACCCCTAAACAATATTTAACAATTAAATAAAACATCAGGGGCTAGCTGGTAATTTTTCTATACTGTACATGGGCTAATAACATAATTCATAAAATTTCTAGGGGCTAGATCTCTTAATTCCTTTATTTTAACCTATTTCCAGAAAGTACAGGTGGTAGATTGATAAAATACAGGCTAAAACATGTTTATTCTATAGTCGAGGGGGTAGCTCGCAAATTTCCAAGGGAGTGGGCGCAAAAACGGCAGCGTGAAATGAATTTTGAACGTGGGCCGTTGGATTTGAGATGGACGCGTCGGATTTAAAATAACTGAACCGGTATGCATATTTTAATATCGGTTGTCGGCCTCAAATAGATGGCCGAGACGTTGCCACGTCACCCTAGGCGGCGCGGCGGCGCTCAGCGCCCACGGCGGCGACCTCATCAGCGGTGGCTAAATCGGCCAAAACGCCGCCTAATCTATGTGTATTTTATGCGAAACGAAAGAGGGGGAGAAGGAGAGCACACCTCGGGGGTTTTCAGGATCCGAAATCGGGTGGAAGCAAGTCGGCGATGAAGGGCGATGGCAAACGGCGTCGGCACCCGTCGATTCTGGCGAAGCTTCAGCGATCTCTCCACTAGACCTTTCTCGGCGTGCTCCTAGAGTCAAGGCAAACCGATTAGTGGAGAGAGAGGAGCAAGACAACTGCTGAATGGCCGGGAACGGACTTGACAGACCTTGGCGACGACGGGGCTAGGGTTAGGTGCGGAGAGGGAGAAAGAGAGGGGTGTGGCGGCAATTTATAGAGGGAATACGGGCGGCGGTTGGCGGCACGTGCGAGGGACGGTTCCTTGGCTCGATTTCGTGCGGGGATCGACAGTTAGAGGGGGGTGGGGGCGCGGCACGATGCGGGGGAGAGGGAGAGTGGTGGTTGTTGGGGCAAGAAGATGAAGGGTGGGGCCGGTGGGTTAGAGGGCGGAAGATAGGGAGGGGAGTTGCTGGGCCGCGGGTGAGGGAAGGGGAAATGGGACGAGGGTGGGAGTTTCGGCCCAATAAGGGTTTTAACCCTTTTTCTTTTTCTTTTTCTTTTCTTTTCTTTTGATTTGATTTCAAATTTGAATTCAAATGAATCCTACTCGTTTCAAAGTTTAAATATTCACACAAATATGCACAAACAAATGCACTATATTTTATTTCTTCAAATTTTTCTTTTGAAAAAGTAGGGTGTACAACTCTACCCCTTAAAAGGAATCTCGCCATCGATATTCAGATGTCCTAAGAGAAAAGAAGAGGGAACTCGGCCTTGAGGTCTTCTTCTCTTTCCCACGTTGCTTCTGCCTCCGTGTGATGTTTCCATTGCACTTTACACATACGAATGACTTTGTTTCTGGTAACCCTTTCTCATGCCTCAAGTATCTTGACAGGTTGTTCCACATAAGACAAATCTTCTTGTACATCTACCACTTCCATAGGTAACTGTTCCTCAGACACTCTTAAACACTTCTTAAGCTGAGACATATGAAACACATTATGTACATCTGATAAGTGCGGTAGGAGCTCAAGCTGATAAGCCTCTTTATCTCGTCGTTCTAATATTCTGAACGGACCAATGTAGCGGGGTGACAACTTGCCTTTTACTTTAAATCTTCTCAATCCTCTCATAGGTTACACTTTCAGGTACACATAATCACCAACCTCAAATGTTAGATCACATCTTCGAGTATCTGCATAACTCTTCCGTCTTGTTTGAGCTGCCCTTAGATTCTTCCGAATTTCTTGTACTTATCTTTCAGTCTCTTTCAATACATTAGGCCCAAAAACTTGACTTTCTCTAGTCTGATTCCAAAATAATGGCATCCTACATTTCCGCCCATACAATGCTTCAAAAGGAGACATCTTCAAACTGGTTTGATAACTGTTGTTATAAGAGAATTCAGCATATGGCAGATTCTTATCCCAACTTTGACTATTCTTCAAAGCACACGCTCTCAACATATCCTCCAATATTTGGTTGGTGTGTTCCGTCTGACCATCAGTCTGAGGATGATACGCCGAGCTGAAATTTAAACGGCTATCCATTGATTCATGCAACTTCTGCCAGAATCTCGAGGTAAATTGTGTGCCTCGATCGGAGATGATCTTCTTGGGAACTCCATGTAAACATACAATCCTAGAAATATACAGTTCTGCCAATTTGGGACCATTATAGGTTTCCTTCACAGAAATAAAGTGGGCTCTTTAGTTAAACGATCCACTATAACCCATATAGAATCATATCCACACTGAGTCCTTGGCAGTCCCACAATGAAATCTATGCTGATTTCTTCCCATTTCCATTCTGGCACTTTGATTTGTTGTAATAACCCTGCTGGTCTTTGATGTTCTGCCTTAATCAGTTGACATGTATCGCATATGGACACATATTCTGCTACATCCCGTTTCATTCCATGCCACCAATATCGATCTTTAAGATCTTGATACATCTTCGTGCTCTGGGATGAATGGAGTATGATGAGTCATGACCTTCTCTTAGTATCAACTCTCTAATCTCCTTTATATCTGGAACACAAATCCTCTTTCCAAGCCATAGGGTTCCTTGTTCATCCTCTCTAAAGTTCGGAGCTTTTCCTTTCTTCATTAATTGCTTGATCTCCTTGACCTTCTCATCATTTTTCTGTCCTTCTCGTATATCACGTTCAAGGGTTGAATCCACCTCCATAGCGACTGCTTCAGCGCTAGTCACCATACATAAGTTTAACCTTGCAAACTCTTCACATAACTTGGGTTGAAGAATTTGTACTGACAAATTATTACATTGTCCCTTCCTGCTTAGAGCATCAGCAACCACATTAGCTTTTCCTGGATGGTAGTTGATTCCTACGTCAAAATCATTTATTAATTCCAACCAACGACGTTGTCTAAGGTTGGGTGAATATGTACTTCAAGCTCTTGTGATCAGTGTAGATCTCGGTTCTCTTTCCCATTAGATAGTGTCTCCATATCCATGAACAACAGCTGCCAACTCTAAATCATGGGTTGGATAGTTCCTCTCATGCTTCCGAAGCTGTCTTGAAGCGTAGGCCACAACATGTCCTTCTTGCATTAATACACATCCTAAACCATGACCGGATGCATCACAATAAACAACAAACTCCTTTTGCATATTAGGCATCACCAGAACTGGCGCACTGGTTAACCTTTTCTTCAATTTGGTGAAGCTCACTTCACACTCGGGGGTCCACTTGAAAGCAACTCCTTTCTCGAGTAGCTTGGTTAGCGGCGGAGAGATCTTTGAAAATCCCTCGATGAATCGACGATAATCACCAGACATGCCTAAGAATCTTCGTATATCATGTACACTCTCGGGCGTTTCCCATTTGAGAACATCTGCCACTTTGCCCGGATCCACTGCTATACCTCCTTCTGATATGACATGACCCAAAAATGATGCCTCATTTAGCCAAAACTCACACTTACTAAGTTTGGCATATAGCTGATGCTGGCGAAGCTTCTGTAGAGCCATCCTGATGTGCTCCTCATGCTCTTCTTCGGTCTTGGAATAGATAAGTATATCATCGATGAACACCACTACAAACTTATCCAAATACTCCATGACTACCTTGTTCATCAGGTACATAAAATAGGCAGAGGCATTAGTCAACCCAAATGACATAATAGTATATTCATAAAGACCGTATCGAGAGACAAATGCAGTCTTGGGGATGTACGAGGGATGAATCTTCAGTTGGCGATAACCCGAGCGAAGATCAATCTTGGAGAACACACATGCTCCTCGCAACTGATCAAACAAATCTTCAATTCTTGGTAGTGGGTATTTATTCTTGATTGTTACCGCATTCAAGGCACGGTAATCCACACACAACCTTTGGGTACCATCCTTCTAAGGTACAAATATAACTGGTGCTCCCCAAGGCGATGAACTAGGACGAATATATCATTTCCCCAGTAACTCCTCAATATGGTCCTTTAGTTCAGCTAGTTGTTTAGCATCCATTCTATACGGCCTCTTATGTATTGGGGTCGTCCCAGGCATTAACTTAATGATAAACTCAATCTCTCGATCACGGGGCATACCTGGTAAGTCATCTGGAAATACATCTGGAAACTCACTCACAACTCTGATGCCTTATGTACTCTCAAGATGGTTGAGTTGAACAACTGCCTCTTGCGTCTGATCTGGCCTGAACTCCACTATAGTACCATCTGGATGCGTTAAGCAAACTGTCCTAGTTGCACAATGAATTATTCCTTGATTTTTTGTCAACCAGTCCATTCCCAGAATAATGTCTAGTCCTTGTGAGTCCAGTACTATTAGGTTGTCCACAAAGACTACCTCCCTTATATTTAGACCCACATTAGGGCATACATGCCTTGCTACCATCTCTCCTCCAGGAGAGTTTATTACCATTGTCTGATTCAAGAATGTAACTATCATGCCATGTTTCTTTACGAAATCTTTGGATATGAAAGAATTTGTAGCACCCGAATCAAACAATACTGTGGTGAGGTGTGAATTAGAAGGAAACATACCGATCACCACATCAGGTGCTTCTTGAGCTTGCTCCAATGTCACATGATTGACATGTCCTGGTGGGTTATGCTGCTTCTTTGGACAATTGTTAGAGTAGTGTCCAATTTTCCACACTTGTAGCACTGTACTCCAGCAGCGTTGTTCTGACCCTTGTTTCCTCCTAGTTGATTCCGTTGTGGTTGTCCATTGGGACGGTTAGCTGGTGCTGTTGGGCGAGGTGGTTGCATCTGCTGGCGAGGGAGTTGCATTGGTTGGTGTGGAGGCTGTTGTTGCTGGCGCATCGGTTGGTTGTATGGTGTGGGTGGCCTGTAGTTGGGGTTTGGGAAACTCTATCCTGAGTAGGAGTTCATAGGACGAGTCATGGGTATTGCAGGCTGAGGGGCAAAACGGGGGCGTACATTGCTACCAGAAGCATGTCCTTGAGCCAACTTCCTCTTCCTGTCATCATAATCTATCTCTTTCTTGGTCATCTCTACTTCAAAAGCCTTGTCAACCAACTTCTGAAAGTTGGTGTAGTCACTAGAAGACATGGCGAACTTCAACTATCAAGCCCATTCTTGAAATGAAACTGCTTCTTAGAATCAGTGTCCACATCTGCTGGTGTGTAGCGAGACAATTGTGTGAATGTGTTCAAGTAAGCTCGCACAATCATACGACCCTGCTTTAGCATGAGAAATTCCTCACGTCTTGCTTGGACTTCTCCTTCGGGTACGAAGTGGTTGCGGAAGTTAGTTATGAACTCCTCCCAAGTGATGTTATCTGGGTTCTGATGGGCTTCAGTGAAAGCAGTCCACCAGTCGGCTGCAGGTCCTTGGAGTTGGTGAGAAGCTAGTAGTACCTTCTCCCTTCCTTCACATTGAATAATCCTAAACTTGCTCTCAATTGTTCTAAGCCAATCATCAGCATCCATCGGCTCACTAACTGTGGCAAAGGTGGGTGGATGGGTGTTAAGAAAGTCCCTTAGAAAAGACTTGGGTTGAAAGGGTGGTGGTGGTGGAGGGTTGTGTGGTGGTGGTGGTGCTTGCTGCATATTGGTAACTATCTGGGTGAGATTGTTGAGCAGCTGGGTCTGAATGGCCATCATTTGTTGCATCTGCTGAACTGTTGGGGCTCCCCGAGCACCCCTACCCATTCAACCTCGTAAACCTCCAAGTGCATCCCCTTGGGGTGGAACACCCCGACCACGACCTCTGCCTCTACCAGCCATCTGTATAGGGAATAACTGAAACTTTAAGATAATAGACGAGATATAAAAGAGTACACTATGGTAAAACGGTCCCAACTACATGCATCAAGGGAAACATATATATAGTAAGCAAATCCATTAATCAACTAGTACGGATGTGGACAGGATGCCAAGGCATTCCACAACTCACAAAACACACTAACAAACCTATATACAAATGACGCGGATGTGGACAGGATGCCTAAGCATTCCACAACTCACGTCGCACACACACACACACACACACACACACACACACATACACACCATGAAGCAAACCACTAATACGATACCATAGATAACATGACTCAAGACTAGAGAGGGCGTAGCTACACGCTCCTACATACTACGAGTAGGTGTCCTGAACCATCCAACAAGGTAGGGAGTCTACTCTTACTCGTCTAGGTCCTCGTCGGAGTCCTCCTCGGTCTCCTCCTTTGGGTCCTCCTCTGGGTCCTCCTCCGAGTCCTCTGGTGAGCGCTCGCGGCGATCGGACGAGTCTGGATCCCAGCGCTCACCGTCTGACGCGTACTGTGGGGAGTTCGGGTTAGTCACAGTAATCCTCTGGTAGCGCCGAAGAAGCTACTCGTAGCGGTCAGTGAACTCCCTACAGTCCTGAAGCTCCTGCTGACAATGCTGAAGTCGTGAGGACAACTCCACAACATCGTCAAAAAGCCTCTCGCTCTGAGCGAGGTACAAAGGTCCCTCGACGTCGCATCCAGCGAAGTCGGCTGTGCCACTAGGGCGTTGAGGGGTGAACGCGTGCTCCGTGCGCTCTAGACGGAACCTGTGGGTGTGACTCCAATACGTGGTCGCCTCCCATGTAGCGTCCTCCTCAGCAGCACGCTAGGAGCTCCTCCAAGCCGGAGAGTAGTGCACATGCAGTAGCTCCGAGTCGTAGTAGACTGACAGTTGGCTAGTCCACTCGAGTCCACCAGTAGATGGCACAGAGGCCCTAGTAGTGTGGTAGACGAAGCGAACACGGTACACATGGTACCCTTCTAAACGAAGGAGGGAGCGAAGGCGGCTACGCATGCCCGCTGCAGCACGTCCAGAAGAGATCAGCACTGTCTCCCTGTTGGGCGCGTGAGGTGCGGAGCGACTGGCTAGAGCGTGTCGGGGAACACGACCACCAGACATCTTGTGTGTCGTCTGCTTGATGCGTGCCATCTACGAATATTTGAAAATGAGAGAGTGAGATCAATAATCAATAAATCATGTTAGAATAAAAACAATAAGTACAATAAGGTAAGAAGCACAAGGATTGAGGTAGGAAACACAAAGTTTTGGAAATACTATTTTATAAGAAAATAGTATAGTCCTTATTTCGTTCATTTCTAACTAGGCTTGCGTCCTATGGGCAACATGGCTCTGATACCACTTTGTCACGCCCGGTCATCGTAAGGATGAACAGACGCTAACCACATGTACGTCAGGATCAGTTGAATCGTACATGCTTTGACAAAAATGAAATACCATTACATAGCCATGTTCGATTACATAATAAGTCTTACAATATGACCCGAAGGTCTACAAATACACACCACTAACATATTTACATCATCTAACTATTTATGTAGTCTATACTACAGCGGAAGATTAGATAGATAGATAGGGCTCCATCTTCACAGGCAGTCGCGCGAAGGATCGCCAGCCTAGACTATGTCCTCCGGATTGATGAAGAAATCTTCTGGTGTCGCTTCTTCTTCATACTCTAAAGGGAAAGTAAACGCTTGAGTACATAGAGTACTCAGCAAGTGTGGGAAGAGGATGACATGAATGGCTAGAACAAGGATAGGCCAATTATGGCTTAAGCACTATGCTTAGAACCTAACCTTAGCTTTCAGTTATCAATATCATAACAGATAAATATTCCAACACAATAATGATGATGAATTTAACTTGAATCATAAATAACCACCATTTCCCAACCATAAACTAATTATGAACTGGCTCCAAGCCACTCTTGTCCGTGAGCACAGCTATCATGACAGTTTTACCAAATCTCTGCAGAGAGTGTACCCTTTACCCACAAGCAGTGATTTCATCCCCCGTTGCCAGGTGGACTGAGTAAACCTCCATGTAGCCAGTGGTGATCAACCACATTTCACACTTCTGTAGGTGTGTAGCCAGGAGATCACTACATGGTCTTTACAAAGGTACTTCTGACTAGTGCTAGCCCACCGAAGTTTCACCGCGGAGGTATTCCTGGAGTAAACCTCCACCTCAGAACCCCCCTCTTGAGCCTTGCGGTTCCCAGAGCAGTACCCCTGCATCATTCCCCGCACCATCCAACTACTAGCATTTCATCGGGAGAAACCTAATTAATTGATCAAGCTGCCCCATCTTAGTCTCGTGGTGGTACTATAAAGCTTAGTGGCTTCCTCCATAAATCGGTCCTTAGACTCTGGTGGTGCCAAACCCAATCTCGTGTCTCGTGCAAACTGCACCATACCAAATCTATTCAACCACCAGATTCCTACCAACTACTATTGTGTGTCCATCATGTTTAAAGTAATCATAAAGTATAATATATTGCATGTGTATGAAATCCCATTCCCAAGATTTAAGCATGGCTAAGCATAATTAAGATCTATCTACTTCCCAACCCAATCCAGGTGACAAGGAATTATATGGAACATGGCGTATAACATGAAATAGGACATCATTTGATTTAACATGCAACTAGCTAACATCTTAAAATTGGTACAAGATGGTCAAGGGGACTTGCCTTCTTCGAAGACCTGGTTATTTTTGAAGTCTAGGTCTTGAAGGTTAAAGTTGGGGTCGTAGTACGACTCTAAATATATTACCAAAGCATGACAAAAAGAAATAAAAGCTAAATAAGTATATAGCACACAATGGCATCACAACATTCACATAAGCATAAAATTCTACACTAATGCGTCCCTACAAAGCATTTATTATTTTACATAGCCAAAATATGCATTTAGCATTTATTTTACATTTTTAGGATTTATTTATTGGCTAAAATCATTATTATTGAATTTTATATGGCCAAAATATATTTTAAAACATTATTAATAAATTTTCTACGGTCAAAATATGTTTTATGTGCACTCTACAATTTTATTACATCATAAAAACATTTTATACTAATTTTCCTACTGTTTTTATATTTATTTACCATTTTTATCCATTTTCTACACATTAAATACACCCCTAAACAATATTTAGCAATTAAATAAAACATCAGAGGCTAGCTGGTAATTTTTCTATACTGTACAGGGGATAAAAACATAATTCAGAAAATTTCTAGGGGCTAGATCTCTTAATTCCTTTATTTTAACCTATTTCTAGAAAGTACAAGGGGTAGATTGATAAAATACAGGCTAAAACATGTTTATTCTATAGTCTAGGGGGTAGCTCGCAAATTTCCAAGGGCCTGGGCGCAAAACGGCTGCGGGAAATGAATTTTGAACGTGGGCCGTTGGATTCGAGATGGATGCGCCAGATTTAAAATAATCGAACCAGTATGCATGTTTTAATCTCGGTCGTCGGCCTCAAATCGACGGCCGAGATGCTGCCACGTCGTCCTAGGTGACGCTGGCGCGCGGCACGGCGGCGCTCGGCGCCCGCGGCGGTGACCTCGCCGGCTTTGGCCAAATCGGCCAAAACGCCGCCTAATCTATGTGTATTTTATGCGAAACGAAAGAGGGGGAGAAGGAGAGCACACCTCGGGGGTTTTCGGGATCCGAAATCGGGTGGAAGCAAGTCGGCGACGAAGGGCCGCGGCAAACGGCGTCGGCACCCTTGGATTCTGGCGAAGCTTCGGCGGTCTCTCTGCTAGACCTTGCCCGGCTTGCTCCTAGAGTCAAGGCAAACCGATTAGTGGAGAGAGGGGAGGAAGACAACTGCCGAATGGCTGGGAACGGACTCGACAGACCTTGGCGACGGCGGGGCTAGGGTTAGGTGTGGAGAGGGAGAAAGAGAGGGGTGTGGCAGCAATTTATAGAGGTAATAGGGGCGGCGGTTGGCGTCGCGTGCGAGGGACGGTTCCTTGGCTCGATTTCGTGCGGGGATCGATAGTTAGAGGGGGGTGGAGGCGCGGCGCAATGCGGGAGAGAGGGAGAGTGGCGGTTGTTGGGGGAAGAAGATGACGAGTGGGACCGACGGGTCAAAAGAGGAAGATAGGGAGGGGAGTTGATGGGCCGCACGAGAGGGAAGGGGAAATGGGTCGAGGTTGGGAGTTCCGGCCCAATAAGGGTTTTAACCCTTTTTCTTTTTCTTTTTCTTTTCTTTTCTTTTTATTTTATTTCACATTTGAATTCAAACAAATCCTACTCATTTCAAAGTTTAAATATTCACACAAATATGCACAAACAAATGCACTATATTTTATTTCTTTATTTACAAATTTTTCTTTTGAAAAATTAGGGTGTTACAACTCTACCCCTTAAAAGGAATCTCACCCTCTAGATTCGGACGTCCTAAGAGAAAAGATGAGGGAACTCGGCCTTGAGGTCTTCTTCTCTTTCCCACATTGCTTCTGCCTCCGAGTGATGTTTCCATTGTACTTTACACATACGAATGACTTTGTTTTTGGTAACCTTTTATGATGTCTCAAGTATCTTTACAGGTTGTTCCACATAATACAAATCTTCTTGTACATCTACCACTTCCATAGGTAAGTGTTCCTCAGGCACTCTTAAACACTTCTTAAGCTGAGACACATGGAACACATTATGTACATCTTACAAGTGTGGTGGGAGCTCAAGTTGATAAGCCACTTCACCTCGTTGTTCTAATATTTTGAACGTACCAATGTAACGGGGTGACAACTTGTCTTTTACTTTAAATCTTCTCAATCCTCTTATAGGTGACACTTTCAGGTACACATAATCACCAACCTTAAATGTTAGATCACGTCTTCGAGTATCCGCATAACTCTTCTATCTTGTTTGAGCTGCCCTTAGATTCTTCCGAATTTCTTGTACTTGTCTTTCAACCTCTTTCAATACATCAGGCCCAAAAACTTGACTTTCTCCAGTCCGACTCCAAAACAACGGCGTCCTACATTTCCGCCCATACAATGCTTTCAAATTTGAATTCAAACGAATCCTACTCGTTTCAAAGTTTAAATTTTCACACAAATATGCACAAACAAATGCACTATATTTTATTTCTTTATTTACAAATTTTTCTTTTAAAAAAGTAGGGTGTTACAATGCGTACGTGTGTATTTGATGCATTGGAGACAATGTGGGATCCACACATGTGTTTGATTAATCTGGCTGCATGCATGCGTGAGCATTTGACATTGGAGACAATGTCGGGTCCACACATGTGCTACGAACTCGGTGTCGCGGCATCTATAAAATCAAAGCGAGTCTACGATAACAAAAGATCAGAGAACAGAAAAAGATTGGCAGTTCGTGTTCAGCAAAAGGTTGCAACGGTTAAAGACGAACGGCGGGCGGCGATCAAGTGGGTCGACTTCGTCGTGTGCAAGTGACGTGATAGTCCACGAGGCTTGAGAGCAACGGGCTGTGCACAGCGGTGTACGGTGGAGGTGTACATGTATGTGGCGGCGCATTCATGCGGAACGCAAGAGTATGCGACGACGTGCTTGTACGTGCAAGAGGCACGCGGATTCGACGTGTGACACGTTCGAAGGTTCTTTTGGTGATCCGTGGCAAGAGGTCAGATGGCGTCGACGGGTACCAGATTTGATATGGTGAAGTTTGATGGCGGCGACAACTTCGGCTTGTGGCAAATAAGGATGAAAGATTTGTTGGCGCAACAAAGTCTTTTGTCTGTTCTGAAGGCAAAAAATCAGGTCAAGATGGAGGATGACAAGTGGGAGGAAAAACAGATGCAAGCAGCTGCAACCATACGGTTGTGTCTGTCCGACAATGTCATGTACCATGTCATCGGGTTGACTACACCAAAATAAATTCGGACAAGCTAGAAAATCAGTTTATGACGAAGACTTTGACGACCAAGTTGTATTTGAAGCAAAAATTATATAGGCTCAAGATGCAGGAAGGTTCTGATCTTGCAGAGCTCATAAATGTTTTCAATCAAAGGATCACACATCTAGGTCAACTAGATGTGAAAATTGATGATGAAGACAAGACAATAATTCTTTTATGCTCGATACCACCATATTATGAGCAAACGGTCACGACTCTAACATTCGACAAGGATTCCATCACAATTGAGGATGTTACTGCGGCGTTACTAGCTCAAGAGCAAAGAAGGAAGAACAATGCAGTGGACGAACCTCAAGCTGAAGGTTTGCTGATCAGAGGTGAGAATGCGAAGGAGAAGGTGGAGGCTAAGAGCAAGAAGAAGAAAAATGTGCAGTGCTATTTCTGCAAGGAGTGGGGACATGCTAAAAAGGGATTGTCCAGCAAAAGTGAAGGGTTCAAGTGCTAATGTGGTAATTCCTAAGAGTGACTCAGATAGCGATGGTGATGTTCTCTCAGTGGGTATCGAAGTACAGTCAACTAAAGCATGAATGTTAGATTCAGCAAGCTCTTTTCATGCTACGCACAAAAAGGAGTGGTTCTCTTCGTACAAGTCAGGTGATTTTGACAAATCTTATTTGGGAGATGATAGGGGACACCCTGTTATTGGAATAGGCGATATCAAAATCAAGACACAAGACGGAGGTGAGCACGTACTTCAAGGTGTTAAGCATATACCGAAGCTGCAAAGGAATCTAATTTCGCTTGGGGGCTCCACATCGTGATGGTCTGGTGTTCTGGGATGAGCCGGATAGAAATACAATGAAAGTTATGGATGGAGATAGGATTGTGACGATAGGAGAGAGAGAGGGAGAGGCATCAAATTTGTACAAGTTATAAGGGTGTTCTGTTGCAGGTGGAGTCATAGAAGATGGAGTTGCAGAGATAGCGGTGTTCTCTTCGGACGGCAAGTCTAAGGCATTGGACTCGTCGGGTGTCTCTCCGTGAGCTATGAAGTCGACAACTCAAGTTCGGGTACATAGAAGTTGGCACATGACGACTTCAAGGTGGTGTGATATTTGCCATGGTGGAGTTTGTTGGATATGTGTCGAATATTATGTATGAGTTGGTTATGATAGGACTTTGAGTTGTATTAGCGGTGGGGTGTAGAGTTTGTGTTGGACTCTTCAACTGACCTCCTTATAAATATGAGGGGAGGACCGTTGTTGTAACCACGACAAAAATACAACATATTGGGGAGGAGCGCCCGTAGTCATGCTCCAGGGATGTAGGCTTCGACCGAACCCCGTTAACAAATATTGTGTCTCGCGTGTCGTCTGTGATCTGGCGTCGTATACCTCGAGAGATCCATCATCGCTTCTGCATGCCTATTTTCTAACAGTGACATTGCATAAACAACTGTCAATTACTACCTCCGGATCTTAAAGTTTGACGTTTCGGACAACGGAGTGAACTAAAAATAAACTACTGCCGGCTGTCTCGGCGACAAATAATTCGGTCTAGAGGGAGTAGTAGCTTTTCTGCAAGCATGCTTGAGATAATTTATGATATGATTACTGCATGGCTTGCGCAATCATATGGACTTAGCCAGTTAGCCTTACCACCCTCCTCTCTTATCCTGATATCATCTGTCACCTGCACTTAGATTAAGGCACAAGCACCCAATCGTACATAGTTAGCCTGCTTTCCTCGTGATTGCTTCAAATCATGGGTTTGCTCGTAGAGTTAATTTGTTTAGATTATCTTCTTGTCCTTGGACGAAGGTCTGCAAGACAAACAGATGGATGTCTCCAATGAGGAGACTTTGTTAACCTAATGACGGAGGATCAAGCGGCATGGCTTATCTAGTAAGTAGTACTAACCATGTCATATGTGGATCATCACCAACTATGCACATAATACTTAACTAAATAACGTTGAGCAACGTGCGCCGCCGCAGTCGTCGATCGTTATTGCGGCTATTAGAATATGAGTAGTTTCGGTGATGACGTTTTGCCATCGCATTGGTCCGTCATCAATGGATAGATGCGTGTGGTGGACAAACGATCTGGTCCGTCATCATCAGCATCACGAGCAGCTGATGATGGTCAACGCTGCGTTGACCACCTAAACCCCTACGACTCTCGATGAAGCCGAAATGTGAGAACGGCGGTCGGCCGGTGGCCGGTGCATACATGCTGATGACATAACAGTGGTCAAATCAAATCGCATGCGAGTTCTTTAAAATAATACTCACACTGGATCTGATCGATTCATGGAGGTGTATACTCACTCCGTCACAAGATACTTATCACTCTCTAGTTTAATTTTGAATTAAAGAGTGATAAGTATTTTAGAACAGTGGGAATATTCCGATACAGACTTTGACCTTTCAATTGCAGGTTATTCCAATTGGAGGCTTGGAGCAACAACGTACTCCCCTTGGTATCTAAATACTTGTCGTCTTTTTATTTATTTTTGTACTTTAGCAGTGGCAGTGCGTTGACCAAGTTGAGAGGATGATAAGGCACTGCGTGCTGACAGCATGCTAGGTATACTAAGGTACAAATAAGTTGCACACGCAGCAGGGCTTCTTCTCCAGAGAGCCAATCAATCATCGATGATTGTAGACGACACCACGCTCTGAAATCCATGTGCTAGAGCTGTTCTCATCTTCAGGGTACACTCTCATGATGCTATTATTAGCGGCCGTCGTGTGCCGTCAATGAATGATGTCTGCACGTACTGCCCTCGCTCGCTCGGCTCGATGTAGCTAGCTGCATCTGTATCTGAAATATCTGCACGACTGTTCTGCGATCTCGATCAGCGTATACATCATGTGACTGTTAAGCTGACGAGCTGAGCGAGAAGAAGAAGCTAGAGCTAGCCGCGCGTCGATTTTCCATGGAAAGCTCCACACATGTCAGGCCAAAACTGGTGCACTGAATTATTGAAGCTTTCTTAATTCAGTCAGTCATCAGTCAGTCCTTGGAGCCGTCGTCATCTCCATCTTCTTCAATTCTCTCTCGAGCCACGCGCATCCCACACGCCACAGTGATGTGCCAAACCAGCATGTCACATATCATTGGAAGGCCGGGCTGGTCGACAAGTGGCGTGCTACGTCTCTGTCGTCCTCACTCGCCGTCTTCTATCTTATCGCACGCCATTCTTTTTGCTAGCTTTTGCTCTTGATTATCTCAAAATGTTCTTCGTCTTCCCCGTTAGCCTTACGTGGAGCCACGCCGATAACTTCTCCGTTTGCTACAGTAGTAGTAGTTCAGGATCGATTGACAAATGGTGATTGTTTATTGTACGACGTCATGCTAATCCATATGACACACCACCACCACCTCTACAGCACTCTGGATCGTAAGTAAGAACACAGATGCATGCCATCGGCGTCTATAAATCCAAGGCTCAGGCCCTGCATCTCAAAAATTTCAAGACTCCTCATTTCTCCTCCTTGCTTCCTTGCAGCTCTCTCAAGTCTCAACTCGATCTGCTGCTCAAGTAGTAGAGGATGCCGACGACCACCACCACCACCACCAGTAGCAGCAGTAGGATGATGCCTTCTCTTCCAGCCGGTTTCCGGTTCCACCCCACAGACGAGGAGCTCATCGTCCACTACCTCACAAACCAGGCCGCCTCCCTCCCCTGCCCCGTGCCCATCATCGCCGAGGTCAACATCTACCGGTGCAACCCCTGGGACCTTCCTCGTCAGGCTGCGTTCCTCAGGGATCAGAACAACGCCAACGAGTGGTACTTCTTCAGCCCGCGGGACCGCAAGTACCCCAACGGCGCCCGCCCCAACCGCGCCGCCGGAGACGGGTACTGGAAGGCCACCGGCACCGACAAGCCCATCATCCTGTCGTCTACGAGCCGCAGCGTCGTCGGAGTCAAGAAGGCACTCGTGTTCTACAGGGGTAAACCTCCCAAGGGTGTCAAGACTGACTGGATCATGCACGAGTACCGCCTCACTGCTACAGCTGGTAGTAATAACAACACGAGGACCACCGCCACCAAGCGCAAAGGATCCTCCTCCTCTTCCATGAGGGTGAGCTTCTTCTCTTCTCTTACTAGTTGGGTTGCACCAGCTGATCGATGACAGTGTGAAATTTGCTCAACTAATTTGCTCTATGTTTAATTAATTGTTTCAGTTGGACGACTGGGTTCTCTGCAGAATCCACAAGAAGAGCAACGGCTTCCGGTTCTCTGATCAAGACCAGGAGGGCTCAACCGTGGAGAATGATGCTGCACCGTCGTCGAAGTCTGAAGAAACTGTTCATGCAACTGACGATCATCAATTCCCTCCCCTGAGTATGACCAAGTCATGCTCGCTCACCAATCTCCTCAACACATTCGATTATTCGACGCTCTCGCAGCTGCTGCTCGATGCTCCTCCAGCCGAAGCTGAGCTACAGCACCAAAGCGGCCCTCTAATCTACACAACGCCTGCATGCCATCAACCGCTTAACGTGCACGACAGTAATGTCATAAACATGCCACAAGATGATGTGTTCTGTTCAGATTATGGTACCAGCTGTTACAACGCTCCGAACAGGAAGAGAATAATGAGCAGCGACGATGGTGCTAGCTCTTTCGATGATGGTGGCAGCAGTTTGAAGAAGAAACTGCACGTGCCAAGAGATTCAAGGAGCAGCCCTTTCTTCGGCAGCACAAGCGGCTCCTGCCAAGAGATTGAAGAGCCTTCGTCTGGCAGCAGCTTTCAGTACAGCAGCCTGCTGATGAGCCATCCGTTCCTGTACCAGTAGCAGTTGCTACTCAACAACCACCACCTCGATATGCAGATGGAGTAGTAGTACATATGCATAACATCAGCTCACCGATCTAGCGTGAATTCATCATAAAACTTACAACTTTAACTGCATGGAAAAAAAAACAGAGCAGGATGACAGGATTCTTACTGTCACGCCGATGAAAGAACGGGAAATTTCCTAATATCCATTTTATTTTGATTTTCTTGAAAAATGATGGCTGTAAATTAAGGGTGTACTAAAAGCCAAGTGGAGATCATTGAATGAATGATGATGACCACGTTTCTTGTACTATTCTGGTATCTTTATTGATAACTGCAATTAGCATGTGCTCTGTTCATCTGAATCCTTATCCAGTCGTGGAGAATTATTCAGTACATTGATTATTCATTAATTTGGTTCTCTTGGAATCTAGTACGTAGCACCTTAGGTGCTTCCTGATGATACCGTTGTATAGCTTGGTAGTAATACATAGAACTTGTCCTAGCTTGTCCCGTTGATGGTAGGGTACCTACTCCACATCGATCGCAACATTCTCGCTCGTTTTCCACACGACAAGCGAGCTCCAGGACAAATCAATTAACCAGTTGGATCCGTTAAATTAACCGATAGTTCGTTCAACATTTGATGAAGCGCAGTGGCATGCATGCTACGCTTGTCCACACGCATCTATCCATGCGTGCGTTGGTGGACCAATGCAATGGCAAAACGTCATCACCCAAACTACTCATATTCTAATCTATAGGCCAGGTGACGATCGACGACTGCGGCGGCGCACGTTGCTCAACAAACGTTATTTAGTTATACGGAAATGCTATAGGCCAGGTGCCTGAAATCGGCGGTGATTTCAGCCACCGTGCTGGCCGGCTACCAGCGGCACGCTGGGATTACTGAAAGATTTAATTAAGGCTCTCTTTGTTACGGTTTCAGATTCATACATAATCATAAATGTTTCAGTTCTAATGCTGAAAAGTTACTCTGGAATATAATTACTTTAGAAAGCATTTGACTAGCATATTTGTTTCAGTTTCAGGAGAGAGGAGAGAAATGCTGAATTGGCCTATTTAACTCTAGTTAGTTTGTTGTGTTCTTCATTTATGTTTGTGATTATGTAATGACGTTGGCAATAAAAAAATAGCATCCGGTCGTAATGTTGACCCTTAGTGAGAATGTTGTAACATATCATGGTTGTTATTTGGTTGCTGTAAGTTTTTATTTTGTTTGTATTATCACGTTGACGAGTTAAAAAACAACGAAGATAAAAAATTTTGGCCACTGATCCGAAGCATTCTAAGGTGATGACAAATCTTCGTAATTTTTCTAGAACTTAAACTCGAGTTACGACTGACCAAAGTGTTTCAAGATGTGGAACACTTTTTCAGGTGTTTCACCTTCACAGTTCAAAAAAGTGAATCACTTTAGAGTGATTCTCCCCTGAAACGTTTCTCTTTTTTACCGTTTGGATCAGTTTCAAATGATTCTACCCAGAATCAGAAATGTTTCATCCATCCAAACGAGTCCTAATTTGTTAATTGTATTGTGTTGATTTGTAAGGATTATATTAATTGACTTTCTTGCAGCTGATCACTCTTGTTCGAATCGGATCCGGATTCTTGCAACAGTTGTTCGTAGCCCATACGTACCAGGAAAGGAGGCCCATAATCCTAAATGGAAATCGGCCCTCCTCCACAAGCGACGCCGCCCAACCCAACCTCCTCACTTCACCGACGATTGCCTGCTCTGCTCCCGCCCAAGCCACGGCGCTTCCGCCGCCGCCATGCTCCGGCGATCCCTAAGCACTCTCCACCACCTCCGCATCACCGGCCGCGCAGCCTCCGACACCTTCGCCCCCCTCTCGTGAGTTCCTTCCCGCTCTTTCCCTCCCCACCCCCTGCCAAAACTCCATCTTTCTTGCATGTCTTATTTCCCCCTCTACGAGTCCATAGCTTGGGACTCAGAGGCTTGATGGTTCGGTACCCTCTCGTTTCGGGCGCTTCACTGCTAGTACTTTTCGTTTTTTTACCACTAGGACGCCGTGTCCAGCGTTAGTCCATCCGCAGTGGTACTGTAAAAGCGTAATGGAAAGCAATACTGAAATTTTTTTTCTGAGATCACATACTGGAAGTATAAAGTATATAAAGTATGGTTTAGAGGTAGACTATGCTTTGGAGAGTGCTAGTGCGGATGGTCTTCCACAATCGTGAAACGACAATTTTCTGAATTTTAGAGTTCACGTTTCCTCCTCACTGACAATGAGTTCGCTAAATATTTCCCTACTTTTTTCCCTCCTTCACATTCTGTAGGTTCTGGAGTTCTCATATCGAGGTACTGTACTAGTATCCTTTGCTTCGTATGAAACAAGTTGCTCCCCTCAATTCTTTTTACTTCTAAACTATTTGCACCCCTGTTTCATCTGTTTTAGCTCGTAGTTGACCGGTGTACCAAGCGTACTACCAGAGACTTCTCGACTAGTAATGAAGTCGCCACTGATCGGTTATATCGGCAAAAGGAATTGAGACCGGCTTTGCCTGTGAAGGTGTCCGGCCACAATACTCTGACGATCTTGTAGTTGGTGGATTTAGTGAGCTCCACAACTCATGTTATATACATGATAGTGACTGAAAATTTTATCTTTGTTTCGCAGGATAATGGCTCAATAATTGATGCCATACGAGAGAGCACTAGAGGATTGAAGCAAGGAGGACCAGTTGGGAAAAATCTATCTTCAACAGAGAAAAGAAAATTTCTTGTCAACACTGTAAGCTAGTACTGAGTTTTGATATTTCTTGTGAAATATAGGGAATGATGGAAAGCAATTTGGCAGCATTTTCTAGCATGCACAGCTCGTTTCCTCTTTTGTTTACCAAATAAAATAACAAATTTTAGCCTTCATTCAGTGTACAGTATGGATGAAATCACACCACATAAACATCTTAAAATTTCTCAAGAAGAATTTAGTTCACTGTAAAATCATGTCACTGCTATGGCCCAGTGCAACAAAACACTAATAATGGTGCATGTTCTCTAACTGCAGCTTCTTAATCTTGAAGATTCAAAAGAAGTTGTTTATAGCACCCTTGATGCTTGGGTTGCCTTTGAGCAGGACTTTCCTCTGGCCTCGCTAAAGCAAGCACTTACAGTTCTTGAAAAGGAGGAACAATGGCATAGAATTGTCCATGTACTGTAAATTGCTTTATTTCAATTGTATTTTTCTTCTGTTCACTTTGAAGTAATCCTCATCGAGCTACATACGCAGGTGATAAAATGGATGCTGAGCAAAGGGCAAGGAACTACAATGAGAACATATGAGCAATTAGTGTGTGCACTTGAGAAGGACAATAGAGCTGAGGAAGCACATAGAATCTGGCAGAAGAAAATAGCCCATGACCTGCACCCAGTTCCTTGGCGTTTCTGTCATCTTATGTTGGCTATCTACTACCGAAATAATATGCTTGATAAGCTTGTCAAGGTATGGACATACTAGGTACCTTCTATTGAAGTTTGTATTATTTTCAGGTACTTTCATGTGACAACATAATTTATATGAGTGACCATCCCTCACTTTTCTGATCACTTAGCTCTTCAAAGAATTAGAAGCATGTGGTCGTAAACCTCCAAGCAAAGCTATCATACGGAAAGTTGAAGATGCATATGAAATGCTTGGACTACAAAAAGAAAAGGAAGCTTTGCTTGATAAGTACAAGGATTTATACAATAAATCATCTCGAAATGATCGAAGGAAAGGTTCTAAATCGAAAAACACTGAGATGAACAAAACTGCTGGTTAGTCTTGTGCTTGTTGCCCATTAATTATTTGCCTGACTATGCAGCATCACATCAGAACTTGGTTATTTGAAAGGGGATATATGCAGACGTTCTTAAAAGTATTCACTCTGTTTTATGAATTGAATTCATTTGTCTAGGGTTGTTTAGGGTCCTACAACTTCTAACATCAGTGTTTTGCTGTCAGCTGATGGGAGAAACCAAAGCAAGGTCGAAACTTCTGAAAATCTGTCAGATAACTCCTGCCCTTCAGAAAAGGAACCAGTTGCCACTGAACTATGTGCCTGTTAAATTCGAGTTTTATGTCCAATGGACGGTGACGTGAATTATAATGGTTAGGATTTCCTAAGCTTTGGAAGATAAACACATAGAAGAAGGTCTTATGATGCCAACAACTGAAGTGATAAGCTAATAAAGTAGTGAATACATCTGTTGCTTTCATGATGCTGTACCTTCCTTTGCTCCCTTGTTTGTCAAAGGAGGCCACCAGGAACCATGGAAACATACACCGGAGCTTTGAAGACAACCCTTTTTTTTTCCTGTCTGTATCCAGACTGTGTGTGATTATGAGAGACCACAGTTGATCTCTTAGGCAGGAGCATCACAGTTTCTGTTTCTGCTTTGCATAACTAATGTAAGGTTGTGATCAATCCGACCCCTCTCTATAAAGCGATTGCCGCTCGAAAAGTAGAGTTTGTGCGCATCGCCTTTCCCTGTTTTTGTTGGTTCCGCGCGAATATTGCCAGATTGTTGCATTGGACGTGAAGATCATCGGCTCCAGTACACCCTGTCGATGGGCCTGCATTGTGAGTGCGATCTGGTGAGGGTGCGTCCAAGTGGGGCAACATCCTCCGTCCTTCCTGGCCGGCTTACTGACTCACTCCCTGACAGGAAAGAGCTAATACTACTACTCTAATACTACGCTGACTTGAATATTTTATGCCAGGTGGATTGACACATGCGTGAAGCGCAAATTTTGGAAGGATGTTCGGTCCTGCTGCATTATTTATACAGATCTTCTTAGCAGGTTATGCTGATGCCAAAACATGCCATACCAGAAGTACTACATTAGACCCACTGACAGCTGCATTGTAACAAGTGTTAGTAACGAGCTGGTTCATTTGATTTTCTTGGGTGAAGTAAAGCCGTGAAGGAAATAAACCCAAGGTATGGATGGATGGATCTCTCACGGTACAAGGACAACCATGTGCATGCATTTGAAGAACGTTAACGCCAGGAATTGATTGACTCCGTGGATGGACGCATTTAACTTTGTCTGTACAAAACAGGAGAGCCGCCATGGCCCTTAATTTTCCGTTCATGGTACTAAGGATGATCACCCGAGCATCATCTGTCACCGGAAAGAGGAGACCAGCCGCAGCCGCAGCCGCAGCCGCATCCAAAGCAAATCAAAGTTGAGAGAGAGAGAAGGGCCCCGCCCCGCCGGGTGGTGTGGTGCGGTTGGTTCTTCTTCCTGCTGAGGCTAGGCTCCCCGACCGAGGAAAGACAACCGCCTGCCAAGCCATCCTTGGCTTCCTCCAGTCCAGCTTAAAATGCGGAAGTACGTAGTAATTATCAGCCCTCCCACTCCCACGCAGCAGCCTGCAAGCAGGACTGGAGCAGCAGTATGAAGCGCCACCACCATCATCACCAGCAGCATTCCTCTCCCCTGCTGCCGCCCAAGCGCCGCTGTAGCGGCCTGGCCGCCGCCGTGCCGGCGCTCGTCGTCTGCTCAATCCTCCTCCCCCTCGTCTTCCTCCTCGGCCTCCATCATCCCGGTACCTACTAAACCTTGCCGTCCGATCTGTGCTCGTTCCATGCGTGCGTGCTTACTCTAGTTGAAATGTCTTCCTCTGTTCCTGCCTGCAGGCTATGGATCCGACGAGCGCGCCGCCGTCGTTATCAGCACCGTAAGACACTTCTGCCACCTCCTTCTCTCTATCTCTCTCCGTATATAAAAAAGCTTTCCTTTTTTCCCATGCTGCACTGTCGAAGTTGCATTCCTGGAGGCTGGAGTATCTCTTCTGATTGATCTCTCCTGCTTCTTCATTAGGAGTTGGATTTTGGAGCGCGTAAGCGTCAAGATGGTGGCACCATGAAGCACAAGCTGCTCAAGGTACTGCGACTGCCGCGACACTTTCACACCGTGCCGTTTCTTTGCTCCCCTTCTCTCCCCAAACGTCTGGATACAATACGCCTGGTACGATTCTGTAATCGAGTGATGGTGTCTGGTGGTTTCGTCTTCGTGTGGAGCTCACAGATTTAGGGGTTCATGCGCTCAGCGTGTGCGCGTGTTTTGTGTACGTGTGCTGCGTGTCCTGACGCTCAACGACCTACTACTGCATTTGCTTCTTACCTTGTGCTCCGTTGTTGCTATTCTTGTGATGTCAATGAATGTGGCTAAGACAGATGTTGCTTCTGTCAACCACATTGGTCATTTCTGAACATGCATAGCTAAATTAAATCGTCAGTTGTAACCACAAAACCATACAGAAGAGGCCCCCCTCAAAAAAAAAAAAAAAAACATACAGAAGAAGTCTTGCAAAGCATCTGAATTAACGGGTCACTAAATCTTCAATGATACTCCCTGCCTTGGCTGTAGCAAATATCTGGACCTATTTTTCTGACCTATTTTTTTTTTTCCAACCTTGTAACAAGTTTTCCACTGAGAAATCTACTAGATCAAAGTCTAAAAATCTTTCTGTCAAATCAAAAGCAAAGCTCAAGGGCGCTTTCTCTTTAACTGATTCAAAGGATGACACCTTCAGTAATAATGGTAAGCAATAAGATGACACCTATGTTTGTAAAAAAAAAATTGATAATACCTGCACTCATCTTACTGTATTCAATGGTGTTTTAGGACCTCATACACCGAAAAGATACCAGTTGAAGGATTTCTCCTGGCAATCGATGGTAACAGACAGCTTCTTTGTTTGCCTACACTTTTGAGAATTGTAGTAATTTGTAAGTAGTCTGCAACCCTGCATTTTCACAACAGGACATTACTGTTAATGGGAAAGAGAACCATGACCAAAAGACAGAAAATGAGGAGAATCCTAACCCCTGTGAGCTTGAATATGGAAGTTACTGCCTCTGGTCTGTTGAGCATAAGGAAGTAATCAAAGACGCTATTGTGAAGAGGCTTAAAGATCAACTTTTTATGGCAAGAGCTCACTATCCTAGTATTGCAAAATTGAAGAACCAGGAGAAATTTACTCGTGAGCTGAAGCAAAATATCCAAGAACATGAACGAATGCTGAGTGACACAATTGCAGATACCGATCTTCCATCATTGTTAGTCCCATCTTACCTTAGAAAAATTCATATTTTTTTGGTTATTCGTAAGCCTTTTGCGTATATAAACGGTTAAAATGTTTTTGCTGCACACGACGTAACTTTAAAGTAGTCATTAAATTAGTGTTTATTCTGTTTTTAATATTTCTAAAGGCAGTGGCTTCTAATCATTTCAGTTTTGCAAAGAAGCTAGAGAAAATGGAGCACACAATTGAGAGAGTCAAGTCCTGTGAAGTAGGATGCTCAAGTGTTGAACGGAAACTTAGGCAGTTACTTGATATAACTGAAGATGAAGCTTATTTCCATACACGGCAGAGTGCATTTCTATATCATCTTGGCGTCCAGACTATGCCGAAAACTCATCATTGTTTGAACATGAGATTGACTGTCGAATATTTCAAATCCACATCATTTCACGTGGATCACTTAAACAAGCAGAAGCTTGAAAGCCCTACCTTCCATCACTATGTAATATTTTCCAGGAATGTCCTTGCAGCTTCGACCACTATTAACTCAACAGTTACGAATTCTAAGGTAACTGTATATTCTATATAATTTAAGACCTAATGAGGAATTGATCGGAGTGCTAACTTCTTTCCTATTACACATTTCAGGATTCTAGCAGCACTGTTTTCCATTTGTTCACTGATGCACAGAATTTTTATGCAATGAAGCATTGGTTTGATAGAAATTCATACTTGGAGGCTGCCGTTCATGTAACTAACATTGAGGACCACCATAAGCTCTCTGAGTATGTAGATTCTCTTGAGATGCGACAATTATGGCCTGCAGAGGAATTCCGTGTCACAATTCGTAATCACTCTGAACATTCCCAGAGGCAGATGAAAACTGAATACATATCTGTTTTTGGCCATTCACATTTCCTCTTGCCCAAACTTCTTCCTAGCTTGAATAGAATAGTCGTTCTGGATGATGATTTGATTGTCCAGAAAGACTTGTCATCTCTGTGGAACGTCAATATGGGTAGTAAAGTGATTGGAGCTGCCCAATTCTGTGGAGTAAGACTCGGTCAGTTGAGAGCTTATATTGCAGAACATAGTTTCAACACCAATTCATGTGTGTGGCTGTCTGGTCTAAATGTCGTCGATTTGGAAAAATGGAGGGACCTCCGCATCACCAGTTTGTATGATCAGTTACTCCAAAAGGTCAGTCATGTTCACTAATCCCCTTATACAGTCATTCCTAAGGAATCATATCGAACCAATTATGATACATTCTTCTAGCAACCCTCGTTCTATCCTTTCACCATGACCCCTTGTCTTAATTATTTTACCTCACCTTTTGTAGTTGCAGAAGGACAGCCTGACATCACAGCAACTCAAATCACCCCCAGTCTCAGCTAGTTTACTTGCCTTTGAAGATCTGATATATCCTTTGGAAGACTCGTGGGTTCTGTCAGGTCTTGGACATGATTATGGAATTAGTCGTTCTGATATAGAAAAGGCTGCTACTCTGCACTACAATGGCGTCATGAAACCTTGGCTTGATTTGGGGATACACGATTATAAGAGCTACTGGAAGAACTACATGACTAATGGGGAGAGATTCATGACAGAATGCAATATACATTGATGACAGTGATATGAGACTCAGCATACACTGCTTGAATTCAAAGCAAACCTCGTGAACTTGTTTAAACAAAATTATTGGTGAGCAGAAACTGTTACGATGAATCAAATACACCTCTAATGAGGCAATGCTCCAAGTCCTAAAAGGAGGATAAGCTGAATCTAAGGTGTCTGTGGACACCATGAAATTGCAGGCTACCAAGAGAAGTTTGACCTGTTACTATACAGTTGGGTGAGTATTCTCATTTGCAGCTTGGAAATGCAAAAGTGCAGTTTCTTACGGATCATTTTTGTATAAATTTTTCATGCTATTCTTTTGCTCTTTGTATAAGAGCAACGCCTAGGGAGTCCAAGGTTGAATGTGGTACGGCATGTACAGAGAACTAATGTCTGAACTAGCAAGTATTTACTTTTATTTACTTGCTATTCTCATTCAAAATTTATTTCAAGATTGTTATGCTCATACGTTGTACTACTCCCATTTGTTTCTCTTAAGGTTTAAGAATTCATATAGATGTGCATAAGAACCGTCCTACGACTAAGCACACACCAAATGAAAAAAACACTATTCTTGGAGGTTAGCATAATTTGGTACAGCTTGTCCTGAAATAATTTGTCAAAATACACAAAGGAGTACAGTAGGAGGCTCTGAACATTCAGTTGTATTCATCTTTGACATGTTGCCAAACAGATGCTATTAGCGGATCCCCCCATTCTATCATGACCACTACAGTACCTCGAACTATACTTTTGAAATGAAGAACATGTAAATATTGGCTATCCTACAACCTAGAGCATGCATTGTGAAAGAACAGGCAGCATGGAAGAGATTTTAGTTATGGTGAACAAGTTATGACGCTATGGATCATGCGAATGATGGCCCTCCAGAGGACACCTACAATGTTTCTGTAACTCCAGGTACCTCTCCATATCAAACTTATACATGGCGCAAAGCTTTCTCTGCCTTGACGAAAACAGCCTTTCCATGAAGTCCTGATATGTCGGGTCCCTTGAAGTAATGAGGAAATAGGCATAGCCAACAAGCAGGCCAGACGCGGTCGCAAAGAAAGCGACCGGCTCCATCACATCCCATGAGAACTCCCAGAATGTGAGGCGGAAGAAGAGACCAACTTGGCACATGAAGAACCCTAAGCCAGACCACAGGATACGACGGACTTGCTTGTGCGCTAGCTTGTCGATCTCTTCCTTTCTTTCCTGGAGTTTCTTAAACTCTTCTTTTATTGGGTCATTTGCTGGTTCAAGTGCAAGCGGCACTGCTCTTCTAACCAGGTCCACCACCTACAAATACAATAATCCATCAACATCAGTTTCAGTTGAATTTTTGCAACATTGGCACATTTTTATCAAATTCCATAGCTCAAGGAAAATCTCCAGCTCCAAAAGAATCAGATAGACAATTGTGTGTAATTGTTCATTGTGATGAAGTAACAAACCTGTCACTTTCCTAAAGATCAAAGCGACAAACATCTCAAACTAATGATACAATCCTTGTCAAACAAATTTAAAGTTTTTCTTGATGCAGTTTTCATAACTCAAAAGCATAATAACCTTTAGCTGTCAAGTGGATGCTTTCATGCTTAGCTGTTTTCAGTGTCGGTGAACAACACTAACAAAATTCCACTTTCCTCTTGGGGCCCTTTATACTCTTGTTGTGATGTGTAATTGTGTAGGTGACGAAAAAAAGTAGTACCCGACACGTTTCAGAACACTCAAATGAACTACATAAACCACAATACTAGTGTAAACCATAGCCGTCACATCATGATTCTGCATGTAATTGTAGATTCCTTCTATATTTTGATCCTGCCCTGTGTAGTTTTAGCACGGTACCATTCGAGTAAGTACGCGCAATGGAATTCGGAATGGGGAATCCGAATGAAAGCACTACGTTGGATACCAAAAGACTAGTGAGAACACGAAGAATCCAGAAATGTAACCTTCTCCGGGTGGAGGTACGCCTTGTTCCTGAAGAGCAGCAGGACGCCGGCGTCGTCCATGGCCCGCGCGAGCGCCTCGGCCTCGGCGTGCGTGCGGGCCGCGCCGGCCTCCACGCAGGCGTCGAGCAGCTCGTCGTACCCCACCACCTCGTCCGGCCTGTACTTGAGCCGCCGCTTGAGCGCCTCGACGCCCACGAGGCGCACGAGCCGGCGCGCCTCCGCCGGAGTGACCTGGAGATCCGGCGCCTCGGCCTGGGCCGGGCGCCGCGGCGGTGGAGGAAGGGAGAAGGGGCGCGCGTGGAGGAGAGCGTAGGATGCGGTGGCTGTCGAGGCGGAGGGTAGACGGCGGAGGAGGCGAGAGGCGGCGCAGCGCAACATGGTGGTGGGCAGCGGTTGGATCGGTGCCGGCGTTGAGAGGTCCGTTTCTGGTGCTCACCACGACGGCGGCCTTAACTCGAGTGGTGGGCCCAATGTCGTCAGTGTCTGGGCTGGAGGGAGTACACGGGGACAGGGATTCCCTCACTGCAAGTTGTGACATGGTCATTGACATGTGGGATCGGGTCCATATGTCAGTGACCGCTGATTAAGTCAGAGGATCCTCATCCAGTAGACGGAGACCAGACCATGGCTCTGCTCATCTCGTTCTCTGCACAGGTAACTTGAGATCACCGTAAAGAATCAATCTTTGAAAGAAAGATCACTCCCTTGCTCGTGCCAGTTGACAAGAGGACACGGTTTCTGCTGCTCGTGCTCTTAAGAGTATCCGCACTAGTTATTGTAAAATATATTCTATACATTACTCTTATTCTATTTTTTCGGTACATACTTTAAACTTCTACATATCTAGTATTCTTCTCGTCTCGAAAAGTTTGTTGCTTTGTAGTTCAAATAAATTACAAAACGACAAACTTTTTAGGACGGAGGAGTATCGTTTAAAATAACAATGACAGTCTAATGGAAGGCTCCTGCTTTGCCCTTTTGCACAAACAAGGCCATCCCATCATCCATGATAGGCACCTGCCACCCTTCTCTTCTCTTCTCGCAAAGGCGGGCAGCTCTGTAAAATTTGCTCTCTAACAGCCTGAAGACTGAATTGGGCGCCAAGCAGATGTAGTTATCAGGCAGAGATCCTTCCATCCTAGCTTCAGTGCACCATTCCCCTCAGCGACCGTGTACCCATCCGAGGGGAACATGCCGAGCAACAGTGGTGCCTGCAATATTGTTGTCAAATGGTAGCGAGCTCGGCGTGGCAGCCTTGCAGAGGCGAGGCCCAATGTCACACCTGGTAAAAAGAAGACAACTAGATGCTTTCCACATGTATGTCAGGATCAGTTGAACTCATACATGTGTAGAAAAAAGTGAAATACCATTAAATATTTTCATGTTCGAGTACATCAAATTATTATTATATAATGACCATCCATGTCTAAAGAAAAGTACATAAGAAGCGGAAAACAAATAAAGGGTTTCAAGCACAGGCGTTGAACGAGAGATACGCCAGCCTAGAACATCTCATCAGGGTCTCCATAGAAGTTTTGGTTCTCCACTTCTTCATCTTCATAGACTAGGGGGAGGGGTATGCAACTAACAAGTTTGAGTACCAACGGTACTCGCAGTGGGGAAATTATGACATGCTGGTTTATAACAAGGAAGGCAAACAATGGCAAAAGCACTATAGCAGTTAAAACCTACTCTTAATGTTATTAAGCATCTACATCTAAGTGAATCCCAACCATAAACCCCAAAGTAACCGGATGATATCCAAACCCAAACCATCAACCATTTAACCATGTGCTAATTATGAACTTGGTTCCAAGCCGCTCGTGTTTGTGAGCACGGCTGTCTAGACAGTTTGACAAAACTCTACAGAGTGTGTATCTTTTAACCACAGTTCGTGATTTCATCCCCTGTTGCTAGATGGACTAAGATAAACCTCCCTGTCGCCCGTGGTAGATAACCACATTACACACTTCTGTAGGTGTGTGGCCAGGAGATCACTACGAGGTATTTTTGATGGTTCACCCGACTTGCAATTGATACTCTAAGGTTTCACCGCTCCGGCACCTAGAGTCTATTTTCTCTCCGCCGGGAGAAGCCCCCTCTTGATCCATGCGGATCCCAAGACAATATTCTGAACCAGTTCCCTGCTCGTACGATTACCAACGTTACACCGGAAGAGACCAAATTACTAAACTAAGTTGTCTCATATACAACTCTGTGGTGATACTGTGTGGCCTAACAACTTCCTCCATAAATATGCCATTAGAATCTGATAGGTGTCAAACCCCAAACCAAGGTCTTGTGCACGCATGCACTATACCAATCAACACCCACTATCATATTCCTATCCACTAATTTTCATTATTGCCAACAATTCATGAATCACAGTAAAACAAGTATAATCATGTAGATAAGTTGTTCATATTCTATTAAGCACGGCTAAGCGTGAACTAATTAATAGTAAAACACCCAAACCATGTCGACAAGGAATATAGGAAAACTCTAGGGAAAACATAACATAGGATTCATCTTTTAATTTAGCATGTATCTAACTAAAACTTAACAAAAAGGGTGCAAGATGGTCAAGGAACTTGCCTTCTGTCGGTACCCTGCGTACCGGATACCCTTTGGGACTGCAAAGAGCTCAAAGGAGCTTCATCTGTCTAAGTTGAAGACCTCCGAAGGCCCCACGTGTCATACGGAACCGGACCTGCCTCCCTTCTATGGTTAGTCCCAGTGCCGCCACGTGTATCATAAAACCGGAGCTACATTCCTTACCTGGGAAAGCTCCGGGCTAAATACTTGTGCAGCACCCCCGGACCTAACCCCCGACAGAGGGAAGCTTCGGTACCGACACGTGTACAACTGCACTGGACCTACCCATCCCAGACGGTAAGCTCCGGTGCTGCCACGCGTCCAACCGCCGGACCTTCAAGTTCAACAGGCAGGTTGGTGGACCTCCAACGGCTCGGACCTTCAAAGAACATTAAAGACCTCAAGACCCGATTAAGTGTCATTAATGCTATATTAATGACACACGATCGGGGGTCCCTTGATACCAGTAACGCCACTGTCAAGGCGCGTTACCATGCTATTAAGGGTAATTAAGCACATTAATTGTGTATTAAGCATCAGTAACCGCTAGGGCCACATGTCGGGCCAGGCTGACAATGTAACGGTCAATCCTTGTACTATAAAAGGACTGACCGAGCGATACACGGGGGGAGACTTCCACACTCTGCTCTGACACACAAGCGCTCAGACACTCAATACAACAACAACACTCATCCGTGGAGTAAGGTATTACGCTCAGGAGGCCCGAACCACGTAAATCCTCGTGTCAACTCACCATCCTGTGCTAAATCTCTGCGCGCCCATAACCGAACTACAAACTCCGCGGGCTGCCAACGGTAGTACCGGGAGAATTGCTGGGTTCACACCCCGACAGTTGGCATGTCAGGTAGGGGTGCCCTAGATTCAAAGATGGTGAACTCTGCTGTTGGATCGTCCAACGGCAACCCTGCTGCGCAACCTGCTGGAGGCAATCCCTCCAACATGCAGCAGCCAGCAGGTGTTGTGGCTCCAGCAGGAGTCATGCCACCACCTCCACCGTCCGCACCGGTGAATCAAGCTGGACAGCGAGATGGGGCGTCCGCATCGGTCACTGCATCGGTGAACAACAATCCCGAACACGCGCTCCATGCTGCGCGTGCTCTTCTCCAACGTCCACCGCCTCCAGGAGCATCCCAGGGTGCAATGGAGCAGTGGAGAGCTGATGTGGAACATTTGGTTGTAGCAGCAACCGATCGCATCAGCAACCAAGGTCCCCCCTCGGGGCGGGCCCAATCGCAGCATCGGACCTTGTCGGGTAGACTTGGTCCGCACGCTTCACAACACATGAGGCGTGTTGCATCTCAGCAGGCGACATCGCTGCCTTCCAGGGCGCGACGTACCCATACGATAATAAGGCTTTCGACTCATGACCTCCGGGCTGAGCTCGATCGTTGTTATCGACAACAGGACAGCCGCGTCCACATCGAGCGTGCTCGCGAGAGGCGAGAGGCTCAGGACAGCCCTGCTCTTGAGGGAGTAGGAGGAGGCTGTTCTGCCCTGGCCATGCACCTACGCATGGTCAGATGGTCGCAGAAGTTCCGGCCTCACATGCCGGAGAAATTTGACAGGACTGTCAATCCTGCTGAATTTCTCCAAATCTACTCCACTGCAATCCTTGCGGCTAGAGGCAATGAAGTTGTGATGGGCAACTATTTTCCTGTGGCTTTAACTGGGACCGCCAGGTCCTGGTTCATGAGCCTTCCGCCCAACTCTATCAACAGTTGGGCGGAACTGTGCCAACAGTTCAATGCCAACTTCGGGAGTTCGTATACCCGACCAGGCACGGAACTGGACCTTTTTGTCGTCAAGCAGAAGGGGGGAGAGTCCCTGCGATCCTTCATCCAGAGGTTCTCCCAGGTACGAAATACCATTTCTTCTATCTCAAGCGCTTCTGTTATTGTGGCTTTTAGACAGGGCGTGCGAGACAAGAAGATGTCGGAGAAGCTGGCGACCAAGGAAGTCACCAGCGTCACAGAACTCTTCAGCTTGGCAGACAAGTGTGCCAAAGCTGTGGAGGACCGTGAAATGCACTCCCAACCACCTCCGAATGACAACAAAAAGTCCTCCAAGGGTGAAGCCGCTACCTCCGGGAGTAGCAAGAAGAAGAAAAAGTCCAATGGCAGGAAGAAGACGTTGGTCGGCACACCTAGTGCTGCAGCTGCTGCAGCTCCGGGTGGCTGGGAGCCATGCCCCAAGAAACGACCTCAGCCATCACCTGAAGATGGTGGCAGCTCCAAAATGTGGTGTCCTATACACAAGACGAACAACCACAACCTGGAAGGCCGCTGAGAGGTCCAAAACCTCGCTGAGCGCTACAACAAGCGCCGGGAAGAAGCTCCTTTCCGTCAAAGGGAAGAAAAACAAAAATTCGACGAAGCTCCGGCTGAAGAGGAGTTAGGATTTCAGGACCCCAAAAAGGTCTTGAAGGCTGTCTACACCTCTGTTGACGACGTCTCTGACAACGAGCGTCGGAAGACCATGAACACCATCTTTTGTGGTTCGTGGGACATCACCTCCCGCCGTGTCCTTAAGACAATGCGGCGGGACATGGCCTCAGTAGCTCCCACTATCAGGGCGGAGCCTCACCGGAAGTGGATGGACACTGCCATCACTTTCGATGCTTCAGACTGCCCTTGGAACATGATCGGAGCTCGCCAACTCCCATTGATGGTATCTCTGACCATCAACAACATCCAGCTCCACCATGTAATGGTGGACGGAGGTTCGGGGCTGAACCTCATAAGCTTTGAGGCCTTCGTCAAGCTTCAGCTCTGACCTTCTGATCTTCGCCCCTCCCGACCTTTCTCCAGAGTATGTCTGGGGGCCATCACTCCACTCGGTGCCATTACTCTCCTAGTGACCTTCGGGACTGAGGAGAATTACAGGACCGAGAAGTTGGTCTTTGACGTGGCGCAGATCAACTTGCCATTCAACGCCATCTTGGGCAGGCCATCCTTGTATAAATTCATGGCTGCTGCTCATTATGGCTACTTGGTGTTGAAGATGCCAACACCAGCAGGTGTTCTCCGGATCTGCGGAGATCGCACCGCCAGAGTTACTGCTCTGGAAGAACTCCATGCGCTTGCTATAGCACAGGAGGAAGAATCCGGAAAGGAGTAAGCTCCGAAACTCCCGAGCATTCGTCATCGAGGCTCAACCTCCGCACCTCACGTGCAACCAAGCGACGATACTGACATTCCCGTCAAAGTCGTCCAAATTGGTTTCGATGCCGCTCAGACCACCCGTATATTGGGAGGTTTGAATGACAAATAGGAACTCACGCTCGTCACTTTCCTCCGGTCTAATGTCGACGTGTTTGCCTGGCAATCGTCACAAATGCCTAGGATCCCTAGGGAAGTGATTGAGCACAATTTGAAGATTTATCCCGATGCTCGGCCTGTACATCAGAAGCCTAGGAAGCAATCAGTAGAGTGACAAAACTTCATACGTCAAGAAGTGAAGAAGTTGCTCGAAGCTGGATTCATCCGAGAAGTCTTCCACCCAAAATGGCTGGCAAACCCAGTCGGTGTACCCAAGGCCGGCGGGAAACTTCTAATGTGTATCGACTACACTACATTGAATAAGGCATTTCCAAAGGATCTATTCCCACTACCTAGAATAGATCAGATAGTGGATTCTACCTCCGGGTGTGAATTACTGTGTTTCCTAGACGCATATTCTGGATATCATCAAATCAGAATGTCTAGGGAAGATGAAGAACATACTTCTTTCATCACAGTAGATGGATTATATTGTTACACTGCTGTCGGTACCCCGCAGACCGGGTACCCCCGCGCACAAGGAGAAAACGGCTAAGGACTCGACCCCTACTTGGAGGCCGGATCCGAGGCTGCCACATCGTGGAGGGAAGGATCGGATCCTGCCTCCCCACTGAGGCGGGATCCGGGGCTGCCACGTGGCCGGCAGAACCGGACTCTCGCCTCCCTGCCGAGGCGGGCTTCGGGGCTGCCACGTAGCCGTCGGAACCCCCGGGACCAGACCCGTCTCCCCGCAGGGAAGGGCTCCGGGGCCGCCACGTGGCCCGCAGGGCTGAGCCTCTGCCCTTCCGCCGAGGTGGGCTATGGAGGCGCCACGTGGCCTATACAGCCAGACGCTCGACTCCCCGCAGAGGCAGGCTCCGGTGCGACCACGTGGCGGACGGCCAACTCAATGCGGTAGGAGGCCGCAGTAAAAGAAAGAGTGCGCTGCTCAAATAGGCATTAAGTTCGTGCGCCTTCCCCAGGCGAAGCAGAGTCGCGCATGCGCAAGTCAAGGCTCTAGTGTCCTGTCTTGTCCAAGTAGCCGGTACAGACCCACTGCGCAAGACGGACGAGTGAGCCGCGGGGACAAGACAGGCGGGACATGCCCTGCCATCTTCTACAACTATGTGTAGCTCTGGCGCACGACGCGCCAGGACGGCACATTGAAGCCCCTGACAAAGGGAAGTAGATAGCATTTAATCCTAAATCTTGTATAGGATTTGGCTCTCCCTGGGACCACCTGTCGGGCCCCAGGGCCCACCTTGTGACTGTAAAGTCCTTGGACTATAAAAGGACTCAGCAGGCGACCTTCACAGGGGATCGAACAATCAAAGCTCATACAAGCTCAAGCAAGGCAATACACAAACACTCTCGTGGACGTAGGGTGTTATGCTCTAGCGGCCCGAACCACGTAAACCCTCTGTGTTCACCATCTCGCTGCGCTCAATCTCCTAGGACTAGCCCTCGTGAATCCAAAGAACCTCCACGGGCTGCTCTCTAGGCAGGTCCGGGGGAAGTGTCGTTTAAGACCTTCGACATTTGGCGCGCCAGGTAGGGGGGCTTTTCTCCTGCAAGAATCTTCACCGGCAGCATGGTGAACGCCCATTCCAAGGTTAGCTCCTCCAGGCCATGCTCGTTCTCGCATATTCTCTGTCATATTCCAGGGCACTTTCTTCTTGTCTCGCGCCTAGTGTAGTTATGCAATCCTGCTGCTGGTGGGTCTGCTGGGGGTTCCTGTGATGTATTCGGGTTCTTTGGTTGTTTTCCTGCTCAGGAGCCCGTGGCGCCGAATGGTCACTCCCCTGAAAAGCTAACGCCCATGGGAGGTCCAAAGTGTACAGCCTGCTTAGCCTGGTCCTGCACCCTAAGCATGCAAACTTTGCCTCTTCAGCGCTAACGGCTGAGTACAGGGGGCCGGACAGCACACACTTCTGATCAGGGTGATAACCATAATCTGGATACCGTCGCATTGAATTACCCACACACCGTAAGCCCGGCTCGGGACCATAAGACATAACGAGGCTAAAAGAATGAAGGGAGTAACCAACGAACAAAACTATTTACATTATGCTTTAATTTTTTGCTTACTTTCGCATATCGTTTGCCATACGCCCGATTACACTTTTCTACCTCGTCCTAGTTGAAGTTGTGCTATCCTGCCAAAGGCGGATCCGCGTGAGGTACCTGCAATGTGTTTGGGGTCTGATGGTCGTTTTCTTGCTAGGGGTCCATGGTGTCGAATGGTTCTCACTCCTGAAAGGCTAAACGCCGAGCTGGAGGTCCAGAGTGTGCAGCTCGCTTAGCCTGGTTCCGTACCCTAAGCATGCACACCCTGCCTCCCAGTGCTAGCACCTGAGTACAGGGGGCCGAACGACTCATGCCCTGAGCAAGGCAGCGACCATACCCTGAATGTTGTCGCACCGAATTGCCCATGCTCTGTATCTTAGCTAAGGATTGTAAGCCATCACGAAACTAAAGAGCAGGGAAGGGATGACTGGTGAGCGAAATTATTTTTTATCTACCGTGTGTGCAGGACATATAGGGCGCCTGCCGCTGACGTTCTACGCGTCTGTGGTAGGCGCCAGCGATGCTTCGCCGAGCTACGGCGCCCCCCAAGGGGGGCCGCTGACGTCACTTCTCTGAGCTCCAGCATCCCCAAGCGGGTCGCCGACGTCGCTCCTGCGAGCTCTGGTGCCCCCCAAGGGGGCCGCTGACGTCACTTCTCCGAGCTCCGGCGTCCTCAAGCGGGTTGCCGACTCGCTCCTGCGAGCTCCGCGCCCCCCCCCCCCCCCCCCCAAGGGGGCCGCTGACGTCACTTCTCCGAGCTCCGACGTCCCCAAGCGGGTCGCCGACGTCGCTCCTGCGAGCTCTGGCGCCCCCCAAGGGGGCCGCCAACATCACTTCTCCGAGCTCCAACGTCCCCAAGTGGGACGCCGACGTCGCTCCTGCGAGCTCTGGCGCCCCCAAGGGGGCCGCCGACATCACTTCTCCGAGCTCCAGCGTCCCCGAGCGGGTCGTCAATGTCGCTCCTGCGAGCTCCGGCGCCCCCAAGGGGGCCGCCGATGTCACTTTTCCGAGCTCTGACGCCCCCTGAGGGGGCCCGATGGTGTCACTTTTACAAGACAAGATGAAGGCCCCACCCACGGGATCGTCATCTCTCCCGAGGTGGGCCCGGCGGCCACTGTCAATACCCTGCAGACCGGGTACCCCCGCACACAAGGAGAAAACAGCTAAGGACTCAGCCCCTACTTGGAGGTCAGATCTGAGGCTGCCACGTCGTGGAGGGAAGGACCGGATCCTACCTCCCCACCGAGGCGGGCTCCAGGGCTGCCACGTGGCCGGCAGAACCAGACTCTCGCCTCCCCGCCGAGGCGGGCTCCGGGGCTACCATGTAGCCGTCGGAACCCCCACGACCAGATCCATCTCCCCGCAGGGAAGGGCTCTGGGGCCGCCACGTGGCCCGCAGGGCTGAGCCTCCGCCCTTCTGCTGAGGTGGGCTCCGGAGGCGCCACGTGGCCTGTACAGCCGGGTGCTCGACTCCCCGCAGAGGCAGGCTCCGGTGCGACCACGTGGCGGACGGCCAACTCAATGCGGTAGGAGGCTGCAGTAAAGGAAAGAGTGCGCTGCTCAAACAGGCATTAAGTACGCGCGCCTTCCCCAGGCGAAGCGGAGTCGCGCATGCACAAGTCAAGGCTCCAGTGTCCTGTCTTGTCCAAGTAGCCGGTACAGACCCACTGCGCAAGACGGACGAGTGAGCCACGGGGACAAGACGAGCGGGACATTCCCTGCCATCATCAACAACTATGTGTAGCCCTAGCGCACGACGCGCCAGGACGGTGCATTGAAGCCCCTGACAAAGGGAAGTAGATAGCATTTAATCCTAGATCTTGTATAGGATTTGGCTCTCCCCGGGACCACCTGTCGGGCCCCAGGGCCCACCTTGTGACTGCAGAGTCCTTGGACTATAAAAGGACTCAGCAGGCGAACTTCACAGGGGATCGAACAATCAAAGCTCATACACACCCAAGCAAGGCAATTGTAAGTGCATCTAGGTCCCTTGTGGGTTTTGGTGGATTGATGATGAACCATTAAAGTGCTGATGAACTTGGTTGAGCATGAGCGCAGATCCGAAGTACAGAATGGAGCTTTGAAGAAAGACGGCAAAAGGAGAAAAGTTGTGGTGAAGAAGAATAGAAATAGGCTTTTCTATTTTCTCCTTGAGTCGTAGGAAAAACCGAACTATTAAGAGGGACACGACGCGTAGACACTTAGTGAGTCATTCAGATGCTCAACCTCTTAGTAGAAGATTTTAGTAGAGCCCTTGTGGCTTGGGCGGACTTGTCTGACTTGTGGTGTCAAACATGTCCGAATTCCCTCTGTTGGAATTCGGACATGTCTGAATCTGTAAGTCAGACATGTCCGAATTGGCACTGGAAGGGTTCCAGTGAGAGTTCCAGTGAAGTTTCGGACTTGTCCGAACCTGGGGGTCAGACATGTTCGAGATGGATCTGTTCCCAGGGACTAAGGAAAATTTTCTAAGTCCCAGAGAGTCAGACTTGTCCGAGTTCTATCTGCAGAATTTCAGACATGTCCGAGATTGTATGTCAGACATGCCTGAAGTGACTTTGGTCAGACAAGTCTGAAGTGAAAGGCCTGACCTTTGAGGTCAGACATGTCCGACTTTGTGCCAGACATGTCCGAGGTGGCTTTTGGTGCACTATTTAAATTCCAACGGGTAGCCGTATGCTTTATGACATCAGCAATTCGGACAAGTCCGACTTTGCGTCAGACATGTCCGACGCGGGCTGTGTCAAACGGCTCTAATGACTTTTTGGAGTATAAATAGAGGGTGGTTTCGACCCACCAACCATGCCTAACACCCCAAAACAGTTCTGAACGCACATTTGAACTCAAGAACCTCTCTCCACTTGTTCTTCACCTCTAGAGCCCAAATTCGAATTTTGGGAGAGTGAAGAGTGCTTTGTGAGGATTGGGAGAAACGGTTTGTTGAGGGGTTGAGCAACGTGTGATTCGCTAAGTTTCTTCGTGATTGCGTGTTTGTTGCTCTTGGGGTTCTCCCCTAGACGGTTAGGCGTCGCCCCGCGATTTCTTTGTGACCTCTTGTAATCGGGGAGTTTGTAACAATCTTTGTGATAGTGGAAGATCGGGAGTTGGACCTTGTGGCAACTCGTGAGGGGAAGGCTAGAGAAGGCCTGGTCCCTTGTGGACTCCTCAACGGGGACGTAGGATCCTTTGTGGTTCCGAACCTCGGGATAAAATCGTTTGTCTCTTGTTGTTCTTTCGTTCTCGCTAGTTTTGATTCTAGTGTTTTTCCGCGTGCTATCTATCCCTCAGCTTTCTTTCTACTCCATACTTCGTGTAGAACTGCTAGGGATCGATATCTCTCACTAGATCGCTTAAAAATTGGATTTTTGATCTGATCGTGCAGATTATCTCGGACTTATCCGACCCAGGTCAGACTTGTCCGACTTAGGTCAGACAAGTCCGACTAGAAGTCAGACAAGTCCAGCTTCTCTGTTTTCAGAACTCTGATTTAAGTTTAAATTATCGATTATCGCCTATTCACCCCCCCTTTAGGCTGCCTTTCAATTGGTATCAGAGCAGGTTTCTCTGGAAGAGACTAACATCTCGGAGAATCGATGGCGGAAGAAAGGAACAAGGATGATACCTCATATGTCGAGGGTGAAGGCTCAAATGACAAGAACTACGACGTTCTTCTTGATGATCCGAAGGACGATGAAGAGACTCGCCAACTCAAGGCGAAGCTTCGGGAGAAGCTAGGGAAACAACCCAAGATCAACAAAGAGAAGGAGAAGAGGAACAATGACTATACTCAAACTCACTTTGATTATGATCGTCTTCATGCTAACAATCACTATTTGTCTATTCCACTTGGCAAACCTCCTCAATTCGATGGAAATGACTATTCAACGTGGAAACATAATATGAAGATGCATTTAATCTCTTTGAATCCTAGTTTGTGGCAGATTGTGCAAACCAGAGTTCATATGCCAAGGGATGAGGAAGACGTCACTCCACAACAAGCTATCCTACTTCATCGCAATGCTCAAGCCGTGGGAGTCATAACCTCATCTTTGACTCGGGATGAATTCAACCGAGTCGAAGGTTTGGAAGTGGCCAAAGATATCTGGGATACACTCAAGACGGCGCACGAGGGCAATCGAGTCATACGGGAGGCGAAGATTGAGATGATCGAAGGAGAGCTTGGGAGATTTACCATCATGGATGGTGAGTCGCCCCAAGACATGTACAACCGCCTCAAGGTGCTCGTGAACAAGATTCGTGCCTATGGAAGCACTCGATGGACGGACCATGAAGTGGTGAAGAGGATGCTTCGGACATTCATGCCTTGAAACATCGCTCTTTGCTCCTTGATCCGTGAAAGCCCTGACTACACCAAGATGACTCCGGAAGAAGTGCTTGGGAGGATAATCAACAATGAGATGATGGAGAAGGAAGCTATGTTCTACAACGATCTCCAAAAGCTTGCCTCATCAAAGAAGAAAGACATAGCCCTCAAAGCAACTTCCACATCCTACAATGAAGATGCAAGTGATGATGAGAGCATGGACTTCGATGAGGAAGAAGCTTTCTTCATCAACAAGTTTAGAAGGATGATGAGAAGGAAGAAGGGAGGCTATCACCAAGAAGGCAAGAGTAAGGAGAAGCTAAAGAAGAAGACTTGCTACAAGTGTGGTGAACATGGGCACTTCATTGCGGATTGCCCATACAATGAAAGCAAGAAGAAGGAGGGCAAGACCCAAGATAAGAAGCTCTTCAAGAAGAAGAAGCCATCGGGACATGCCCACCTTGGAAGAGAATGGGACTCAAATGAAGACTCATCTTCCGACGATGTAGAGAAGGTGGCAACCATTGCCATCGGAAAGAGCTCAAGTGCAAGCAATCTTTTCCCCAACCTTGATGATTTCAAGTCCACATGTTTCATGGCAAAGGAGGGAAGGAGAAAGGTCAAATCTAAACCCACTCCCTCTATAACTTCCTGTGATGAATTTGATAGTCATAGTGAACTTGAATCCATGCTTAAAGGCTTAAGTAAGAGCGCCATGAGGAAGATGAACTTTTTTATGGATGAAATCTCCGAGAAGGAGGATCTCCTTGAGCGTCAAGAGGACATGCTCATCCAAAAATTGGAGAGATATCAAGAGCTTGAGGAGCTCCTCGAGCGCGAGAGAGAAAGAAGCAATGCATTGGAGCATGACCTTGCCATGAGCAAGGAAGCATGCTCAAATCTTAAGGACAAGACCATTGAGCTCAAGGATGAACTTGTTAACTTGACAAAGGTTAACAAGATTCTAGAGACAAAGGTTGAGTCACTTAAGATCAATGCACCTTCTTCCTCAAAGAGCTCATCTTCTCAAAAGATTTCATCCGAGGAAGTTCACACTTGCATGTGCTCAAGCTTGATCCTAAAACTTAAGGATGAGCTTAACTTGGCACAAAACAAACAAGCACCGAAAGGTGGCATCTTTGACAAGGAGAAGGTGGCCTATGCACGGAGTGCATACACCAATGTGAGACCTCCCCATGTCAAGGATGGTCTTGGTTATTCTCGGGAACGGAGGCAAAATGCCAAAGCCCCCAAGAATAACAGAGACTTGATTGTTATTGTCAAGGAAGGTTCATCCACCCAAGATAAAGGAAAGAACATTGTCTCAACATCTTATATGCCTAAAAATGAACCTCATCCTTTGTTCCATGACTTTGATGCTTCTTATGTTTTATTGAGGAAAAAAATTGGCAAGACTTATGCTAGATATGTTGGGCCACTCCGCAAGAGCCCAAAGCCTTGCGTGTGGGTTCCCAAATGTCTTGTGACTAACATCAAAGGACCCAACTCCGTTTGGGTACCTAAAGGAAAGGCATAACGCTTTTGTAGGCATACTCCTCCGGTGGATCAAATTGGGTTCTTGACAGTGGATGTACTAATCATATGACCGGAGAGAGGAAGATGTTTGTAGAGTACAAGGAGAATGAAGATCCTAGTGAAGGAATCTTCTTTGGGTATAATAGCCAAGGGAAAATCCTTGGCACCGGTAAAATTGCTATCTCCTCAAAACACACTCTTTCTAATGTGATTCACGTTGATTCACTTAATTACAACCTCTTGTCTATTTCTCAATTATGTGATAATGGTTATGATTGTCTTTTCACTAACAACGGTGTGATCGTCTCAAGAAGATGCAACAACTCAATCGCCTTTAAGGGCGTACTCAAGGGAAAGCTTTACCTTGTGGATTTCTCCACGGATAAATCCCAACTTGATACGTGCTTAATGGCGAAAACTAACATGGGATGGCTATGGCACCGAAGGCTAGCCCATGTTGGGATGAGAAAATTGCAAAAACTTCTTAAGGGGGATCATATCCGTGGACTAAAAGATGTTGTCTTTGAGAAAGATAGACCATGTAGCGCATGTCAAGCCGGAAAGCAAGTAGGAGCTCAACATCCGTCCAAGAACATCATGACAACCTCAAGACCATTGGAGCTACTACACATGGACCTATTCGGACCGATTGCCTACATTAGCATTGGCGGTAACAAGTATGGTCTAGTTATTGTTGATGATTTTTCTCGCTTCACGTGGGTATTTTTCTTGCATGACAAAGGTGAAACCCAAGGAGTTCTCAAGAAGTTCTTGAGGAGAGCTCAAAACGAGTTCTCCTTAAGAATCAAGAAGATTAGGAGCGACAATGGGACGGAGTTCAAGAACACTCAAGTTGAAGACTTCCTCAATGAAGAAGGAATCAAGCATGAGTTCTCCGCTCCCTACTCCCCTCAACAAAATGGAGTAGCGGAGAGGAAGAATAGGACTCTAATTGAGATGTCAAGGACGATGCTTGATGAGTACAAGACGTCCGACCGGTTTTGGGCGGAAGCGGTTAACACCGCTTGCCATGCCATAAACCGGTTGTATCTTCATCGACTCTTGAATAAGACCTCATACGAACTCCTAACCGGTAACAAACCCAACATCTCATACTTTCGTGTTTTTGGGAGCAAGTGCTATATTCTCAACAAGAAGCCTAGAAATTCGAAGTTCGCTTCAAAATCTGATGAAGGTTTCTTGCTTGGCTATGACTCAAACACCTACGCCTATCGTGTCTTCAACAAGTCCTCCGGGATTGTTGAAGTAGCACATGACGTAATGTTTGATGAGACTAATGGCTCTCAAGTGGAGCAAGTTGATAAGTGTGTGTTAGATCAAGAGGAGACTCCACAAGAAGCACTTAGGAGAATGGCACTTGGAGATGTGCGACCACATGATCCAAATGATCTTCAAGCAACCAAAGAAGATGCAAATCCCCCACATGAACAAGATCAAGATCCTCAAGATGAGTCTCAACAAGATCAAAATCAAGGAGGAGGCTTGGATCAAGGGGGAGATCAAGAAAATGATCAAGATGAAGACAATGATCGAGAAGCACAACCACCACACCCAAGAGTTCATCAAAGCGTTCAACGGGACCATCCCGTTGACAACATACTTGGAGACATCTCCAAAGGGGTAACTACTCGCTCACGTATGACTAACTTTTGTGAACATTACTCTTTTGTTTCCTCTTTAGAGCCACGAAAAGTAGAATAAGCTCTACAAGACCCGGATTGGGTAATGGCGATGCAAGAAGAGCTCAACAACTTTAAGAGGAACAAGGTGTGGGAACTCGTGAGGAGACCAAATGCAAATGTTGTTGGAACCAAGTGGGTGTTCCGCAACAAACAAGATGAACACGGGGTGGTAACAAGAAACAAGGCAAGACTTGTAGCAAAATGATATGCTCAAGTCGAAGGTTTGGATTTTGATGAAACCTTTGCTCCCGTAGCTAGGCTTGAATCTATTCGCATATTATTGGCCTTTTCTACTCACCATGATTTCAAGTTATATCAAATGGATGTGAAAAGTGCATTCCTCAACGGTCCAATCAAGGAGGAAGTGTATGTGGAGCAACCGCCCGGATTTGAAGATGAAGAGCATCCCGATCACGTCTACAAGTTGTGTAAGGCTCTCTATGGCCTCAAACAAGCACCTAGAGCTTGGTATGAGTGCCTTAGGGATTTTCTCACTGAAAATGGTTTTAAGATTGGGAAAGCCGATTATACTCTCTTCACTAAGCATTTTGATAATGACTTGTTCGTATGCCAAATTTATGTTGATGATATCATATTTGGTTCTACTAACAAGACTTTTTGTGATGAGTTTTCCAAAATCATGACGGAGAGATTTGAGATGTCTATGATGGGGGAGTTGAAGTTTTTCCTAGGTTTCCAAGTAAAGCAACTCAAGGAAGGGACCTTCATATGCCAAACCAAGTACACTCATGACATTCTCAAGAAGTTTGGCATAGAGAAGGCAAAGCCCATCAAGACACCTATGGGAACAAACGGGCATCTAGGACTAAATGAAGAAGGAGCGAGCGTGGACCAAAAGGTATACCGTTCTATGATTGGCTCTTTGCTTTATCTTTGTGCTTCTAGACCCGACAGTATGCTTAGTGTGTGCATGTGTGCTCGATTCCAAGCCACTCCTAAAGAGTGTCACTTGACAGCGGTTAAGAGGATCCTTAGGTATTTAGTTCACACTCCTAATCTAGGTCTTTGGTACCCTAAAGGATCCAAGTTTGATCTCGTCGGTTATTCTGATGCAGATTATGCGGGCTGTAGGGTAGATAGGAAGAGCACATCCGGGACATGCCAATTCCTTGGTAGGTCCTTGGTTGCGTGGTCTTCCAAGAAACAAAACTCCATTGCCCTTTCCACAGCTGAAGCGGAGTACATTGCAGCCGGAAGTTGTTGTGCGCAGCTTCTTTGGATGCGACAAACTCTTAGGGATTATGGTTACAATCTGAGCCATATTCCTCTCCTATGTGATAATGAGAGTGCCATCAAGATTTCTCACAACCCCGTCGAGCATTCTAGAACCAAACACATAGACATCTGTCACCATTTTCTGCGAGATCACTCTATCAAGGGAGATATCGTTATCTCTCATGTTAGAAGTGAGAAGCAATTGGCGGATATCTTCACCAAACCCCTTGATGAGAGACGCTTTTGTGACCTAAGGAGTGAGCTAAATATCTTGGATTCTCGAAACATTGCTTGAGTCGTGCACATCTGATTGCTATTAGTTTTCAACTTCAAAATGTTGTATGTTTTTCGAAAATCTCATCTATTTTTCTTGAAAACTATGTTCTAAACTTCTCTTTGGTGAAAATGATCATAGTTTGAGTGTTGGTTGCTTACTGATCATTTTTGTCAAAGATATTTGCAAAAACTTGTCCAAAATGTCCATATATACCTATATTTAGATCCCCAAGTGTTTGCACATTGCATACACTCAGGGGGAGTCGGACAAGTCTACAAAAGTTACACATGTCCGAAGTGGGTTTTAAGTCTGCAGAGAGAATTCGGACTTGTCCGAAGTACAAATTTGGACATGTCCGACGTGGGAAGTCCGAACCCCTCCAAAGAGGCCGATGGTTTCCTTTCCTTCTCTCTCTCCTCACTTCAAACCCTAATCTCCATCTCTCTCAAACCTCCCAAGGCGATCCACATTGCTTTTGAGGCTCTTGTGAGGAGTTCTTGAGGGAAAATCTCCCTCGAAGTTGGAGGATTCACATCCCCTTCGGAGTTCTCAATCTTTTCTCCATCCGAAGGTATTTTCCGCTTCTTTCCTCTCAATTCTAAATCTAGTGGCAAGTTTGCAAATTTATGCCGTTGAAATTGTTCCTAGGCATGTTTACAACCTTGGTGCAAAATTTGGTCGGTAGAAAAATTGATTTGCTTAGTTTCCTTAGCAATTAGGGTTAGTTCTGTACAGGTCGGACAAGTCTGACTCTGAAATTCGGACATGTCCAAAATTTCTGAGTCAGACAAGTCTGACTTTCCAGTCAGACATGTCCGATCCTGTATAACTCTGAGACCTAATTTCTATCGAAACTATCAAGTTAGTTGCTCTATCTCTCTTGCTTTGACTCTTACCTATCCTCGTATCTCTTCTTCAGCTATGGTTCACGACAAAAGAGGCAAGGAGCCCGCGGGTCTCGATTCTTCGGCTCAACCATCAAAGCGACCAAAGAAGGTGGTTGCCAAGTGACCCGCGAGTGGTCAGCTCACCATTCACAGTGGTCAGGGGGTAGCTCGAGCTCCCAAGGGCAGCAAGAGATCGGACCGTTGGTCGTGCACTCTCCAGTTGGTGACACTCGACGCACGGCCGACAGGGTAAACTACCGGAGAAACATCCACGACACCATGCACATGAGAGATGTGCGGTGTTATGACATGCCAAGGGAGAGCAAGGATCCCCGTTTCTGGTGCTTCTTCCACATGGATTACTACCGGTCAGTCCTCACGACCAAGAAGAACCCAGTCACGGAGATGCAATGGGTTGATTGGAAGGCTGCTTTGAAGAAGAAGGACTCCTATCTTCTCTTCAAGGGGGTGCTCGAAGCTTGCGAGCACCACGGAGTCAGCGAGATCATGGGTCTCCAATACCCATGGAACAAGGAAGTCATCCTCCAATTTTATGCAACTGTGTTCTATTGGGTTGACAAGCACGGCTTCACCTGGATGACCAATGGGGTGAAGTACGAAGTCAGCTATGAGGAGTTTGCCCGCATTCTCGGGATGGAGGACAGTCTACAGCACTCACTGAAGATCCATGAGATGGATATAGTGAACCTCCTGGAGATGGAGAGTTTCTATGAGGATGGGTATCCAGCCGACCCTCTCATATCCACGGCCTCAAGCCATTCCATGCCGTGGTGAACCGTCTGATAAGAAAGACCCTCTCGACCAAGGATGGGGATGCCAACAGGATCAATCACAACAGCAGAAATCTGATCCAGCTCTTGGCAGGGGAGCATCAATTCAACGCCTTTGACTATATCTACGAGGAGATTTACCTCGCCTCAGAGACACCGGCTAGGTCTTGCTGCTACGCCCCGTACTTAATGAAGCTCATTGAGACGGTGTCCGGGAAGAAGTTTGTGAAGGATGTGCCTGACAGGCGCCTTGTGCCTCAGAAGCCTTCCAAGCTTCACCGCCCGATTCGAGCAGCTGCACCGGCACCGGCACCAGCAGAGGGAGGACCCAGCTCCTCGAGGAGGAAGTCTGCTCAGCCTCCCAGTTCAGCCTCCGTGCCCCAGCAGCAACCTTCTTGCTCCTCAGGACTGCTCAAGATCCTGAAGTCGATCTTCACCGTCTGCCGGTCGACTCAGCGCTTGGCAAAGAGGAACCAGAGGGACCTCGCAGCCATCAGGGAGCACCTCCAGCTTCCTCCAGTCATCGACGCCAGCTCAGACGAGGAGCCACCGGAGTTTCCGGAGCTCACCGAGGCGGAGATGGCGTTCTTCACCGGCACCAATGCCTTTTCCTCAGCACCTCCTGCTGCTCACGGTGACTCCGGCGAGGAGAGCGACTACGAAGAGGAGAGCGGCGATGATTACAGTGACGACGACGAGGACGACACCGAGTATACTAGGTCTTAGTGTCCACTTTTCTCCTTTTTGGTGCCTTGATGCCAAAGGGGGAGAAGTATTAGACTCTAGTGCTTTTTCTTGGACATGGACATGTATCTAGTCGTATTTTCTATTGTCGTGTGTGTCTTGTACTTATTTGTTACTTGTTTATGACTGTTAATTCTTAATGATGTTTGTTGATGCCTTATGATAATCATTGTGATGCTTCATTGATCTCGTGTGCATTTCTTCACATTTATCACGTTGTTGCACACACACGAGCATATAGGCACCCCACGACGATTGAGTGTATATGAGTTGCTTTTATTGTTATTCCAAAATCTCATATACACTTGAGACTCAAAACTTCTATCAAATATTATTTTTGTCAAAGACTTTAGTTGGTTGTCATCAATCACCAAAAAGGGGGAGATTGTAAGTGCATCTAGGTCCCTTGTGGGTTTTGGTGGATTGATGATGAACCATTAAAGTGCTGATGAACTTGGTTGAGCATGAGCACAAATTCGAAGTACGGAATGGAGCTTTGAAGAAAGACGGCAAAAGGAGAAAAGTTGTGGTGAAGAAGAATATAAATAGGGTTTTCTATTTTCTCCTTGAGTCGTAGGAAAAACCGAACTATTAAGAGGGACACGACGCGTAGACACTTAGTGATTCATTCGGGTGCTCAACCTCTTAGTAGAAGATTTTAGTAGAGCCCTTGTGGCTTGGGCGGACTTGTCTGGCTTGTGGTGTTAGACATGTCCGAATTCCCTCTGTTGGAATTCGGACATGTCCGAATCTGTAAGTCAGACATGTCCGAATTGGCACTGGAAGGGTTCCAGTGAGAGTTCCAGTGAAGTTTCGGACTTGTCCGAACCTGGGTGTCAGACATGTTCGAGATGGATCTGTTCCCAGGGACTAAGGAAAATTTTCTAAGTCCCAGAGAGTCAGACTTGTCCGAGTTCTATCTGCAGAATTTCAGACATGTCCGAGATTGTATGTCAGACATGTCTGAAGTGACTTTGGTCAGACAAGTCTGAAGTGAAAGGCCTGACCTTTGAGGTCAGACATGTCCGACTTTGTGTCAGACATGTCTGAGGTGGCTTTTGGTGCACTATTTAAATTCCAACGGGTAGCCGTATGCTTTACGACATCAGCAATTCGGACAAGTCCGACTTTGCGTCAGACATGTCCGACACGGGCTGTGTCAAACGGCTCTAATGACTTTTTGGAGTATAAATAGAGGGTGGTTTCGACCCACCAACCATGCCTAACACCCCAAAACAGTTCTGAACGCCCATTTGAACTCAAGAACCTCTCTCTACTTGTTCTTCACCTCTAGAGCCCAAATTCGAATTTTGGGAGATTGAAGAGTGCTTTGTGAGGATTGGGAGAAACGGTTTGTTGAGGGGTTGAGCAACGTGTGATTCGCTAAGTTTCTTCGTGATTGCGTGTTTGTTGCTCTTGGGGTTCTCCCCTAGACGGTTAGGCGTCGCCCCGCGATTTCTTTGTGATCTCTTGTAATTGGGGAGTTTGTAACAATCTTTGTGATAGTGGAAGATCGGGAGTTGGCCCTTGTGGCAACTCGTGAGGGGGAGGCTAGAGAAGGCCTGGTCCCTTGTGGACTCATCAACGGGGACGTAGGATCCTTTGTGGTTCCGAACCTCGGGATAAAATCGTTTGTCTCTTGTTGTTCTTTCGTTCTCGCTAGTTTTGATTCTAGTGTTTTTCCGCGTGCTATCTCTCCCTCAGCTTTCTTTCTACTCCATACTTCGTTTAGAACTGCTAGGGATCGATATCTCTCACTAGATCGCTTAAAAATTGGATTTTTGATCTGATCATGCAGATTATCTCGGACTTATCCGACCCAGGTCAGACTTGTCTGACTTAGGTCAGACAAGTCCGACTAGAAGTCAGACAAGTCCGACTTCTCTGTTTTCAGAACTCTGATTTAAGTTAAAATTATCGATTATCGCCTATTCACCCCCCTCTAGGCCGCCTTTCAGCAATACACAAACACTCCCGTGGACGTAGGGTGTTACGCTCCGGCGGCCCGAACCACGTAAACCCTCTGTGTTCACCATCTCGCTGCGCTCAATCTCCTGGGACTAGCCCTTGTGAATCCAAAGAACCTTCGCGGGCTGCTCTCTAGGCAGGTCCGAGGAAGTGTCGTTTAAGACCTTCGACAACTGCCATGCCATTTGGTCTCAAAAATGCTGCTTCAACATTTGTATGAGCTATGTACAAAACTTTTGGAGAGATTATCAGAGACGTAGTGGAAGTGTACGTAGATGACATTGTCGTCAAGATCAAGAACAAGGAGTCATTCCTTGACACCTTGCAAGCTGTCTTCGACAAGTTGCGAATCACACGCACGAAGCTGAACCTGGACAAGTGTGTCTTTGGGGTTAGCTTCGGAAAGCTTCTTGGATTCTTGGTGAACCACCGAGGAATAGAAGCGAATCCGGCGAAGATTAAAGCTATTGAAGACATGTGACCACCAGCTCACATCAAGGATGTCCAGAAGCTGACTGGATGCTTAGCTACCCTGAGCCAGTTCATCTCAAGATTGGCGGAATGGGCGCTACCCTTGTTCAAATTGTTGAGGAAGTACAGACCATTCCAATGGTCTGAAGAAGCAGAAAAGACTTTTCAAGAGCTAAAGCAGCTCCTCACCACTCTACCAACTTTGGTAGCTCCGAATCCTGGTGAGCCACTTCAACTTTACATTTCAGCAACTGACGAAGTTGTCAGCATGGTCCTGGTTGCGGAAAGACTAGAACCATATCCACTTTAGGAGTCTAGACCCCTCCGGGAGGGTCTGGAGCTACCTGAAGGCGAGTCTGGGTCCCAGCTCCCAGACCTGGATCCTCAAGGCAAGACACTGAAGGATCAACCTCCTTCAAGTGGAGGAGTCACTGTTACTGAACAAGAAGATTCGGACCCCTCCGGGAAGGTCCGGGTCACTTCAGAAGAAGCTCCGGGTTCTTCAAGCAAGAACCTGGAGGTCCCCGAAGAAGGTCCGAACCCCTCCGGGAGGGTCCGGGTTGATGAGGAGGAAGCTCCGGGCCCCTCCGGGTGGGTCCGGACAGTCCAGCGCCCAGTGTACTTCATCACTGAAGTACTCCATGATGCCAAGACTCGGTACCTAGAGGTGCATAAGCTGCTCTACGCAATTCTCATTGCCTCTAGGAAGCTTCACACTACTTCCAAGCTCACAAGATTTCAGTGGTAACCTCTTGTCCACTACGTGCAATCTTACATAACCCCAACTCTACTGGGAACATTGCAAAGTGGGCAGCGAAATTGGCCGAGTTCGATCTTGAATTCGTCCCAAGACAAGCGATCAAGAGTCAAGCATTGGTGGACTTCGTGGCAAAACGGACCCCCTCTCCATCAAATCCTGGGGACCCTAGTGAGCAGAAGCTAGAACCCAAGGTTCCGATCTTCACCGAGCCTCACTAGACTCTCTACTTCGACAGCTCCGTGCAGAAGCAGGGAGCCGGAGCTGGAGTCCTTCTCCTCGCTCCGATCGGGGAGAAGGTCAAATACATGGTTCACCTTGACTCCAAGGCGACCAACAACATGGCGGAGTATGAAGCACTAATCTATGGGCTCAAGGTGGCACTATCCTATGGTGTCAAGCAGCTGTTGGTAAAGGGTGATTCGCAACTCGTCATAAAACAAGTCAAAGGTGAATGCTGCTGCAACAACCCTCAACTAGCTGCATACCTACTTGAAGTCCAGAAGCTTTAGAAGGACTTCAACGTCCTGGATGTTTGCCATGTCCAGCGTCTCAACAATGTTGAAGCTGACGAACTCTCGACGAAAGCTTCAACCGGAGCTTCGGCTCTCGATAGAACCTTCGTCCGGATATTGTCAAGACCAACAGCTCAGCCTGCCAAACTGAGCAAAGGGGGCGAGACCAACACCTCGAAGCTGACGGTCCCGATGGCCCTGTTACCATGGCATCCATCAAGGGTCGTAGGTGCTGCAGGAAGCTCCGAGCAACCCAACACGCAAGACTCAAATGCTCAAGTTAGCTCTGATGCATGGATCTTGGAGATCTGGAGCTACTTGAAAGACAATTTCCATCCTGAAGACAATGCATCCGCTGACCGGATAGTCAGATTGGCTAAAAGATACACACTGGTAGAAGGGGATCTCTACTGGCGTGGTGCCAACGGCGTCCTAATGCGGTGCATTACAACCGAAGAAGGTCGCGAGCTCCTTGCGGATATCCATGGAGGCGAGTGTGGGAACCACGCGTCTTCCTACACGTTGGTCGGTAAAGCCTTCCGGCATGGTTTTTACTGGCCTACATCACTCTAGGATGCAACCGAGCTAGTGAAGAAATGCGAAGCATGCCAATTCCATGCAAAACAAATTCACACACCAGCTCAACCTCTACAAATGATACCTCCTACATGACCATTCGCTGTGTGGGGGATGGATATCTTGGGACCTTTCCGAAGAGCCATCGGAGGTTACAAGTTCCTGTATGTCGCCATCAACAAGTTCACCAAGTGGCCGGAAGCAACTCCAGTTGTGACAATAAACAAGCAATCAGCTATCAACTTCTTGCAGTTCGTAGTATGCAAATTTGGAGTCCCAAACAATATCATAACTGATAATGGGACCCAATTCACAAGCTCTGCATTCCAAGGATATTGTGAAGACCTCGGCATTCAAGTCAGCTACACCTCAGTAGCTCACCCGGCAAGTAATGGCCAAGATGAGAGAGCAAATGCAGAAATCCTAAAAGGACTCAAGACGCGCAAATATGAGCACCTGAAAAAACATGGAGCCAACTGGATTGAAGAGCTTCCGCCCACCTTGTGGGCAAACAGGACAACTCCAAACCGGTCAACTGGAGAGACACCCTTCTTCTTGGTGTACGGAGCTAAAGCAGTCCTTCCTCCAGAAATCACCTTGGGGTCGCTTCGGGTCTGGACCTTCGATGATGCCACGCAGGACCAGCTCTGGCGTGAAGACCTTGACCTCGTTGAAGAGGGAAGGTGCCGAGCAGCTGTTCGGAATGCCCGATACCACCAAGCTCTTTGGCGCTATCACCAAAGGCATGTTCGCAGCCGACAACTCAAGGAAGGCGATCTGGTGCTACGGAGAATACAAACTCGAGAAGGGTTAAACAAACTTTCCCCCAGTTGGGAAGGACCCTTTCGAGTGATTAAAGTATCTCATCCCGGATGCGTTCGCTTGGCAACCGAGGATGGGACACTGCTCTCTAATCCTTGGAACATTGAGCACCTCCGTAAGTTCTACGCTTAATATCACGGAGGTGAGTCTGTAATTACATCTGATGTATGTTATAGCGTCATTTTACAGAGTCGGGTAGCTCCTCCGAGAGAACAGCTGGACCTTTTCCAGAAGGTCTGTAAAGTTCAGACAACACTTGTCACAGTCTCAGAACTAAAAGTGTAGCTAGCTACCGTGGGTCAAACGAGAAACTAAACACACTTAGCCTGGTTCCGTACCCTAAGAGTGTACTTGTTTCCCCTGTACCCCGAACCTATAATGAAAGACATCATTGTGCGAAAACAGACTCCACGTGCATTTATTTTGTACAGGCTCAATATTTTTTATTTTTCTCTTTCTTGTCTATAACCAAGTTGTGCAATTCTCAAGAAACTTTAGCTCGAGTAATTCATGTATAATTCAAGTTGTATTGTTAATTCTTCCGGTCTAAACATTGTTGAATGACCTACTCGTCTGAATGCTGCCAAGCCAATCTAGGTCCGGAGTGTGCTATCGACTTAGCCTGGTCCTGCACCCTAAGTAGGCCACTCTACCTACACCCTGGCAGGCCGAAGTAAGGCGAGTCCAGAAATGATCGGACCTGGAGAAAACAAGCCAAAGCACTTGATTGTTGTCGGTACCCTAAAAACCGTACAACCCCTGAGGTTACAAAGATTTCGAGGGAAGGCCGTATACACGGATTGAAGACCCTCGGAGGCCCACTTGTCAGACATGACCGGACCTGCTTCTCCAACATGGTTAATCCCTAGGTCGCCACGTGTACTGCCAAACCGGAGCTACCGCCCACAAGGGGGAAGCTCCGGACCAAGTACCGAAATGGCACCTCCGGACTTAACCCCTGACCGAGAGAAGATCCGGACCTGACACGTGTCAGAAAGCTCCGGAGCTACCTGCTTCCCACAGCAAGCTCCGGAGCTGCCACGTGTCCAAACGTCGGAGCTGGCAGCCTCTAACCTCCGGAAGACCTTCTAACGGCTCCGGATCTTCAAAGGAGAGCCAAGGACTTCAAGACCCGATTAAATGTCATTAATGCCATATTAATGACACTTAAACGGACAATCTTAACACCCGTAACGGCACTGTCGGAGTCCGTTACAGGATTATTAACAACAATTAATAGTGTATCAATACTAGTAACCACCGGGGCCACATGTCGAGCCAGGCCAGCTTGTAACGGCCTGTCCTTGTACTATAAAAGGACAGGCCGACGATACACTCGACACATACACAAACGTGGAGATCATACGTGACAAACTAATACAACACCAACACACCCGTGGAGTAGGGTATTACGCTCAGGCGGCCCGAACCACGTAAATCCTAGTGTCTCCTGTGTTAAATCGCAATTCACCTTCCCGAGTCTTCGCGCGCCCACACCGAACCACAAACTCCTTCAACACTTTAGCAGTGTCAGGAGATCTGCCGACTCCAACAGTCGACAGTTGGCGCGCCAGGAAGGGGCGCCTGAGATTTTCGAGAATGGTGAACTCCGCGGCTGGATCATCCAACGGTCAACCTGCTGCTCAGGCTGTTGGGGGCAATCCCTCCAACAGACAGCCACCAGCAGGAGCCTCGGCACCAGCAGGAGCCACACTCCCACCACCACCATCTTCTCCAGCAAATCGTGCTGGGCAACGTGATGGTGCGCTGGCGTCACTTACTGCGTCAGCAAGTCATGACAACCCGGAACACGCGCTCCATGCAGCGCGTGCTCTTCTCCAACGACCACCACCTCCGGATGCATCTCAAGATGCAATGGAGCAGTGGAGGGCCGATGTGGAGCATTTGGTCACAGCAGCGGCCGAACGCCTCAACAACCAGGGTCCTCCTCCTTCAGGACGGGCCCCGTCGCAGCGGCGGACTTTGTCTGGAAGACTTGGTCCGCACGTCTCCAACAACAGGAAACGATCTGCGTCACAGCAGGTGACGTCTTTGCCCTCTGGGGCACGACGCACCCATACGGTATCCAAGCTTTCGACTCATGACCTCCGGGCGGAGCTTGATCGCCGATACCGCCAGCAAGATGGCCGTGTCCATATTGAGCGAGCTCGTGAAAGACGGGAAGCTCAGGACCTTTCTACTCTGGAAGGAGTAGGAGGAGGCTGTTCAGCCCTAGCCATGCACCTGCGCATGGTTAGATGGCCACAGAAGTTCCGGCCACACCTGCCAGAAAAATTCGACGGGACTGTCAACCCCGCCGAATTCCTTCAGATATACTCCACTGCAATCTTGGCAGCTGGAGGAAACGAGGCTGTAATGGCCAATTACTTTCCCGTGGCCTTAACCGGGACCGCCAGGTCCTGGTTTATGAGCCTTCCACCCAATTCTATCAACAGTTGGGAGGAGCAGTGCCGTCAGTTCACTACCAACTTCGGGAGTTCATACACCCGACCAGGCACTGAACTGGACCTTTTTGCGGTCATGCAAAAAGGGGGAGAATCTTTGCGGTCCTTCATCTAGAGGTTCTCTCAGATATGCAACACAATCCCTTCTATCTCAAGCGCTTCTGTCATTGTGGCATTCAGACAGGGCTTACGGGACATGAAGATGTTGGAGAAGCTGGCGATCAAAGAGATCACCAGCGTCACATAACTCTTCAGCCTGGCAGACAAATGTGCCAGAGCTGCGGAGGGCTGTGAAATGCAGTCCAAACCAGCCTCGGAGGATCACAAGAAATCCTCCAAAGAAGAAGCCGCTACCTCCTGAGGTGGCAAGAAGAAAAAGAAGGCCAACGGCAAGAAGAAGCCGTCAGCCAGCACATCCAACGTTGCAGCTGCTGCAACTCCTGGTGGCCGGGGGCCACGCCCCGAGAAGCGACCTCGACCGTCTTCCGAAGACGGCGGCAAACCAAGAGTGTGGTGTCCCATTCACAAAACGGGCAGCCACGGTTTGGAAGACTGTCGAGAGGTCCAAAACCTTGTCGAGCGTTACAGCAAGCGCCAGGAAGGGTCTCCTTTCCGACAGAGGGAAGGAAAACAGAAGGTCGACGAAGCTCCAGCTGAAGAGGAGTTAGGGTTTCAGGACCCCAAAAAGGTCTTGAAGGCCGTCTACACCTCCGTCGACGATGACTCTGACGTCTCTGACAACGAGCGTCGGAAAACCATGAACACCATTTTTGGTGGATCATGGGATATCACCTCCCGTCGCGTCATCAAGACTATGCGGCGGGATATGGCCGCTGTAGCTCTTACAGCTAGACCGGAGCCACATCGAAAGTGGATGGACACATCCATCACTTTTGATGCTTCGGACTGTCCTCGAAGCATGGTCGGAGCTAGACAGTTACCTTTGATGGTATCTCCCACCATCAATAACATCCAGCTCCATCATGTTATGGAGGACGGAGGTCCGGGGCTGAACCTCATAAGCTTTGAAGCTTTTACCAAGCTTCAGCTCCGACCTTCGGATCTCGAGCCCTCTCGACCTTTCTCCGGAGTAGGTTCGGGGGCCATTACCCCACTTGGAGCTATAACTATCCCCGTTACCTTCGGGACACAGGAGAAGTATCGCACCAAGAAGTTGGTCTTCGACGTCGCTCAGATCAACTTACCATTCAATGCCATCTTGGGTAGACCTGCCCTATACAAATTTATGGCAGCTGCTCATTATGGATACCTGGTGTTGAAGATGCCAACACCAGTAGGCGTTCTCCAGATCTGCGGAGATCGCACCGCTGGAGTAACTGCTCTGGAGGAGCTCCATGCACTCACCACGGCGCAAGAGGAGGACTCCAGATAGGAGCAAGCTCCGAAACCCCCGAGCATTCGTCAACGAGGCTCAACCTCTGCACCCCGTGTGCAGCCAAGCGGCGACACCGACATTCCCGTCAAATTCGTCCAAATTGGTTCCGATGCCGCTCAAACCACCCGTATATCGGGAGGGTTGAACGACAAATAGGAACTCACGCTCATCACTTTCCTCCGGGCTAATGTTGACGTGTTTGCCTGGCAACCGTCACAAATGCCTGGGATCACCAGGGAAGTGATTGAGCACAATATGAAGATTTACCCCGATGCTCGGCCTGTGCATCAGAAGCCTCGGAAGCAATCCGTAGAGCGGCAGAACTTCATCTGACAAGAAGTGAAGAAGTTGCTCGAAGCCGGATTCATCCGAGAAGTCTTCCATCCAAAATGGCTGGCGAACCCAGTCGTTGTGCCCAAGGCCGGCGGGAAGCTTCGGATGTGCATCGACTACACCACACTGAATAAGGCATGTCCAAAAGATCCATTCCCATTACCCAGAATAGATCAGATAGTGGATTCCACCTCCGGGTGTGAGTTACTGTGTTTCCTAGACGCATATTCTAGGTATGATCAAATCAGGATGTCTAGGGAGGATGAAGAGCATACTTCATTCATCACAGTAGATGGATTGTATTGTTACACAGCCATGCCATTTGGTCTCAAGAATGCAGCTTCAACTTTTGTACGAGATATGTACAAAACTTTTGAAGAACTCATCAGAGACATAGTGGAAGTGTACGTCGATGACATCGTGGTCAAGGTCAAGAACAAGGAGTCCCTCTTGGACACCTTGCAGGCTTTCTTCGACAAGCTGCGGGCCACCCGCACGAAGCTAAACCCAGACAAGTGTGTCTTCGGGGTTAGCTCCGGAAAACTTCTTGGTTTCCTGGTAAGTCACCGGGGCATAGAGGCTAATCCGGCGAATATAAAAGCCATTGAAGACAAGCGGCCACCAACCCGCATCAAAGACGTCCAAAAGTTAACTGGGTGTCTAGCAGCCCTCAGCTGGTTCATATCAAGACTGGCGGAACTGGCACTTCCTTTCTTCAAGTTGTTGAGGAAGTCCGGACCATTCCAATGGTCCGAAGAAGCAGAGAAGGCATTCCAGGAGCTGAAACAGTTCCTCACCACCCTACCAATTCTGGTAGCTCCAAACCCTGGTGAGCCTTTGTTGCTTTACATTTCAGCTACTGACGAAGTTGTCAGTATGGTTCTGGTTGTGGAGAGACTAGAACTACCACATACTCGGGAATCCAGACCCCTTCAGGAGGGTCCGGAGGTCCCTGAAAGTGAGTCTGGGTCCCAGCTCCCAGACTCAAATCCACAAGAAGTCACTTCAGAAGACCCAGACCCCTCTGAGAGGGTCCAGGTCATTTCTGAAGAAGCTCTGGGTTCCTCCAGCCAGAACTCGGAGGTCCCCGAAGAGAATCTGGACTCCTCCGACAGGGTCCGGATCAATAGAGAGGAAGCTCCGGACCCCTCCGGGAGGGTCTGGACCATTCAACGCCCGGTATACTTCATCAGTGAAGTATTACATGATGCCAAGACTCGATACCTAGAGGTGCATAAGCTGCTTTATGCAGTTCTTATTGCCTCCAGGAAGCTCCGACACTACTTCCAAGCTCACAAAGTCTCGGTGGTGACCTCCTATCCACTTCGCGCGATCTTGCATAATTCCAATTCAACTGGGAATATTGCAAAGTGGGTAGCGGAATTGGCTGAATTCGATCTTGAATTCATTCCGAGGCAAGCAATCAAGAGTCAAGCGTTGGCAGATTTCGTGGCGGAATGGACTCCCTCTCCATCAAACCCTGGGGGCCCCAGCGAGCAGAAGACGGAGCATCAAGTTCCAACCTTCACCGAGCCTCACTGGACCCTTTACTTCGATGGCTCCATGCAGAAGCAGGGGGCCGGAGCTGGAATCCTTCTCCTTGCACGGACTGGGGAGAAGGTAAAATACATGGTACACCTTGACTTCAAGGCAACCAACAACATGGCGGAGTATGAAGCACTCATCTACGGACTAAAGGTGGCACTGTCATACGGTGTCAAGCAACTGCTGGTCAAAGGAGATTCACAGCTCATCATCAAGCAGGTGAAGGGTGAATGCTCCTGCAATAATCTCCAGCTAGCTGCTTACCTCCTTGAAGTCCAGAGGCTTCAGAAGGACTTTGAAGTCCTAGACCTCCACCATGTTCAGCGTGCCCACAACGCTGAAGCTGACGAACTCTCGACTAAAGCGTCAACCGGAGCTCCGGCTCCTGACGGAATTTTGTCCGGAGGTTGTCAAAACCCACAGTTCAGCCTGCCGAACTGAACGAAGGGGGCAAGATCAGCATCCCAAAGCTGATGGTCCCGATGGCCCTGTTACCATGGCAGCCATCAAGGGTCGTAGGTGCTGCCGGAAGCTTCGAGCAACCCAGCACGCAAGACTCAAATTCTCAAGTCAGTTCCGATGCATGGATCTCGGAGATCCGGAACTACTTGAAAGACAACATCCTTCCTGACGATGATGTATCCGCTGACCGGGTAGTCAGATTGGCTAAAAGATACACGCTGGTAGAAGGGGATCTCTACCGGCGCGGTGCCAACGGCATCCTAATGCGGTGCATCACAAGGGAAGAAGGCTGCGAGCTCCTCGCATAAATCCATGGAGGCGAGTGTGGGAACCACGCATCTTCCCGCACGCTGGTCGGAAAAGCCTTTCGGCATGGCTTCTACTGGCCTACAGCGCTCCAGGATGCCACTGAGCTGGTGAAGAAATGCGAAGCATGCCAATTTCATGCAAAGCAAATTCATACACCTGCTCAGCCCTTACAAATGATACCTCCTACATGGCCCTTTGCTGTGTGGGGGATGGACATCTTGGGACCCTTCCCAAGAGCCGTCGGAGGTTACAAGTTCCTGTACGTCGCCATTGACAAGTTCACCAAGTGACCGGAAGCAACTCCAGTTGTGACGATCAACAAGCAATCTGCTATCAACTTTCTGCAATCCATTGTAAGCAGATTCGGAGTCCCAAACAAGATCATCACTGATAATGGGACTCAATTCACAAGCTCCGCATTCCAAGGGTATTGCAAAGACCTCGGCATACAGGTTTGCTACGCTTCCGTAGCTCATCCCGCCAGCAATGGCCAAGCCGAGAGAGCAAATGCAGAAATCCTTAAAGGACTCAAAACGTGCACCTATGAGCGCTTGAAAAAGCACGGAGCCAATTGGATCGAAGAGCTTCCGCCCACTCTATGGGCCAACAGGACTTCTCCAAACCGGTCAACCGGAGAAACACCCTTCTTTCTGGTGTACGGAGCTGAAGCAATCCTTCCTCCGGAAATCACCTTGGGTTCGCTCCGGGTCCGGACCTTCGACGAAGCCGCGCAGGACCAGCTCCGGCGCGAAGACCTAGACCTCCTCAAGGAGGGAAGGTGCCAAGCAGCTGTTCGGAATGCCCGATATCGCCAAGCTCTACGGCGTTATCACCAGCGGCATGTACACAACCGACACCTCGAGGAAGGCGATCTGGTGCTACGGAGAATACTATCCAGAGAAGGGTTAAACAAACTCTCCCCCGGCTGGGAGGGGCCCTTTCGAGTGATCAAAGTATCCCGTCCCGGAAGCGTTCGCTTGGCTACTGAGGATGGGACACCTCTCCCAAATCCTTGGAACATCGAGCACTTCCGTAAGTTCTACACTTAATACCACGGGGGTGAGTCTTGAGTAACTTGAGATGTATGTTATAGAGTCATTGTACAGAGTCGGGTAGTTCCTCCGGGAGAGCAGCCGGACCTTTCCCGAAAGGTCCGCAAAGCTCATGCAACACTTGTCATAGTCTCCGGACTAAAAGTGTGGCTAACTACCCTGGGTCAAACGAGAAACCAAGCACACTTAGCCTGGTTCCGTACCCTAAGAGTGTACTTGTTTCCCCTGTACCCCGGACCTATAATGAAAGACATCTTCATGTGAAATAGACTCCACGTGCATTCATTTTGTGCAGGCTCGACATTTTTATTTTTCTCTTTCTTGTCTATAACAGAGACGTGCAATTCTTAAGAAATTTTAGTTTGACCGGTTTATATACGATTCGAGTTGAATTGTCAGATCTCTTGGATTTAAATATCGTTTATGGCCAACTCGCCTGAAAGCCGCCAAGCCAATCTAGGGCCGGAGTGCGCTATCGACTTAGCCTGGTCAAGCACCCTAAGTACGCCACTCTACCTACACCCCGGCAGGCCAAAGTAAGGTGGGTCCATGGACAATTGGATCTAAGAGAAAAGACAACACATCCAGTTGTATTTAAAATCGCGTTCAACTTAAAATTTTCTTGAGAATCGTAAGCCGCGACGAAATTATAGACAAGGAACGAATTTTACTATTTTTCTTGGCTTAAGTGTGCAGGAAAAATAAACTCTACGTTGATGGAGAAAAGCCGGAGCTAACCAAGCTCCGACTCCCCCAAGGGGGTCAATTGTCGGCGCTGAGTAAAAGATGGTGAGAAGACCCCATAAATGGAGTCTGTTGCCAACAAACCAAGTGTTGGCAAAGGTCACTGCCGGAGCTACTAAGCTCCGACACCTTGGAGGACTAACTATCGACGCTCTACGTGTTGATAGAGGCAATTGCCGGAGCTACTAAGCTCCAGTGATGGACAGTGCCGGAGCTTCTAAGCTCCGACAACTTCAGGGGACCTTCACTATCAAAGACTTCGGACCTAAATTCTACAAGTTTGAAGCAAATTCGTCTTCAACAAAACTCAATATCCTTTTGGTACATGTTCACAATCAAATTTTGTACATCTACCAGGGGGCCAAGTGAAGACAAAGATGTTGAAGACAAAAAATGAAATTCGCAAAAATTTGGGGATTTCATTCATCTGGAGACAGGAGATTACATCTGGAGACAAGAGATTACAAAATTGAAGAAGAAGAAGAGAAAATACAAGTGAGAGCTAAAGAGATGGTCCTAGACCCTATGGAAGAACTCGGCGACCTTCTAGGCGACCTCCGATACGCTGGCTCGGGTAGCTTCGCCTTCTCCTTCGACGGGGCCTTCAAGCACCGGGTCCAGAGGAAATTGAGGGTTCCAGCTGGTGTAGCATGTCAGCACATATTCTGTGACGTTCCTCGCCAGGGATTGCCCCTCGACCTCCAGTTGGTCCACGATGACGTCGCCCACCTTGGAGAGCTTGCTGCCTGCTGCGCTCAACGCTTGCAGCGCAAGGTCCGGCTCCGGCTCTGGATCATCCGGGCGCACGGGGCTGAAACCCATCGGCGTCAGCGCATCATTGGCCTTGCCCAGGAACTCCCAAATCTGCAGGGAGTCCGCCGTCCTCAGGCTCTTCACCTCTTCCAAGGATCTCTTGGCCGCCGTCAGTTCGGAATTCTCACGGGCGAGGCGCTCAGCTTCTTTGGCGTTTTGCTGAATCTTTGCAGCAACCCGCCTCTCAAGTCTTCCGAGCTCCTCCTCCCGGAGGTGGATCTTGTTCCGACGATCGACCAGGTCCTTCTCCCTAGCCTCCACTTTCTTCTCCCGGGCAACAAGGACACACTCGTATTCGTAGAGTTCCTGCCCTCGCACCCAGGTCTTCTCCTCTTCCTCGAGGCAACGCTCTTCCAACTTCTTAGTGCGCTCCTCGAGGCCCTTGTCAGCCAGAGCTACTTTCTCGGCGAGCTCTTCTTCCCTTCTCAGGACATCATCCCGCAGCTCCAGGAGTTTTTGCTCTTCGTCCTCGAGCCATCTCTCCCTCCCTTCAAGTGCCTCTTGGCGCTTGATGAGTGCGGCGTTGATGGCCTCAAGCTGCTCGAACCGAGCATTGACCGCGTCGTTGGCAGCCTTGGCCTGATCGTGGAACTCCCGAGATTGAGCGTCGAGGGCATGGGTCATGCTCTCCCTCTCATCCAGCAGCTTGTCCCAGTACTCCAGGCGGATCTTCTCCCGCTTGATCCACTCCTTGTCGTCCGCTAGCCTCGACTACGCCAGCTTAGTCTCGAAGTGGAGCCGATTACGCCACCGCATAAGGGTGTGGCGCTCCTCTTCAAGAGCCTTGCTGTCGTGGAAGAAGGCCAGTTGGACCTGACGTAGACTGGAGCAGGCGTTGTCGATAGACATCGACAACGGGATGGGCTCCGAACCTGCTGGGGTCTCATCCGTTGGTTCCAGCGGGTCTTCACATACAAAAATTGGGTCCCACTCTATGAGAGCGGAACCCTGAGCTTCCAAGGCGCTAGGGACGTCCTCCGGGATGGCCTCAGTCGCCATCGAAGAAGGCCCCGCCGCCAAGTCTTCATTCGCCCCCTCAGGCAGGGGGCTGGCGACTTCGCTTAGGCACTCTGGCTAGGCCACAGGTACCATCGACGTCGTCGCCTCCGAAGCAGGAGCTACTACTGACTCCGACCAGGACACCTCTTCCAAGGGAGGCTCGAGCTCCCTCGCCTCTTCAACCGCCAGCTCTGTGACCGGCGCTCCAACAATAACCGGCTCAGCAACCGGTACTTCGGAGGTAACCGGCTCCACTGCCGGAACTACCTCGACTTCCGGCTCGCATGCCGGAGCTTCAGTCACCTCCGGTTCAATCGCCGGGGCTTCAACAAGTTCCGGCTCCGAGGCCGGGACTACTACTTCTTCCGACTCCACAGCCGGAGCTTCCACTACTGCAGCACCAGGACCCGGAGCTTCAACCTCCGAGACAAGTGCCGCTGGCATGTCTTCACTCCCGTGGTCCGTCGCTACCACGGGAAGTTCTGGGGACGAGTCGAGGTTCATGACCACGACAGCCGGCGCCGGGGCTGTCGCAGCCTCAGCCACCACCTGGGGCGGGACTGGGACAGGAGCAGAAGCTCCCACGGCCTCAGAAATCGTGGCCGAGGGTGGAACTTCACTCCCCTTCTTGGGGACACTGCAGAGGACGGATAAAGAAAATTAACAAACAATCGCTACAACTAAAAAGTTAGCCAAGGTAAAAATAAAAAATTACCTTGAAAGGCTTCCGCACCAGCTTGCGCGAAACCTTTTTCCCGGACGTTCCAGGCTGGCCATGGTCGGCGTAGGAGCTACGGGAGGCCCCCCAGAACTTGTTGCAGCCACGGGCGTTTCCCGGGTCGAGGCTCTCCTCGATCGGGAGGAACCCCTGGACCTGGAGGCTCCCACCGCCCCAGGTGCCGGAGTCGTGCACCCGGAGCTAGCACCCCCGGAGGGCTCCACCACGGGGACAGACGCGCTCCGGGAGGATCCCACTGCAGGAACAGTCTCGTTCCGGGAGGACCCCACCACGGGGACAGCCGCCACGGCGGCAGAAGATCTTCCCCCCTGGGGAGAAGGAACCAAGGTGGAAGCAGCGGGCCTGACGGACCTTCCGTCAGCATGTCGTAGCTTCCTCTTCCGACTCTCCGGCTCCTCCGCCAGCTCCTTGCCCTTGCCGATGACCTCAACCCTCGGCTGTGGAGCAGGGACCGAGCCATCTTCGGGCACCCCGGGGATTTCCACCCGGGTGGTTGGTCTTCTCTCGACGACACCAAGGTCGTCAAGCGCAGGCATCGTCCGCCGGAGCTCTCTGCTGAACTCCACTTCCACGTTCAGAGGGAGAAAGGCCGACGGCGGAGTCAAGTAATCTCCGTCGACGTCGATGCCGTGCTGGAATTTCTTGAGGTGGAACTCCAAGGTCTTCCCCACCATGTTGGACTTCAACCCGGTCTCAACCCGGTCCTCGTCCATCACGCTGTTGAGGGCCCAGGCGAGCTTCTCCCTCCTCTTTAGCGGCGCCCACCTGTTGGTCAGGAAGTTGCAGAACACCGCCTGGGGAGTCAATCCTCCCTCCACACATCGGCGGATCCTGGTCAGGACAGGGTCAAAAGCTTCCGCCAGCACCGGAACTTCACTCCATATCGACATGTCGATGCCGGGCAGACCGTCTGGCAGCTCCAACCGCTCATGCTCCTCCACCCTGACGACTATCCAATCTTTCTTCCAGTCATCCCACTTCCCGGAAGGGAACGACCAGAGGTACTTGAATGGGCACTTCTTGCGCTTCACGAAGTAGTAGAAGCCAAGGTACTCATTGCTCTGGCCGGTGGTGTGAACGGTGAAGAAGGTTCGGAAGAGCTCGACGCAGGGGGGGGATGCCCACCCACATCTCGCAGAAGTGGACAAAGATGGACAAGAGGAGAATGGAGTGAGGGCCAAGGTGGTATAGCTGCAGACCATAGAAGTCTAGCAGCATCAAGAAGAAAGAAGAAAATGATGGGATCAGCCCCACCATGGCGTACGAAGAAAAGTACACCATCTCGCCAGCGCGCTCCTTCTCAAAGGGGAGCTCTCTGCCGGCACGGACCAAGCGGTTGAATAAGTCCGAGGACCACCCCATGAGGGCCCGGACCTTCTTCAAATCGTTGTCGGTCTTCAAGCGACTCTCGCGCAGACCCAACTCCATCGCGGCACAGCTAGGCAAGAGAAGAGGAGCAAAGTACGAGTCGGGAGTTTGAGCGCAAGATCAGATGAGAGGCGTAAAGAACTCCCGACGGTGCGCGCTTTCCTTCTTAAGTAAGCCCTCGTAACGCTCGGATGGAAACTGCAGGGAAGTCGAAGATACTACTCAAGAATTCAACCCAACCGATGACAAGAGGGCCCGGGACCACCCCGACGATCAAGTCGAGGCTCTTACCCAGGCGAACGGTTGTCATCATGAGGCGGGAAACCCAAAGGCGGCGGCCTGACAGGGCGCGCGGAATCGATACGGTTTTCGTATCGGGAACCGGCGACCTTCAATTGCGCGAGATCCGCACGTCAAAGATCTCATCTGCCGCCTGAGGTGCACCACGCGTCGGGATCTAACTGTAAAACCCTGCCAACGGCACCTCCGAAGACCCTTGAAGACCCAGTTCAAGAGTCGCAAGGATGGACCCACCTCCGACGAAACGACTTCACCCCAGTGACCTTCCTCGGAGGTAGGTCCAGGGGGCCACTATCGGTACCCTAAAAACCGTACACCCCCTGAGGTTACAAAGATTTCGAGGGAAGGCCGTCTACACGGATTGAAGACCCTCGGAGGCCCACTTGTCAGACATGACCGGACCTGCTTCTCCAACATGGTTAATCCCTAGGTTGCCACGTGTACTGCCAAACCGGAGCTACCGCCCACAAGGGGGAAGCTCCGAACCAAGTACCAAAATGGCACCTCCGGACTTAACCCCTGACCGAGAGAAGCTCCGGACCTGACACGTGTCAGATAGCTCCAGAGCTACCTGCTTCCCACAACAAGCTCTGGAGCTGCCACGTGTCCAAATGTCGGAGCTGGCAGCCTCTAACCTCCGGAAGACCTTGTAACGGCTCCGGATCTTCAAAGGAGAGCCAATGACTTCAAGACCCGATTAAATGTCATTAATGCCATATTAATGACACTTAAACGAACAAACTTAACACCTGTAACGGCACTGTCGGAGCCCGTTATAGGATTATTAACAACAATTAATAGTGTATCAATACTAGTAACCGCCGGGGCCACATGTCGGGCCAGGCCAGCTTGTAACGGCCTGTCCTTGTACTATAAAAGGACAGGCCGACGATACACTCGACACGTACACAAACGTGGAGATCATACGTGACAAACTAATACAACACCAACACACCCGTGGAGTAGGGTATTACGCTCAGGCGACCCGAACCACGTAAATCCTAGTGTCTCCTGTGTTAAATCGCAATTCACCTTCTTGAGTCTCCGCGCGCCCACACCAAACCACAAACTCCTTCAACACTTTAGCAGTGTCAGGAGATCTGCCGACTCCAATAGTCGACAATTGTATATAGAATTGTGTTCGACCTAAAAATTTCTTCAGGGAATAGTAAGCCGCAATTGAGTTATAGATAGGAAATCGATTTTACTGCTTTTCTTGACTTCAGTGTGCAGGAAAAATAAAGATCTCATGATGATGGTGGATGAAGCCAGAGCTATCAAAGCTCCGACACCCCCTAAGGTGATCCGCTGTCGATGTCTCAAACATTGATAGTAGGCGTCGCCGGATCTACCAAGTTCCGGCAAATCCAAGGGGCCAGCCGTCAACGTGAAGAAAAGATGGTGGGAAGACTCCCTAGTGGGGTCTGCTCTTGACACTCTACGTGTTGACAAGGGTCACCGCCGGAGCTACTAAGCTCTGACAACCTCAGGGGGCCCCTACTATTGACGACTTCGGACCTACAAACTACAAGTTCGAAGCATGCAAGTCTTCAACAAAATGCTACATCCTCTTGGTACATGTTCACAATCAAATTGTGTACATCTACCAGGGGGCCAAGTGGGACAAAGGTGTCGAAGACAAAAAATGAAATTCATAAAATTCTTGGATTTCATTAATCTGGATACAAGAGATTACAAAATTGGAGAAAATAAGAGAAGATACAAGCAGGAGCTACAAAGAGAAAGTCCTAGATCCAACGGAAGAATGAGGCAACCTTCTGGGCAACCTCCGACACGCTGGCCTTGGCGGCATCCCCCTCTCCATCGATGGGGCCTTCAAGCATCGGGTCTAGTGGGAAGTGAGGATCCCAGCTTGTGTAGCATGTCAGCATTTACTCTGCGATGTTCTGCGCAAGAGATTTCCCTTCAGTCTCCAGTTGATCCGCGATGACATTGCCCATCTTGTTGAGTTTGCTGTCCGCCGAGCTCAACGCCTTCAATGCCAGGTCCAACTCCGGCTTCGGATCATCCGGGCGCACGAGACTAAAACCCAGCGGCGTCAGTGCATCATTGGCTTTGCCCAAGAAGTCCCAAACTTGTTGGGACTATGCAACCCTTGAGCCTCGCACCTCTTCCAAGGACCTCTTGGTCGCCGCAAGCTCTGAATCCTCCCGGGCAAGGCGCTCGACCTCTTTGGCGTTCTGTTGAATCTTTTCAGCAACTTGCCTTTCGAGTTTACGAAGCTCCTCTTCCTGGAGGTGGATCTTGTTCTGGCGGTCGACCAGGTCTTTCTCCCGGCCCCGCACTTTCTTCTCCCTAGCAGCAATTTCATTCTCCCTCTTGGTGAGGTCTTGTCCCCGCTGCCAGGCCTTCTTCTCCTCTTTCTCGCAGCGCTCCTCCAGCTTCTTGGTGTGCTCCGCGAGGCTCTTGTCACCCAGAGTCAGCCTTTGAGTAAGCTCCTCCTCCCTCTTCACGAGGTCATCCCGCAGCTCCAGGAGTTTTTGCTCTTCATCTTCGAGCTTTTTCTCCCGCTCCTCAAGAGCCTCCCGGTGCTTGACGAGGCTGTCGTGGATGGCGCTGAGCTTCTCTTGGCGATCATTCGCTGCTTCATTAGCAGCCACGACCTATTCGTGGATGCCCCAGGACTGGTTGTAGAGGGATCGCATCATGCTTTTCCTCTCGTCCACCAGCTGACCCCAGTACTCCAACCGGACCTTCTCCCTTTTCACCCACTCCTTGTCGTTGGCCAGCCTTGTCTGCGCCAGCTTGGTCTCGAATTAGAGCCGGTTGTGCCACCTCCTAAGGGTTTGGCGCTCCTCCTCGAGGGTCTTGCTGTCGTGGTAAAAGGCCAGCTGGACCTGACGAAGGCTGGAGCAGGCGTTGTCGATAGACAACGACAAAGGGATTGGCTCCGCACCTGCTGGGGTCTTCTCCGCTAGCTCCAGCGAGTTCTCCGTAACAAAAATCGGGTCCCACTATACAAGAGCGGTCCACTGAGCTTCCGCGGCACTAGGGCCGCCCTCTGGGATAGCCTCGACTGCCACCGAGGAAGGTCCTGCAATAGAAGTTCCTACCTCTGGAGTCGGCTCCGAAGGTCCTGCCGCCACATCATCAGCATCTGGTCCCTCAGATGGGGGACCAACAGCTTCATCTTGGCACCCTGGCTCAGGCGTGGGTATCTCCAGAACCACCACTTTTGGGACAGACGTTGAAGATTCGGCTGGAGCTAAGGCCACTTCCGGCTCCGGTGCTGGCGCCTCCTCTGCGGCTGGTTCAGGCGCCGACGCTTCGACCTCCACCGGCTCGGGCGCCAGCACTTCTGTGACAACCGGCTTAGGCGCCAGAACTTTATCAACACCCGGCTCCATCGTTGGGGCTTCAAATACATCCGGCTCTAGGGCCGGAGCTGCAGTTACCTCCGGCTCTGAGGCCAGAGCGTCCATCATCTCAGCATCCAAAACTAGAGCTTCAACCTCCGGAGCTGGTGCCGTTGGTACATCTTCAATCCCGTGGTCCAGCGCTACCACGGGAGCTTCAGGGGATGACTCGAGGTCAAGGACCACGACAGCTGGCGCCGGAGCTGCCGCGGCCTCAGCCACCTCTTGGGGCGGCGCTAGAACTGGAGTCGGAGCCTCCGTCTGTGCATCATCAGTTGCTGTTGCAGGAACCAAAGCTTCAGCCCCTTTCTTGGGTACCCTGTGGATGAAGGATGAATAAACTCAAAATATGGTTGCAACAAAAAATAACTAACTGAGGTAAAAAATCAAATTTACCTTGGAAGGCTTCTGCTCCAGCTAGTGCGGAACCTCTTCACCGGACCCTCAGGACCGGACCCTGTCGCCACTGGCGTGGTAGCTCTGGAAGGCTCCCTGGAGCTTGCTTCCGCCATCAGCGACGTCTTGGTTGAGGCCCCCCTCGGCCGGGACGGACCTTCGGACCTAGAGCCCTCAGCTGGCCCTGGTACCGGAGCCACATGGCCGGAGCTAGCGTCCCAGGGAGATGTCGATGCTGAAGTGGTTGTCGTCACCGAAGACCTCCTACGCCGGGGAGAAGGAGCTGTTGTGGAAGGAGCAGGTCTGACGGACCTCCCGTCTGAATGCTTCAACTTCCTCTTGCGGCTCAAGGGCTCGGCCAACACCTTGCCCTTGCCTATGACTTCAGCTCCTGGCTTCGGGGCGGGAGCGGAGCCACCTTCAAAAGCTCTAGGGATCTTCACCCAAGAGGTTGATCGCCTCTCGATCAAGCCCAAGTCGTCCAGCAGCGGCATCTTCCTCCGTAGCTCTCTGCACTCCTCTGGTATCATATTCAGAGGAAGGAAGGCCGCCAGTGGAGGCACGTCACCAGGGCCGATGTTCCCAGGTTGGAAATTCTTGAGATGAGTCTTCAAGGCTTCACCGTTCAAGTTGGTACCCAAACCAACCTCAATGCGGTTGGTATCCATCTCACTATTGAAGGCCCAGGCAGGTCGCCCCCTAGTCCTCAGTGGGGCCCACCTGTTTGTCAAGAAGTTGTCGAAGACCATCTAGGGGGTCACCCCACCTTCGAAACACTCCTGGATTCTGTCCAGAATGGGCCTGTACTCCCTCGACAGCTCCGACACGTCACTCCAAATGTCGGTGTCGACGCGGGGGGGGGGGGGGGGGGGGGCTTCAGACAGTTCCAACCTCTCGTGTCCCTCGACGGTGATGACCACCCAGTCTTTATTCCAGTCGTCCCACTTGCCGCAAGGAAAGGACCTCAAGTACTTGAGGGGGGAGTTTTTCCGCTTCACGAAGTAGTAGAAGACGATGAACTCATCACTCTTCCCGGTGGGGTGGACAATGAAGAAAGTCCGGAACAACTCCACATAAGGGGGCACACCCACCCACATCTCGCAAAAGTGGACGAAAGTCGCCACCAACAAGATTGAGTGGGGGCCAAGATGGTGGAGCTGCAGACCATAGAAATCAAGTAGCATCAGAAAGAAAGTGGAGAAAGGCAGGATCAAACTCGCCATGGCATACCCAAGGAAGTACACTGTCAGTGTTTGGACCCGGCAGATCTCCCAACACTACCTTTGGTAGATCGAGGAGTTGTAGTTCGGTGATGGGCGTGCAGAGATTCAAAAAGGTGAAGAACAAGTGGACACATAGATTTACGTGGTTCAGGTCGCCTTAGCGTAATACCCTACTTCACGGGGTGTGTTTGTGTTGTATTAAGCGTGTGAGTCTAGAAGAAGCTCCAAAAGAAGAAGCTCGTCTAGCTCAGGGAGTTCAGTAGTGGTTGGGAACCGTCTCTTGTGTATCGTCGACCAGTCCTTTTATAGTACAAGGACTGGTCGTTACACCGTTAGCCTGACCCAACATCTGGCCCCGATGGTTACACATGCTTGATACACAATTAATGAGGTTAATTGCCCTTAATAGCCTGGTAACGGGCCTTAACAATGCCGTTACCAGTATTAAAGGCCATCCGACCGTGTGTCATTAATGTGGCATTAATGACACTTAATTGGGTCTTGAAGTCTTGGATTGCTCCTTGAAGGTCCGGAGCTGTTGGGGGTCCACCAGTCTGATTGTTGAAGTTGAAGGCCCGGCGGTTCATCCACATGGAAACTCTGGAGCTTACCGTCGTGGACGAGTAAGTCCGATGCTGCTGGACACGTGTCAGTACCGGAGCTTCCCTCTGTCTGGGGTTAGGTCCGGGGATGCCATACTGGTATCTAGTCCGGAGCTTCCCCATGTGTGGGCGATAGCTCCGGTCCTATGATACACGTGGCGGCCCTGGGACTAACCATGTCGGGGAAGCAGGTCCAGTTACACCTGACATGTGGGGCCTTCAAAGGTCTTCAAATCTAGTAGATGAAGTTTCCTTGTGATCTTCGCAATCCCAAGGGGTATCTGATACGGAGGGTACCGATAGTGGCCCCCTGGGCCCACCTCCGGGAGAGACCTTTTGGATGAAGTCATTCTGCCGGAGGTGGGTCCATTCTTTGGTTTTTGAGTCATGTCTTCAAGGGTCTTCGGACGTGCCGTTGGCGATAGTTCGCAGTTAAACCTCCGCCGCGTGGCATATCCACGAGGCGGTAGGTGAGATCTCAGCGTGCGGATCTCAGGCAATTGAAGGTCGCCGGTTCTCGATACAAAAATCGTATCGGTTCCGCGTGCCCTATCAGGCCGCCGCCTTCGGGCTTCCCGCATTTCATGATGACAACCGTTCGCCTGGGGTAAGAACCTCGACTTGATCATCGGGGTGGCTTTGGGCCCCATTGTCATTGGCAGGGTGAAGTTTTTGACTGGTATCGTCGGCTCCTCTGCGATTTTCATCCAAGTGTTGCGGGGGCTTACTTAAGAAGGAAAGCACACACCATTTGGGGTTCTTTACGCCTTTCATTCAAACTTGCGCTCAAACCTTCCAAACTTTCGCTTGCTTTTCCTCTCTTGCCTCGCTGTGTCACGATGGAGTTGGGTCTCCGCCAGAGCCGACTAAAGACCGATGATGATTTGAAGAAGGTTCGGGCCCTCATGGGATGGTCCCCTGACTTCTTCAACCACTTAGTCCGCGTCGGCAAGCTTCCGTTCGAGAAGGAACACGCCGGCTACATGGTGTACTTCTCCGCGTACGCCATGGTGGGGCTGATCCCACCTTTCTCCTCCTTCTTCTTGATGCTGCTAGACTTCTATGGTCTGAAGTTGTACCACCTTGGCCCCCACTCCATTCTCCTGGTGTCAATCTTTGTCCACTTCTGCGAGATGTGGGTGGGCATTCCCCTCTGCATCAAGCTCTTCCTCCCTCTTCACGAGGTCGTCCTACAGCTCCAGGAATTTCTGCTCTTCATCTTTGAGCCGTCTCTCCCGCGCTTCAAGAGCCTCTCGGCGCTTGACGAGACTATCGTGGATGGCGGTGAGCCTTTCCTAGCGATCATCCGCTGCGCTTTTTGCAGCCTTGGCCTGCTCATAGATGGCCCGAGACTGGTTGTCAAGGGTCCGCGTCATGCCCCTACCTGGCGTGCCAACTGTCGGTGTTTGGATCCAGTAGATCTCCCGACACTACCTTTGGTAGATCGAGGAGTTGTAGTTCGGTGATAGGCGTGCAAAGATTCAACAAGTGAAGAACAAGTGGACACAGAGATTTACGTGGTTAGGGCCGCCTGAGCGTAATACCCTACTCCACGGGGTGTGTTGGTGTTGTATTAAGCGTGTGAGTCTAGAAGAAGCTCCAGAAGAAGAAGCTCGTCTAGCTCAGGGAGTTCAGTAGTGGTCTGGAACCGTCTCTTGTGTATCGTCGACCAGTCCTTTTATAGTACAAGGACTGGTCGTTACACCGTTAGCCTGACCCAACATGTGGCCCCGGCGATTACACATGCTTGATACACAATTAATGAGGTTAATTTCCCTTAATAGCCTGGTAACGGGCCTTAACAATGCCGTTACCAGTATTAAAGGCCATACGATCGTGTGTCATTAATGTGGAATTAATGACACTTAATCGGGTCTTGAAGTCTTTGATTGCTCCTTGAAGGTCCGAAGCTGTTGGGGGGTCCACCAGTCTGATTGTTGAAGTTGAAGGTCCGGCGGTTCATCCATGTGGCAGCTCTGGAGCTTACCGTCGTGGACGAGTAGGTCCGGTGCTGCTGGACACGTGTCAGTACCGGAGCTTCCCTCTGTCTGGGGTTAGGTCCGGGGATGCCATACTGGTATCTAGTCCGGAGCTTCCCCATGTGTGGGCGATAGGTCCGGTCTTATGATACACGTGGCGGCCCTGGGACTAACCATGTCAGGGAAGCAGTTCCGGTTACACCTGACATGTGGGGCCTTCAAAGGTCTTCAAATCTGGTAGATGGAGTTTCCTTGTGATCTTCGCAATCCCAAGGGGTATCTGGTACGCAGGGTACCGACATACACCATATCTCCGGCTCGCTCCTTCTCGAAGGGAAGCTTGCTGTAGCTAATGTCGTTGTCGAAGGAGTCACTAGACCAACCCATGTAGGTCTGGACCCTAGACAACTCCTTCTTGCTCCCAATGCAGCTCTTGGGGAGTCCCAACTTCATCGCAGCACAGTGGGCGAGAGATGAAAAGCAAGCGAAAGTTTGGAGCATTCGAGCGCAAGTTCAAATGAAGGCGTAAAGAATCCCCAAACGATGCACGCTTTCCTTTTTAAGTAAGCCCCCACAACGCTTGGATGGAAACCGCAGAGGAGCCGACGATACAGTTCAAAAACTTCACCCTGCCAATGACAAGGGGGCTCGGGGCCACCGTGACAATCAAGTCGAGGTCCTTAACCCAGGCGAACAGTTGTCATCATGAGAGGCGGGAAACCCGAAGGCGGTAGCCTGATAGGGTGCGCGGAACCGATACCTTTTTCGTACTGGGAACCAGCGACCTTCAATTGCATAAGATCCGCACGCTCAGATCTCACCTGCCGCATCCTGGATATGCCACGCGGCGATGGTTTAACTACGAACCACCACCTCAATGGCACATCCAAAGACCCTTGAAGACCCAACACAAAAATCGAAAGATGGACCCACCTCTGGCAGAATGACTTCATCCAAAAGGTCTCTCTCAGAGGTGGGCCCAAGGGGCCACTGTTGGTACCCTGCGTACTGGATACCTTTTGGGACTGCAAAGAGCTCAAAGGAACTTCACCTGTCTGAGTTGAAGACCTCCGGAGGCCCCACATGTCATACGGAACCGGACCTGCATCCCTTCTATGGTTAGTCCCAGTGCCGCCACGTGTATCATAAAACTGGAGCTACATTCCTTACCTGGGAAAGCTTCGGGCTAAATACTTGTGCGACACCCCCGGACCTAATCCCTGATAGAGGGAAACTCCGGTAACGACACATGTACAACATCACCGGACCTACCCATCCCAGACGGTAAGCTCCGGTGCTGCTACACGTCCAACCGCCGGACCTTCAAGTTCAACAAGCAGGTTGGTGGACCTCCAACGGCTCAAACCTTCAAAGAACATTAAAGACCTCAAGACCCGATTAAGTGTCATTAATGCTATATTAATGACACACGATCGGAGGGCCCTTCATACTAGTAACGCCACTATCAAGGCGCGTTACCACGCTTTTAAGGGTAATTAAGCACATTAATTGTGTATTAAGCATCAGTAACCGCCAGGGCCACATGTCGGGCCAGGCTGACGATGTAACAGTCAATCCTTGCACTATAAAAGGACTGACCGAGCGATCCACGGGGGGAGACTTCCACACTTTGCTCTGACACACAAGCGCTCAAACGCTCAATACAGCAACAACACTCATCCGGGGAGTAGGGTATTACGCTCAGGCGGCCCGAACCACGTAAATCCTCGTGTCAACTCACCATCATGTTCTGAATCTCTACACGCCCACAACCGAACTACAAACTCCGCGGGTTGCCAATGGTAGTACCGGGAGAATTGCCGGATTCACACTCCAACACCTCCAAATTGAGCTTAGTGGTCGACGGGAAACTTATGTTCTTGAAGATTGAAGGTCGGTTCTGGCTCCGACTCTAGATTACGACGATGCACAACAAAAATAACAACATACAATAAGAAAAACACAAAATGCAAACATTACAATTAAATAAACAAAAATTCTTAAGCATTAGTGATTTTTTATGGTTAATTTAAATCATAGGCATAGACCATTTATTGAGAATTTGGAGTTAAATGAAATAATTTGAGTAAAACATATTTTTAGAATTTTTTATACAATTTTTATATTTAATTGAAACCTATACTATTTTCTAGGAAGTTTTATCCTTCAAAATTATGCTTACAATAGATTTATAACATAAAATGTGCATTTTATAATTTTTACACTATTTTTAATATTTATTTCTATGCGTAAATTATTTTTTATGAATTAAATACATTTATAAAGCACTTTATGCATAATTCAGAAATTTAAATAAATTAATAAAAATATTACATAATTTAATATAAATAAAAAATATTTATAATTTTTTTAATATTTTATAGAAAATTAGGGACTTTTATTTAATTTCTGGTATTTTTAGGGTCTTTTTTTGCAAAAAAAATTATTGCAGAGGTTAAATTTTTTTATAAAGTCCAAGGGTTATTATACAATTTTTCAGTATTTATTTGCTATTTTATAATATTCCAAGGGCTTTAGAATAATTTTTACTTCTTTTGGTAGCTAATTCCTAATTCTGAGAAAGTCTAGGGTTGATTTTATAAATATTTGGGCCTAACTGAGAGTGGTTTGAAATGTCTAGGGTGTTAAATATAGAAAGACCAACGGTTAGGGGTGTTTGAATGTGGGTCGTTGGATTTAAAGTGTATGACTCGGATCTAAAAAGTCGAAAGGGTATCCTAGGATCTAATCTCGGCCGCACGTTTGAAACGGACGACAGCCGAGCGGCCACATCACCTCGGACGACCCGAGGCGGCGGCGCTCGACGGCGCAGGGCGCCCCCGACGGCTTTCTCGCCAGCGGCGGTTGAAACGCGAAACTAGCAAGCAAAAGGGGCACTTCTAGGGCGTAAAAGCAAGAGGAGGACGAGGTGATCTCACTGAGGGTCGTCGCAAGGTCGAAACCGAAGCGGAAACCGATCGACGACGATGAGCGGCGGCGGAATTCGACGGCGCCCGACGAAGTCGACGATGCAGCGACTTTTCCACCTGACGACGATGTCTGGCGAGCTCCTGGGAACACGGCGAACGCATTAGGCAAGGTTTCGAGGCAAGAATTTGGATGGAACGACGAGAACGAGGTCGACAGTACCGAGCTCATCGACGGCTAGGGTTTGAGGCTTTGGGTGAAGAAATTCGAGGGGAATCGGCTGAGTTTTATAGGGACTCCGGGGGAGAAACGCCAGGCGCCATCATTGGCCACTTTTCCACGCTTCATTGAGGGAGAAATCGTCGACAACGAAGAGGGGCGAGTGGTCGGTGGGCATGGCGCAAGCGTTACCGCGCAGCGGTTCGGGGGAGAGGACGAAGCTGGCACGTGGCCCCGGTTGGCAGCGAGAGGGGAGAGGGAGGTGCGGGCGTGAGCCGGTGCAGAGAGAGGAGAGTTGGGTCGGGGAGGGAATGGGGCGGCCCAGGTGCATTTTCTTTTTTTCCTTTTTTCTTTTTTTCTTTTCTCTTTTGTTTTTCTTTCAATTTATGATTTAAATTTTGAAATAAAATTTTCTAGCGAATTTAAATTTCGAAAATTTCACTCAATCAAATCATATGATACAATTGTCTTATATAGATTTTATTTCAAAGAAATTGTTTTATAGCTCTTGAAAAATTCTTTTTACATTTTTTTCTTTCAAAATTTGGGTGTTACACCCAGCTCTGATGAATGCTTATTTTCGCGAGGTAGCATGTGATGGCGCCGATGAGGAATGGCCGGAGGGCGGCGGCGAACCAGACGCTGCGGAAGATGGTGAGGGATATGGAGTCGAGCACGATAGGGGTGGGCGCGGTTAACCGCATAACCGTTAACCGAAATTAACCGCACCGAATTAACCGAAATTTTCGGTTAATTCGGTTTTCGGTTATCGGTTCGGTTATGATTTTTTCGCTATTCGGTTTTCGGTTAATAATTCGGTTTTTAATCCGATTAACCGAATTAACCGAATTTTATGTGATTTGTTCATGTCTATTTTTGTTTCTCTTGGTTTATAATTTATCAAACATGGATGTATGCTTGTATATTAACTTATATATTGGTCTTTTTATGTTTGAGTTGATTTCATGTTGTTTTATTATTCAAAATTTCAAATTTTCTTTATTTATTTTTATGTTTAAATTGTGTTTTAATCTATATGCGGTTAATTCGGTTAACCGATTAACCGAACCGAATTAACCGCAACCGAATTGTGCGGTTAATGTTTTTGTTCGGTCATATTCGGTTATCAATTTCTATTAACCGAATTAACCGAATCGAATTAACCGAATTAACCGAATGCCCACCCCTAGCACGAAGAGGCTGCGCGTGGGGGAAGGTCACGTCGGACAAAATTCTGGGCCGGCCCATTTATTGAGACCAAACGACGCTGAATTCTGGGCCCAACGGCTCCATAGTTCCCATTTCCCAGTTCCCAGTCTGGACTCAGGAGGCAAGGAGGAGACAGAATGGTGGTCGTGGTCGGCGGATGTGGTGGCGGCGCCGCCGGAGCTAGGGGCTAGGGCGGTTCGGTGGCATCGAGGGCGGTGTTCAGGTTGTTATTCAGGTACTGAGCTTCCCCACTCTCGCCGCCGATTTATTTGTTGATCCCACTGCTCATGCATGTATACAGTGAAAGAGCTTGTGGATTTCAGTAGCTTCGTGCAGTTCATGTGCACTCTACTACATGGTTTTTTCGATTCTTTTTTTTTTCAAGGGCAGTGATTTTCGGTTCTGAATAGGTCCCATTGGAGAGACCCATACAGATAACACTGCACACTTAAGCGGAAAAGAAGTGCCTTTTGCGAAAGATGGTTGCTTTCAGAATGGAATCATGGAAAAAGAATACCTCTATCTTGCATTCTTGCTCTTAGTTTTATGGAAAATTTAGCAGCGTGCGGTCCATCTGCCTAGCCACTTAAAGGCTAAAGCATACTCCTCTGCCCTGTTGTTGATGTCGTTGGTTCCTTCAACTTTGTAGTTGTTAAACTAACCATACGAATGCTGAGCAGAGCAAGATTCTATTTGTATAGATAGCTAGGCCCCGGCCTAATCCAACTTACCTGCTGCAGATATGTCGTATATGCTGGAACTGTTTTTTCTGTCACAAGTAGAAACCTTGTGCAGCTGGTAAAACAATTCCCGTTTCTTTATAACTGTCACCATTAAAATAATTTCGCATAAACTTTTCTCCATCTCATCGGCGGCTGTTTCAAATTGAGATGCATGTTTTTAACACTTGAACTAGCACCAAAATATTATTTTCCCTTTTTGAAATAAACTTCATAGCTCTATACATTAATAAAAACTAGTCAGCATCACTAATAAGCATACTTTCAAGCATGGATAGCGACATCGTTGATCTTTTTTCATGAGCAAACAAGTCCTCCTGTCTTTCTTCACATGCTAATGGCTGTCCCCACATTTTCTAACTACTATCCTCAAGGGAACTTTTCTGAGCACCTCTTCCCTCACTTCACCTTTGAGGAAGCCATTCCCAACTCATCACCCACCTATTCCCTCATACACAAGCCATTAACATACCAAAGTGAGAATCAGGAAGGGCTGGCGAGAAGATGCTGAAGAAATTGCTACCAAAGACTAAGAGCAAGAAGAAGGAGGCTGCCTCCTCTGCTCTGCCCACTTTGGATCGGCTCCATGAGGTTTTTCATCCATGCCTAAATCTTTGTTAGTCTTCCCTGTTCTTGGGCTTTACTCTCGTCTTGCTTCTGTTTCCTGAGTAGTAATATATTAGCAATAGGAGTACTGTATTTTCTCTTGTTGGCAATAAGACTGGCTCATGGGCTTTGCAGATCAGCGAGTCTTAGATTTTTTTTTTATTCCAGAAAGAAGGTTTAGAAGTGCAAAATGACTGATTGTTATATTTAAAGAAAAAAAATGGTCAAAACACATTTTTATTTAAGTGAATAAAAACAGTCCATATCACAAATTAGCTTGCTACCTAAGATTTACCATCCATGTTTGTGTGTTTCTTTTTACTGTTCGTGTGTGTAGACTCTAGAAATGTTGGAGAAGAAAGAGCGTTACCTTCAGAAAAAGAGTTCTGCAGAAATTGAAAGGGCCAAGGATTATACGAAAGCAAAGAACAAGAATGGTAAGCTACTGTATTCATCTGTCTTCCATTCTGTTACAGAATACAACAATTTTGTTAATACACAGTTTTAAAGGTTGCGGAATTTGATTTGAATTCTTTTTGGTTAAAAAACTTCAAAATCTTTTACTAAAAGCCTCTTGCAGCTGCAATTCAGTGTCTGAAGAAAAAGAAGTTGTACGAGGCACAAATTGAGCAGCTATCAAATTTTCAATTGCGAGTTCATGACCAGGTAACGGAAGATAAAATATCGATTATGGATTTGAGATCTTATCAAGGTTGCATCAAATTGATATGACATTATTATTCTGTTAGATAATTATGCTGGAAAGTGCAAAGGCAACTACAGACACTGTTGATGCCTTGCGTTCAGGATCATCTGCTGTCAAAGCTATTCAGCACTCCTTGTAAGATTCCATGTCTCTTTATTCCTACTAAATCTGAAAGGGTTCTCATTTCTACCATTCCTCTTCTACAATGAAACTTTATTCTCGATGCAATATTTCAGGCCAAGTGCTCAAGGCCTTTCATTTGTCATCTTTTCTCTTGTGTTTTTTCTACTCATGATGCTTTTCACGTTCATGAACTATATAATAATTCCTGATACTTGTATGAACTGGATGTGGTAATTCTTCAACAGGAATGTCGATGACATTGAAAATGCCATTGAAGAGGCGAATGAACAGGCAGAAAACATGAAACAGATACAGGAGGCGCTTGCCACGCCTGTCGGTGCATCTGCTGACTTTGATGAGGTACTATTTCTCTTACTTTTTATTTTAGATTGCATGCTCTTATTTTCTGAACTCCAGACAATTCATCAAAATGATTTCGTGTGCCATGAAGATAAAATTACATGCAGTTCCTGTTTTCTCAAGGGGTTTGAGTTCTTATTTTATTTCTTTCCTCTCTAGGATGAGCTAGAAGCAGAGCTGGAAGATCTGGAGGAGGAAGAGCTTGTTGAAGAGTTGCCTGAACCCCCAGTGAGGCTATCTGTGCCTGTTCAACAGGCAGGAAAGGAGACATCCTCTTCTAAACATGCCAGTGACTTGACTGAACTGACCAAGCTTCAGGCAGAGATGGCACTTTAGTTTTAGACTGACGTTTGAAGGGATAGGCGGTCTGTTTGTTTATTCACTGATACTCTCATTTTTCGAAAGTTTGTTGCTTTCTAATACAAAAATTAATCAGAAGACGACAAACTTTTGAGGAAGAAGGAAGTATGATGGTGACATGGTTTTGCATATAACATGTTGTAAATTTAGGTTGTTGTACAAGATCGTTTCCGACTGACTAGAGCTTTGTTCTCTATGATGGTTTTTGTCGTCAGCATATTTCGCTATCACACGGACCTGTAATTATTGAAATTGACTGGGCTTGAAATTGCTTCTCATTTTCATAGTTAGGAAATGGTAAGAAAGATAAAATATGAGCCTGTTTTATAGCAAGAGTAATTAATCGTTGTTGTTTCAAGGTTAATCGATTTATTCGTTTGGATAATATTTTTCCTTGTTCACTAATAAATCGATTAATTAAGCTCATGTTTCTATAATCAATTCGATCCCCCGGACCAATTCGGGAACGTCTACGAAAAGGTTATTTAGTTTTGCGAAAAGGTTATTTGAATTTACGAAAACGTTGCTTGGATTTATGAAAAGTTTGTTTTTATTTACGAAAAGGTTGGTTAGATTTACGAAAAGGTTGTTTAGATATATACATGATTTATTCCTTATTTTAAAATTTGAAAAAATGGGTTTCTTTATATTTATGTATTCTTCAACAATTCTTCTTTTAACCTTATATTATGATAAAAAGCTTTATATTCATACTCATGACTCATGTTGATCTTTTGATTCACCGTGACAGGAAGAATGCTTCTTTGTGTTAGAGAGCGATCATCTTCTGATGCCAACAATCACTCTTCACTACAAAGGCAGTTCAGTAGTGGACGTGGTCAGAAAATTGATGATGGTGGATCTGGAAGTGGGACGAGAGTATCTCATTTCCTTCCTACATCTAGGCGAATAGTTCAGTTCTCAAACAGCAGGTTATCACTTCTGTAGTTTCACGTGCATTGATATATCAACATCACTGACTTCTTTTTCTAACATGCTATGTTAATATGAAAACTGATGGTTAAAATTGCTTATTGGAGACTTTGTCTGAAAAGTTTCTTCTTGAACAAAGGGCAGGAAAATCTGACGTATCATTGAATTATCAGAAAAAATATATGATTGTGACTCAAGTGTTCATCTATTCATCTATTGATTACATGAGCACAATAATTTGTTTACTGTAGTGTAAATCCAATTCATAGAAACTTGCAATGACTGTTAATTTATGTTATGGCGCCGGCAGCACAGAAAAAGGTAATTCGCCCCTCTCTTTGGAGGTTCTGAACTAAGTTTATTCCTTGCTTAATACCCTTCAATGGCCCTGCCCGTGCTTATATAAGCAGGGCCTTACAATCCAGATTCAGACTAGGACTCTTATTACAACCAGACTTGGACTCTTATTTTCTAAACTCATTAAATAGATTCTACTAGAGTACGGTTAATTATTCCTTAACCGACTCAGACTCAGGTACATTTTTCTTAGCACGACGTTTATATTTCCTACTAAAGAAAGCATCCATAACACTTTTCCCCTTCTGGAGAAACAGATCGTCCTCGAGCTGAAATTCTGGATAATCTTCTTTGAAGTCTTCTAACTTCATCCATGTAGCTTCTGCTGAACTTTGTCCTTCTCAGTGAATCAGGAGCTTCCAAGAATCTTTTGTTGGTGTAACTCTCAACACATTCTCTGGCTTTGGGACTGCTCTGCCTCTAACATTAAGGGGCAATGGCTTCATTTTATTTGGTGGAGCTCCTTCAAACTCTTTCAGAAATACTACATGAAATACATCATGTACTCTTGCCTTTGCTGGAAGACGAAGACGATAAGAAACTTGACCAATGCGCTCTACAATTTCATATGGTCCGAAATATTTAGGACTCAATTTAGATCTTCCAATCTCACGGAGAGATGTTGATGCCCTTTGGTTTAAACGCAGCCACACCCAATCACCTATTTCAAACTGAACATCTCTATGTTTTTCATCATAAATCAGCTTCATATGATCTTGGGCTTGAAGTAAACAGTCACAGATTTCAGCCAAAAATATATCCCGTTCCCATAATTGTTGTTCTACTGCTTCCACCCTTGCTGCACCAGTCTGAAATGGTATAAGCTGTGGCGGTTCTCTCCCATAAACAACCTGAAACGGAGTGGCTTTTAATGTTGATTGATATGATGTGCTATAGCAATATTCCGCCCAAGGCAGCTAACAAAGCCAAGACTTAGGTCTATCCCTTGCAAGGCATCGCAGATATACTCCCAATACCCTATTTGTCATTTCAGATTGACCATCTGTTTGTGGGTGAAAAGCTAAGCTGAGGCGTAATTTAGAACCAGATAATTAAAATATCTCTTGCCAAAAATTGCTGGTGAAGATTGGATCTCTATCACTGACAATAGAGCTTGGAACCCCATGGAGCCGCACCACTGGTCAAAGAAAACTTGTGCCACAGACGTAGCTGTGTATGGATGTCGTAGTGCAATGAAGTGCGCATATTTTGAAAAACGGTCCACCACAGTAAGTACCACTGATGTACCTCTTACTTTAGAAAATCCTGCTACAAAGTCCATCCAATATCAGTCCAAATATTGTTAGGAACATCAAGTGGTTGTAATACTCCTTCCGGATGAAGATGCTCTGTTTTGTTTCTTTGACAGATAATACAGCCCCAAATAAAATCGCGCACCAGCTTGTTATCATGAGGTACATAAAAAGAAGACCGAAGTCTAATCAAAGTCTTTTGAATACCTTCATGTCCAATGAGTTCTCTTTCATATGCTGCAAGTTTTGCATGATGTGGTTCTACTGCTCGGTTGTAGAAGGCTATAGGACCTTTCCCTGGGTGTAGAACAGCCCCTAATCCTGATCCTGAGGCGTCACAGTCCACTACGTCGTATTGAAGTCAGGGAGTTGAAGAACTGGTGCTGTAGTTAGTGCCACTTTAAGTTGTGTAAATGCTGCTTCAGCCTCTGGCGACCACCGAAATGCTTCTCGCTTGCAAAGTTTTGTTAAAGGTGCTGCAATTTCACCATAGCTACGTCTGAATTTTCGATAATAACCTGTGAGGCCCAAAAACCTCCTACAACCCTTACTGTCCTTGGAATTGGCCACTCTTGGACTGCCTTCACCTTATCTGCATCCATGTCTACACCTTGAGCAGAAATAATATGACCTAAATATGCCACTTTCAAAATACCAAAAAACACTTGGACTTCTTTAATACCAACTTATGGTCATGCAGCCGTTTGAAAACTGCCCTGACATGTTGCGGGTGAGTACTCCAAGAAGAACTGTAAATTAATATATCATCAAAGAAGACAAGAACAAACTTCCTAATGAAATCTTGTAACACTTCATTCATAAGGGCCTGAAATGTGACGGGAGCATTTGTTAGACCAAAGGGCATCACCAGAAATTCAAAATGACCGTGATGTGTACGAAAAGCAGTTTTCTCCACATCATCAGGATGCATAAGTACTTGATGATAACCATTTCGTAGGTCTAGCTTAGTGAAAAATTGAGCATTACGTAATTCATCAAGAAGTTCGTCCACCATTGGTATTGGAAACATATCACAGATTGTCCGTGAATTCAAAGCCTGATAATCAACACAGAATCGCCAAGTGTTTTTTTTTGAGCTCAAGCTGCAAGGGAAGCCCCCGCAGAACATACATTGAAAAGTAAAGTCGAACAATTTACAAGTGTAGCCATAACTTTACAGATTAAACTAAGGAAGATAGAGAGAAGTAGCGGTTTTCCTAAGGCAGGAAAAGCCCCTAGAGAGTCCCTAGCCATTCCTCAATAGTAGGTCTATGAAGCTCTTTGAAACGACAACACTGGGCAGCCATGGAGGCAATAAAGCAAGCTTTCCATGCGGCAACCGAGGGTTGAACTGCTCTGAAGATTTTTGCATTCCTTTGTTTCCAAATTTCCCAAGCCGCAATAGCAAATACTTCAAGGAAGTAGGGTTTGTTCCAATGCTGCTTGGCCTTGGCAATAGTATCGAAGAAGTACAGTTCATGGTCCCAATGCATATCAATGAGATTCCAACAAGCGATACTGAATGAATACCGAAAGAACAAGTGATATGTGTATTCTTCGATTTGTGTGTTGCAGAGGACACAGGAGTAGTCATCACCTTCAATGGTTAGATTTTTTTTGTTTCAGGAGATTCCTTGAGTTGAGGCGATCCCTAAAGAGTAGCCAGGTGAATATTTTGATTTTCCTCAGGGTTTTCGATTTCCAGATCCATTTGAAGGGTCGCGACGGATTTATGTGAGTGAAATGAGATATGTACCCTTTTCTGGAACAATAGATTTCTATGCCATTGATGTCCATCCAGATGTCCCTTGATTGTCCTCTAGAGGCTACCAGACCCATGATTAGATGTAAATGGTTTAGTTCTACATGTGTCTGTACAGAGAGCAGAGTAAAGAAGTGATGTGTGATCTCATTGTGTGCGGTGAATTGAGCAATGGAAATGTTCTGTTTCTTTGCAAAGGTGTATAGCCTTGGAAAATCCCGCTTGAATAAATGTCCTTCCCACTCATCTTTCCAAAGTAACATGGTATCCCCCACACCAACTTGAACTTGCGAGTGACTTCTAAATTCTTCCCAAATGCTCAGAACATCTCGCCACCAGAAGGACCCTTTCCCCCTGGTGCAATGAAAGGGCTTTCCATTGGCACTATACGTATTGAGAATAAGGTTTACCCAGGGAATGTCATGCTTGTTGGAGATTTTGAAGAGAAATTTCCCTAGGAGTGTTGTATTCATATGCTTCAGATTCTTGAGTCCTAACCCGCCTTTATCCATTGGGGCAGTTACTTTGTTCCACGCCACGAGAGGTTTCCATTTCCCTGCCACATCTGATCCTCTCCATAAGCAATGTTTTCTAGTTTTATTCAGGGCCTGAATAACCTGTCCTTTGAGTTTCAGCGTGCACATCGCGTAAATAGGGATGGACGATTCTTAACTAATAGTACCGGTGATGAGAACGCCGAGGTACTAATGCGGATGAGCCCCTGTTGCAACATTTCTTGATACTGTATCTCGATTTCATCCTTGAGTAATTGTGGGTATCGATATGGTCGTACCACAACCGGCGTAGAATCAGGCAATAAGTGATGTGATGGTCATACGGACGGGATGGTGGAAGACCTGTGGGTGGATCAAACAATTCCTTGAATTCCTCCAATAATATTGCCATGAGGTCTGATTCAATTATTGAGTGGATTAATGGAAAGTTAGGTCTTTGTTTGACTCCAGTCCAGTTCACTTGATGATCATCCCTCCAACATCTCATGCAACCTCTCTCAAAATCCCATATGATAGGCCCAAGGGAGCGTAGCCACAGAACCCCGAGTACCATATCATATCCTTCTAGAAGTATTACAAATAGATCCAAAATAAATTCTTCATTGTCATTGAAAATATGCACAGTCTTACATACTCTCAGACTCACCACTTGATCCCCATTGGCAACACGGACCTGTAATCTAGTACGTTGCATAGGCTGTAGCCCCAATTTTGCAGTTGCTCCTTCTGACAAGAACGAGTGCGTGGATCACCAATGCTCTAATCTTGTTGTTCTGTATCATAACAGATAATTGCATTGTTTCTAAATGTTTATGCCAGTGATTGTGTGGAGTGATATTCCCATATTTTCATCATCTTCTATTTCTCCATAGTCTTCAAGTTGCACTAAGTATAAGCCTTTCATGGACAAACCTTTAGATGTTCCCTAGAAAATTTCTTGGTGCAATTATAGCATTCGCCTCGCTCCTGCTTGGCTGTCATCTCTGCAACAGTAAGTGAAAGTGCATCTAGGCTAATCCCTGTGGGTTTTAATGATTAATGACAACACTTAAGGGACTAATGAGCTTTGCAAGTGTAAGCACAGGTGATTGAAAGATGAACAACATTGGATGCACTCAAAAAGAAAAAAGAGAAGAAAATGTGAAGAACTCGAAGAATAGAACTTGAGCTTTTAAATTCTTTGTGTCGAGTTTAGTCACTTAGATTGAGTGTGTTCAATGAGTCAAAGTGTTAGAATATCCTAAGATCTCATAGTCTAAGTAAGACTAGATTGAGAGATGAGTTGAAGCAGCCCTAAGGACAGGGTCGAACTTGTCTGGGCTGGAAGACCGGACTAGTCCGGCCACATCGGACCGGTCCGATGTTAGGCAGACCAAAGCGTTCTGTGTAAGTTCGGACTTGTTCGTTATGGGACAAAATAGTCCGTGGTGTGAGTGTGTATGTGTCCTTCTGGGACTAAGTCCTGAAGGATCGGACTAGTCCGCCCTTGGGGGCCATACTAGTCCGCTGGGATAGACTAGTCCATTTCAGTCCGGAAAAGTAGTTCCTAACTGAGTTTGGACTAGTTCGTCCCTTAACAGACTAGTCCACTGAGGACTTGGAGATGGCTGCGGGGACAAAGTCCTAGATGGCCGAACTTGTCCTCCCTTAGGGGACGGACTAGTTTGGTATGTCGGACTTGTCCGTTCTCAATGAGAACAAGCTGTTCTGAGTGAGATCGGACTAGTCCATTGTTGGACGGACTAGTCCGTTGTTTGGTGACTGTTTGAATTCAAAAGGTGGTGGGGGACTTTGTGGTTGGTCAAGGATGACATCACTGGTCCCCACATACCGGACTAGTTCGGGGTCAAAGGCCGGACTAGTCCGCGCTTTTTCTGGTGGCAACAGCTAAGTGTCAGGACCTCTATAAAAAGGGATCCCCCAGCCTCCAAAGGAAATCTCTCAAACCGTAGCGCCGCGATAGCCTTCCTAGAGCCATCCTAGCCCTCTCTCAACCATTCTTGGAGTCCTAAGAGCGATTCTTGAGGATTTGTGAGGATTGGAGGAGGAAAGAGATGAGTTTGTTCAAATCTGAGCTCTTGGGTTGATTCTCTCGGTTTGACTGATTGATTTGAATTTGTGTGGGCGTTGATCTTTGATCTTTTTGAGTTGTAAACTTGTAGGAGCCTCAGGTTGTGAGTTGCCCCATGGATTTGGTGATTACCCTTGTGATTTAGCGGAAAAATAGCCGACCTTTGTGGTGGCTAAGTGAGGAAAGGGTTGAGTGGAACCCTGTCTTTCATGGGCATCCTTAACGTGGGTGTAGGCACCTTTGTGGGGTTGAACCACGGGATAAATCATGTGTCTTGTGTCTTTGATTTGACTTCCTCGTTCTTCGCTAGACCAAGTTAGGGTTTCACGCATTCTTAGCTTCAATCTCGTGATCCGCCTCTATCTAGTTGTTACTATTTCGTGCATACCATCTACTAGATTTCTAGGCTCATATACTTTACATTTCATCGATTGAAGTACTTTAGATCGCTTAAAAAATCTCACCTTTGATCAATTCTGTTATCCTGACCGGACTAGTCCGCTCCCAGGCCGGACTAGTCCGCACTCTGTAATTTGATTAGCTTTTATTGAGTTAAATTTCAGGTTATTCGCCTATTCACCCTCTCTAGGCAACTTTCAATTGGTATCAGAGCCTAACTCTCCCAAAAGCTTAACCGCTTGGAGAGGAGATGGGGGAAAACAGTGAGAAGGAGATGCCGATCGTCGACACCACTGGCACCAGCGTGAACATCCACAACAACAAACCAGGATTCAACTCTTTGCACAACAAGACTAGTGACACCACCAAAAGCAAGTCAAAGCCTCCACCGATGGTGAAACACCGAGAAGAAGACGATCTTGCCAGTGTGCTTCTTCTTGAAGGGAAGCTTGCCGAAGCAGATGTCATTGTTGAAGGAGTCGCTGGACCACCCCATGTAGGTCTGGACCCTCTTCAGATCTTCATCACTAGTGATCTTGCTGCGGGGAAGACCCAACTCCATCGCGACAAAGGGGAGCGAAAGTTGGAAGGGCAATGCAAAGGTTGGGAGGCTCTGAGTGCAAGTTCGAATGAAAGCGTAAAGAGTCCTCAAACCATGCGGGCTTTCCTTCTTAAGTAAGCCTCCACAACGCTTAGATGGAAACCACAACGAGATCAAGTTCACACTTCAAAAACCTACCCATCAATGACAAATGGGCCTGGGTCCGCTTCTGCAGAAAAGTCAAAGTTAATACCCCAGACGAACCGTTATCATGATGGGATGTTCGAAGCCCGAGGGTGGCAGCCTGACAGGGCGCTCACAACCAATACGGTTTTCGTATTGGGAACCGTCGACCTTCAATTGTGTGAGATCCACACTCCAGTATCTCACCTGTCGCATCAAGAAGAGCCACACAGCGGTGGTTTAACTACGGACCACCGCCCCAATGGCCCATGAAATGACCTTTGAAGATTCAGCACGAGAATCGAATATGGCCCCACCTCTGGTAGAATAACTTAACCCAAAGGATTTCTCCCAGAGGTGGGCCCGGGGGATACTGTCGGTATCTTGCATACCGGGTAACCCATGATACTGTAAGAAAAGCCACAGAGTTCCACCTGTCCGAGTTGAAGACCTCCAAAGGCTCCACGTGTCCCGCAACACTGGACCCGCCTTACTCATTAGGGTAGCTCTGACGCTGCCACGTGTAAAGCAAGACCAGACCTAACTCCTTGTATAGGAAAGCTCCGGTCGTTCCACGTGTCCAGGGGCCCCGGACCTAACCCCCAGTAGAGGGAAGCTCTGGTGCTGCCATGTGTATAGCGGCTCCGGACCTGCCTCCCCACAGAGGGAAGCTCCAAAGTTGCCTCGTGTCAAGCCTCCGGACCTAAGCCAGCAACGAGAAGGTAGACGGATCTCCAACGGTGCGAACATTCAAGGGACAGTTCAAGCTACAGTTACAAGACCTAATTACATGTCATTAATGACATGTTAATGACACATGATCATCTCGATCTTGGCCTCCCTTATGACACGGTTCCCCTCATGTGTCGTCTTGAGGGTGTCCCACATCTCCTTGACCACCTCCAATCCTTCAATGTGATTGAACTTCTCTCGAGTCAAGGAGGAGGTGATTACTCCAACGGCTTGTGCATTGCGATGGAGGAGGACGGCTTGCTCTAGAGTTATGTCTTCCTCATTCTTGGGGAGATGCACACCTGTCAAGACAATTTACCACAAGTTAGAGTTTAAGGAGACATGAGATGCATCTTCATATTATTCTTCCACATAGAGTAATCATTTCACTCAAATTGAGGAGGTTTGCCAATGGGAATGGATAGATAATGGTTGCTTGCAGTTAGTCGCTCATAGTTGTAAGGATATCGGGAGTAGTCTTGTGAACTAGTCCCATTGTCGACGTTGATCGGAGCGATTGGCTTGATTTCCTTCTTGGGAACATTGAGGTTCTCACGAAGCCGCACCTTGAGTAGACGAACTTCCTCGTCGTCATTTGGATCATCTTGAAGAACATCAACGTTCTTCGTCTTGGTGTCATCAATGATCACCTAAACTTCGTTGTCACCCATTCCGGCCATTTCCTCTCTGAGTTGCTAGACTCTTGGTGGAGAGGCCTTCTCTGATACCAATTGAAAGTCGTCTAGAGGGGGGTGAATAGGCAATAAGACCTGAAATGGCTTAATCAAACAAGATCAAATCGCTGAGGCCGGACTTGTCTGGACAGGGTCGGACTATTCCGCTTAGCACAAGGAGAAAACCTAAAAACTTGATTTCTACAAGTTATGTGCGGAATTTACGTTCACTAAAGATGTATGCAATGTATAGTAACCTAGTACAACTTGGATTGATAAGTTAAAACAATTAGGTTACAAGATTTCAACAAAGATCAATATGAAGAACAATATGAACCCTAAAAGCAATTCTAGTGATTACAAAAAGTAAAGTGACAAGTGAGATAAGATTTATCCCGTGGTTCAACTCGACAAAGAAGCCTACATCCACGTTGAGAAGTCCACACAAGGATCGGATCTCACTTGACCCTCTTCTCACCAAGCCACCACAATGGTCGGCTTGGTTTCCACTATATCAAAGGGTAATCACCAAGTTTGATTCGGGTTGCTCACAAGTTGAGGCTCCCAAGAATTGATACAACAAGGAGCACTTGAAGCTCAACTCACACAAGACACAAAACACAAAACAATGTTCAAGAGATCAAACCGAGAGCCAAATCGCGATGGTATTCCTTCACGTCATCGATCAACAAAAAAGATGACGTGCGCACCAACATTTGAATTTCAAACGGCCACTAACAACACAGATTAGTACGACCAACAACAGACTGGTCCGAAGCCGGACATAATGGTTTAGTCCATCCAAAAATGGACTCAACTTTGTAGGCCCAGACTAGTCTGGCCACAGGGGCGAACAAGTCCGGCCTTCTAGGGTTTGACTTGGTTTCTCACACTAAGTCTCAGACGGACTAGTCTGTGCCACAACGTACAAGTCTCAACTCTTCTAGAATGCTTTGGTCCGTCCCAAAATGAACTACACTGGGGGGTCCACACTAGTCTGGCCCTTTTGGCGGACAAGTCTGGCCTCCCAGACTTAGCTCCAAACTCACTCACCAAGAGAAGAATGGACTAGTTCGTACCCATACGGATAAGTCCGAACTCATTCAAAGATGTTTAGTCCGACCCAAATCAGACTAACCTGCTTGACCCGGACTAGTCCGACCATTGATTGTTTTCTTTCATTTTGGCTTCTCACTTAGGTTTTTCTCTCAACCACCACTTTGAGCCCTCTAGAATGATCTCAATGCACATGATACAACCACCCTCACACATGATACAGCTAGTCTAAACTTAACACAATATAAACCTAATTTCTATGTTTGAGTCTTCGACGCCCGTTTCAACCTTTTCCTTTTTGAGGGATTTTATCTCATTTCAATGATCACACCTGTGCTTAAGATCAACTTAGCTCATTAGTCTCTTAATTGTCGTCATCAATCATCCAAAACCCGGGGATGCCTAGATGCACTTTCAGCGTCTTGCATGTACAACTCCCCTCAAAACAGCAAGGTCGAGCGTATGGTTCACACCACCAATGATGTCATGCGCTCTATGATGTTCCAGTCATCCACCCCTGCCCATTACTGGGCATACGCTCTTCACACCGCCACCTATCTTATTAATTGTCTTCCCACGAAGACGATTAGTTTTCCCACTCCCCACTTTGCCTTGTTTGGCACCACTCCTCTTTACGACCACCTTCGTGTCTTCGGGTGCGCATGCTACCCTAACCTCTCTGCTACGACCCCACATAATCTTGCGCCATGCTTGATTCGGTGTGTCTTTCTTGGGTACTCCCTGATTGTAAGGGGTACCAGTGCTCTCACCTTGCTACCCACCTTGTCTTGATCTCCCGACACGTCGTCTTTGATGAGTCCTCCTTTCCCTTCTTCACTTCCTCTTCTGGCTCTGACCCCGAGCTGGATTCTCAATTTTCTACTAACCCTGAGGTTGCTCCTATCCAGCTACCTTGGCTTTTCCTCGTGCAGGTACGACTCCCACTGGGCCACGAGCGGCCATGGCATCCCTGACTCCGCTTGCTGCGCCACACGCGGCCTCGAAATCTCATTTTGCTAACCCTGCTCTCGTCTACCAGCGACGAGCGCAGGTTGGTGCCCTGGGCCCCTAGACGCTACCTCATGCGCCACCTGCGGTTTTGGCGTCCCCGACGCTGCCTCCTATGCCACGCGCGGTTTCGGCGCCCACGACGTTGCCCACTCCGCCACGCGCGTCCACGGTGTCCCCATCATCGCCTGCTGCGCCCTGCGTGGCATCGGCATCCTCGACGTCGCACGATGCGCCCCGCGCAGCACTGGCGTCCCCGATGTCACCCACTGCACCACGCACGGCCCCGTCGTCCCCGACATTGCCCGCAGTGCCACGCGCGACCCCGGTGTCCCCAATGTTGCCAACTACGCCACGCACGGCCCCGATGTCCCCGACGTCACCCACTGAGCCACGGGCGGCCCAGACGTCCCTGACGTCAGCTGTTGTGAGCCCAACATCCTCGACGTCGACCGCTACGCCTAGCGCGGCACCGGGGCTGCAATACGCTGACCTCACTCTTGTCTATCAGCGACGAGTGCGGGTTGGTGTTCCACCCTCCTCCCGCACCGAGCCCCCGGTGTACCACCCCCTGCCCCATCGTACCCCTAGCCACGTTCACTAGATGGTGACTAGGCGTGTCGCCGGGGTCCTCGGATCGGTGGAGAAGTTCTTCGGGGTCATCCTCTCCTTGACGACCTCTCCATCGCCTGACTCCTCACTGATCTCGCCTATCCACTCCGCCGTCTGTAACGCCCTCGCCGATCCCCAATGCGTCGGGCTATGTAGGAGGAGTATGCAGCTCTGCTTGCCAACCGGACTTGGGATCTGGTTCCCCATTCTGGGTGTGGCAATGTTGTCATGAGCAAATGGATGTTCACGCATAAAAGGAGGGTGGATCGGTCTCTGGAAAGGTACAAGGCTCGGTGGGTTCTTCTAGGATTCACTCAGCGCCCCGGTGTCGACTACAACGAGATCTTCAGCCCGGTGGTGAAGTCGACGATGGTTCGAGCCGTTCTGTCGCTAGCTCTCTCGCGTTCTTGGCCTGTTCATCATTTGGACGTCAAGAACACCTTCCTCCACAGCAGGTTGATAGACACGGTTTACTACAGTCAGCCAACAGGGTTCATTGATTTAGCTCACCCAGACATGGTCTGCCAGTTGAACAAGTCCCTATACGGCCTGAAGCAGGCATCCCGGGCTTGGTACAACCGGTTAGCCTCCTTCTTGGTCTCACTCGGCTTCATCGAGACCAAGTTGGACACCTCGCTTTTCATCTACAAGCGTGAGGGTGACACTGTGTACCTCCTCCTGTACGTTATCCTTCAGCGCACGATCTCCACCCTGCAGCAGGAGTTCGCGATGAAGGATCTGGGCCAACTTCACCATTTACTAGGTGTTACGGTCGAGCATCGCCCAAGCGGCATGTTCCTCCACCAGCGATAGTACTACCTCGACATCCCCCAGTGAGCGAGCATGGCTGATTGCAAGCCGTGCTCCACTCCGGTGGACACCCAGGAGAAGGTCTCCTCCGCCGACGGTGCCCCTGTCGCTGACCCCACCTCTTACAGGAGTCTTACAGGTGCCCTTCACTACCTCACCTTCACCAGGCCGAACATTTCCTACGCGGTTCAGCAGGTGTGCCTTCACATGCATGATCCGCGGGAGCTGCATCTCACCGTTGTGAAACGGATACTTTGGTACCTGCGCGGCACCTTCGACCATGGCCTCCTCCTCCGGGGTGACTTGACTTCTGAGCTGGTCATCTACACCGATGCTAACTGGGCGGGTTGCCCGTACACCCATCGGTCTACCTTTGGCTGCGCCGTCTTCCTGGGTGGCAATCTCGTCTCTTGGTCCTCAAAGCGGCAGCCTGTGGTGTCGCGATTGAGTGCTGAGGCAGAGTACTGCGCTGTGGCCAAAGGTGTGGCTGAGGCCGCCTAGCTCCACCACCTATTGCAGGAGCTTCACTCCCCCATCACTCGGAGCACGTTGATCTACTGCGACAACGTCTGTGCCGTCTACCTATCCACCAACCCCGTCCAACACCAGCGCACGAAGCATGTGGAGATTTATCTTCACTTTGTTCGTGAGCGGGTTGCCCGTGGCAAGATCCGGGTCCTCCACATCTCGACGACGTCGCAGTTTGCCAACATTTTCACGAAGGGCCTCCCTTCGTCGTTGTTCATCGAGTTTCAATCTAGTCTCAACATCTGCCACAGCTAGATGTTCAGACTGCGGAGGAGGGGGGGTAGACAGTTTCAGTGTTTCTCCCTTCTTGTATTAGGGGTAGGGGTATTTTTGTATTTAGGGTGAGGCTTCTGTTAGGTCTTAGGGTGCTTAGGATCAACACTAGCAATGCCTAATTAGGAGCACTCAAGTCTAATCTAATCTAACAGATATATTTGAGCATAATTAAACAATTAATCTAATGACTTAGACTAATAATCAGGCAATTCAGTCTAAGAACAGATCATGCATCAACTAGTATAGAGCAAGAGAATTAGAGAGAGAGAGATTAGGGTTACCGTCTGCGGATCCACCTGATGCCATTGGGCTCGGGTGGATGTTCGCTGGAGAGTGAGTCGATGCAGTGGCGATCGCGCGATGCAGGGAGACGGCGCAGTGAAGGCTTGGCGCAGGAACGGCGACGGCGACGGCCTTCCCCTCACTCCGCGCCCTAACAGATCGGTTAGGGTTTGTGGGGGGAGTTTATGGCAGCTAATCAACTCGGTGATTAGTGCCCCAGCCCTCCCCCTCTATTTATATGGCACGCGTGAGAGGGGGCCGCACCAAACTGAGTCGGTTGCGCCCCCGATCAGGGCACGTAGGGGAGTCCAACCCGGAGGGCGTGGTTGTTGCCCACGTTACCCCCCGAGATCACACTAACATTCTCCCCCTTGATCTCGGGTCCTTAACTTATTTTCTTATTTACTAAACTAATCTTACACATATTTCTTCTGCTTTGACATAAAGGGCACGACGCATCAAAACACCATTTACGTATGTCGAAGGTCGTAAACGACATTTCCCCCGGACCTGCTTAGAGAGCAGCCCGCGAAGGTTCTTTGGATTCACGAGGGCTAGTCCCATGAGATTGAGCGCAGTGAAATGATGAACACAGAGGGTTTACGTGGTTCGGGCCGCCTGTAACACCCTGATTTTCGAGTTTCGGCAAATTAAAAATTTAAATGGGAATTTAGAGTTAATAATAGGAGGAAATTGTTTTTATAAATAAAAATATAAAATATATGCATCTCATATTGCATTTTTCATTCATCCTCAAGCATTGAAAGTTAATTACCAAAATAAATACGCCAAAAGTAATTTATTTGCCATAACAAATATGAGATAAAAGAAATAAATAAAACTAAAGGTATATATAAATACAATAGTTTAATTACATGATTACTTCATGCAAAATCATGAAGTACGATGAAAAGGAACAAACCCAAAAGAATTAGAAATGAAGAGAAAAGTAATATTTGAGCCAGACACTGGAATAATCCGAAAAATAAGGGACTAGTCCAAATACCCTCACTAGACAACAACGAACTTATCCGGTATTAAACGGATTAGTCTGCTACTCTACAGTTTGATATATTTTAACACTTCACCACACCATGTATATATAAATAATAAACATAAATCATCATCATATCACTTGTTGCAAGAAAAACCTTACCGCACGCGGAATAAAAATAAACAAAACAAATAAATAATAACAAAAAAGAAAGAAATAATAAATAATAATCAATTAAAGAAAATAAATAAATAATATAAAAAGGAAACAAAAAGAATATAATGTCAACCGGCAGCAGCACTGGCCGGGAGGCAAATAAAAATAAAAGGTCAACTGTCTCACCAAAAGCCTGCTGCACAAGGGAAAAAGAAAAATAATAATAAAGGAAAACAAAAAGAAAAGAAAGACTAACCTGCCGCACAGAGAAACTGGTCGCCACTCCCACTGAGCCCGATCGACTGCCACCTAAGACCACCCCACGCTAAAAAAATAAAATAAAAGTAACTCAGTAAAACCAGCCGCTGGTCAGGGATCGAGTCCCAGCGAGACCCCGTGCCTGGGGCACACGGCTGGCCACGGAGGCCACGGACGCACCGTAACCGAGCCGGCGCTAGCCTGCGCGCCAGCGCGGGTGGCCACGCGGCACGCTCCGACCGCACGCGCGCCCAAGCTGCCCAGCGTTCCCGCGTCCACGCGCCAGAGCCCGAGGGACTCGGAATCGAGCCGGATGGTCCTGCGCGCCGTGTTTTTCGCGACTGACTCCGTACTGAGCGTCCTCGCCGCCTATAAAAAAGGACCCGAGGGCTTCGTGTTTTCTCCGACTTTAGAAACCGCAGAGCCGCCCAGAAAAACCCTAGCCGCCGTAGATAAAAGGGGAGAGGAACAGAGGTGCCACCAGGGAAGAAAAAGAGGGCAAGGAGAGGAAGAAAAAGAGGAGGCATCGTCGTCCGCCGGAGATCGTCGCCGTCGTCGTGCCGCCAAGGAACTGCTGCACCATCTACTTCATCTACGCGTCGCCATCATCCCGGGATCTTCGAAGCCGTCGCGTCTACGGTAGGGTTCGTTTTTCTGATGCGAATTTTAGCGACGTATTAGATCTAATAGACGTAAATTTATTTTAGTTGCACAATAATTTTATTTTCAGCAGCATTAATTCACCCTAAAACGCCCGTAAACTCGTATGAACACGTATGAACTAGTCGCATCTAATTAATAAACAACCATAGTGAATTAATTATTGTACTTTGCATGCATGCATATCATCGCATGTTGATTAATGTGTGTGCATCATGTTGATTTGTATGAATATTCTTTTATGTGTGGTCACGAGTAGAGGGAAGTGCTCAAGAGGTCGTGTACGAGGATTTTCAGAATCAAGACTTCGAAGCGCTTGTGCAACCCTATCCGCCGGAGCAAGGCAAGTGTCCTTGAAGCATATTGATCCTGTTTTAAATTAATTGTTTTGTTTGCAAAACTGCATGCTGTGTCAATTTGATGGGAATCCTATGGTAGGAAGTTTACTAGATTTGCTAAACCACCCTTGTCACCTGGAATTTATGGTAGAGAGTCGGGAAGGGTTTTTACCTTTTTGCTTCGCTTAATTAATTGGGATGGAAAAGCGACACTACATATTTAATTATGTATTAATGATATTCTGGTTAATGTAAATTGGTCAATACGATGGGTGATCTAAGCAAGCCTGGTATGTGGATGGGTTGGATGTTATGGTGGTTTGCTTGCTTTAGATCTAAGGACCGGTTCATGCGAGAATATGCCAGGACTACAGTGCCACCACGAGGCCAAGTATGGGTGCGGCGTAGCTAATTAATTAGGGCTTTGCTAGTGCTGTTTGGACCATTGTGGATGCTCGGGGAAGGGGTAGTCGGATTGGGTTTGTTGATGATTGGTGGGACTACCCTGGGATCCGAATGGCTCAAGAGGAGGCCCTTGGTTGAAGATGTGCTCAGTTGGAGGCATCGCCACCGGTGAAACCTCAGTGGGGTCTGAATAGGCTAGTAATCCCTTTGTAAATGCTATTTTGTGATCTCTTGGCCATACACCAAAGGAAGTGTAATTGGCATAAGGGAGGTTCTTTAGTCGCCGACAGGTGATGAAATCACAAACACGTGGGTAAAGTGGTACAAACTCTGCAGAGTTAATTAAAACTATCATGATAGTCGTGCTCCCGGTTAAGAGCGCCTGGATGACCTACATGATTAGAGTTGGAAACTAGAATTTGGGATGGTTATGGTTTGGTAATGGTTATGGCTGATATTATGATTATGGTTATGGTTATGGGATGGAATTATGGTTTATGACATTGATTATGGTTATTGGTAATGGTGAATTATGGACTAGTATTATTATGGTTACATGGTTTATGATGGGTTTACTTCACATAAATATGATACATTGCTTTTCAAATGTTTTACTGTACTTTTCAGCACTTAGCCATTATTACATTCGTCATTTGAATCAGCCACATGTCATACTTTCCACACTTGCTGAGTACGACATGTACTCACTCTTGCAATCTCCCACCCAACAGTTGTAGGACAGGATTATGAGTTTAATGGCGATAATGCGGAGTTCTAGGCCCCGTCAGCTTTGCCTGTGGTGTTGCATGGAGCTGCGCTATTCCTTTTGCTTAGTTTGCTTAGTTGCTTATTAGTTTATATCCGCTGCATTAGTTGAACTTATCATTAACATTCATTAGAGTTTGTATTCGAGGATATAATGAATTATGTAATAAGAGTACTTATTTAATAATTTGAGTTGTGGTAATTATCTGTTTATCATTTGTGAATCACTCGTGTATGTGTGTTGAACATCCTGGGCACACATATGCGTTAGCTTGGTTCAATTTTCGGAACCGGGCGTCACAGATTGGTATCAGAGCCACAGGTTGACCGTAGGACGCAACCTAGATAGAATGGACACTTTAGAGCACATAGGAGCACTCAGGAATCGATGTGTTTTTCTTTGGTGTGCTGTTTGCTATATATACTATTTGCTTGTGTGCTTAATAGAGGATTTTGGGATGCTTTAGCATTGCCATGTCCACCTAGGCTAGTATAGCTAGTCGTTAGTTTCATATCCTTTGATGCATGCATATAGGTTGGGATTCCTTCAATCTTCATTCCTATCTCTACTTCCGTAGAAGATTGGCACTATAAGAAGATTCATAACCCCGGATGAAGCTACATGGAAGCGTGAAGATGTTATCAAGGATTTTCTCATCTCTTCTTTAATCTGACCGAATCTCGAGGGCGAGATTCATTTTAAGGGGGGTAGAATTGTAACACCCTAATTTTCGAGTTTCGACAAATTAAAAATTTAAATGAGAATTTAGAGTTAATAATAGGAGGAAATTGTTTTTATAAATAAAAATATAAAATATATGCATCTCATATTGCATTTTTCATTCATCCTCAAGCATTGAAAGTTAATTACCAAAATAAATACGCCAAAAGTAATTTATTTGCCATAACAAATATGAGATAAAAGAAATAAATAAAACTAAAGGTATATATAAATACAATAGTTTAATTACATGATGACTTCATGCAAAATCATGAAGTACGATGAAAAGGAACAAACCCAAAAGAATTAGAAATGAAGAGAAAAGTAATATTTGAGCCAGACACTGGAATAATCCGAAAAATAAGGGACTAGTCCAAATACCCTCACTAGACTTATCCGGTATTAAACGGATTAGTCCGCTACTCTACAGTTTGATATATTTTAACACTTCACCACACCATGTATATATAAATAATAAACATAAATCATCATCATATCACTTGTTGCAAGAAAAACCTTACCGCACGCGGAATAAAAATAAACAAAACAAATAAATAATAACAAAAAAGAAAGAAATAATAAATAATAATCAATTAAAGAAAATAAATAAATAATATAAAAATGAAACAAAAAGAATATAATGTCAACCGGCAGCAGCACTGGCCGGGAGGCAAATAAAAATAAAAGGTCAACTGTCTCACCAAAAGCCTGCTGCACAAGGGAAAAAGAAAAATAATAATAAAGGAAAACAAAAAGAAAAGAAAGACTAACCTGCCGCACAGAGAAACTGGTCGCCACTCCCACTGAGCCCGATCGTGACTGCCACCTAAGACCACCCCACGCTAAAAAAATAAAATAAAAGTAACTCAGTAAAACCAGCCGCTGGTCAGGGGTCGAGTCCCAGCGAGACCCCGTGCCTGGGGCACACGGCTGGCCACGGAGGCCACGGACGCACCGTAACTGAGCCGGCGCTAGCCTGCGCGCCAGCGCGGGTGGCCACGCGGCACGCTCCGACCGCACGCGCGCCCAAGCTGCCCAGCGTTCCCGCGTCCACGCGCCAGAGCCCGAGGGACGCGGAATCGAGCCGGATGGTCATGCGCGCCGTGTTTTTCGCGACTGACTCCGTACTGAGCGTCCTCGCCGCCTATAAAAAAGGACCCAAGGGCTTCGTGTTTTCTCCGACTTTAGAAACCGCAGAGCCGCCCAGAAAAACCCTAGCCGCCGTAGATAAAAGGGGAGAGGAACAGAGGTGCCACCAGGGAAGAAAAAGAGGGGAAGGAGAGGAAGAAAAAGAGGAGGCACCGTCGTTCGCCGGAGATCGTCGTCGTCGTCGTGCCGCCAAGGAACTGCTGCACCATCTACTTCATCTACGCGTCGCCATCATCCCGGGATCTTCGAAGCCGTCGCGTCTACGGTAGGGTTTGTTTTTCTGATGCGAATTTTAGCGACGTATTAGATCTAATAGACGTAAATTTATTTTAGTTGCACAATAATTTTATTTTCAGCAGCATTAATTCACCCTAAAACCCCCGTAAACTCGTATGAACACGTATGAACTAGTCGCATCTAATTAATAAACAACCATAGTGAATTAATTATTGTACTTTGCATGCATGCATATCATCGCATGTTGATTAATGTGTGTGCATCATGTTGATTTGTATGAATATTCTTTTATGTGTGGTCACGAGTAGAGGGAAGTGCTCAAGAGGTCGTGTACGAGGATTTTCAGAATCAAGACTTCGAAGCGCTTGTGCAACCCTATCCGCCGGAGCAAGGCAAGTGTCCTTGAAGCATATTGATCCTGTTTTAAATTAATTGTTTTGTTTGCAAAACTGCATGCTGTGTCAATTTGATGGGAATCCTATGGTAGGAAGTTTACTAGATTTGCTAAACCACCCTTGTCACCTGGAATTTATGGTAGAGAGTCGGGAAGGGTTTTTACCTTTTTGCTTCGCTTAATTAATTGGGATGGAAAAGTGACACTACATATTTAATTATGTATTAATGATATTCTGGTTAATGTAAATTGGTCAATACGATGGGTGATCTAAGCAAGCCTGGTATGTGGATGGGTTGGATGTTATGGTGGTTTGCTTGCTTTAGATCTAAGGACCGGTTCATGCGAGAATATGCCTGGACTACAGTGCCACCACGAGGCCAAGTATGGGTGCGGCGTAGCTAATTAATTAGGGCTTTGCTAGTGCTGTTTGGACCATTGTGGATGCTCGGGGAAGGGGTAGTCGGATTGGGTTTGTTGATGATTGGTGGGACTACCCTGGGATCCGAATGGCTCAAGAGGAGGCCCTTGGTTGAAGATGTGCTCAGTTGGAGGCATCGCCACCGGTGAAACCTCAGTGGGGTCTGAATAGGCTAGTAATCCCTTTGTAAATGCTATTTTGTGATCTCTTGGCCATACACCAAAGGAAGTGTAATTGGCATAAGGGAGGTTCTTTAGTCGCCGACAGGTGATGAAATCACAAACACGTGGGTAAAGTGGTACAAACTCTGCAGAGTTAATTAAAACTATCATGATAGCCGTGCTCCCGGTTAAGAGCGCCTGGATGACCTACATGATTAGAGTTGGAAACTGGATTTTGGGATGGTTATGGTTTGGTAATGGTTATGGCTGATATTATGATTATGGTTATGGTTATGGGATGGAATTATGGTTTATGACATTGATTATGGTTATTGGTAATGGTGAATTATGGACTAGTATTATTATGGTTACATGGTTTATGATGGGTTTACTTCACATAAATATGATACATTGCTTTTCAAATGTTTTACTGTACTTTTCAGCACTTAGCCATTATTACATTCGTCATTTGAATCAGCCACATGTCATACTTTCCACACTTGCTGAGTACGACATGTACTCACTCTTGCAATCTCCCACCCAACAGTTGCAGGACAGGATTATGAGTTTAATGGCGATAATGCGGAGTTCTAGGCCGTGTCTACCGTCAGCTTTGCCTGTGGTGTTGCATGGAGCTGCGCTATCCCTTTTGCTTAGTTTGCTTAGTTGCTTATTAGTTTATATCCGCTGCATTAGTTGAACTTATCATTAACATTCATTAGAGTTTGTATTCGAGGATATAATGAATTATGTAATAAGAGTACTTATTTAATAATTTGAGTTGTGGTAATTATCTGTTTATCATTTGTGAATCACTCGTGTATGTGTGTTGAACATCCTGGGCACACATATGCGTTAGCTTGGTTCAATTTTCGGAACCGGGCGTCACACCGCCGGAGCGTAACACCCTACGTCCACGGGAGTGTTTGTGTATTGCCTTGCTTGAGCGTGTATGAGTTTTCATCCCTGTGAAGGTCGCCTGCTGAGTCCTTTTATAGTCCAAGGACTCTACAGTCACAAGGTGGGCCCCAGGGCCCGACAGGTGGTCCCGGGGAGAGCCAAATCCTATACAAGCTCTAGGATTAAATGCTATCTACTTGTCAGGGGCTTCAATGTGCCGTCCCGCCGCGTCGTGCGCCAGGGCTACACATAGTTGTTGATGATGGCAGGGCATGTCCCGCCCGTCTTGTCCCCCCAGCTCACTCGTCCGTCTTGCGCAATGGGTCTGTACGGGCTACTTGTACAAGACAGGACACTGGAGCCTTGACTTTCGCATGCGCGACTCCGCTTCACCTGGGGAAGGCGCACGTACTTAATGCCTGTCTGAGTAGCACACTCTTTCCTTTACTGCAGCCTCCTACCACATTGAGTTGGTTGTCCGCCACGTGGTCGCATCGGACCCTGCCTCTACGGGGAGTTGAGCGCCCGACTGTATAGGCCACGTGGCGCCTCTGGAGCCCACCTCCGCGGAAGGGCGGAGGCTCAGCCCTGTGGGCCACGTGGTAGTTCCGGAGCCCTTCCCTGCAGGGAGACGGGCCTGGTCCCGAGGGTTCCAATGGCTACATGGCAGCCCCGGAGCCCGCCTCGGCAGGGAGGCGAGGGTCCAGTTCTGCCGGCCACGTGGCAGCCCTGGAGCCCGCCTCGGCGGGGAGGCGAGGGTCCGGTTCTGTGTGCCATGTGGCTGCCCCAGAGCCCGCCTCGGCGGGGAGGCGAGGGTCCGGTCCAACCGGCCACGTGGCAGCCCAGGAGCCTGCCTCGGCGGGGAGGTAGGATCTGGTCCTTCCCTCCACGACGTGGCAGCCTCGGACTCTGCCTCCAAGTAGAGGCCGAGTCCTTAGCTGTTTTCTCTTTGTGCGTGGGGGTACTCGGTCTGCGGAGTACCAACAGTGGCCCCTGAGCCCACCTCGGGAGAGTCGTCGATACCGCAGGTGGGGTCTTCTTCCTTATCTTCCCGCGCAACTCTTTCGATTCCAATTCGGGGTAGTTCCCCGGGCGGCACGTCCCTGTCATTGTGGCGACGTGTCTCCCTCTGGTAAGCAGAGGCGCGGGACGTGCGCTGCGCGACATGACTTCTGCTTTCAATCGTGCTTTAACTGCGGCGGTTCCCAAGGTGGCTCCTGCACTTGCGCTGCTTTTGCCTTTTTAGAAACCGCCGAGTTACCTCCTGCATAGTTGGCCACCCGACTCATCTTCTTTGCCGAGAGACTTGGGCCCTCATGTCATTGCCAATGCGGGTCTGTTGCTCTTCTACCGAGGTTGTGGCGATTCTCACGCCGCGTCTGTTGGCTTGCAGAGGTGAATAAAAAGAGAGGAGGATGCCGCTGACTCCCCCCAGCACACGCAGCGGCCCCTGCCGTGGGTTTGAGGGGTCCAGACCCCCCCCCCAACCCTTTCGGGAAGCGGTGGGGCTTCAACGTCCCCTGGTAAGTCTGCATAAATTTCATCTTGGATGTTCTTTGATGTGTGCTTACCCTGTAATATCCTTATGATCCGGGTTTGCCTGATTTCAGCGCAACCGCAGCTACTCCTCCGCCCACGCGCCCTTTTGCTGGTGGGCATGCTGCTCTAGCCGGCTCACGAGGCTCCTCTGCAGTCTCGGACCATGCTCGGGCGCACCGGGCTGCTACTGCTGAGGTGCCCCGGGCCTTCGTGCCCGAGGCCCCTATAGCAGCTGCTGAGGGTCCGCAGCGCGCGCTGGCGACTGGTGTCGTGCCCGCCAATGACTCCGCATCCACCGGCTACTCCGCACCAGCCGATGCTACCGCACCGACTGACAGTGCTACATCGGTTGGCGCCACCGCCCCGGGTGGAGCTCCCGGAGCTAGCTTAGGAGCCGTCGGCAGCAGTGCTGGGGCCCCTGGAGACGACGTGCTTGCTTCCAGCGGCGCCCCCCCCCCCCCCCCGCCTTCTCCGATTGGGGGAGCTCTGGTCCCCGTCTCCCCGGTGGTCCTCCAAATGGAGGACGATATTGAATAGGTGGGGAGGCAGGGACCCGCAGCTACGGTGGAGCCCCTCCCCCTGTCTGAAGCCATGGCCGTAGCCTACTCCGGTTTTAGGCAGGCTCGAGCGGCCCTCGATCGGGAGAGGGGGGGCTTGAGGAAGAGGAGGACCGGCTCCGAGGATGGGAGAGGACCCTGGAAGCCCGGACCCGGTTGGCGAAGAGTCGGGTGGCGCAGCGGGAGGCGGTCGTCCGGGAGGAGATGAAGATCCTCGACCAGGAGCGTGAGCTTATTGCTCAACTGGACGCCGTCACCCAGAAGCTGAAGGCGGACGCCGCGGCGATCCATGCTGAGGCCAACTCCCGCCTCCAGTCCTGCGAGGAGCTCCAACAGCTGTTATCTCGTCGGGAGGCTGCACTTGCTGAACGGGAGCAGGAGTTGGCAGCGAAGCAGGGTGACGTGGAGGCGACCTTCGGCCGGCTCATCCTCCAGTAGGAAGGGGCGAGAATCCGCACCGCCGAGCTAGACAGCCGGGATGCTGCCCTGGCTGAGGCGCAGCAAGCCCAGTTCGCTGAGCGCCAGACTCTCCTGGACCACGAGTTCAACATCACCCTCAAGGAGGGTGACTTGAGCCGCCGCGAGAGGGAGGTCAGCGAGCGCGAGAGGGTCCTGGCAGCCAAGGAGGAGCGGTTCCTGGACGGCGGCCCCCGGGCGCTGGCGGCAACCCAGCAGGAGGTGCAGGAGCTCTGGGCGTCAAGTTCTGCTGAGGCCCGGAAGGTCTGGGAGTTCCTGGGCGGCGCCGACTCAGCTCTGGTGCCGCTCGGCTTCAGACTGGTGTGCGTGGGGGAACCAGCACAGGAAGTGAGTCAGGTGTTCCCAGCCCTTTACTCCACTAGCTCGAAGATGCGTTCGCTGGGGGCCGTCATCAACAACCAGCTGGAGGCAGAAGGGAAGATGCTGGTGAAGGAGGTGGCGACGCACATCCTGTCCTGCTACCGGAGCTGGTACCCTGATGTCCCTCTTCAGCCGGTCCTCGAGAGGCCCATTGCCGAGAGGGAGGAGGCCGTCAAATATGAAGTCTCAGATGCCGTGGCGCTCATCACCTCAAAGTTCCATCAGAGGGGCTGAGGGCTCCCCATGTGCTGCTTGTATCTTGTGTTTCTTTCAGTTTTTCTTTGTAGTTGTTTGTGATGACAGACCTTCATTTTGGAACAAAAAATCTGCTTGGAGTGCCCCTCATACTTAGCATGTTTTTCTTTTCAGCAATATCTTCAAGTTGCCTGTTGTTCCTTAGCTTCCCGGACTTGCCGTCCCCCGGAGTATGGCCCCCTGGCAGCTGTGGCCAGTTGTTATGGGCACACCTGTCAAATACGTAGAACTTAGGGCGGATGGTTGTAGAGGATCTTAGGATGCGTAGGTAGTATTGCTGTAACTGAGTATTAGGGACATCGACGGCGGGCCCCCTGGGGGTGCCGCTGGAGCTTCAGTCCGGCGATGCCCACCATCTTTGGTGAAACGTCGACAGCGGGCCCCCTGGGGGTGCCGCCGGAGCTTCGGTCCGGCGGTGCCCACCATCTTCGGTGAGAGGTCGACGGCGGGCCCCCTGGGGGTGCCACCGGAGCTTCAGTCCGGCGGAGCTCACAATCTTCGGTGAAAGGTCGACGGCGGGCCCCCTGGGGGTGCCATCGGAGCCTCAGTCCGGTGGTACCCACCATCTTCGGTGAAAGGTCAACGGCGGGCCCCCTGGGGGTGCCACCGGAGCTTGAGTCCAGCGGTGCCTGCCATCTTCGTGGGTACTTTGATGGTTATTGCCGGGATAACTCCTCAAAGACATGCATATAGATCAAAAATAGGAGAAGTAATTCTATCCACTGGTCATTTCTGCCCTGCTCTTTTTTAGTGTCGCTTGACTTACGATCTTGGGCTGACTCATGGGGCTTGAGTAATTCAGTGCATCTACACCTAGGGCTCGCTATCCATGCTACTTAAGGGTGGTCCATCTGGCCCCCAGTACTCAGCTGCATCGCTGGGGAGGCAGGGTGCACAGGCTTAGGGTACAGGACCAGGCTAAGCAGGTTGTGCCCCTGGACCTCCCGCTCGGCGTAAGCCTTTCCCGGGGGAGACCGTCTGGAGACACAGGCCCCCGAGTATGGGAACATCCGAGGCCCCAGGCACATTGTAGGTACCTCAAGCGACCCCACCTGCAACCAGACAGCAAGGCTCCCACTATTGCTAAAGCAGGGAAAAAATGACAGCGCCCATGATAGATCATGAGCTATGGCGAACTTACAACAATATCATAAAAAATTAAAGATAATTTTTTGAATGACAAACCCTATACAGGGTAGGACAATGTTCTTTCATTGCGGTTTCCCATGAGATGGGACAGACTTTACAAGGGGAACGACCTGACCCGGGCGACAAAGGAAGTCGAGTGCACCTACTTAGGGTTCTGGACCAGGCTAAGCGAAATGTGCACTCAGAGCCCCATCTCCGCAGCCTTAGTTACCCTAAGTACTGTCCCTGGGCACTATGTACCTTTTACAATGAAAGAAAATTGTCCTAACACTGGTCTAGGGGTAGAACTTACGGAGGTGCTCGATGTTTCATGGGTTGGACAGTCGCTCTCCATCCTCCGTAGCTAGGCGGACGCACCCTGGGCGGCATACCTTTGTAACCCGGAAGGGGCCCTCCCATCTGGGGGAGAGTTTGTTAGCCCCTTCCCGGGAGAGTATGCGACGCAGCACCAGGTCGTCTACCTTTAGCTCCCTACTCCGCACAGTCCTCTGGTGGTAGCGCCAGAGCGCCTGCTTGTACCGTGCATTTCGGAGAGCCGCTCTCACTCATCCCTCGTTGACAAGGTCCACGTCTTCACGCCAGAGCTGGTCCTGCGCGGCTTCGTCGTACATTCGGACACGGGGGGAGCCCCTGGTAATTTCTGGGGGGAGGACGACCTCTGCCCCGTACACCAGGAAGAAAGGTGTTTCCCCCGTAGCTCGGCTGGTTGATGTCCGGCTAGCCCACAGCGCACACGAAAGCTCATCTACCCAATTTGCACCATGCTTCTCAAGGTGTGATAATGTGCGAGTCTTGAGGCCCTTGAGGATCTCTACATTGGCCCTTTCGACCTGTCCATTACTCTCTGGATGAGCAACAGATGCATAGCAGACTTGGATCCCAAGGTCCTCGTAGTATTCCTGGAACGCTGCACTTGTGAACTGGGTCCCGTTATCAGTGATGATTCTGTTCGGGACCCCGAACAAGCAGACGATCGACTTGATGAATTTGACTGTTGACTGCTTGTTGATGGTGACAACTGGGGCGGCTTCCGACCACTTGGTGAACTTGTCTACGACGATGTAGAGGTGCCGGAATCCTCCGATAGTTCTGGGAAAGGGTCCCAGGATATCCAACCCCCATACAGCAAATGGCCATGAGGGAGGGATCATCTGCAGCGCCTGAGCTGGTGTGTGGATCTGCCCGGCATGGAATTGGCACGCCTTGCATCTCCTGACCATCTCGGCGGCATACTGGAGTGTTGTCGGCCAGTAAAACCCATGCCGAAAGGCTTTACCGACCAGCATGCGGGATGACGCGTGGTTCCCACACTCGCCTCCATGGATCTCTGCGAGCAAGTCGCAGCCCTCCTCTCGGTAATGCATCGCAGCAGGATGTTGTTGGCGCCATGCCGGTAGAGATCCCCTTCCACTAGCCTGTAGCCATGCAGACTATCCTTTCCGCCAGGGCAGGTTCTTCGGGAAGGATGTTGTCTTTCAAGTAGTCCCGAACCTCCGAGATTCATGCATCGGGACTTGCTTGAGCCTCTGGATCTTGGGCGCCTGGTAGCTCGGAGCCCCTGGTGGCGCATATGATCCTTGGCGAACTCCATGGTAGCAGGGCCGTCGGGACTGCCAGCTTCGAGGTGCTGGGCTCGCCCCCTTCACCCGGTTCGGCTACCCGGGCGGTTGGTCGCAGTAACGTCCTTGCAAAGAATCCTTCAGGCACTGGGGCCCCTGTGGAGGCCTTCGTTGACAGGTCGTCTGCGATTGAGTTGTTGGCTCAGGGTACATGGCACAGGTCCAAGACTTCAAAGTCCTTCTCCAGCTTCCGGACATGCAACAAGTATGCTGCTAGCTGAGGGTCGTTGCAGCTGCACTCCCCTTTGGCTTGCTTGATGATCAGCTGAGAATCAACTTTAGCCAGAAGCTGACGGACATTGAGAGTCAGGGCAGTTTTTAGCCCAAAGATTAGGGCCTCGTATTCTGCCATGTTGTTAGTCGCCTTGAAGTCGAGGCGCACCATGTACTTAAACTGTTCCCCAGTCGGGGTGTGGAGCAGAACCCCGGCCCCGGCCCCCTGCTTCTGCGAGGAGCCATCGAAGTAGAGCGTCCAGGGGGTTTCAGTGAAAACTGGAGCCTTGGGCACCGTTTCTCCATTATCCGGGCCCCCTGGGTTGCTTGGCGATGGAGTCCATTCTGCCAAGAAGTCCGCCAGTGCTTGACTCTTGACTGCATGTCGAGGTAAGAACTCCAGCTCGAACTCCGCCAGCTCTGCTGCCCACTTGGCAGCGTTGCCAGTCGAGTTGGGGCTGTGGAGTACAGTCTTTAGTGGGAAGGAGGTGACCACTAAAACCCGGTGAGCCATGAAGTAATGCCGGAGCTTCCTCAATGCTATGAGCACTGCATACAAAAGTTTGTGTACCTCCATATATCTTGTTTTTGCTTCATGGAGGACCTCACTGATGTAGTAGATTGGCCGTTGGGAGGTCCGAACCCTCCCTGGGGGGTCCGGGGCTCCTTGCAATGCGTCTACATCCTGGGGAAGGTGGCCCCCAGGATCTAGTCGGACCTCCGGGGGCTGGGACCCAGAGGGCACTTGGTCACCGGAGCACACAGCGAGGGGGTCCTCTGCTGGGTCCGGGCCCTGAGGCTCAGCTTCCTCCTTAGGAGCTCCCTCAGGTGCTTGCTGCGACAGTAGCTCCGGCCGCTCTGCAACCAAGACCATGCTGACCACCTCCATTGTTGTGGTGATGTACAACATGAGTGGTTCGCCGGGTTCTGGCGCCACCATGATGGGTAGCGTCGTCAGGTGCTTCTTGAGCTCCTGGAACGCCGCTTCCGCTTCCTCGGTCCACACAAAGGGACCCGACTTCCGTAGAATCTTGAAGAAGGGCAGCGCTCCCTCAGCCAGTCTTGAGATGAACTGGCTGAGGGCTGCCAAACACCCTGCAAGCTTCTGCACGTCCTTGATGCGGGCTGGCGGCCGCATCAGTTCTATTGCCTTGATCTTCTCTGGGTTAGCTTCGATTCCTGGGTGCGAGACCAAGAAAACAAGGAGCTTCCCTGTAGAAACCCCAAAGACGCACTTGTCGGGGTTCAGCATCATGCGTGTCGTGCACAGCTTGCTGAAGACTTGGGCTAGGTTGTCTAATAAGGATGTGTGGGCTCTGATATTTACCACGATGTCATCGACATACACCTCTACCAGATCTCTAATGAGGTCCCCAAATGTCTTATGCATTGCACGTACAAAGGTGGGGAGAGCATTCTTAAGTCCATAAGGCATGGAGACATAACAATACAGACCATCTATTGTTATGAAAGCAGTGTGTTCCTCATCTCCCCTAGACATTGGTATTTGCCAGAATATGCATCTAGGAAACACAGAAGATCATAGCCTGATGTTGAGTCTACTATTTGATCTATCCTAGGAAGAGGGAATGGATCCTTTGGGCATGCCTTATTGAGGTTGGTGTAGTCGATGCACATCCGGAGTTTCCCGCCAGTCTTGGGGACGACAACAGGGTTGGCCAACCACCGTGGTTGGTGGACCTCCCGGTTGAAACCAACATCGAGCAGCTTCTTGATTTTTTCACGGATGAAGTTCTGCCGCTCGATGGACTGTTTCCTGGGATTCTGTTGCACTGGTCAGGCGTCGGGGTAGATCTTCAGATGGTGCTCAATCACCTCCCTGGGGATCCCGGGCATTTGTGATGGTTGCCATGCAAACACATCAACGTTGTCTTGGAGGAAGGTGACGAGCGCGAGTTCCTATTTGCTGTCTAGGTTCCCCGCGATGCGAGTTGTCTGGGCAGCCTCAGAGCCAATCCTGACGACCTTTACCGGGACGTCTTCGTCGACTGGACGCACGCGAGGTGCAGAAGTGGAGGCCCGCTGCGTTGGGCCCTTTTCTGGTCGACTCTCCTTCGCGCCCCTGGAGCCAGGGCCCTCCCTGCTCTGAGTGCCTGGAGCTGCTCCAAGGTAGATACTGCAGCTGAGCAGTCCCCTCTGACCCTGAGGGCGCCGAAAGGCTTCAGCATCTTCAGGATGAGGTAGCCGTAATGGGCTATAGTCATGAACCTGTAGAGCGCCGGTCTTCTGATGATTGCGTTGAAGGGGAGGTCGATGTCCGCCACGTCGAACAAAATGCTCTCCGTACGGTAGTTCTCCGGGGTCCCAAAGGTCACCAGGAGGTGGACGTTACCGTACGGGTGGATTTGCCCCGGTCCGACTCCTGAGAACGGGCTTGAAGGTGTGAGCCGGGACATCGGCAGCTGCAGCTTTCGGAAGGCCGCCGTTGAGATGAGGTTGAGGCTTGCCCCACCATCAATCGGCACATGAAAGACCTTCAATTTGGCGATGGTTGGGGACACATGGAATGGGAGTACGCCTGCTCCCGCCATGTTCTTCGGGCAGTCCGAGGCATCGAAGCTGATTGTCATGCTCATCAACTTGTGGTGGGGAGCCGGGCTCGGGGCGGGGGCCACTACGGCTGTCGAAGGTCTTAAACGACACTTCCCCCAGACCCGCTTAGAGAGCAGCCCGCGGAGGTTCTTTGGATTCACGAGGGCTAGTCCCAGGAGATTGAGCGCAGCAAGATGGTGAACACAGAGGGTTTTACGTGGTTCGGGCCGCCGGAGCGTAACACCCTACGTCCATGAGAGTGTTAGTGTATTGCCTTGCTTGAGCATGTATGAGTCCTAGTCTAATTTTTCGATCCCCTTCCAAGGTCGTCTGCCGAGTCCTTTTATAGTTCAAGGACTCTGCAGTCACAAGGTGGGCCCCGGGGCCAGACAGGTGGTCCCGGGGAGAGCCAAATCCTATACAAGATCTAGGATTAAATGCTATCTACTTCCCTTTGCTAGGGGTGTCAATGCGTCGTCCCGCCGCGTCGTGCGCCAGGGATACACATAGTTGGTGATGATGGCGGTGCACGTCCCGCCCGTCTTGTCCTTGTAGCCCATTCGACCGTCTTGCGGCGTGGGTCTGTACCAGCTACTTGGACAAGACAGGACACTGGAGCCTTGACTTACGCATGCGCGACTCCGCTTTGCCTGGGGAAGGCGCGTGTACTTTAATGCATGTTCGAGCAGCGCATGCCTTCCTTTACTGCGACCTCCTACCACACTGAGTTGGCCGTATGCCACGTGGTTGCGCCGGAGCCTACCTCTGTGGGGAGTCGAGCACTCGACAGTACAGGCCACATGGCGCATCCGGAGCCCACCCCTGTGGAGGGGTGGAGGCTGGGGTGGAGGCTCAGCCCTGCTAGCCACGTGGTAGTTTTGGTGCCTTTCCCCGCGAGGAAGCAGGCCTGGCCCCAAGGTTCTGATTGGCCACGTGGCAGCCCTGGAGCCTGCCTCAGTGGGGAGGCGAGGGTCCAGTTCGGCCGGCCACGCGGCAACTCGGGAGCCTGCCTCGGCGGAGAGGTAGGATCTGGTCCTTCCCTCCACGATGTGGCAGCCTCGGATTCGGCCTCTTTAGTAGAGGCCGAGTCCTTAGCCGTTTTCTCCTTGTGCGCGGGGGTACCCGGTCTGTGGGGTACCGACAGTGGCCCCCGAGCCCACCTTGGGAGAGTCATCGATACCGCAGGTGGGGTCTTCTTCCTTATCTTCCCGCACAACTCTTTCGATTCCAATTCGGGGCAGTTACCCGGGCGACACGTTCCCGCCGTTGTGGCGACACATCTCCTCATGGTAAGCGGAGGCACTGGACGGGCGCCGCGCGACATGACTCCCTCCTTCAATTGTGCTTTAACTGCGGTGGTTCCCAAGGTGGCTCCTGCACTTCCGCTGCTTTTGCCTTTTCAGAAACCGCCGAGTTACCTCCCGCATAGTTAGCCACCCAACTCGCCTTCTTTGTCGAGCGATCCGGTCCCACATGTCATTGCCTGTGCGGGTCTGTTGCTCTTCTACCGAGGCCGTGGAGATTCACACGCCACGTCTGTTGGCTTGCAGAGGTGAATAAAAACAGACCTTTCCCCCTAAGGGTCCTTTCTTCCGCTTCTGCATCCTTGCGCTCGTGCCTTCTTGCCCCAAGCCCAGTTCTTGCGCTCTAGCTCCAAATCTCCCCTTCCAGAGCCTCCTCCTTCGATCCTCATGGGGAGCATCCTGCCCAAGTCCCGGCTGTCCAGGTCTGCTGACCTGGCCCCCATGCGCCGGCTTCTCGGCTGGCACGCTCCTGAGCAGGAGAAGTGGCTCCATCTCGGGAGGCTGCCGCTGAGCCTCTCCGCCGGGGAGATGGTGCTCTTTTCGTTGTACGTGCTGGCTGGCTTCGTCCCGCCTGTATCCGCCTTCCTGGTCATCCTCCTGGAGACCTTCGGCCTCCAACTCCACCACCTCGCGCCGAACTCGATCACCATGCTAGCGGTCTTTGCTCACCTCTGTGAGATGTTCGTTGGGGTGATGCCGTCGGTGAAGCTCTTCAGGTACTTTTTTGTACTGGGGGCCACCGGCAGAAGCTCGAAGGAGCATCTCAGCGCCTACTACTTCCAGCGCCGAACCAAGGTCCCCTCGAGGTACATTGCTTCCTTCAACTCTGCTCGATGGGAGCAGTGGCGCGAAGATTGGATGATCGCCAAGGTCGAAGCCCATGACCGGATGTGCCTCCCCACCGGGATCCCCTACTCCGAGCGGTCATTCTCGGAGGAGCACCCAGAGCTGGAGGAGGCGTTCAACCCGGTGTTGGAGAGGATTCAGATGCTGGCGGACCACATGTTGTCGTCTGCCATGGTGCTGAGGGACTTCATGTCCCGCTGCATAGCTCCGCTCCAGCGCCGCACCCGCCCGGCGTGGATGTTCACCGGCCTATCGGACTGCACCCGGCTCGAGACCGGCCCCGACTCCAACCTGGACGAGTAGCAGCTGCACGACATGCTGACCTGGGTCTGTCCTGACAACATTTCCCCTGAGGAGCTGGCTCTTCTGACGGCCTACCGCACCTTGTGTTCAGACTCTGAGCTGAGGAGGCAGTTGCTGAAGACGATGCCGACACTCGACGAGTCTGGGCTGGCGCAGTGCCAAATCAGGGACCCGTTCTGGGGGGTCAACATTGTCGACGACGTTGAGGGAGGTAGGGCTCCCTCAAGCGGCGAAGATCCCTCGAGCGACGACGCCTCAAGCGGGCCCCAGCACCGTCAATGGGGAGGTGACGGCACCTCTGTTGACAAGGGGAAAGTGAAAGCACCGGTTCCGGTGTCGGACCCGACCCCCAAGAAACGCGCCCAGTCGTTGCCGCCGGCCCCCTTCGCTCCTCGTCAGGACGCTGGAGCCCTGCCGCATTCGTCGTCAGGGGGTGCCGATGGCGCCACTTTGCTGCCCAAGTCCTCGACGCGCAAGAGGGGGAGGCTCCTCAATGCCGACGGGACCCCAACGTTCCCTCATCGTTTGGAGGAGCGCCAAACTTCGGGGGTGCCACTGACTCCTCCACCATAGGGGCCCCCAACACACTCAGCGGCCCCCACCGCGGGTTCGGGGGGTCCAAACCCCCCCAACCCTTTTGGGAAGCGGTGGAACTTCAACATCCCCTGGTAAGCCTGCATAGATTTTATCTTGGGTGCTCTTTGTTGTGTGCTTACCTTGTCATTTCCTTATGATCCGAGTTTGCTTGATTTCAGCACCACTACAACTACTCCTTCTCCGCCCGCGGGCCCTACTGCTGGGCGGTATGCCGCTCCAGTCGGCTCGCGGGGCTCCTCTGCAGCCTCGGGCCCCACTCCGACGCACCGAGCTACTGCCACCGGGGTGCCCTGAGCCTCCGTGCCCAAGACCCCCACAGCAGCTGCTGAAGCCAGCCGCACGCGCCGGCGACTGTTGCCGCGCCTGCCAACGACTCCGCATCCACGGGCTACTTCGTGCCGGCCGATGCCGCCGCGCCATCCGACACCGCTACGTCGGCTGGCGCCGCCGCCCCAGGTGCCGTTGCCGTGGAGGAGGCCCTTGGGGGCGTCGCGCCTGCTTCTGGCGGTGGTCCCCCCCCCCCCCCCGCCTTCTCTGATTGGGGGAGCTCTGGTCCCCGTCTCCCCAGTGGTCCTCCAAATGGAGGATAATATTGAAGAAGTGGGGAGGCAGGGACCCGCTGCTACGGTGGAGCCCCTCCCCCTGTGTGAGGCCATGGCCGTGGCCTACTCCGGCTTCCGGCAGGCTCAGGCGACCCTCGTCCGGGAGAAAGGGCGGCTTGAAGACGAGGATGACCGGCTCCGGGAATGGGCGAGGACCCTGGAGGCCCGGACCCTGCTGGCGAAGAGCCGAGCGGCTCAGCAGGAGGCGGTTGTTCGGGAGGAGATGAAGATCCTCGAGCAGGAGCACGAGCTCATCGCTCAACTAGACGCCGTCACCCAGAAGCTGAAGGCGGATGCCACGGCTATCCACGCTGAGGCCAGCTCCCGCCTCCAGTCCTGCGAGGACCTTCGGCAACCGCTGTCTCGCTGGGAAGCTGCTCTTGCCGAACGGGAGCAGGAGTTGGCGGCGAAGCAGGCTGAGGCAGAGGCGACCTCTCGCTGGCTCGTCCTCCAACAGGAAGGGGTGAGGTTCCGCGCTGCCGAGCTAGACCGCCGGGATGCTGCCCTGGCTGAGGCGGAGCAAGCCCAGCTCGCCGAGCGCCAGGCCCTCCTGGACCGCGAGTTCAACGTCGCCCTTAAGGAGGGTGACTTGTGCCGCCGCGAGAGGGAGATCGGAGAGCGTGAGGGGGCCCTGGAGTCCAAGGAGAAGCGGTTCCTAGATGGCGGCCCCCGGGCGTTGGCAGCGGCCCAACAAGAGGTGCAGGAGCTCCGGGCATCGCGCTCTGTTGAGGCTCGGAAGGTCTGGGAGTTCCTTGGCGGCACCGACTCGGCTCTGGTGTCGCTCAGCTTCAGCCTGGTGCGCGTGGGGGAACCAGCGCAGGAGGTGAGCCAGGTGTTCCCGGCACTTGACTCCACCAGCTCGAGGATGCGTTCGCTAGGGGCCATCATCGACAACCAGCTGGAGGCAGAAGGGAGGATGCTGGTGAAGGAGGTGGCGACGCACATCCTGGCCTGCTACTGGAGCTGGTACCCTGATGTCCCTCTGCAGCCGGTCCTCGAGGGGCCCATCACCGAGAGGGAAGAGGCCGCCAAGTCTGAAGTCTTGGATGCGGTGGCGCTCATCACCTCAAGGTTCCAGCGGAGCGGCTGAGGGCTCCCCATGCGCTGTTTATGTTTTGTGTTTCTTTCAGCTCTTGTCTGTGGTTGCTTGTGGTGGCAAACTTTTTATTTTGGAACAAAAAATCTGCCTGTGGTGCCTCTTATACTCAGCATGCTTTTATTTACAGCAATATCTTCTAGTTGCTTGTTGCTCCTTAGCTTCCAGGACCCGCCGCCCCCCGGAGTGTGGCCCCCTGACAGGTGTGGCCAGTTGTTATGGGCACACCTGTCAGATACCTAGAAGTTAGGGCGGACGGTTGCAGGGGAGGTCAGGATGCATAGGTAGCATTGTTGTAACTGAGTATGCAGGGACGTCGACGGCGGGCCCCCCGGGTGCCGCCGGAGCTTCGGTCTGGCGGTGTCCACCATCTTCTGTGAAATGTCGATGGCGGGCCCCCTGTGGGTACCACCGAAGCTTCGGTCTGGCGGTGCCCACCATCTCTGGTGAAAGGTCGACGGCGGGCCCCCTGGGGGGTGCCACCGGAGCCTTGGTCTGGCGGTGCCCACCATCTTCGTGGGTACTCTGACGGTTATCGCCGGGATAACTCCTTGAAGATCTGCGTATAGATCAAAAAACAGGAGAAGTAATTTTGCCCGCTGGTCATTATTTCCCTGCTCCTTTTTAGTGTCGCTTGACTTACGATCTTGGGCTGACTCATGGGGCTTGGGTAATTCATTGCGTCTGCACCTAGGGCTCGCTATCCATACTACTTAAGGGTGGTCCATCTAGCCCCCAGTACTCAGCTGTAGCGCTGGGGAGGCAGGGCGCACAGGCTTAGGGTACATGACCAAGCTAACCAGGCTGTGCCCCTGGACCTCTCTCTCGGCGTAAGCTTTTCCTGGGGGAGACCATCTGAAGACACTTACCCCCGAGTATGGGAACACCCGAGGCCCCAGGAACATTGCAGGTACCTCAAGCTACCCCACCTGCAACCAGACAGCAAGGCTCCCACTATTGCTAGAGTAGGGAAAAATGACAGCGCTCATGATAGATCACGAGCTACAGCGAACGTATAGCAATATCATAAAAAATTAAAGATAATTTTTTGAATGAGAAACCCTATACAGGGTAGGACAACAATCTTTCATTGTGGTCTCCCATAAGATGGGACAGGTTTTACAAGGGCAACGACCCAACTCGAGTGACAAAGGAAGTCGAGTGCACCTACTTAGGGTTATGGACCAGGCTAAGCGAAATGTGCACTCAGAGCCTCGTCCGCGGAGCCTTAGTTACCCTAAGTATCATTCCTAGGCACCATGTACCTTTTACAATGAAAGAAAATTGTCCTAACGTTGGTCTAGGGGTAGAACTTACGGAGGTGCTCGATGTTCCAGGGGTTGGGCAGTCGCTATCCATCCTCTGTGGCCAGGCGGACGCACCCAAGGCGGCATACCTCCATAACCCGGAAGGGGCCCTTCCATCTGGGGGAGAGTTTGTTAGCCCCTTCCCGGGAGAGTATGCGACGCAGCACCAGGTCGTCTACCTTCAGCTCCCTACTCCGCACGGTCCTCCGGTGGTAGCGCTGGAGCGTCTGCCTATACTGTGCATTTCGGAGAGCTGCTCTTACTCGTCCCTCGTCGACGAGGTCCACGTCTTCACGCCGGAGCTGGTCCTGCGCGGCTTCGTCGTACACCCGGACACGGGGGGAGCCCCTGGTAATTTCTGGGGGGAGGACGACCTCTGCCCCTTACACTAGGAAGAAAGGCGTTTCCCCCGTGGCTCGGCTGGTTGATGTCCGGCTAGCCCACAGTGCACACGGTAGCTCATCTACCCAGTTCGTACCATGCTTCTCAAGGTGTGAGAATGTGCGAGTCTTGAGCCCCTACCTGGCGCGCCAAATGTCTAAGGTCTTAAACGACACTTCCCCCGGACCTGCTTAGAGAGCAGCCCGCGGAGGTTCATTGGATTCACAAGGGCTAGTCCCAGGAGATTGAGCGTAGCAAGATGGTGAACACAGAGGGTTTTACGTGGTTCGGGCCGTCAGAGCATAACACCCTACGTCCACAAGAGTGTTAGTGTATTTCCTTGCTTGGGCGTGTATGAGTCCTAGTCTGATTTTTCGATCCCCTTCCAAGGTCGTCTGCCGAGTCCTTTTATAGTTCAAGGACTCTGCAATCACAAGGTGGGCCCGGGGCCCGACAGGTGGTCCCGGGGAGAGCCAAATCCTATACAAGATCTAGGATTAAATGCTATCTACTTCCCTTTGTTAGGGGCGTCAATGTGCCGTCCCGCCGCATCGTGCGCCAGGGCTACACATAGTTGGTGATGATGGTGGTGCACGTCCCGCCCGTCTTGTCCGTGCGGCCCATTCGTCCGTCTTGCGGCTTGGGTCTGTACCAGCTACTTGGACAAGACAGGACACTGGAGCCTTGACTTACGGATGTGCGACTCCACTTCGCCTGGGGAAGGCGTGCGTACTTTAACGCATGTTCGAGCAGTGCACACCTTCCTTTACTGCGTCCTCCTACCGCACTGAGTTGGCTGTCTGCCACGTGGTTGCGTCGGAGCCTGCCTCTGTGGGGGGTCGAGCACTCGATGGTACAGGCCACGTGGCGCATCCGGAGCCCACCAATGTGGAGGGGTGGAGGCTCAGCCCTGCTGGCCACGTGGTAGTTCCGGTGCCTTTCCCTGCGAGGAAGCAGGCCTGGCCTCGAGGTTCCGATTGGCCACGTGGCATCCCTGGAGCCTGCCTCAGCGGGGAGGCGAGGGTCCAGTTTGGCCAGTCACGCGGCAACCCGAGAGCCTGCCCCGGCGGAGAGGTAGGATCTGGTCCTTCCCTCCACGACGTGGCAGCCTCAGATTCAGCCTCTTTAGTAGAGGTCGAGTCCTTAGCTGTTTTCTCCTTGTGCGCAGGGGTACCCGGCCTGCGGGGTACCGACAGTGGCCACTGCCCGTCGCAGAGTCTTCACTGCGTTTCAGGACGTGGGATCTATGGCACCCCCGTAGATGACGTGGAGAGTCTTGCGGCGCTCCTTATCGCTGCTGTAGTCGGAGTCGCCACCCTCGGAGATGGCCTTCACCGCCCTCTGGGGTTCCTGGAACCCCATCTTGCTTTCATCCTCCTTTTCAGGATTGACCTTCTGTTTGCCCTCCCTCTGGCGGGGAGGCGCGCCCTCCTGGCGCTGTTGCTTCTATTTCTGCGCGGAAGTGCTCCGCAAACTTCTTCACTTCTCGGCACTCGCTAGCGCTATGGCTATTTGTGCGGTACACTGGGCACTTGAAGTCAGGCTCCTCGGGTTCTGGTGACTGCCGAGGGCGCTTCTCTCGGCGCGGCGCCCGGGCTCTGCCGGTTGCCGTGGCCGCCACCGCATGGGCCCCGGGCTTTGGCTTGTTCTTGCCATTGCCCTTCTTCTTCTTCTTGCCGCTTCTCTTTGCAGAGGCTCCTTCCTCAGTCGGTGTGACCTCCCTTGCCTCTGAGGAAGGTTGGGAGTGCCAGTTGCGTCCCTCAGCTGCCCTGGCACATCTGTCTGCCAGAGCAAACAGCTCGGAGACATCACTCACTTCATGCGTGGCTAGCTTCTCGAGCATCTTCTTGTCCCTCACACCCTGCCTGAACGCAACAATAACTGATGCGCTAGCGACATGAGGGATGGTGTTCCATACCTGAGAGAATTGCTGGATGAACGATCACAGCGACTCTCAAGCGCGCTGTCTGACGGTGTGGAGGTCAAGCTCTGTGCCGGGGCACTTGTAGGAACTGCCGAAGTTCGCCACGAACTGTCGACACAGCTCATCCCAGGAGGTTACGGACCCCTGGGGCAGGTTCATGAGCCATGACCAGGCTGGGCCGGTCAGGACGATGGGGAAGTAGTTAGCCATGATGGCCTCGTCGCCTCCTGTAGCTAGTATCGCGGTGGAGTAGATCTGCAGGAACTCGCTCGGGTTGACGGTCCCGTCGTACTTCCCCGGCATGTGTGGCCGGAACTTTCGTGGCAAGACCACGAAACGGAGTGAGGTGCTAGAGTTGCACACCCCTGGCTGGGGCTGGCTGGCGCCAGTCGTGGCACTGCATACCCCTGGTGAGAAGGTGGGCTTGCGTACACCTGAGGCTGGGGTGGTGCAGCGTACGCCTGTGGAAGTGGAGGCGCGACGTATGTCTGGTATGGTGGAGGAACGGCGTGAGCCTGGGGCTCAGGGTCCGGCGCACCGTAATCTGCCTCAAGGTTGCGTCGCCGCTCCCTCTGTTGCTCGATGATGACTTGGCAGTCTTCTCCTGACCTGTGGCGTTGCAGCCCGGTTCTCAGGTCTGTTGTCGAGATCCTGGTCGAGCGCGAGTCTGCCGTCCATTGGTCAACTGTTGGAGTCCGTGACAATGACACATGCATCGGCTGGGCATGTGTCTCCCTTGGTGGAGGTGCGTTGAGCGCAGCGGTGACGAGGTGGTCGACGTTGTTGATCCACTGCTGAGCTGCTCCCCGAGAAGCATCCCCAGTAGGTGGGTTGTGGAGTAGCGCGCGCGCTGCTGCAAGCGCACTCTCTAGGCTCGCAGCCTGCGGCGCCGTAGCTGCTGTCACGGCTGGAGTACGCCATGGTGTGGCATGCCGGCCTGCAGCCGACAAGGTGACAGCAGGGCGACGTGAAGGTCCCGACCTTGCTTCTCTACAGCGGGATCCCGCCCTAGAGCGATATGATGCCTAGTCCTCAGCTACTGTCTGTCGCCGTGACTGCGGCCTCGATGAACCGGCATTGGAATGGCCGTTCACCATTGCTACTGGTGGAAATCTTCACGGGGAAAAAGCCCCCCTACCTGGTGTGCCAAATTTTGAACTTTCTAATAATCTCATTGAACTTGAGATATCATTGTCTTGAAGCTTGCTTAAGTCCATAAATGGATTTCTTCAAGTGACATCCCATATGTTCCTTACCCTTAACGACAAAACCTTTCGGTTGTGTCATATAGACGTCCTCATATAGATCTCCATTGAGGAACATTGTCTTTACATCCATTTGATGTAATTCTAAGTCATAATGCACTACTAATGTCATGATGATTCTAAAAGAATCCTTAGACGACACGGGAGAGAAAGCCTCATTGTAATCAATACACTCCCGTTGAGTGAATTCCTTAGCCACAAGTCCAGCCTTATACTTTTCCATCTTCCTTTTGGAGTCACACTTAATTTTGTAGACCCACTTACAACCTACAGTTTTGGCTCCTTTAGGAATCTCTACTAAGTCCCAGACCTTGTTGGCACTCATGGAACTCATTTCATCTTCCATGGCCTTGTGCCATTCAGATGACTAAGGTTGCCTCATGGCATCTTCGTAGGAGATGGGATCATCCTCCATCTTAACTTCTTCGCTCAAGTAGATCTGATAGTCGTCCGGGATGGCTGACCGTCTTACTCTTTGCGATCTTCTTACTTGAGCATCATCTAAGGGTTGAGGTTGTTGTTGAACCTCATTTTGTTCGACCATATCCTCAACGGGCTGAGAAGGTGGAACCTCACTTATTTCTGTTGTGGCCGATGGAGGTGCAACAATAGGCGCTGTGTCACTAGCACAAGGTGTCGGTGGCACAACGACAACAGGTAGGGTGAAATAAGGCTCTTGAGTCATCGGAACTGGTAAACTAGTCCGTTCATCCTCAAAGTCTATTTCCCGCCGTACCGTGCCCCCCCTGATCATATCATCTTCTAAGAATACAACATGTCGTGTTTCTATGAACTTAGTATGTCGATCTGGACAATAGAACCTAAAACTCTTACTTTTCTCAGGATAACCAATAAAATGGCAACTAACTGTTCTAGATTCCAGCTTACTAATGTTTGGGTTGAACATCTTAGCCTCAGCTGGACAGCCCCAAATATGGAAATAGTTTAATGATGGCTTACGTCCTGTCCACATCTCATACGGTGTCTGAGGTGTTGACTTAGTAGGAACCCGATTAAGCACATGAATGACGGTTTTTAATGCCTCCATCTATAGGCTAATTAGTAACGTAGAATAACTTAGCATACTCCTTACCATGTCCATAAGAGTACAGTTTCTACGTTCCGCAACACCGTTGTGCTGAGGTTGGTGTAGAATATTGGGTGACTATGCCATGTTCCTGTAGAAACGTTGCAAAGGGTCCTGGAACCGGACCATATTGGGTATGCCGACCGTAGTACTCACCTCCACGATCGGATCTTACTACCTTAATCTTAATGTTGTACTGATTTTCTACTTCAGCCTTAAATATCTTAAACTTATCCAATGCTTCGGATCGCTCCTTGATTGGATAAATGTAACCATAACGAGTGTAGTCGTTCGTGAACGTTATGAACGAGTCATACCCATCTACAGAGACTACGGAAAACGGACCACAAATGTCCGTGTGAATAATTTTTAAAATTCCCGTGCTGCGTATGGCGTTTTTCTTAATAGTCTTAACAAACTTTCCTTTAATGCAATCAATGCATTCTTCTGAATCTTAGAAGTCTAAGTGGGGTAAGATCGATTGAGATACTAAGCGTTCGATCCCCCCCCTCGAAATATGGCATAAACGACAATGCCGTAATTTCAACGATGTTTCGAAATCGATTATTTTGCGCTTGTTTCTTCTTATGTCATTCTTAGCATGAATTTGATCATTACTTAAGGCATTCACGTTATCATGAGTGGACAATAGGTAAAGCATGTCTTGTCTGAAGGCAAGACCCACAATCTTATTATTCAAACTAATAGAGCATTTGTCTTCGCCAAAATGGCAAACAAATCCACAATTATCCAGACATGAAACTGATATCAAATTCCTCCCTAAACTAGGGACATAAAGAACATCATGAAGTCTAAGTATGAAACCACTACTAAGTCTAAGATGATAAGTTCCAATGGCTTCAACTTCAGCTTCATGGCCATCAGCAACTTTGATGGTCCTTTCCCCCCTTCTTATAGTCCTCATCGTACTTAATCCTCGTATAGAATTACAAACGTGCACAGTTGCACCTGAGTCAATCCACCAAGTAGATCGAGAATAAGCTAAGTATAGGGATTCATTTGAAAAACTGATAACATTCTTACCATTCTTAGCACACCACTTAATAAAACCAATGCAGTCCTTCTGGCAATGCCCAAAATCTTTGCAAAATTTGCACTGATCTGATTTTAACTTAGAACCAGAAGGCTGAGGAGCTGTCCCTTTGCCCTTAGAAGAGGAGCCATGTACCTTAAAAGATGGTGGCTTGGGAGAGGTGAAGTAGGTCTTTGCCTTTCCCTTGCCCTTACCTTTGGTGAAGTTAATAGAGTCTCCACCCTTACCTTTTATGTGCTCCTCCTCCTGAACGCACATAGCCATGACTTTCTCTAATGTCTGGCTATCTTCCTTAGAGTTGTAATTTATCACAAAAGTCTCAAACTCCTTAGGCAAAGACATGAAGATGAAATGCACAAGCATCTCATCTGGCATGGCTAAGTTAAGAGTCCTGAGGTTTGCATTTAAATTACTCATCTTAAGGATGTGATCTCTCACACCCCCACTTGTGTACCTCTCATTAACAAGCCTTTTGAGGAGAATGCTTGCTAATGTTTTAGTGGAGCCTGTGTACTGACTTTTGACCTTGGTAAGATACTCAATAGCCAGCTCACAGTCAGGAATAGCTCCCCTTATGGACTCAGAAATGGTGACCTTAATGACCATGAAGCATTTTCTGTTGGATTCCTCCCATGCCTCAAGATCCTTAGGGTATTTTTCCTTAAGCTTAAGGTACTCCTCTTTTCTTACTTCAAACTCCTCATTAGTCTCCTCAGGTTGAGCAATGGGAGCTTCAGGATCAGCAGGTCGATCCTTTCTTAGGCAAAGGTCAAGGTTTGCAATTGCTAAGTTCATCCTGAGTCTCTCATTCCATGTCCCATAGTTATGACCAGCAAGGGTCTCTGTCGGTACCCTACGTACTGGATACCCCTTGGGATTGCAAAGATCACAAGGAAACTCCATCTACCAGATTTGAAGACCTCCGAAGGCCCCACATGTCAGGCGTAACCAGACCTGCTTCCCCGACATGGTTAGTCCCAGGGCCGCCACATGTATCATAAGACCGGAGCTATCACCCACACATGGGAAAGCTCCGGACGGAATACCAGTATGGCACCCCTGGACCTAACCCCAGACAGAGGGAAGCTCCAGTACTGACACGTGTCTAACAGCACCGGACCTACCCGTCCACGACGGTAAGCTCCAGAGCTGCCACGTGGCGACCGCCGGATCTTCAACTTCAACAATCAGGCTGGTGGACCCCCCGACGGCTCCGGACCTTCAAGGAGCAATCAAAGACTTCAAGACCCGATTAGGTGTCATTAATACCATATTAATGACACACAATCGGATGGCCCTTAATACTGGTAATGACACTGTTAAGGCTCGTTACCAGGCTATTAAGAGTAATTAACCTCATTAATTATGTATCAAGCATGTGTAACCGCCGGGGCCACATGTCGGGCCAGGCTAACGGTGTAACGACCAGTCCTTGTACTATAAAAGGAATGGTCGACGATACACAAAGGACGGTTCCAGACCACTACTGAACTCTCTGAGCTAGACGAGCTTCTTCTTCTAGAGCTTCTTCTAGACTCACACGCTTAATACAATACCAACACACCCCATGGAGTAGGGTATTACGCTCAGGCGGCCCAAACCACGTAAATCTCTATGTACACTTGTCTTTCACCTTCTTGAATCTCTGCGCGCCCATTACCGAACTACAACTCCTCGATCTACCAAAGGTAGTGTCGGGAGATCTGCCGGATCTAAACACCTACAGTCTCTATGGAGGCAATGAGACATACCACATTCGAGGCACCTTAATAAAACAAACACAAGGGTTAGAAAATGACTTAAACAACATATGATGAAGCACATACTTAAAATTGCACTTAAACAATAAGAAATGACATGAAATGTCTTTCATGTTAGTTACTCAACAAAACCATTTCACTTAAATAATCATAGAAATATTTCACGTTTGTCGGTACCCTGCAGACCGGGTACCCACGCGCACAGGAGAAAACTGCTAAGGACTCTGCCCCTGCCTAAGGGGTCGAATCCAAGGCTGCCACGTTGAGGAGGGAAGGACCAGATCCTACCTCCCCGTCAGGGGGGGGGGGGGGGGGCTCCCAAGCTGCCACGTGGCTGGCACGACCGGACCCACGCCTTCCCGCTGAGCCGGGCTCCGGAGCCGCCACGTGGCCAATCAGGGCCTCAGGGCCAAGCCCGCGTCCTCGCAGGGGAAGGCACCGGAGCTACCACGTGGCCTGCAGGGCTGAGCCCCCGCCCCTCCATAGGGGTGGGCTCCGAATGCGCCACGTGGCCTGATCCGTCAAGTGCTTTACTTCCCGCAGAGGCAGGCTCCGGCGCAACCACGTGGCGGACGGCCTACTCAGTGCGGTAGGAAGCTGCAGTAAAGGAACGCGTGCGCTGCTTAGACAGGCATTAAGTACGCGCGCCTTCCCCAGGCAGGCTGAGTCGCGCTCGCGAAAGTAAAGGCTCCAATGTCCTGTCTTGTCCAAGTAGCCGGTACATACCCACGCCACAAGACGGATGAATGGGCCGCGAGGACAAGACGGACGAGACGTGCACCGCCATCATCACCAACTATGTGTAGCCCTGGCGCACGGCGCGGTGGGACGGCACATTGAAGCCCCTGACAAAGGGAAGTAGATAACAATTAATCCTAGATCTTGTATAGGATTTGGCTCTCCCCGGGACCACCTGTAGGGTCCTGGGTCTCACCTTGTAACTACAGAGTCCTTGAACTATAAAAGGACTCGGCAGACGACCTTCGCAAAAGAGGGAAAATTAGACCAAGGCTCATACACGCTCAAGCAAGGCAATACACAAACACTCCCGTGGACGTAGGGTATTACGCTCCGGCGGCCCGAACCACGTAAATCCCCTGTGTTCATCATCCTGCTGTGTTCGATCTCCTGGGACTAGCCCTCGTGAATCCAAATAACCTCCGCGGGCTGCTCTCTAAACAGGTCCGGGGGAAGTGTCGTTTACGACCTTCGACATTTGGCGCGCCAGGTAGGGGGCTTTTTCCCCGTCAAGATCTCCACCAGCAGCAATGGTGAACGACCAATCCAACGCTGGATCATCCAGGACGCAGTCGCGGCGACAGACAGTGGTGGAGGATCAGGCGTCATCCTGCTCTAGGGCAGGCTACCGCTCTAGGGCAGGAAGGCCAGGACCTTCGCGTCGCCCCGCAGTCACTTCGCCGGCTGCAGGCCGACACGCCACTCCATGGCGTACTCCGGCCGTGACAGCAATCACGGCGCCACCGGCTGCAAGCCCGGAGAGTGCGCTCGTGGCAGCGTGCGTGCTACTTCACAACCCTCCTGCTGGGGATGCTCCTCAGGGAGCAGCTCAGCAGTGGATCAACGACGTTGACCACCTTGTCACCGCCGCACTCAACGCGCCTCCGCCGAGGGAAACACATGCCCAGCCGATGCATGTGTCATTGTCACGAACGCCGACAGCCGACCGGTGGACGGCAGACTCGCGCTCAACCAGGATCTCAACAACAGATCTGAGAACTGGGCTGCAGCGCCGCAGGGCCGGAGACGACTGCCGAGTCACCATCGAGCGTCAAAGGGAACGTCAGCGCAACCTTGAGGCAGATTACAACATGCCGGGTCCTGTGCCCCAGGCTCATGCTGTGCCTCCACCGCACCAGGCGTACGTCGCGCCTCCTGCACAGGCGTATGCAACTCCACCTCAGCACCAGGTGTACGCAGACCCGCCTGCTCACCCGGGGTATGCGCTGCCACCGCCGGCACCAGTTAGCCCTAGCCAAGGGTGTGCAGCGCTAGCGCCTCACCTCCGTTTCATGGTCTGGCCACGAAAGTTCCGGCCGCACATGCCGGAGAAGTACGATGGGAGTGTCAACCCGAGCGAGTTCCTGCAGATCTACACCACTGCGATACTAGCTGCAGGAGGCGACAAGGCCATTATGGCTAACTACTTCCCCGTCGTCCTAACCGGCCCAGCTCGGTCATGGCTCATGAACCTGCCCCAGGGGTCCCTAACCTCCTAGGATGAGTTGTGCCGACAGTTCGTGGCTAACTTCGGCAGTTCCTACAAGCGCCCCAGCACCGAGCTTGACCTCCACGCCATTAGACAGCGCGCTGGAGAGTCGCTGCGATCGTTCATCCAGTGGTTCTCCCAGGTACGGAACACCATCCCTCATTTTGCTAGCGCATCAGTTATCGTCGTGTTCAGACAAGGTGTGAGGGACAAGAAGATGCTCGAGAAGCTAGCCACGCACGAGGTGCGTGATGTCTCCGAGCTGTTCTCCCTGGTAGACAGATGTGCTAGGGAAGCTGAGGGGCGCAACTGGCACTCCCAGCCATCCTCATAAGCAAGGGAAGCCACCCCGACTGAGGAAGGGAGCCTCTGCGAGGAGCAGCGGCAAGAAGAAGAAGAAGGGCAGTGGCAAGAACAGGCCAAAGCCCAGAGCCCAGGCAATGGCAGCTGCGGTGCCCGCGGAGCCCGAGCGTCGCGCCGAGACAAGCGCCCTAGGCAGTCGCCTGATCCCGAGGAGCTGACTTCAAGTGCCTGGTGCACCGTACAAATAGCCATAGTGCTAGCGAGTGCTAGGAAGTGAAGAGATTCGCGGAACGATTCCGCGAACAGAAACAGAGGCAACAGCGCCAGGAGGGTGCACCCCCCCGCCAGAGGGAGGGCAAGCAGAAGGTTGATCCTGAGAAGGAGGATGACAGCGAGATGGGGTTCCAGGAACCCCAGCGGGCGGTCAAGGCCGTCTTCGAGGGTGCCGACTCCGACTCCAGCAGTGATAAGGAGCGCCGCAAGACCCTCCATGTCATCTATGGGGGATCCACCGACCCCACGTCCCGAAACGCGGTGAAAACCCTGCAACGGGCAGTGGCTGCAGTAGCCCCCGCCCCAAGTCCGGCTCCCCACCACAAGTGGATGAGCATGGCGATCAGCTTCGACGCTTCTGACTGCCCGAAGAACATGGCAGGGGCAGGAGTGCTCCCGCTGCTGGTGTCCCCGACCATCGCCAACGTGAAGGTCTTTCACGTGTTGATAGATGGAGGGGCGGGCTTCAACCTCATCTCCACGGCGGCTTTCCGAAAGCTGCAGCTGCCGATGTCCCAGCTCACACCCTCGAGCCAGTTCTCGGGTGTCGGACCTGGGCAAATCCTCCCGTATGGTAACATACACCTCCCGGTGACCTTCGGGACCCCGGAGAACTACTGCACGGAGAGCCTTTTATTCTACGTGGCAGACGTTGACCTCCCCTTCAACGCAATCATTAGGAGGCAAACCCTCCACAGGTTCATGGCTGTATCCCACTACGGCTACCTCGTCCTGAAGATGCCGACGCCTTCCGGTGTCCTCAGGATCAGAGGGGACCGCTCAACCGCAGTGTCAGCCTTGGAGCAGCTCCAAGCACTTGCAGCGGGGAGGGCTCCGGCCCCAGGAGGCTCGAAGGAGAGTCGGCCAGAGCAAGGCCTGGCGCAGCGAGCCTCCACTGCTGCACCTCGTGTGCAACCTGCCAACGACGACGACGTCCATGTGAAGGTCGTCAGGATTGGCTCCGAGGCTACCCAGACAACCCGTATCGCGGGGAACCTGGACAGCAAATAGGAATGCACGCTCATCACCTTCCTCCGGGACAACGTCGATGTTTTTGCATGGCAACCATCACAAATGTCCAGGATCCCCAGGGAGGTGATTGAGCACCATCTGAAGATTTGCCCCGACGCCCGACCGGTACAGCAGAAGCCCAGGAAACAGTCCATCGAGCGGCAGAACTTCATCTGTGAAGAAATTAAGAAGCTGCTCGATGCTGGTTTCATCCGGGAGGTTCACCACCCACGGTGGTTGGCCAACCCTGTTGTCGTTCCCAAGGCTGGCGGGAAGCTCCGGATGTGCATCGACTACACCAATCTCAATAAGGCATGTCCCAAGGATCATTCCCTCTTCCTAGGATAGATCAAATAGTAGACTCAACATAAGGTTGTGACCTTCTGTGTTTCCTAGATGCGTATTCCGATTTTCACCAAATACCTATGTCTAGGGAAGATGAGGAACACACTGCTTTTATAACAGTAGATGGCATGTATTGTTATGTCTCCATGCCTTATGGTCTCAAGAATGCTCTCCCCACCTTTGTACGTGCAATGCATAATACATTCGGGGACCTCATTAGAGATCTGGTAGAGGTGTATGTCGATGACATCGTGGTAAAAATCAGGGATAGCACATCCCTATTAGACAACCTAGCCCGAGTCTTCAGCAAGCTGCGCACGACACGCACGATGCTGAACCCCGACAAGTGTGTCTTTGGGGTCTCTGCAGGGAAGCTCCTTGGTTTCTTGGTATCGCACCGAGGGATCGAAGCTAACCCAGAGAAGATCAAGGCAATAGAGCTGATGCGGCCGCCGGCCCGCATTAAGGACGTGCAGAAGCTTGCAGGATGTTTGGCAGCCCTCAGTCGGTTCATCTCAAGACTGGCTGAGCGAGCCCTGCCCTTCTTCAAGATTCTGTGGAAGTCAGGCCCCTTTGAGTGGACTGAGGAAGCTGAAGCGGCCTTCCAGGAGCTCAAGAAACACCTGACGACGCTACCCATTATGGTGGCGCCAGAACCCGGCGAACCGCTCCTGTTGTACATCATCGCAACAACGGAAGTGGTCAGCATGGTCTTGGTTGCAGAGCGGCCGGAGCTACTACCGCAACAAGCACCAGAAGGAGCCCCAAAGGGGGAGGCCGAGCCTCAAGGCCCGAACCCAGAAGAGCCCCCCCCCCCCCCCCCCCCCCCCGCCCGCTGTGAGTTCCAGTGACCAAGTGCCTTACGGGTCCCAACCCCCGGAGGCCCAGCTAGACCCTGGGAGCCACATTCCCCAGGATGCAGACGCATTGCAAGGATCCCCGGACCCCCCGGGGAGGGTTCGGACCTCCCAACGGCCAGTCTACTACGTCAGTGAGGTCCTCCATGAAGCAAAAACAAGATATTTGGAGGTACACAAAGTGTTGTATGCAGTGCTCATAGCGTTGATAAAGCTTTGGCATTACTTCCAAGCTCACCAGGTTTCAGTGGTCACCTCCTTCCCACTGAAAACCGTACTCCACAACCCCAATTCGACTGGCAACATTGCCAAGTGGGCAGCAGAGCTGGCTGAGTTCGAGCTGGAGTTCTTACCTCGACATGGAGTCAAAAGCCAAGCACTGGCGGACTTCTTGGCCGAATGGACCCCATCGCCAAGCAACCCGAGAGGCCCGGACAACGGCGAAACGGTGCCCAAGGCTCCATTTTTCACCGAAACCCCCTAGACGCTCTACTTCGACGGCTCCTCGCGGAAGCAGGAGGCCGGGGCCGGGGTCCTGCTCCTTACCCCGACTGGGGAGCAGTTCAAGTACATGGTGCGCCTCGACTTCAAGGCAACAAACAACATGGCGGAGTATGAAGCCCTAATCTTTGGGCTGAAGACTGCCCTGACCCTCAATGTTCGACAGCTTCTGGCTAAAGGTGATTCTCAACTGATCATCAAGCAAGCCAGAGGAGAGTGCAGCTGCAACGACCCTCAATTAGCAGCATACCTGCTGCACGTCCGGAAGCTGGAAAGGGACTTTGAAGTCTTGGACTTGTGCCATGTACCTGGGCCGACAACTCAGTCGCAGACGACCTATCAACGAAGGCCTCCACAGGGGCCCCAGTGCCCCAAGGAGTCTTCGCAAGGACATTACCGCGACCAATTGCCCGAGCAGCCGAACCGGGCGAAGGGGGCGAGCCCATCACCTCGAAGCTAGCAGTCCCGGCGACCCTACTACCATGGAGTCCGCCAAGGATCATATGCGCCATCGGGGGCTCCGAGCTACCAGGCGCCCAAGATCCAGAGGCTCAAGCAAGTCCCGATGCATGGATCTCGGAGGACCGGGACTACTTGAAAGACAATATCCTTCCCGAAGAACATGCCCTGGCAGAAAGGATTGTTCGCATGGCTAAAAGGTACGCGCTGGTGGAAGGGGATCTCTACCGGCGTGGCGCCAACGACATCCTACTGTGATGCATTACTCAGGAGGAGGGTTGCGACCTGCTCGCAGAGATCCATGGAGGCGAGTGCGGGAACCACGCGTCCTCCCGCACGCTGGTTGGTAAAGCCTTTCGGCATGGCTTTTACTGGCCGACAGCACTCCAGGATGCCGCCGAGATGGTAAAGAGATGCAAGGCGTGCCAGTTCCATGCCAAGTAGATCCACACACCAGCTCAAGCGCTGCAGATGATCCCTCCCTCATGGCCATTCGCTGTATGGGGGTTGGACATCCTGGGACCCTTTCCCAGAGCCGTCGGAGGATTTTGGCATCTCTACGTCGCCGTAGATAAGTTCACCAAGTGGCCGGAAGCCGCCCCAGTTGTCACCATCAACAAGCAGTCAGCAGTAAAATTCATCAAGTCGATCGTCTGCCGGTTCGGGGTCCCAAACAGAATCATAACTGATAACGGGACCCAGTTCACAAGTGCAGCGTTCTAGGAATACTGCAAGGACCTGGGGATCCAAGTCTGCTATGCATCAGTTGCTCATCCAGAGAGCAATGGGCAGGTCGAGAGAGCCAATGCAGAGATCCTCAAGGGCCTCAAGACTCGCACATTCTCACACCTTGAGAAGCATGGTGCAAATTGGGTGGATAAGCTTCCGTGTACGCTGTGGGCTAGCCGGACATCAATCAGCCGGGCCACGGGGGTAACGCCTTTCTTCTTGGTGTACGGGGCAGAGGCCGTCCTCCCCCGAGAAATTACCATGGGCTCCCCCCGTGCCCGGAGGTACGACGAAGCCGCGCAAGACCAGCTCCGGCGTGAAGACCTGGACCTCGTCGGCGAGGGACGAGTGCAAGCGGCTCTCCGAAATGCACGGTACAGGTAGGCGCTCCGGTGCTACCATCAGAGGACCGTGCAGAGTAGGGAGCTAAAGGTGGACGACCTGGTGTTGCGCTGCATGCTCTCCCGGGAAGGGTCTAACAAACTCTCCCCCAGCTGGGAGGGTCCCTTCCGGGTAACAGAGGTTTGCCGCCTGGCTACGGAGGATGGACAGCGATTACCCAACCCATGGAACATCGAGCACCTCCATAAGTTCTACCCGTAGGCCAGGGTTGGGGCAATGCTATTTCATTGTAAAAGTTACATACTGCCTCAGTACAACACTTAGGATAAGGCGATGGGGGCTCCGAGTGCACATTCCGCTTAGCCTGGTCCAGAACCCTAAGTAGGTGCACTCGACTCCATCTGACACCCAGGCCGGGTTATTCCCCTTGTAAAGTCTGCTCCATCTTATGAGAAACTACAATGAAAGATTGTTGTCCTGCCTGGCATAGGGTTTGTCAATTCAAAAATCATCTTTAATTTTTATGATGTTGTTGTAAGCTCGCCATAGCTTGTGATCTATCATGAGCGCTGTCGTTTTTCCCCTGCTTTAGCAATAGTGGGAGCCTTGCTGTCTGGACTGCAGGTGGGGTTGCTTAAGGTACCTGCAATGCGCCTGGGGCCTCGGATGTTCCAATACTCAGGGGCCTGTGTCTCCAGATGGTCTCCCCCGGAAAAGGCTTACGCCGAGCGGGAGGTCCAGGGCCACAACCTGCTTAGCCTGGTCCCGTATCCTAAGCTTGTGCGCTCTGCCTCCCCAGCGCTACAGCCGAGTACTGGGGGCCATATGGACCACCCTTGGGTAGTATATACGACGAGTCCTAGGTGCAGGAGTACTGAATTACCCAAGCCCCACGAGTCAGCCCAGGATCGTAAGTCAAGCGACACTACAAAAAGAGCAGGGGTAAAGTGACCAGCGGACAGAATTACTTCTCTTTTTTTATCTATGTACAGGTCTTTGAGGAAGTTATTCCAGCAACCACCACCAGAGTACCCGTGGAGACAGTGGACACCGCTGGCCTGAAGCTCCGACGGCACCCCCAGGGGGCCCGCTGTCGACCTCTCGCCGAAGATGGCGGGCACCGCCGGCCTGAAGCTCCGGTGGCACCCCCAGGGGGCCCGCTGTCGACCTCTCGCTGAAGATGGCGGGCACCGCCGGCCTGAAGCTCCGGCAGTACCCCTAGGGGGCCCGCTGTCGACCTCTCGCTGAAGATGGCGGGCACCGTCGGCCTGAAGCTCCGGCGGCACCCCCAGGGGGCCCGCTGTCGACCTCTCGCTGAAGATGGCGGGCACCACCGGCCTGAAGCTCCGGCGGCACCCCCAGGGGGGCCGCTGTCGACATACTTGCATACTCAGCTACGGCAATGCTACCTACGAATCCTAGGCTCCTCCTGCACCGGTCCGCCCTAAACCCTAAGTATATGACAGGTGTGCCCATAACAACTGGTCACGCCTATCAGCGGGCCATACTTTGGGGGACGGCAGGTCCTGGAAGTTAAGGAACAACAAGCAGCTGGAAGACATTGCTGGAAATAAAAGCAAGCTGAGTATAAAAGGGCACCACAGACAGATTTTTTATCACACAAATAAAGAAATTGTCATCACAGCCAGCCACAAGATAAAAACAGAAAGACAAAAACTTAAACAGACGCCCGGGGAGCCCTCAGCCGCTCCGCTGGAACCTTGAGGCGATGAGTGCCACCGCATCCGAAACTTCAGACTTGGTGGCCTCTTCCCTCTCGGCGATGGGCCCCTCGAGGACCGGCTGCAGGGAGACGTCGGGGTACCAGCTCCGGTAGTAGGACAGGATGTGCGTCGCCACCTCCTTCACCAGCATCCGTCCCTCGGCCTCCAGCTGGTTGTCAAGGATGGCCCCCAGCGAGTGCATCCTCGAGCTGGTGGAGTCGAGCGCCGGGAACACCTGACTCACCTCCTGCGCCGGCTCCCCCACGCGCACCGGGCTGAAGCCGAGCAGCACCAGAGCCGAGTCGGCACCGCCAAGGAACTCCCAAACCTTCCTGAAAGTTGCCTAGAGGGGGGGGTGAATAGGCTAATCGACCTGCAAATGACTTAATAAAACAAGATTAAATTACAGGAGGCGGACTAGTCCGATCTTAGGGCGGACTAGTCCGGTCAGCCTGCGAGAAGATCCCTAAAAAGTGTTTCTAGCAAGTTTTAAGGCGATTTTCTCGAGGCTACAGGTGAGGATATGGTTATGTCAAGTTTAGCAACTACCAACACAAGTATATGACTAAGAGGAACAAGTTTATAGCAATGTGAAGCACAAGACAAAACTAGCAACCCTAGAATGAAATGCGAAGAACACGGAGACACAAGGATTTTATCCGGAGGTTCGATCCCACACAAGGAATCTACGTCCCCGTTGAGGAGTCCACAAAGGATCGGGTTCAACAACCCTTCCTCACCAAGTTTACCGCACGGGCCTAACTTGGTTCTCCACTATTACGAAGAATGAATACAAGATTCGTTGGGGCTTCTCACAATCTGAGGCTCCCACCACAATTACAATTGCAAATCACAAAGATTAACTCAAGACACAGGTCACAATGATTCACAAAGTGCAAGAGATCAAACCGGGAGCCTAAGCGCGATGTTCTTCCTCTTCTCCACCTCACTAAACCCTAATCCACTCAAGAATTAGTTTTAGAGGGGAAGTAGGCAAGAAAGAGGCTCAAGAATGCTCCAAGTTTTGCTGTGGAGGCGCTAGGGTTACAGGTTGCTCAAGAGGTTGTTCAAAAGAACCCAGGGGACCTCTATTTATAGAGGTCCCAAGCCCATACTGCTGACTTCAGCAGATGGGCGGACTAGTCCGGCCTACAGCCCGGACTAGTCCGGCCTAGGGGGCCACTAACCCCTCTGACAACTGTCGCACTGCGCGGCAATCGTCACACTACCCGCCAAACTTCAAATTCAAACGGTAACTTCAACAACGGACTAGTCCGGCCCTCACCGGACTAGTCCGATCTCACACAGAACCTTTTGTTTCGTGTGAAAACGGACTAGTCTGAAGACCACGGACTAGTCCGGCCCCACGGGCGGACTAGTCCGGCCTTCCCAGACTTAGTCGCAAAACCTCTCTGCACTTAGCAACACGGACTAGTCCGGCCCATGGACGGACTAGTCCGATCTCACTCAGAACCTTTTGGTCCGCCCCAAAATGGACAAGTCCGCTCTCCTGGACTTAGTCCCGAATCTTTGCCCTAGGGGTACCACGGACTAGTCCGTCCCACTATGGACTAGTCCGAAGTCACACAGGACCTTTTGGTCCGTGCCAAAACGGACTAGTATTCCAAGGAGCGGACTAGTCCGGCCCTCAGGCGGACTAGTCCGGCCCCTCCTGCCAGACTACTCTAACTTCAACTTTCAAGGGGGTTTCTACCTAAACCACCACTCTTGGGCTCCTAACTTGATCTCATTGCACTTTACGCACACACCCTCCTATTTCTACGGCTAGTACAACTCAATACGCTAGAAACCCTAGTTTCTACGCTTCGAGTCGACTCCATTTTCTTCCTTTTACTTTTTGAGGGTTTGCGTCTCCGATCGAGTCCACACCTGTGCTAAAGATCACTTGAGCTCATTAGCGACTTAATTGTCGTCATCAATCATCCAAAACCCACGGGGAACCTAGATGCACTTTCAATCTCCCCCTTTTTGGTGATTGATGACAACACATCAAGTCCTTCACAATTAAGAGTATAAATTTGGTTTTCATAACATGTGTGCGTATGATAGACTTCCCCTCAATGTATGCAACATGTAAAAGAGGTGGAGGAGATCTTTCATACCCACACACGTTATGGTGGGGTGCCTACATGATGTACTCAACAATTGTGACAAGATATAAGGAAAATCAATATAATCACAAGATAGTCAATGAGAGCATCATATTGAAATTTCAATGAGAGCATCATATTGAAATTAAGCAATAGTAACATGTCTTGCACAAAAGTAAACATCCAACATCCAAGAGCATAAATATATTACAAGACAAGTCCAAAGGCACCACACAAAAGACTAACTCCCCCTAACTCTCCCCCTTTGGCATCAAGGCACCAAAAAGGAAAAGAAGGGGGACTAGGACCTAAAAGCTAGTCCTCGTCCTCATCACTGCCACTCTCCGTGGCCTCGGGGTCCATGATATCCTCATCATCATCGGCATTGTCGTCGTCGTCGGAGGTCGGTGCGGAGGTACCCTCCATCTCACCCAAGAGTGTCAACTCATCGGGGGTGAGAAGCGGTTACGGAGTGAGCTCGTCGTTGGAGGCCTCAGGGCTCATCAGGATCTCGAGCTTGTCGCAGATCTTCCTCACGTACCGCTCAGTCCTCTGAGCTCGCACCTCGGCTTTGCAGCACGAGGTGAAGATGGACCGAAGAAACTTGAGGACTCCGCTGCTAGAGGAGCCCGCCGAGTGCTGAGATGGAGGTGCAACGGAAGGAGGTACCTCGGAGCGGGAGGATGGCTCCGCATTCTTCCTCCGGGCAGGAGTCGGGACAGCAGGTGGCATCTGGGGTCGGAGAGGCTGGTGAGTGGTGTCCTTCACAAACATGAGCCCGGACACCTTCTCTATCAGGCACATTATGTAAGGGGCATAGCCACAGGCACGGTTGGGTGTGTGTGAGATGTTGTAGATATCATCGAAGATGTAATCCACAAGGTTGAACATCTCATGTCCATCAATGAGAACCAACAGGTGCCTGAGGTGACCCTGGATGATCCCCGCATCACCTTCTTTAGGAGCCACCGTCCTCCTAAGAATCCAGTTAAGGATGCTGTAGAAGGGAAGGATATTCCTGGCCAATCCAGCTTCATAGTGGACGTGAGGAGGGTACATGTAGCTCATGTCATCCCTGTCCATAGCCTTGAGATTAGAGATAATGATCTCATGGTCCAGGTGACTCTCCAGTCCAAGAGCCTGAGCAAAGACTTCGAAGGTGGCATAGTACTGCTCACCGTTGGCCATCCAAGTGATGGCTCAGTCGCCATGAGAGTGGAAGTGAACTGTGGTATAAAACTGTACGATGACCTCCTCATTCCAGTTATACTTGAATCCAAGAATGTCTTTGATCCCGTGACGCTCAGCTGCCTCAATCACTGCATCAAATGCCTCGTGTTTCTTTTTAGCCATATAGGCCCAGTCCACCCATTGAGCCTGGATCACTGGCTTCTTCATTGCCTGATAGACTGTGCGATAGTAATCGCAATGGAAGTCACACTAAAACCGAGGGTCGGCGGTGGACCTCTCAAACCTATAGACATTCTCATCTCTGAGCCTCCTGGCCTTCTCAGCTCCCTTTCCTTTGAACACATTTGCAGCCAAGTTGGACTGCCTATTGGGGTTTCGCACTGGACTGTGCATCTTGAGAGGGCCAATGGCCTGGGCCTTCCCTTTCTCTCGGATCACTACCCCTCCGGGTGCCTTCTTGGCTGGCATCTTGACAGTTGGCTTTTTCTTCTTCGGCTCGACTGAAGCCGGAGCCTTTCCCTTCTTAGGGTCATGCTCGACCCTAGGCACAACTGCCTCTTGGACTTGCTCCTTGCCCTTAGCCTTCTCGCCAATGGTTACGAGCTTCTTTCTCTTGGGGGCATTTGCTTCTGCGGCCCTGGAATTTTGAGCCTCTCTATCTTCTCTCTTCTTCTTCCGTGCCTCACGTAGAGAGTCTTCAGTAGCACGAGCAATGGCTTCGTCCTCATTGTAGACAGATGCGGCTATTCTGCAAGCTTCAAGTGTCTTCAACCGCCGTTCTTCCTTAACTTTCTGCGCCTCGATGAGGGCAGCCTTGGTTCTTGCCTCGATGATTTGAGCTTTGGTGCGTGCCTCCCAGGGATCTCTGGCAGGGGGAGGCACTTCAGCACCCCTCTCCTCGGTGCGGCACTCCTCTCCCGCAGGGTTGGAACTCGGAAGATTGCGCTCGAAGTCAGACATCGTGCTGAAAACACAATGAGAAGAGGACATAAGAGACCAAGGGTGTGAAATATTGCGGAAGGAATCTCAAGAGATAGCTAGGATTAGGGTTTGCCCTGTGCCAAACGGACTTGTCCGCCCTAGGGGCGGACTAGTTTGGGTTGCACAGGATGAACCCTAACCCTAACGATTTTTTGAAAAAAAAACTTCAAATCAACGTGCAATACTTCTAGAATATGATCGCAAGAATGTATGAAGCAACATTAGTGAAGGTGCTCCTATAAAAAACTCCAGGAATAAAAAATGAGAGGAATTTTTGAAAGGAGGGAAATACCTCCTCAAATCCGAAGAACTCGACGAGATCGGAGTAGGAAGGCGTCGAGGAAGTGCGGGGAAACGATCCCACACTCCTAAAGGCTTCAATGTGCGGATTGGATGTGAGTTTTGGTGGTTGGAGCGAAAAATCGCCGACGGGGCGATTGCTTGAGCGCGGGAGAGAGAGAGGCGAGTGGGAGAGGATGGAAGAGGGGTCTGGGCCGCCCCTGGGGGTTTAAGCCCCCAAGGGCCGGACTAGTCCGGTACCAGGGCGGACTAGTCCGGTGTGCGGACCAGACGCGGACTAGTCTGACACCGGACTTGTCCGGCCTAAGGGCGGACTAGTCCGGTCCTACTGGGCAGAAGACAATATATATGAGTTCATGCCCACAACTATAGGTCTTTTGGACAAATAGCACAACAAAACTTTGTGAATATGGTCAGTAAGCAATCAACATTCAAACTATGACCATGACTCACAAAGTCACTAGATTTTCAAATATTTAGGAGAAAATTGAGATAGAGAGAGTTTTTCAAAACACATGCATTCTTTTGAACAAGGCATAAGTAAACAGTCAGATGTGCATGTTTCAAGCCACATTTCGAGAATCTAAGATATTTAGCTCACTCCTAAGCTCACAAAATCGCTTCTCATCTAGGGGCTTGGTGAATATGTCGGCTAGTTGGTTCTCGGTTCTCACATGGGAAACCACTATATCCCCCTTTAAGGAATGATCTCTCAAGAAATGGTGTCTAATGTCTATGTGTTTGGTCCTTGAGTGCTCAACTGGATTATGGGCTATTTTGATGGCGCTCTCATTGTCACATAGGAGAGGGATATGGCGCAAGTTTATACCATAATCCCTTAGAGTTTGTCTCATCCACAGAAGTTGTGCACAACAACTTCCGGCTGCGACGTACTCTGCTTCGGCTGTGGAGAGAGCAATGGAGTTTTGTTTCTTAGAGGACCAAGACACTAATGATCTACCCAAGAATTGGCATGTCCCAGATGTGCTCTTTCTATCAACTTTGCACCCCGCATAATCCGCATCGGAATAACCAATGAGGTTGAACTTGGATCCTTTGGGGTACCAAAGTCCTAGGCTCGGTGTGTGAACTAGATATCTAAGAATTCTCTTCACGGCGATCAAATGACACACCTTTGGTGCAGCTTGAAACCGTGCACACATACACACACTAAGCATGATATCCGGTCTAGATGCACAAAGATATAACAGGGAGCCAATCATGGAACGATATACCTTTTGGTCCACACTTGGACCATCTTCGTTGAGGTCTAGGTGTCCATTCGTCGCCATAGGGGTCTTAATAGGTTTGGCCTTGTCCATGTCAAACTTCTTCAATATGTCTTGAGTGTACTTTGTTTGACTTATGAATGTGCCTTCTTTGGGTTGCTTGACTTGGAAACCTAAAAAGAACTTCAACTCCCCCATCATGGACATCTCAAATCTTTCCGTCATAATCTTTGAAAACTCATCACAAAACACTTTGTTAGTAGAACCAAATATAATGTCATCGACATATATTTGGCACACAAAAAGATCATCATTGAAGTGCTTTGTAAATAGAGTGTAATCAGCTTTTCCTATCTTAAAACCATTTTCAATTAGAAAGTCTCTAAGACACTCATACCAAGCTCTAGGAGCTTGTTTGAGGCCATAGAGAGCCTTACGCAATTTGAAGACATGGTTTGGGAATTCTTGGTCTTCGAAGCCCGGTGGTTGCTCCACATATACTTCCTCCTTGATTGGGCCATTTAGGAATGCACTCTTGACGTCTATTTGATAGAGCTTAAAATCATGGTGAGTGGCAAAGGCAAGTAATATTCGAATTGATTCTAACCTAGCTACGGGAGCAAAGGTTTCATCAAAATCCAAACCTTCGACTTGTGAGTAACCTTTGGCCACAAGTCGTGCCTTGTTCCTTGTCACAACACCATGTTCATCTTGCTTGTTGCGGAACACCCACTTGGTGCCTACAACATTTGCTTGTGGACGCTTGACAAGCTCCCAAACTTTGTTCCTCTCGAAGTTGTTAAGCTCCTCTTGCATGGCCACCACCCAATCCGGATCTCTCAAGGCATCTTCAACCTTATGGGGCTCCAAAGAAGAGACAAAAGAGTAATGTTCACAAAAGTTTGCAACACGAGAACGAGTGATTACCCCTTTAGTAATGTCTCCTAGTATGTTGTCAACGGGGTGATCCCGTTGAACACTTTGATGTACGCGAGGATGTGGAGGTTGAGCTCTTGAGTCATCATCATCTTCTTCTTCTTGATCTCCCCCTTGATGAGTGCCTCTCCCTTGACTTTCATCTTCTTGATCATTTTGAGGTCCTACTTGACCGTCGACAACTTGGTCACATGGAGGAGTACTTGCATCATCTTGTGGTTGATCACTTGAGCATTGAGGTTGTTCTTGTGGTCGAACATCTCCAAGTGCCATTTTCCTAAGTGCTTCTTGTGGAGAGTCTTATTGATCTAGCACACTTTGATCAACTTGCTCCACTTGGGAGCCATTAGTTTCATCAAACACCACGTCGCGTGTTATTTCAACAATTCCAGAGGTTTTGTTGAAGACACGGTAGGCGTGAGTGTTTGAGTCATAGCCAAGCAAGAAACCCTCATCGGACTTTGAGGCAAACTTTGAAGTCATAGGCTTCTTGTTGAGAATATAACACTTGCTCCCAAAAACACGAAAATAAGAGACATTGGGTTTCTTACCAACTAGAAGCTCGTAGGGAGTCTTCTTGAGGAGGCGGTGGAGGTATAATCGATTGACGGCGTGGCAAGCGGTGTTAACCGCCTCCGCCCAAAACCGATCCGATGTCTTGTACTCATCAAGCATTGTCCTTGACATCTCGATGAGTGTTCTGTTCTTCCGTTCCGCCACCCCGTTTTGTTGAGGGGAGTATGGAGCTGAAAATTCATGCTTGATGCCTTCCTCATCCAAGAATTCTTCTACTTGGGTGTTTTTGAACTCGGTGCCGTTGTCACTTCTTATAGCTTTGATTCTTGAGGCGAACTCATTTTGAGCTCTCCTCAAGAACCTCTTGAGGACACCATGGGTTTCATCCTTATCATGCAAGAAAAACACCCAAGTGAAATGAGAAAAGTCATCAACAATAACAAGACCATATTTGTTAGCGCCAATGCTTATGTAGGTTATTGGCCCGAAAAGGTCCATGTGTAGCAGCTCCAACGGTCTTGTCATCGTCATGATGTTCTTGGAGGGATGTTGAGCTCCTACTTGCTTCCCCGCTTGGCACGCACTACATGGCCTGTCTTTTTCGAAGACGACATTCTTCAAGCCATGGATGTGATCGCCCTTAAGAAGCTTTTGTAAGTTCCTCATGCCAACATGGGCCAGCCGTCTATGCCAAAGCCATCCCATGTTGGTTTTCGCCATTAAGCATGTGTCAAGTTGAGCTTTATCCGACGCAAAGTCCACAAGATAAAGCTTTCCCTTGAGCACACCCTTAAAAGCGATTGAGTTATCACTTCTTCTAAGGACGCTCACACCCTCATTAGTGAAAATACAATTATAACCCTTGTCACATAGTTGTGATATGGACAAGAGGTTATAGTCTAAAGAATCAATGTGTAAAATGCTAGAAAGAGTATGTTGAGAAGAGATGACAATTTTACCGGAGCCAAGGATTTTTCCTCGGCTATTGTCCCCGAAGAGGATTCCTTCATTTGGATCATCGTGTTCTTCATATTCCTCGAACATCATCCTCTCTCCGATCATGTGGTTTGTGCACCCACTATCGAGCACCCATTTGGAACCACCGGAGGAGTATGCCTACAAAACAAGATTATGCCTTCCTTTTATGTACCCAAGCGGAGTTGGGTCCTTTGACGTTAGTGGTAAGGCATTTGGGCACCCACACGCAAGGCTTGGGGCTCTTGCGGAGTGGCCCAACATATCTAGCAAACACCTTGCCATATTTGTTCCTCATAAGCACATAAGAAGCATCAAAATCATGAAATAGAGGATGCGGTTCAGATTTAGGCATTTTGTTACTAGTGTATGTGTTCTTCTCAATTTTAGTTGTAGATGAACTTCCCTTAACAAAGACAATCATGTCTTTGCCATACTTGGAGGTTTTGGAGTTGTGCCTACCACTTCTAGTATAGCCAAGACCATCCTTGACATGGGGAGGTCTTGTGTTGGTGTATGCACTTCGTGCATATGCCACCTTCTCCTTGTCAAAGATGGCACCCTTAGGTGCTTGCTTGCCTTGCGCTAAGTTTAGTTCATCCTTAAGTTTAAGGATTAAGTTAGAGCACTTGCAAGGCGTGGTTGCATTGGATGAGGCCTTTGAGGAGGTTGAGCTCTTGGAGGAAGAGGCTACATTGTTCTTAAGGGACCCAACTTGAGTCTCAAGGATCTTGTTAACTTTTGTCAAGTTCCCAAGTTCATCCTTGAGCTCAATTGATTTCTCCTCAAGACTTGAACACGTTTTTTGATTAGAGCAAGTTCGTGTTCCAATGCCTTGCTCTTCTCTCTTTCAAGCTCAAGGAGCTCATTAAGCTCTTGACATCTCTCCTTTTTAAGGATGAGCATGTCCTCTTGTCTGTTGATGAGCTCATCCTTCTCAAAGATCTCATCCATAAGCAACTTCATCCTACGCAAGGTGCTTTTGCTTATGTCCTTAAACATGTGCTCATTTTCACTAGCGCTATCAAATTCATCATGAGAGGAAATGGAGGAGGAGGAGTGAGATGTTACCTTTCTCCTTCCCTCCTTTGCCATAAGGCAAGTTGGTTTGTAGTCGTTGTTGAGGTTGGGGAAGAGCTTGCTTCCCTTGGAGCTCCTCCCGATGGCTATGGTGGCCATCTTCTCCTCTTCTTCTTCGGAGGAGGACTCATTGTTAGAGTCCCACTCCTTGCCCAAGTGTGCTTGTCCGGAGGGCCTCTTCTTCTTGAATAACTTCTTCTCTTGAGGCTTGCCCTCCTTTTTCTTCTTCACTTCTTCATGGGGGCAATCAACTATGAAGTGGCCATACTCGCCACAATTGTAGCAAGCCCTCTTGTTTTTGGGCCTTGCCTTTTCTTTGCCTTTTCCTTCATGCTTGTATCCTCCTTTTCTTCTCCTCATCATCCTCTTGAAGTTGTTGATGAAGAAGGCCTCTTACTCATCGGTGTCAAGGCTCTCCTCATCATCTTCCGTTTGCTCTTTTGGGGAGGATGTTGCTTTGAGCGCAACATTCTTCATCTTCGAGGCGGTGAATCTTTGAAGGTCGTTGTAGAAGAGCGCCTCCTTTTCCATGATCTCGTGATTAATGATCCTTCCAAGGACCTCTTCCGGGGTCATTTTGGCAAACCCCGGACTTTCTCGGATCATGGAGCATAGAGAGACGTTCCTAGGCATGAATGCCCGGATCATTCTCTTCACCACCTCGTGGTCCGTCCACTTGGTACAGCCATAAGATCTACTCTTGTTGATGAGTATCTTTAGGCGGTTGTACATCTCTTGGGGAGATTCACCATCCATAATGGCAAACCTCCCGAGCTCTCTTTCAATGAGTTCAATCTTTGCTTCCTTGATGACTCGGTTGCCTTCATGAGCTGTCTTGAGAGTGTCCCAAATATCTTTGGCCACCTCAAGTCCATCCACTCGGTTGAACTCATCTCTTGAGAGGGATGAGATGATTACTCCGGCCGCTTGAGCATTGCGGTGAAGGAGCACAGCTTGCTCCGGTGTGATATCTTCTTCATTTTTAGGGATGTGCACCCCGGTCAACACAATTTGCCATAGTGAGGGATTGAGTGACACAAGGTGGATCTTCATGTTGTGCTTCCACATCCCATAGTCAGTTGCATCGAATTGGGGAGGTTTCCCCAATGGGATGGAAAGGTAGTGGTTGTTGACGGCAAGGCATTCATAGTTGAACCCTTGTTGGTTGTAGTTGACTCCGCTGCCACCACTTGATGAGCTTGACGGTTCAACCGCAGCAATCTTCAGCTTCTCCCGGAGCTTCGCCTTGAGCTGGCGAGTCTCCTCATCATTGGTTGGCTTGTCTTGATAAGCCATTGTCTCCTCATGTGTCGGTTGAGAATCATTGGTCGACACCTCTTCAAACACCACTCCGGCCATCTCTTCGAGTTGTTAGACTCTTTGTGGAGAGTCCTGCTCTGATACCAATTGAAAGTTGCCTAGAGGGGGGTGAATAGGCTAATCGACCTGCAAATGACTTAATAAAACGAGATTAAATTACAGGAGGCGGACTAGTCCGGTCTTAGGGCGGACTAGTCCGGTCAGCCTGCGAGAAGATCCCTAAAAAGTGTTTCTAGCAAGTTTTAAGGCGATTTTCTCGAGGCTACAGGTGAGGATATGGTTATGTCAAGTTTAGCAACTACCAACACAAGTATATGACTAAGAGGAACAAGTTTATAGCAATGTGAAGCACAAGACAAAACTAGCAACCCTAGAACGAAATGCGAAGAACACGGAGACACAAGGATTTTATCCCGAGGTTCGATCCCACACAAGGAATCTACGTCCCCGTTGAGGAGTCCACAAAGGACCGGGTTCAACAAACCTTCCCTCACCAAGTTTACCGCACGGGCCTAACTTGGTTCTCCACTATCACGAAGAATGAATACAAGATTCGTTGGGGCTTCTCACAATCTGAGGCTCCCACCACAATTACAATTGCAAATCACAAAGATTAACTCAAGACACAGGTCACAATGATTCACAAAGTGCAAGAGATCAAACCGGGAGCCTAAGCGCGATGTTCTTCCTCTTCTCCACCTCACTAAACCCTAATCCACTCAAGAATTAGTTTTAGAGGGGAAGTAGGCAAGAAAGAGGCTCAAGAATGCTCCAAGTTTTGCTGTGGCGGCGCTAGGGTTACAGGTTTCTCAAGAGGTTGTTCAAAAGAACCCAGGAGACCTCTATTTATAGAGGTCCTAAGCCCATACTGCTGACTTCAGCAGATGGGCGGACTAGTCCGGCCTACAGCCCGGACTAGTCCGGCCTAGGGGACCACTGACCCCTCTGACAACTGTCGCACTGCGTGGCAATCGTCACACTACCCGCCAAACTTCAAATTCAAACGGTAACTTCAACAACGGACTAGTCCGGCCCTCACCGGACTAGTCCGATCTCACACAGAACCTTTTGTTCCGTGTGAAAACGGACTAGTGTGAAGACCACGGACTAGTCCGGCCCCACGGGCGGACTAGTCCGGCCTTCCCAGACTTAGTCGCAAAACCTCTCTGCACTTAGCAACACGGACTAGTCCGACCCATGGACGGACTAGTCCGATCTCACTCAGAACCTTTTGGTCCGCCCCAAAACGGACAAGTCCGCTCTCCTGGACTTAGTCCCGAATCTTCGCCCTAGGGGTACCACGGACTAGTCCGTCCCACTACGGACTAGTCCGAAGTCACACAGGACCTTTTGGTCCGTGCCAAAATGGACTAGTCTGCCAAGGAGCGGACTAGTCCGGCCCTCAGGCGGACTAGTCCGGCCCCTCCTGCTAGACTACTCTAACTTCAACTTTCAAGGGGGTTTCTACCTAAACCACCACTCTTGGGCTCCTAACTTGATCTCATTGCACTTTACGCACACACCCTCCTATTTCTACGGCTAGTACAACTCAATACGCTAGAAACCCTAGTTTCTACGCTTCGAGTCGACTCTGTTTTCTTCCTTTTCCTTTTTGAGGGTTTTCGTCTCCGATCGAGTCCATACCTGTGCTAAATATCACTTGAGCTCATTAGCGACTTAATTGTCGTCATCAATCATCCAAAACCCACGGGGAACCTAGATGCACTTTCACTCCCGGGCCTCGGCAGAGCGTGCCGCCCGGAGCTCCTCCACCTCCTGCTGGGCCGCCGCTAGTGCCCGGGGGCCGCCGTCCAGGAACCGCTTCTCCTTGGCTGCTAGGTCCCTCTCGCGCTCGCCGACCCCCATCTCGCGGCGGTCCAAGTCACCCTCCTTGAGGGCGACGTTGAACTCGCGGTCCAGGAGGGCATGGCGCTCGACGGACTGGGCCTGCTATGCCTCGGCCACGGCGGCTTCTCGGCGGTCCAACTCGGCGGCGCGGACTCTCACCCCTTCCTGCTGGAGGATGAGCCCGCGGCAGGTCGCCTCCACTTCGGCCTGCTTCGCCGCCAGCTCCTGCTCCCGTTCGGCTAGAGCAGCCTCCCGGAGGGACAACAGGTGCTGAAGGTCCTCGCAGGCCTGGAGGCGGGAGCTGGCATCAGCGTGGATGGCCTCGGCGTCAGCCTTCAGCTTCTGGGTGACGGCGTCCAGCTGGGCGATGAGGTCGCGCTCCTGCTCGAGGATCTTCATCTCCTCCCGAACGACCGCCTCCCGCTGGGCCGCTCGGCTCTTCGCCAGCCGGGTCCGGGCCTCCAGGGTCCTCGCCCATTCCCGGAGCTGGTCGTCCTCATCCTCGAGCCGCCCTTTCTCCCGGGCAAGGGCCGCCTGGGCCTGCCGAAAGCCGGAGCAGGCCACGGCCATAGCCTCGGACAGGGGGAGAGGCTCCACAGTAGCAGCGGGCCCCTACCTCCCCACTTCCTCGATATCGTCCTCCATTTGGAGGACCACTGGGGAGGCGGGGACCAGGGCCCCCTCCCGGATGGCAGCACCTGGGGCGGTGGCGCCAGCCAACGTAGCAGTGTCGGAGGGCGCGGCAGCATCAGCCGGCACGAAGTAGCCGGTGGACGCGGAGTCGTTGGTAGGCGCGACGGCGGTTGTCGGCGCGCGCGGCTGGGCTTCGGCAGCCGCTGCGGAGACCTCGGGCACGGAGGCCCGAGGTACCCCGGCGGCAGCATCCTGGTGCACCGGAGCAGGGCCCGAGGTAGCAGACGATCCCCGCGAGCCAGCTGGAGCGGCAGACCACCCAGCAGAAGTGCCCGCGGGTGGTGGAGTAGCTGTGGTGGCGCTGAAACCAAGCAAACTCAGACCATAAGAGATTGACAGGGTAGGCACACAGCAAAGAACACCCAAGGTAAAATCTGAGCAGGCTTATCGGGGGACGCTGAAGTTCTACCGCTTCCCGAAAGGGTTGGGGGGGGTTCGGACCCCCCGAACCCGTGACGGGGGCCCCTGAGTGTGCTGGGGGCCCCTGTGGTGGTGGTGTCGGCGGAACCCCCGAGGTCTGGCGCCCCACCGAACGGAGAGGGAACGTTGGGGTCCCGTCGGCGTTGAGGAGCCTCCCCCTCTTGCGTGTGGAGGACTCGGGAGGCAAGGTGGCGCCATCGGCGCCCCCTGGCAACGAGCGCGGCAGGGCTCCGGAGTCCTGACGAGGGGCAGAAGGGGCCGGCGGCAGCGACCGGGCGCGCTTCTTGGGGGACGGGTCCAGCACCAGAACCGGCACCTTCCACTTCCCCTTGTCGCCGGGGGCGACGACGCCACCCCATGGATGGTGCTGGGGGCCGCTTGAGGATTTGTCGCTTGAAGAACTAACGTCGCTTAAGGGAGCTTCGCCTCCCTTAGCGTCGTCAGCAATGTTAACCCCCTGGAACGGGTCCCCGATCTGGCACCGTGCTAGCCCGGACTCGTCAAGGGTCGGCATCCTCTTCAGCAGCTGCCTCCTCAACTCGGAGTCCGAGCACAAGGGGCGGCAGGCCGACGGAAGAGCAAGTGCCTCAGCAGAGATGTCGTCGGGGCAGACCCAGGTCAGCATGTCGAGCAGCTGTTGCTCGCCCAGGTTGGAGCCGGGGCCGGTCTCGAGCCGGGTGCAGTCCGACAGGTTGGTGAACATCGACGCCGGGCGGGCGCGATGCTGAAGCTGAGCTATGCGGCGGGACATGAAGTCCCTCAGCACCATGGCAGACGACAGCCCGTGGTCCGCCGACATCTGGATCCTCTCCAGCACCGTGTTGAACGCCTCCCCCAGTTCTGGGTGCTCCTCCCAGAATGATCGCTCGGAGTAGGGGATCCCGGTGGGGAGGCACATCCGGTCGTGGGCCTCGACCTTGGCGATCATCCAATCTTCGCGCCACAGCTCCCACCTCGCGGAGTTGAAGGAAGCATTGTACCTCGTGGGGACCTTTGTCCGGCGCTGGAAGTAGTAGGCGCCGAGGTGCTCCTTCGAACTCCTGTCGGTGGCCCTCAGTACAAAAAAGTACCGGAAGAGCTTTACATACAGCATCACCCCCACGAACATCTCGCAGAGGTGAGCGAAGACCGCTAGCATGGCGATCGAGTTCGGTGCGAGGTGGTGGAGTTGGAGGCCGAAGGTCTCCAGGAGCATGACCAGGAAGGCGGATGCTGGCGGGACGAAGCCGGCCAGCACGTACGATGATAAGAGGACCATCTCCCGGGCGGAGAGGCTCAGCGGGAGCCTCCCGGGACGGAGCCACGACTCCCGCTTAGGAGTATGCCAGCTGAGAAGCCGGCGCATCGGGGCCAGGTCAGCGGGCCTGGACAGCCTGGACTTGGGCAAGATGCTTGCCATGAGGATTGAGGGAGGAGGCTCTGGACGGGGAGACTGGGAACTAGAGTGCAAGAACTGGGCTTGAGGCAAAAGCACGAGCGCAGGGGAGCAGAGGCGGGAGAAAGGACCCTCAGGGGGAAAGTTCTCTTTTTATGCACCCCTGCAGGCCAACAGGCGCAAAAGCGCGGATCGCTACAGCCTCAGTAGAAGAGTAACGAACTCGTATGGGCAATGGCATGAGGGCCCGGGTCGCCCGACGAAGAAGGCGGGCTGGGCAGCTAGGCATGCGGGAGGTAACTCGGCGGTTTCCGAAAGGGCGAAAGCAGCGGAAGTGCAGGAGCCGCCTTGGGAACCACCGCAGTTAAAGCACGATTGAAGGTAGGAGTCACGTCGCGCGGCGCCTGTTCAGCACCTTCACTTACCGGAAGGAGACACGTCGCCTCAACGGCAGGGGCATGTCGCCTGGGGAACTGCCTCGAAGTGGAATCGGAAGAGTTGCGCGGGAAGAAAAGGAAGAAGACCCCACCTGCGGTATCGACGACTCTCCCGAGGTGGGCTCGGGGGCCACTGTCGGTACCCTGCAGACTGGGTACCCCCGCGCACAGGAGAAAACCGCTAAGGACTCTGCCCCTGCCTAAGGGGTCGAATCCAAGGCTGCCACATCGAGGAGGGAAGGACCAGATCCTACCTCCCCGTCAGGGGGGGCTCCCAAGCTGCCATGTGGCTGGCAGGACCGGACCCATGCCTTCCCGCTGAGGCGGGCTCCAGAGCCGCCACGTGGCCGATCGGGGCCTCAGGGCCAAGCCCGCGTCCTCGCAGGGGAAGGCACCGGAGCTACCACGTGGTCTGCAGGGCTGAGCCCCCACCCCTCCATAGGGGTGGGCTCCGAATGCGCCACGTGGCCTGATCCGTCAAGTGCTTTACTTCCCGCAGAGGCAGGCTCCAACGCAACCACGTGGCAGACGGCCTACTCAGTGCGGTAGGAAGCTGCAGTAAAGGAACGCGTGCGCTGCTTAGACAGGCATTAAGTACGCGCGCCTTCCCCAGGCAGGTTGAGTCGCGCTCGTGAAAGTCAAGGCTCCAGTGTCCTGTCTTGTCCAAGTAGCCGGTACAGACCCACGCCGCAAGACGGACGAATGGGCCGCGAGGACAAGACGGATGAGACGTGCACCGCCATCATCACCAACTATGTGTAGCCCTGGCGCACGGCGCGGCGGGATGGCACATTGAAGCCCCTGACAAAAGGGAAGTAGATAACAATTAATCCTAGATCTTGTATAGGATTTGACTCTCCCTGGGACCACCTGTCGGGTCCTGGGTCTCACCTTGTAACTACAGAGTCCTTGAACTATAAAAGGACTCGGCAGACGACCTTCGCAAAGGAGGGAAAATTAGACCAAGGCTCATACACGCTCAAGCAAGGCAATACACAAACACTCCCGTGGACGTAGGGTATTACGCTCCGATGGCCCGAACCACGTAAATCCCCTGTGTTCATCATCCTGTTGTGTTCGATCTCCTGGGACTAGCCCTCATGAATCCAAAGAACCTCCGCGGGCTGCTCTCCAAGCAGGTCCGGGGGAAGTGTCGTTTATGACCTTCGACAACGTTGGTCACTCTAATTTCCATTTCACTTAATAACTTAATTAACATGGAAATATTTCACGTTGGTTACTTTAATTTCCATGTAGACATACTTAAAATTAATGAAGACATTCCCAATATAGTGCAAATATACTGGAAATAAACTTAAGCATGGCAAAATTAAATTTTCACGTTGCTTACTTATTTAATTTCCATGCAAAATATACACACTTAAAATTCTAGCAAATTTAAACTTTTACGTTGGTTACTTATTTAAATTTACTACTAAATAACAGCAGAAGCTAAATAAACTTAATTTCTTAAATTACTGAAATTAATTGCAAAACTTAATAGCAATTAATTTAATTTAATAACTGAGAAAATTCACTTAATAACTTAAAATTACCAAAAAATACAGTAATAAAACAATCAAAATCACCCAAAACATAACAAAAATTTTCTGAAATTTTCCCAATTATTTAATTATTTTTTCTAATCATTTTCTTAATTTCTGGAATTATTTTTCCATTCTAAACCAATTCTGAAAAATTAAATATACTGAAAATGTTAAAAGGGCCAAAAACCAGAAATTCGGCCCATCTCTTAAATTAGCCCAGTGGCCCAGTCGGTCAAAACGTGCGCGCATGGTCCAGGCGAGCTTCGGCCCAAGGGCGAAAGCAGCCCAAACAAAAATGACCAAAATTCTGAAAAAACAAAAGGGCAGCCCAAGCGGCCCTTTTCTTAACCCACATGGGCTCGGGGCCCATTTAGCCTTAGGCGGCGGCCCACGTGCGATGTGGATCGTTGGATCCTGATCCAACGGCTCCATCTCATCGCGGGGTCATAACACGGGCAAACCTTAGCCGTCCGATGCTGATCCAACGGCGCAACATCGAAATTGGACGGTACTTAAGCCCGTCGGCCGCTGGTTTCGTCAAACCCTAATTCATTTTCACTCTTCCATTCTCTCTCCTTATTCCCGCAGCGGCGAGGCAAGCGAGAGTGAGGGAGCAGCGGTGAGTGCGCGCCGGCCGCATGGGACCTCCGGCGTTGCCACGCCGTCGTCTCCGACGAGGGTCACACACCACGAGGTGCTTCTCCGCCGGTGTCAACGGTGTCAATCAGTTTCCGTCGAGGAAAACCGTCGCGCACAGGCTCTGAGTGGAGAGATTGGTCATCGCGTCAGGGACTTATGGCACGGTCGAGTCTTCGTTGGTAGCGAGCTACCGTGAGGTTGCTCGTCGTCGGCCGAAGTTGCATCGGTCGCTCGCCGTAGAAGGAAACCCGACCGCTAGGGTTAGGGTTCGAGCCCGAACCCTAGCGCGACCACTTAGGTTTCTGAGTGCTTGTTTGTAGGGGTGCCGACGCCGCCGAGGCCTCCACCATGGCGTGCACTTTGTGCCGCCGGTGGAGGGAATCGCCTAGGGTTAGGGTTTCCTAACCCTGGGCTCTGAGGTGGCGGCGGCGGTTGAAGTGCACGACTTGGGCCCGAAGCCCTAGCGCTGCACCTAAGGAGGACGACGCCGCTATTGTCTCTCCGTTGGGAGGGATTAAACGGTTGGCGTCGACAAGGCCGATAGGGTTAGGGTTTCCCCTAACCCTGCCCCGAGGAGGACAACGATGGCCGAAGCCATCATATCCCAGATAAGTTCTTATCCCCTTCTCTGTTTTCTTAAATCGATTCAGGTTCTTTCTGAGTTTCTAATCTTGACCGAAATCGGAGCTAAGTTTGTTCCTCTCCTTCTATTTTCTTAATTAACACGACTTCACATTAACTAATCTAAATTTAGACTGAATTAAAATGATTAGAAACTTAATCAACCTGGCTTAGAACTTAATCACCTAATTAGGATTGACTAGCACGGCTCTGATGCCATTGTTAGGTCTTAGGGTGCTTAGGATCAACACTAGCAATGCCTAATTAGGAGTACTTAGGTCTAATCTAATCTAACAGATATATTTGAGCATAATTAAACAATTAATCTAATGACTTAGACTAATAATCAGGCAATTCAATCTAAGAACAGATCATGAATCAACTAGTATAGAGCAAGAGAATTAGAGAGATAGAGAGATATTAGGGTTATCGTCTGTGGATCCACCTGATGCCATTGGGCTCGGGTGGATGTTCGCTGGAGAGTGAGTCGATGCAGTGGCGATCGCGCGATGCAGGGAGACGGTGGCGCAGTGAAGGCTTGGCGTAGGAACGGCGGCGGCGGCGGCCTTCCCCTCACTCTGCGCCCTAACAGATCAGTTAGGGTTTGTGGGGAGAGTTTATGATGGCTAATCAACTCAGTGATTAGTGCCCCAGCCCTCCCCCTCTATTTATACGGCGTGTGTGAGAGGGGGCCGCACCGAACTGAGTCGGTTACGCCCCCGATCAGGGCACGTAGGGGAGTCTAACTCAGGGGGCGTGGTTGTTGCCCACGTCATCCCCCAAATCACACTAACAGCTTCTTGGTCCCAAGTATTGTAATCCTATATGTAACCCCTTGTCAGGTTAATGGAATCTTTCCCTTTCAATTGAATATGCAAATGTAAAATACTGACAACTAATAACTGTTGCTTATGAATTTGTCAGGATGATTCAAATCCATATGTTGTTGCAATGGCTATGGGCATTTACCATAGGCTGGAGAGCCCTTTGGATATTACTACAAGCACTATTATCAGGAGGATAGTCGCGAACAACATGAAGCCTTCCAGGTAAACAACTGATATTATGATGATGCATTAGCGCTCGAGTTAATCCTTTGCACGCGTACATTAAATATCTGACATTTCATGTCGCCAACCTTTTCCCATAAAACAATGCTCAGCAACGACATGCTGTTCAATTGGTCTGGTCCATTGATCTGTTGTGGTTCGCATTCAGTTTTGCTGTGTACATTGTGCAGAAGCGGAATGAGAGGAAAGAAGCCAGTGAGAAGAAGTACTATGAGAGTAAAAGATTTGCCAACGGAGAGTAACTTACGAGTTGCCCTTGCATGAAGATTGTTGTGTATAGATGTCTCGAGACTTCAACTTCTTTTGCTGACATATATAGCTTAGGGAATAATGTTAGCTTGATGAGTGCAGAGGTGTTGACACGATCGAGGCAGTATTAGAAGCATTCCCATCGATCGTCCCCTCAGTGTCCTTGCGAGAGATCTATAGTTTTGTTTTTAACTGATGATAGAATCATATAGTATTTTGTTACGGTAGATGATAGAATCGTGAATTGCAGTACGAATCTTTGAATGTTTAGCCTGATTAACTATTTGCTGCTGGTGTTCCCTCCCTGAGTTGTACTGTATGCGACATCTTCCTGTCAATCCTTTTCATCACTGAAATCTGGTTGAGTTCTGTTATGCTGCTGCACTGGAAAATGGACTGACGGATACGTGCGTACCGTCGGTGGTAGCAACCGTGCTCGATTGTACACCTGGATGAACGTGGCTTGTTGGCACGGTCGTTGGGATCTGATGATATATGGATCTGTGAGAAACTGAATCCTGACAAGAGGTTGCTGCCACTCTGCTGGGCCTGCACTCCTGCTTGCTTATGACAGGGACGCGCTACCTGTGAGTGATACCGCATGAGCATGGAGATGGGACGGGCGGCTCGTGCTGCTTGCATTGGTGCCTTGCAAACAGACGCTACTGTGTCTGGCCATCGATATGCCTCGTTCTAGCTTCCAGCACTGGGTTGGCTTTATTACTTTGGAGTATCACACATGTCTCCTGGATTCTCGGTGATGTCCGGCCGGGGGGATCACATGCTTGTATGCCAGTGAGCTGCACGCTGTCGTAGCTGTGTCGAAGTGAATGACTAATTGTGAGCAGGCCTACCTGCATGGACAGACAGGAGTGTTTGTTCTTCAGTTTGTATTTGTCTCCCTAACTTTTGTCGTCTTTGACAGTCACAGAGCACCTTCCTTAGCAATGGCCAACGGACAGCAGCTAGTTAGTGTAAACGGATGATAAGAAAGAGAGAGGTTTTGATGGCGCCGACGACGACGAGGTGTGGAGGGTCGACAAGGATGAAGATCCAGCTAGCCTCAGCCTGCTGCTTGGATTGCTGCATCTTGCAACTACTGCCTCACAACTACTGCCTCTGACGCACATGGTGGTCACTCCACTCAACTGGATTATATGTCTCCGTCCTTTCGCTCCATTTCCTCTGCGCATGGGGTCTCATATCAAATCCACGACTTCTTTAATTGCATATCTCGTTCATTTTCCCATGCAACTTTGTAGATGCGATGCTTATGTGTAGTACTGAACAGGAGGAAATTTTAATGGACAGCAGGTCAGCTTTTGTCCTGTTGCTGAGCGTGCACCTGGAAGATAATGTAAAATCCTCCAGTGATACGAGTAACAAACTAGCTAGCCTCGTTAACAATGATATCATCAAGCTGGTAACGAGTAATTAACGTATCCCAAGAGGTCTGAAAACTTGTAACCATGTGCGTGCATGCACGCTAGCAGCCAGCTTCAGCAGCTTGCATCGCTCCAGGACAAGCGGTTTGCACGTACCATGCTCGATCGTTTCACTGCAAGTTGACAGTCGAACCTGGGGATGACTAATTTTTTTTATCTGCTCACAAGTAATCAATGCAGCCTATTCTTTTACCTGCACTGACATCCCTCCTCCTTTTATTTATTTGTATCACGCTTGTTCCCCGATGCAACATTAGAGTTTGGCTTAGAGTTTTGGAGTTAGGATGTTTTGGTAACATTTTTTTTATTCTTCCACGGAGTTTGGCTTTGGAGCCATCTCAAACACGTCCTAACTTCCTCTTGCAGCCGTAGAAGCAGCATCATTGCAGCAATGCTGTTTTTCATGTATGGGTCAGCTGGTAGTTTTGTTTGTGGTATGAATGGTGGATCTGAAGATAGAACAAAGCACCTAGATTTGTAAAAAGTGATGGTGTGCCTTGACTAAAAGCTGCTAAACAGACACCAGTGCTACATCATCAGTTTCTGCACTAGTATAATATCACAACTCTTCTAGGGAACCTGATTAGTTTAGGCACTTTGAGAGCAGCAGGTAGTTAGCAGATGCTAACTGTATTTTGCTCTGAGGACCTGCAGTTCTGTAGTAGATGCGCAGAGGAATAGCTTTATCGACGTGGTATTTGTTTGCTAATTCCAAGGTAGAAGATCTTCGTTCCTTTCCATGGGGATGCACATGCAGAGAGAGAGAGAAAGAGAGAGAGAGTTGGCTCCGGTTTTATGGAGAGGAGGCTGAGTAGCGTTCATCCCCTGTAGCTGTTGCTGCTGGTAATTAGCAGGCTCCACCCGTGTTATCGTTCTCTGTCCGTGGTCCTTCCACTTGTTTAATTCTCCCAATCCTGGACTCGTTTTCCATTTCACTGTGTCTCTGCTTCATTCATCATTCATTGCAGACTGATAAATAGTAAGTGTATTTATCCTCGGCTGCAGTTTCTCCTCCAGCTCACCGTACCATTGACACAATCTCACTCACGGTCCTCACAGCTCATCCCCCTCCCCCCTGAGAGGCGTTGCTGGTGCTCCTGCTTTGCCCGCCTCCGCCTGCCTTCTTCCTCGCACACGCGCTTCCCCTTCCCACAGGAAGGAAGCTTTGCTCTCCTCACCAAAGAGATGGCATGAAGCAACCCGCCAAGAATGAGAGATTGCCTGGTATACTACCACTGGTACAAGTAGAACAGAATCGCGACCAGGAGGAGGAGGAGGATTAGGGGATGGGCAACTGTGGGACTAGAGAGGAGAATGCCGTCGTTGCTGCGCACGCGCAAGGTAATCAATCCATCTTTCCTCCCCAGTTGATTGCTGCCTTCACTTCCTCTCAGGTCCATCGGTGATTGTTGGGATCCCTATCTGGCGCATCAAAATTTTACCTTGGCCGCTTCGCGGATTGTTGTTTATTTCTCGGTTTCTGGGATCTCGAGTATGGTTGGCTCCGTGCGGAATCGCCCAATATACGATCTTTACTTCTGTTGAGAGATAGTTTCGCTTTCTAGGTTTATTCAGATTGACGGTTTAGTTGCAAATTCTTGTTTTATAATCTGCATTTTCGGGTCAAGTTGCTCTTTTCTTCACCTTGTTGATTTTCGTATCACAAATTCTAACTTGATTTTGTACATTGGGAAAACCAAAGGCACGTTCCCCAACGAGGCTTCCCCATCGTTGCGCTCTCCTCTCTGTACTTATTGGCTTCAAATTTCGTGAGGCTAAAATACCATAATCCTCCAAGTTGAATTAATATAGTCTCTTCTAGTTGCGACTTGCAAATTTTTTAAGCAATTTCGAGGTTTTCAATTACCTGAAACCGTGCAGTAAGTAGATCTGGTCTCCTTGTACTGTTTAACCTACTGTAATCAGTTTGGTCATGTGCTCTCTTCTTTTTTATTTGCTTCCCACTGAGGAAACAAGCGCAGTAGAACGTATTATTTTAGAGAGAAAAAAATAGGTCACTTAATAGATGCTAGTGGTTACAACGCATTCATTTCCACTTGATCTCATGTTGCTTTTAATATTCTGGACATAGATAACTGACATTTTAGCACTGTAGTAGCTATTGTATCTTTCTGCAGTCATGTTTCCAAATGCTGGCAATTTAGTGCGAATTCTTAAATAGTGATATTTTTTAATATATTTGTGGCCATACTAGCGATGTAAAGCGGGATACGTGAGAATTTCTTGTAACTTCAGTTCTGTTGATACCTATGGATAATAGTTTAAACTTCCTCTCTTTTTGTTGTTGTCTGAATCTCGTGTTCTCAGTTCAGCAGCTCAACTTGTTACAAAATCCTACCAAGAGCACAAATCCAGATAGGAAGCATACCTGCACCTCATCAGATACAAGCGATCCTTCAACACCTAGGAAAATCGATGATGCCAAGAACATTTCCATTTACAACAATGTGATCTCCTTCACATTGTTTGAGCTCGAGACGATCACAAAGAGCTTCCGTGCTGATTATGTTCTTGGTGAAGGAGGATTTGGGACTGTTTACAAGGGTTACATAGACGAGAATGTCAGGGTTGGTCTGAAGTCATTGCCTGTGGCAGTCAAGGTGCTCAACAAAGATGGACATCAAGGGCACAGAGAATGGCTTGTGAGTAGCTAAGTTGTTCAGCTATCTGGCATGCACTACTTATCATTATTTGCATGGACATGTCGAAATAAATAACAACTGATGCTAAAGCATGACAAATGTCAGTTATGTTTTCCTTTGTCGTATATGTACAGTATTTGTATGGCACATGCACAAAAGGCACACAGGCATGGTCAAGCCCATGTCGATCGGTAGTGAGCATGCTCACAATTAGACGCACATTTGGGGACTCCATGTAAAAGTTACTTCATTGATGTATCTTGTTTCCTTGTCTGGACTAGTTTTCGACACATTTAAGTGGTGGGGTGTCTCTAGTTTCCGGTGAACCAAAATATACAAAAATATGGACGTAAAGAAAGAGCATGTGAATTTGATACACTGATATTGTTATCCATTGATTTCATCTACAGATATATGTGTAACCCATAATTAAGAGTACTTGTTTTCGTGACCTTGCAACTTAAAACATAACAGTATACTGAAGCATGCTCAGAATAAACAAAATATCTGACCAAAAGGAATTTGGTTTGTAACCCAATAACAAGTTTACCTGACTGGTTGGATAACTTTTGTGTGCCTAATGCTTTGATGTCTTTTTAGCATATTATTAACCTAGAATGTAAACTTATGTATTGTGTTTCGCTCTGGAGGATATGAAAACCTTGGCTCATTTGTTTTGTTTCTTTGCCAGACTGAGGTTAATTTCCTGGGGCAGTTAAGGCATCCAAATCTGGTAAAGTTGATTGGATATTGCTGCGAAGATGACCACCGGCTGCTTGTCTATGAGTTCATGTTTCGAGGAAGTTTAGAAAATCACTTATTCCGAAGTAATACTTCTCTTTGTCATGACTACCTTCTGTTTTTTCTACGAGTTTGTGTTCCTGTTACTTCTCTTTTCGTTTTTAAGTATCGGCATTGTTTTATCTAGTTCCGTACTGATGACATTGTCTTAAGCTCATAAATTAATTACTGATGCAATTATTTGTTTGGTAAATTACCAGTAATGCTTAATGGCTGGTGACAGCTAGTTCCTGGCTACCATGTAATTGTTTCCGGATTTCTGTTTAAAATTTTAAGGAAAGTACAAATTTTGAAGTAATGGGTTTTTTCTATTTATTTAGGCGCAAATCCAGTGATCCAAATATTTTCTGTTGTAAGATATAAAAAATTATGTTCCTCTGAATTTCTTCTGTGTTCGTCATTGTTGATTTTTTTTCTTCGAACTTCTCTTGTTCTGGACTGTAATAATTGCCCGTCACACGCATTTCTTGACACTTCAATAAAATGGTCGATCCTCCCCGTGGAGAAAGAGTGCACTTTATAAAAATATTACCATGTATGATATGTAATATTGCTACTATTTTTCGTGAGTCATTCATGATGAACTTGTATTTCTGTGGAAATAATTTTGCTGACCAGTACTTGTTTCTCTATGTCATGTTGTCAGAGACAGCTTCGCCATTACCCTGGGCTACGAGGATGTCAATTGCACTGGGAGCTGCCAAAGGGCTTGCCTGTCTCCACAACGCTCAAAAGCCTGTCATCTACAGAGATTTCAAGACCTCAAATATTCTGCTGGACTCAGTTTAGTGCTAGCTACTTCATCATGCTGCCTATTTTGTTCCCCTTTTTTCCCCCAGTTCTATGCATGTTCACTGGGAATACATTTTTCGTCTGACATAATGACAGTTTCTTTCTTTTATTTACATTGCCACTGCCACAGGACTATACTTGTAAACTGTCTGACTTCGGCTTGGCAAAGGCTGGCCCAGAAGGCGATGAGACCCATGTATCAACTCGGGTAATGGGAACTTACGGTTACGCGGCCCCGGAATACGTGATGACAGGTAGTACAGTACTACTTTCCCCATTATAGATACTAACATTTGACGTCTTGAATCATTCTCATGTACAGTATGTAAATACCAAGTACCGAATATGGTGCAGGTCACTTGACTGCTAGGAGTGATGTCTACAGCTTCGGCGTGGTCCTTCTGGAGCTCTTGACGGGAAGGAAGTCCATCGACAAGTCACGGCCGAGCAGGGAGCAGAGTCTGGTCGACTGGGCCGTTCCGAAGCTATGTGACAAGAGGAGGCTCATACAAATCATCGACCCGAAACTGGAGGGACAGTACCCGGTCAGAGCCGCGTACAAGGCTTGCAGCCTCGCGTACTACTGCTTGAACCACAACCCCAAGGCCAGGCCGCTTATGACTGATGTCGTCGAGACCCTCGAGCCGTTGCAGGGTGGAATTGGTGGACGTGATGGTGGAGCTGGTCGATCTTCTGGGCTCACTGATTACAGAGTTCGCCGGAGGCTGACCGGGAACAGCGTCCACTGTAGGGCCGTGCCAAACACCAAGTGCTCCCCTGCTGTTCCGGCGTGCCGAGTGAGGTGATGTGAGGGCGCTGTTTCAGACTCTCAGTTGGCTGCTGGAATAGGTTCTCAGTTGTACTTACATTGCAGAGGTCTAAATAAACGTTGGGTGTAAATTTGATGTGCATGCTGCTGCTGCTGCTGCTTGTAAGGGTAAGGCCATGTAATTTTGGCTGTGGTCTTATGTATGGTTGACTGAGTGAGTCCAGCGCCAGCCAAGAACCCTGGAAATTGAAGGCTAAACTGAGAGAACTTTCGAAAAAAAGGCCTGAACTGAGAGGTTGGTTGGATTGGATGGTTGATATAGCAAGCGTATCGTGGTATTTAAATTGATGCATCCTTTTTTCAGAATTCAGTTGAGATGATTTCCTGGGTGTACATTCTCCCTGAATGGCCTTGACATGACTATGATTTCCAAATATAATTGTGTTGAGCTGACAGCAGCGCCTCGTTTTTCACATCCTTCACTTTGCTTTCGGCGAGCGCTTCCAGGTGAGCGGAAAGCCTGAAACTCGTGTGCAAGCTTGTGTAACGTTCATGATGCATGGTCCTTAATTAGAAGCTTCCATCGTCAGGACACCAAAGGAAACTAGAGGACGGTGATGGAGGAGCCGTCCTCTTAATTGGAGCTCACAGTCGTATAAGCAGTTACTGTGGGATGGCGACGTGGAACGAAACGCAGGAAGACAGGCGATGCCCGCCCGTCGTCGTCCTCCGGTCCGCACGGAGAAAAGGGGGAACGCGCCATGTCGTCGTCGCCGATGGACCCTCAGCTCAGCCCACCTTCTCTTTCTCTGGACCGTTGTTGAGGGTGGGGCTGAGTGGGAGTGTTGGAAGGGATGTGGGGTCTGGTTGTCGGAGGTGACCGTCGACGAGGGGCGGGGCTCCAGGACCAGGACCGGCGGGTGGAGACGTGGAGTATTGCAGTTGGTAATTAAGCAAATCTGTATGCAGGTGTAAGGATGAATCAGTTCATGTCACGGGGGCATCTCCGTCAGCGTGCACTCGGACTGAGAGGTGCGTGTGGAAACATGACGCGCAGTTATTAGTGCCGGATGGCGACGCGGAACGAAACGCGGGAGCATTATTAGTGCCATCAGATGATCAGATACTGATCACCCTCCAACCTCCTCCTTCCCCATTAACTCCCTTCTCCTTCTCTTCTTCTTATTCCATTCCTCCGGCGTGCAAAGCAACCATGGCTTCCTCCGCCCACGGCAACGGCAGCGTCCTCCCCACGCACACCACCAAGCCGCCTCCGCCACCCCGCAACCGACGCCCGTGCCTCTGCGTCTGCCTGTGCCTCCTCATCACCCTAATCGCCCTCGCCGTCACCGTCCTAACCCTCTCCCTCACCGTGTTCCGCGTGCGCGACCCCACCACGCGCCTCGAGTCGACCCGCCTGACCGGCATCGCGCCGCGCCTGACCTTCCCGGCGCTCTCCCTCCAGCTCAACGTCACGCTCCTCCTCACCGTGGCGGTGCACAACCCGAACGCGGCCTCCTTCGCCTACCCGTCGGGCGGCCACACCGACCTGACGTACCGCGGCGCGCAGGTGGGCGCCGCGGAGATCGACCCGGGCCGCATCCCGAGCCGCGGCGACGGCGAGGTAAGGCTCGCGCTCACGGTGCAGGCGGACCGGCTGCTGGCGGTTGACGCGGCGCGGCTGGTGGCGGACGTGGAGAGCGGGGCTGTGCCCTTGGAGGCTAGCACCAGGATCCCTGGCAGGGTCAGCATCCTCGGGGGGCTGTTCAAGCGTCATGCCGTTGCTTACTCTGACTGCAGCTTCGTCTTCGGCGTCCCGGAGATGAAGGTGCGCAGCCAGCAGTGCCAGGACCGCACCAAGCTCTGAATTGAATGAACCTTTCCCTCTCTCGTCGGCGGTGCGGTTGGTTGCGCGTCGGTCGGCGGTGGCCACGCAACCGCACATGCTCTCTCATGGGCTGGACATGGCGTTGAGTTGGCGTTTCGTCTTCCTACACGTTACGGACAGAGGTGGAGGATATTTAGATACTTCTCCTCTCTGTTCGTCCAGGAACAGAGCCAGTACAAGATTAATAGTAGCTGTTTTGATAATTACTCATTCCGTTTCAAAAAGTTTATCGTTTTTTATAGTTCATTTTTGAACTACAAAACGACAATTTTTTTGAAATAGAAGTAGTACTTTTTTGTACCATGGTCCATTTGATTACGTAGTACTGTACTCCTATATTGTTTATATGCGTAACCTGGATTTTTCTATAGAGGTGTATATTCAGATTTATCATCTAAAAATTCAGGATATCATCCACCTACCAACTGTGATGACCGGTGCCCTGATCTCCTTCTTTGGTCGCTCGCAAGTCGCAATTGCATTCCCTGCATCACCATCTGCTACGAGTTCATAAGCACTTTGCTTGGAGATGACACCATGGCGATGTTCTGTCAACCTCAACATTGCGTCACTTTGAATTGCATACACAAGTCACGGAAACAGCGTGCAGCCAAAACATTCCATGAAAACAACCTGGTATGACACCAACGCCATAGAACGGAGAGGGAGTAGCAGTAAAACATCAGTTGCGTCTGTTGTATGTCGGAGTAGCAATACAAACATCAATCGTCTCCTCATTAGCTTGTATCTGTTGTAGAGTCAAGTGCAACAAGCAAAAGAATAGAACATGTTGCAATTGCCAGAGCTGTATAACATCTACACAAACAACTTCTCATATGCATGGCCACTAAAACGAGGAAGTACGTCTGTAGTCTGTACTCTGCTTTTGCAAGAATGGCCGAAAGGGAAGCTGACAGTTTGAATACATGTACCCTTTTAACATAATCTTAGTTCCAACTATATCTCGTAGGAGTACCGCGCAGAAGCTCAAACCAGAACCGCACTAGTGTTGAGAAGTGAGGAAATCGATAGTGTCTTTAAGCGCATGGATGAAGACGTCCACCTCCTCCTTCGTATTGTAAAAGTGAAGACTTGCACGAGCACTCGCATTAATACCAAGTGTCCGATGCAGAATCTGTGCACAATGATGCCCCGACCGAATGGCTACTCCATGCTGAAAAAAAAAACAAGGACTCAGCTAGTCAAGACAAAGTACAAGGAGTTCCACTTTTGATACAATCAAAACTATATTTGCGTAAAGGCTGCAACTTCGGCGTACCTGGAGATCAAGAATTTCTGCAATATCTGTAGGATGAACATTCTCAACGTTGTAAGAACATAAAGGGGCACGGTGACCAGTTTGTGAAGGAGACGGACCATAGATCCGGACATTTGGAACAGAAATGAGCTTTTCATAGAGATACGTCGCCAGCTCTTTCTGGGGAATAAATAAATAGAAGTGAGAACGCTATCATGCTCTATACTTCCTTACCTTTTCAGCAGAGGCCAATAAGCACAATCTAACAAAACATATAGAATATAAAATAATGTTTAAACAATTGTATAACCAAAGACAATGTACAGACCTCATATTCATGGATCTGCTCCATGCCAATATGTAACAAATAATCTATGGCTGCTCCCAGTCCTATTGCTTCCCCAATTGCAGGAGTTCCAGCCTCAAACCTTTTAAGAAAATATCATAATAGAGTATTTAGAATTCAGATTTGGGAAGTTTGAAACAATCAAACAAACAGAAGATATTATCAGATTCCTCACCTAGAAGGAGGCTCGGCATATGTTGATTTATCTTGAAACACATCTGCAATCATTTCACCACCTCCTGCAGAAATATACGTAAATCAAGGATCCACAACATATCACCCCAAAAAGAAACCACAGCTTGGTCATGGTTCTATTTCCAGCAGTAAATGTCAGCTACCAGACTTTTATAGTGAACAGATTCCTTCCAGATTGCAGTATCTTACCTAAGAAAGGCTCCATAGATGACAAGATCTCGTATTTGCTATGCAAGAATCCAACGCCTGTAGGACCACACATCTGAGAAGTTTAGCCCATAACTTCTGAAGGTCAATATATGTGCTATTCTTACATTGTTACAAGGTTATTTAGCAACATAGTTGGTTTAAAAGAAAAACCTTATGAGAGGAAGCAACAAGAAAATCAGCACCAAGCTTCTGAACATCCATGGTCATATGAGGAACACTTTGACAGGCATCAACAAGAACTTTAGCTCCGACTTTGTTTGACCATGTTACTATCTCCTCAATAGGAAGCATTGAACCTGGAATCCATGAACGTTGTTGTAGAATCAGGGTCAGCAGCTAGTCCTTAAACACAACATTTTTTATGTCCTTAGAACCCTTTGACAGGGACTCTAAATTCTTGTTCTATACATTTCAAACTCCTTTTCTGTTCTTAGAAAAAATTGTTTCTTTTGGCAAACTTTGACCTGGATAACATCAAAACTTGGATATATGATTTTCACATTAAGGAAGACGCCTCATCTACGTTTGCCAAGGGCTAACTACAGAGTGGGCCTTTAATCTGATAATAAAGCATTAACTAACCCAGCACATTTGAGACATGATGGACAACAATGATCTTCGTCTTGTTTGACAGAAGTGTTTTTAATTGATCAATGTCTGGAACCTCTTCTTTAGTCAGACCAACATACTTTAAGATAGCACCAGTCTTCTGGGAAACAAATTGCCAAGGAACGATAGCACTGTGATGCTCCGCAACTGTAAGAATGATCTGACCGCCAGAACAGAAGATAAGTTCTAATCAAGATGCAAGAAGTACACCAAAGAGGCAAAGACTGCACCGTTTCAGAGACATGAGCAAAACCATGCCACTTGGTGAAACATGGATGTGGTAAACTAGAACTGTTATCATGCAAAACGGTAGGCTATAATAGATTTGATGACAAGTTTTGCATAATAAATAAAAAAGGAACAACGCAAATACATATGATGGATTAGCTGTACAGAAATGACTTACCTCATCTCCTTGATTTAAGTTTGAAAGGCCCCATGAATAGGCGACTAAATTGATAGCTTCAGTAGCATTACGTGTGAAAACAATCTCTCTGCTATCAGCTGCATTGACAAAGTTTGAAACTTTTGTTCTTGCATTCTCATATGCATTAGTAGCCTTCACACTATTTCCAATGAAAAATAAGCATGTAAGGCTGAGTACAATTTGAGTTGTAGATATACCATCAGCATTTCATACAAGATAATTGTGCATAGAAGAGTGTAACCTATAAGAACTAGGAATAAAATGTATCACTATGAATCGCTACATCAGCACAGGAGAGACAAGTGAAGAAATTACCTGAGAGTATGAATGCCACGATGAACATTCGAGTTATAAGATCGGTAGTAGTCGTCTACTGCCTTCATCACACTAGAAGGTTTTTGGGATGTTGCACCATTGTCAAAGTAAACTAATTTATTACCATCAAATTCCTGCAAGGTCCAGTGGTGAAAAAAACAAGATAAACGTATGTCTCCCAACCCGAACGACCTGGACTACTATCATGGCGATGTGTATATCCAACAAAAAGAAAGGAAGGAAAACAAATAGCAGTAATCAGTGCAGCAGACCTGGTGAAGGATTGGAAAGTCAGCACGGGTGCGGTGGCCCAGCGAGGAGGACGGCTCCGCCTCCCGCGACGGCGCCACCACGTCCGCAGCGAAGTGTCTCCGCCTCGAGGAGAGCGTGGCTAAGCCAGTAGTAGCGTTAGTTCCTGGGTAATCGCGGCTTCTAAGCGAGTTGGGGAAGTAGCGGAGAGCCGCCGCCGCCGCTGCGGTCGTCATGCGCGGCGAGACAACTCTGCTGACTGACTTGGGGTGTTTCGCGACTGATGATGCGGGTAGAAATTCGTGAGAGACGGCGGCGGCGGCGGGTACAGAAGTCAGTGGCGGGGGCTCCTGTCCGGTGGACGCCGGCGGCCGTGGGAAGGCGTGCAGAAGGATGAGGACGGGTGTATTTGGGCCTTCAAGTTCAAGCTGGACCGGCCGTCAAGGTTGGCCGGCCCAGTCATAGGCCTCTCGCAACAGTGTCGTTGACTGCCATGGAATCCCCGACGTGTGCGCGGCTGGCATCCCCGCCGCTTCCGGTGACGCCTCGCGTCACACTCCTCCACTGCCTCCTCTCCTGGCTCTCCTCTCCTGTCATGCCGCCCGACGACGACTGGGGAATGGTGGAGCGCCGGGGCGCCCACCTGTGGGCGTCGGACCGCCCCTTCACAGTCCACGGCTTCAACACCTACTGGCTCATGTACTTCGCCGCCGACCACGCCACGCGCCCCGCGGTGACCGCCGCCCTCGCGGAGGCCGCGGACGCCGGGCTCAACGTGTGCCGCACATGGGCGTTCAACGACGGCGGACACCGCGCGCTGCAGACCAGGCCTTTCTCTTACGACGAGGAGGTCTTTCAGGTGACTGAGCAGAGCTCGCTCCTTCGGTTCAGTGCTAGTGCACGGACCTTCTCTGATGAAATGGTTGCAGTGGTTTGCTCGTCTGACTTTGTCCTTGTTGCGGTCTCATATGTGCATTCCAAGAGTTGATTTATGGTTAAAATTGGATGCTTGATTGCAATATATTTTCTGGATCTCTCCATCTTAATGCCGTCTCTATTACTCAGTTTGGTAACATTAGTTATTGATGGCTGAGCTTAGAATGCCATTCTATTTTGCAGGCATTAGACTTCGTGATCAGCGAGGCAAGAAAGCACGATATGAGGTTGATACTCTCACTCTGTAACAACTGGGAAGATTATGGAGGGAAAGCACGGTACGTACGCTGGGGAAAGGAGGCTGGTCTACAGCTTACATCTGATGATGACTTCTTCATCGATCATACAGTTAAGAGCTACTACAAAGCTTTTGTCAAGGTAGACTTTCTTCTCATTTGGCTAAAATGGCAAAATCTGTTGCCAATTGCAATCCAACCTTTTGTTTTCTTGCCCTTCTTTCATGCCTAAATATTGCAGTAAATTTTTCTTTCTCTTCGTTCTTCTTAGACTGTTTTGACAAGAATAAACACAATCACAAATTTGGCCTACAAAGATGATCCAACAATTCTTGCTTGGGAACTGATTAATGAACCACGCTGCCCTTCAGATCCATCAGGAGACACATTGCAGGTGCTTATTTTGTTCACAATTTGGTTACTTTTCTGTTTTCCTTTTTTTTGACACTACACGTTCTATAACACTCGTGTTTCTTGTAGGCATGGATAGAAGAGATGGCATCTTATGTGAAGTCTATAGACCCTGTCCATCTTTTAGAGATCGGTGTTGAGGGTTTTTATGGTCCTTCTACTCCAGAATTTTTTGATGTAAACCCAGATGCTTATTCGGCAAATGCTGGAACAGACTTCATCAGGAACCACAGTGCACCAGGAATCGATTTAGCTTCTGTTCATGTTTATTCCGACACTTGGTAAGTCTGTTGTTCGATCCATTAAGTCTTTTTTTTAGCTTTTTGGGATATTTAAGTGTTTAATCGAGCCACTTCAAGAAATTCGTTTGGTCTTTGTGTAATGAGTATAAGATCGTTTTGCCAGGTTGCCTCACTCTGTAGAGGAGCATCACCTCCACTTCGTGAAAACCTGGATGCAGCAACATATTGATGATGCTGCCAACTCACTTGGGATGCCAATTCTGATTGGGGAGTTCGGTGTGTCACTTAAGGATGGGAAGTTTGGCAATGAATTCCGTGAAGCTTTCATGGACACAGTCTATGATATTTTCTTGAATTCGTGGAAGGGGGGAGTCGTTGGAGGAGGCTGCATCGTCTGGCAGTTGTTTCCTGAATGTGCGGAGCACATGGATGATGGTTATGCTGTTATTTTTGCAAAATCACCATCCACATTCAACTTACTTGCAAATCGCTCGAGGAGCCTGTGATTTTGAGAATGAGCTGATGCCTCCATTCTTCTTTTATAACACACACGTGTTACAAGGTTTTTTCTAGCCGATGCGACCAAACTTCAGATGAACAAAGATCCAATTGCTGCCATGCCCATTTAGTTTGACCCCGTCATATCGATGCAAGTTTCCTTGCAACAGATGGAATGGAACTTTCTGATGAACATCGAGTAAGAGAACTGTATCTCGGTGGCTGATTCCAAATGTCAAACCCAGCAGATGTCCAGACTCCAGAGATTGCTGTTTTAATGGAGGGTCTCAGGATACGCCTATATTTGAGCCATGTAAGATGGCTGAAAAGATGGCTGAAAATATGCCTATATAGCTTGTGGACCAGCTATAGTTCCTCTCGGTCTCATTGTGTCTTTCTTCCTTGATTGGTGTTTTCTTTGCTTCTCCTTTTCGTTTACTTCTATCGTGCTCCATTGCTGATTGCTCATCGCATATTGAGATGAACTCAAATATAGTGTGTTCTTTTCATTACAAAAGCTCAAATATAATGCAAACAGATCGAATGGAGATGTGATCATTTTTATTTCAATGTGATGTGCATTAATCTGATCTGCATTTCCATCTGTATGCTCAGCGTGGATTACCGTGTAAACTTGTTGCATGGTCTATAACTGTATTGATCGAGACTGGCACTGTTGCTCTTGGAAGCAGATGACCTGCAGGTAGGGGACGGTTGAACGTCACATTATGTGGGGCATAACTGCATTTCAGAAAAAACAGCCGTGAATTGACAACGACACCCGTGGACGATGCGACCAAACTTGAGATGAACAAAGATCCAACTGCTGCCGTGCTTAACACTCCCTAGAGTGTCGGCAACAACCACCTGACACAATTACGGCTATTCATTGTACATGGAGTGTGCTTTTTTTTCTTTAATTTACTAGAAAAAATGACATGGCGTAAGCAAATCCTTGATGCGGTCACAAGCTCTTGCACTTATGTGTTTAGTACAGTGAATGAGTATTGAGTGAATGATGGATTGTAGTCGTGTTTTTTGACTATACGGATTCAGGAAAATGTCAAAAATTAAAATAAAATAAAATTATCCACAATCATAACTGCCGGCGGCGGCGGCGGCAGCAACAGCCAGCCAGCAGTCCCCATCCCATGATTCATGCCCTGCTGGTCGCCGCTTTCCTTGTCTCGGCCCTGTTCCCCGCCGTTCTGTTCCATTCCGCCCTTCACCCTTTCCGTGCTTTCTCTGAATCCTACACCAGCTGGAGAGTATCGAACCTGAGCTGCCCATTCATCAACATCTTCTTCGCGTCCCCTTTTGCTCCCCTCCCCTTTCCCTGCCGCCGAATGCAGTGTATTAGTCTCAGCGAGTTCGTCTTCCTCCTGAGCTCTCGGGCGCAGCAAGGAGGCGAACCAGGAAGGAGCCAAACCTCGAGTCTTTTACTGGTGATCTTGAGGACCAATCAAGTCTGCCAAGAAAGAAAAGGTCTTTTTTCTTCAGATTTCATCCCCCTCAACGGAGTGGTCCTGGATCTGCGAGCGCTTCAAGATTCAATCGTCATGACTGACACCGTCATGACGATTTTGCTATTATTTTACGTCATCAGTTATATGACTGATTTTGCTATTATTTATCAACAGGCAGGTTATGATCGTCATGTGCTGACACCGTCTGACTGCCGTGCCTCTACGTTGTCCAAGTGCTGGGAGAGGTTATGGCCACGGAAGCTCATGATCTCCACTTTGTCAGATGCCCGAAATGCTACCAGCTTCTTGTTGAATACCCCTCCATTTCTGTTTACAAATGTGGTGGTTGTGGTAGTGTTCTCAGAGGTACGAATTATCTTTTCCATCTTCCCTTACCCGGCTCAGAAATTTTTTTTTTACACTTTCAAGAATGATTTGATCATTGTCATTTTTATGATGCAGCTAAAAACCAGGTTGTGCCTGCCGTGCAAGCTAGATCAGAATCTGATCAACATAATAATTTTCCTAGTAGCCTGAAAGGGTGCCCTCGAGATAGCAAATTGATTTGCTCAGATAAACAGAAAATTGGTTCCTCTGTTGATCAGCCTCGTGAAGCTGCGGCTGATGGGATCGTTTCCTCCCTGATCAACAATGCTAACTCCTGCAAGGACTCGATTGAAGAAAGATCAGTGCCTGTTGCAGAGGATTTTACCCCTGGGGATCATCAGCAGGAGGAAACATGTTCATTGATTGATGAGAAGACTCAAAATCCTGGGATTACGGTCAAAGAGATGCACGAAAAAGGCATGGGGGCTGATTTTGGTTCCAAATTAACTGGAGAATTGGTGAATCATGATACAAGTGAAAATGCAAACAGAGGAAAAGTCAATAAGATTGACATGAGCGAAATGAGAACACTCTATGAGAAAACTGAGGTGGTTCAAAGGGAGGAGAGACTCCACATGTATGAAGGTGTGCATGTTGAATCTCACAAAGCCCTGATTGAAGAATTGGAGAGGTCTTTATCATTCAGTAGTGATGATGATTACTTTTCAGATGAAGCAGAAACTAGTGGTCTTAGTCATGCTTTACGTCATCAAATGGGTAGCCGCAGATTTATATTAGGGGGTCAAAGAAATAACACTTCTCGAAATGATCCCCATGGTCGATTGATTGAAGAACTGGAGATGTCTTTCAGTGATGCAGAGGAGACAATGGAGCAACATACAATGGACGAAGACATAATTCATGGAAACAAGCATGATACGCACCCGCAGACCCTGGATGCAGAAAGTACATATCCCTTTGAAGAAAACATAAGTTCACTTGACAATGGGTATCTTGAATCTGAGAAAACTTTTCATCATGAAAACAGGTCAATAAATAATGGCAATAAAGGAAAGGAAGATATTGAAGATGACAGCAATTCGGCCAATGATGTTCATGTGAATGAGCATGATAAGCGTCCACATATCCTGGATCCGAATGGTGCAAATCCTTATGAAGAAAGCATCCCCCCACTTGACAATGGACATCTTGAATCTGAGCAAACTTTTCTTCAAGAGAACAGACTAATTGACAATGGAAATCAAGGAAAGGAAGATGTTGAAGGCGACAACAGTACTGCCAATGATGCTCACGGAAATGAGCATATTGTGGTTGTGAATGAGGTTAGTGAAGAGAGATTCCATGATAGAAAGCACTGTAAGGATTTGCAGCACACAAATGCAGAAATTGTGTATCCATGTGAAATGAATGTCTCTTCAATCGATGATAGTGATATGAAATTTAAGCAACCAAAAGTCCTAACAGCAGATGGCACTCAAGAAAATAAAGAGGGCTGTATGGATGATGGAAACATGACCAACTACATTCATGGGAATGAGAATCTGGTGTTTACAGATGAGGACAGAGAAGAGAAAGTTCATGGTAATGTAGAGGTAGCATTTTATTGCACTGGAGAAAATGAAGAGGGCCATGTGGAAGATGACAATCCAGCTGACTATGTTCAGGGGGAAGAGAATGTTGCAGTTGCAGATGAGCACATTGCAGAGAAAGTTGATAAGAATGAGCATGAAAAGGATCAGCAGTCCTGGGAAGCTGAAGTTTCGAACATTGAGCATATCCAATCTGAAGTATATTTTAAACAGAAGGATCTAATAGCTGATGGAACTAAACAAAAGGATGAGGATGATATGGGAGATGGCAATACAACCAACTCTATTGAGGAAGACAGTGCAGCTGTTGCCAGTTTTTCAAGATGGTCAAATAAGAGGACTCAATGCAAGTTACCTAGCTTTAATGAAAACAAAGAAGAGGCGGCCTACAAATATAGGGCTAGTCAAATTCGGCAGGGACTGCCTCTTGATGCTAAAGACTTCAGGTCAATCCAAAACTTTAACGAGCCGCAGATGGATGGTACCTCAAGTTCTCTTTCAAGTGGGTCTCCCAGACAAGGGAATTCGGTGCACGGAAGATCAAACGAGTCCAATAATATTGTTAGACATGAACAACGCCTAAAAAAGATGGATGAACTAAGAGATCAGCTGAGTAAGCTTTCTAGCCAGAAAGGCGTGGAGGAAAAGTATCAGAGGAGAGCCCTAGAGTACCAGCAACAATCCAATAGCTATGATGTTGAGCAGCATCCTCAAAGTCTTGATGTTGATTCTGTCCCAAATTCTTGTACTCTAGAATCCTATTATGGTTATGAAAGGCCACCAAGGTACCAGCCACCGAATCCTTTCTCTCCAACCCATACTCATCCACGCTGCAATTCGGAACATGCCCAACCATGCATACCGTATAATTATGACTCGTGGGATTTTAATTCATATTACCAGTCCTCATATGCTGAAAGCACGGTTCTTGACCATGATTCCATGATGTCAAGTTACAAGGAGCCGAAACGAGTGGTGAGAAAGCATATTTTGTGGCCCTTGTCAGGTGCTTCACCATTTAGTATCTGCAGTGGCTGCTTCAATTTGATTCAAATGCCATCAGATATGTTCATTTCAAAATCGAAGGTTGGCAGAATGCAGTGTGGTCGGTGCTCCAAGGTTCTTGTTTTATCTTTTCCTGCTGCGTATGCAGAAGGAAAGATCAGCGTGGATGTCTTGCGACAATCAAACAAGCCTGCTGGTAGCACAATTGCTGAGAATAAGGATGCTACTTCTCATTCTGCTGAGTGTCTAAGAGGTCCTGTTAGCGTAAATGAAGAATATGGGACATCCCGCACAAGAAGCTTCGCTAACACTCAGTCTGGAAGAAGCCTGGCTGCCACAGAAAGTGGCAAGAAGGTTTCCGACTCGTCACTTCATCGACTCATGGGGTATAATTCAGCAAGCCAGTTGTTACATCACAGGTAGAGCATTCAATGGCGAATATGATAGCTCCGAGTCAATGGTGCCAGTCTCCAACAGAGCATCTGGAAGAAAGAACATGTGTGTCAACATGTGAAGCTCTGGTCTCTTGCAAATAGGATAGGAAGGCTGTACGATTTTGGAGCTCGGTTCAATGATACAAGTCTCTTATGGTTATGAAGACAAGGGAACACATCGTCTGCAAATAGTTTCACTCAGAATTATTGTATTCATTCAGTTTTGTCAAAAAAAAGTTATGGTATAGATATTATTTATTCTTCCTCTAAATTTGTCCATATTTGAGTATATAATGCCAGCTGTGAGAAAAGATTTATCATGCTGTTCGATTTGATTTTGGTGTAAGTGTTAAACACTCAGGACAGGATATACAGCTGTTAGTGAGACGCTTGTTCAGTGTAAATATTTCACAGGGCAAAAGATGCCAATCATTCGAACCAGTGAATAGCCAACATTGTGCAAACCAAAAACAATGGCTCTCTTCATCTATAGCATCCTCTTCTTCAATTCAAAAAAGGAAAAACATCCACTTCGATTTGATCCTCTATGCTCGGCTCATATACTGGCCAGTTCTTGAATCAACAAGAATATCATTGCCTACGTTCACAAAGGAGGGCACATTGACCACAGCTCCAGTTTCCAGGGTTGCCGGTTTTGTTCCTCCTACAAATAATAAGGATAACGATTACTGGCTTGTTAAGGGGAAACAATAGCAAGAATGTTAGGAATGGAGTCTAGCTCAGTTGGTTAAGGGTTGTAAGTGTACACTCTAACCATACAGATTCAATTCCTCTTGAAAGCGAATTTGAGTGTCTATTTCCTTTTTAATATAAGACCATCTAGTTCCTCCTAGATTGGTCCAACATTTAACTTTGTTAAAAAAAAAACAATAGCAGGAATGTTTGCAGGATGTCATGCGCTTGCTTTTGTTAGTAGAGTAACACCGATGATTAATCAATAGCAGAAACATTTTGCAGAAGCACAGCAAACAGTTTCCTACCTTGTGCACTGTCACCTTGCCCCGGGTCAGTGTCAGTTACTGTCAGCCGAACGGTGATGGGGAGCTCAAAATCAATGATCTACAAAAAAAAAATATATTGGCCGTTAAGGACGGAGGGAGTATCTATTTTTAATGGCCAATATTTTGGCCGTGTAAGAATAAATCAGACGATCAGCTATCATGCTAGAAAATTATGAGAAGGTACTTGGATAACTAATCGGGTAAATGACAGCAGACGATGTGAAAAAAAAAATCGAAGATACCCGTCCGTTCCAGTACAGCAAAATGCAATCCATCCCCTCTTTCAACCATTTTTGCTTGTCGCCAACATCTGATTCGTTCAACCGACTTTCCTCAAAGGTCGTCTGCAAACGGAAGATGATGAGAACAGTTCATTGGTGAGTGGTGACATGTTTAAGCGAAGTAATACCAGATCCATAAACACGAACTGGGAGCCATCCTTGTATGTGAATTGTTTGATCTCCTTTGAAAGGGACGCCTCCTCCAACTGGAAATTTTGAAATGGAAGTGGCTGTTAGTTAGTTGCTGCATAGCTAAAACAGCAGATTGTGAGCTTGAGAGGTGAGATTAATAATTACCGAACTTCCAGCTCGAAAGGTTTTGTCAACTGTGTTGCCGGTGACATAATTTCGCATTTTGGTCCTGACAAAAGCAGCGCCTTTTCCAGGCTTGACGTGGAGGAACTCTGTTGTTGGATTGGGTTGGGTGGCGAGGATAAATCAGCCTCAGCCTCTGCCTAGCAACCGCACGTCGCGGTAATGAAATGAAATGAAATACGCGCGCACGGTAGAAATGTGAGTTAGTAGTACCTAAAATTTTGTATGGCGCGCCGTCGACGACGACGTTGGTGCCGACCCTGATGTCGTTGCTGGACAGTGCGTACACACCTGCAGAAGAGAGAGCAGAAATGAGAACGAGGCGTGAAGAGGAGAGAAGAGAGAGCAGAGGGGTGGGTGTTTTGGTGAGAGTTACGGGTGAAGCGGGAGCGCAGGGGAGCGAGGCGGAGAGGGTGGAGGCAGGAGGTGGAGGACGTGTGGCGGGGCTGGTGGAGGTAGGTTGGCCGTGGCCCGGCGAGGTGACGGAGCGCGGCCATGGCTTCCGCCTCCTCCGTTGCCGCTCGTGGTTGCTTCTGGGGATAGGAAGGGACCCACCTGTCACTGTCGTCTTTGTAGGGTAGCTCTAAGCTCACTGGGCTTTGAGCCCATCACTGGATGGATCAGCCCAGCTGAGCTGACAGCATGCACCTAAAGCCGTGTTTGGAGCAGGGGTTTTAGAGCAATACTGTAGTATTTGATATTACTATGATATTTTTTATAAAATAATATTTGACAACCAAATCAAAAATTATATATTTAAACCTACGGTTTTATCTATACTGCAGTTTTTTTATATAAAAATTTTAGTCCGAACCAAAGTTTCTCTCCGCTTGCTTGCTCTTGATGTTTGCTACTTTGCTCCTAAACAGTCATATACATTACAAAACTGTGGTATTAGAATACTTTGATATTATCATAACATCTTAAAAATTGTAGTTTACCAAAATTTTAGTATTAAAATTCTGTATTTCTAAACACAGCTAAGTGTGTCTGTTCATCCTCTATTTTCTTTACCGTCCTCTGTCTCTGCAAACGGTCATTTCTGCCCCTTTTTGTTTTCTCTTCTTCAATACTCACTCATTTCCATAATAATTATTGGTTTGACAAGATTTTTAGTTTATTTTGAACTAAAAATCTTATTCAAAACGATAATTATTTTGAAAAGGGGGGAGTAATTTATTTCCACTTGTAATTTAAAATATTTTTACTCTTTTTATTTTAGAACTTGTTGCTACATGGATTTGGCATCAATTTTGAGTCTCCATCGTCGTTTATGCACGGCACGTGCGTGCGTGTAACAAGTCAATCAAATAAACATATACAGGCATGAACACGAGCATATGGTACAAACGGCGACGACGACGAAACAAACTGAACAAGTGAAGGAACATATATGGAAATACCGTACCGATGGAGACGATACAATACAAGAGTATATATGTATGCTCTCTCTCGCATAGAAATATACTACTAGCATACATACACGCATACTCTACGTAGAGTAGTACGCAGTGTGTACACGAGCTAGGGAGAGAGTTTATTCAATAAAAAGTAGATGATACGTAGAGTAGAATGGCGACGAGACGACGCAGGCGCGCGATCGATATATATGATGTTCAGCTGACCCTGGAGCAGTCGATGGAGGAACTGATGGTGTAGGGGAGGCTGACGCCGCACTTGCTCGGGATGCTGGCGGCGTTGGCGGGCTTGAGGCCGCTCACCCTGGCGGCGCCGGACTTGAGGCAGTTGCAGGCGGCGCGCCTGTCCGCGGGGGTGCGGGCGGCGGCGCTGAGGCTCCGGACGCCGCTGCAGCAGGAGGCCGACGGGGCGCCGCCGGAGCCGCGGGCGTAAGAGAGGCAGGGCCCGATGGCGGAGTTCACCTGGCCGCAGCTGATGGCGGCATTGGCGCCGTGCGGGGCGACGACAAGCAGCGCAGCAGCAACGACGAGGGCGATCAGCACCACCAGCGGAACGCGAGCCATCTTCTTGATCTGTACTCCTGCAGCTCTACTTACTAGAGATGTAGATGGATCGAGTCCTGACTCCTGGTGAGTGCCTGCTTCTTGCTTCAATTCTTAGTAGACTGATGGCTGAATGGAGCAAGTGGTGGTGGTGAGGAGAATGCAGGGAATGTTGGTCCTTAAATAGGGCGCTCCGATCTATTGTTGCGTGTGAATGAAGTGTGCTGAAAAATTGATGATGTGCATATGCACACAGACGGCCGGCATTGTATGTGATCTCAGTCGTCCGTCGGTGGTTCCATCCATGTCCATGTCGATGTCTGCATCTGCTGGAGTTAATAGCCGGGCCGGAGTAGGTTGGTGGGCGTTGGGGAAGATCATTAAGTAGACCAGAGTTGGTTGAGAGAGTGATACTGGGGTTAGATGTGGGTGCTTATCAAGCAATTAACACACGCGCGCGTCCGTCCAGCGGTGTGCCCACAACCACAAGCGTAGCGTACAAATACACGCGCCGCTGGGATGAAGCTGAACTGACATACTCCCTCCGTCCTCTACTCGTCGCAAAAGATTTGCGCTTTATAATTCAAAATAAATTATAAAATGATAAGCTTTTGAAAACGAAAGAAATATATATAAGAAAAATAAATCTAGCTAGTTCACGTATTGACCAATGTCGTCGGTCGTCTCATTCTCATCCGCTTGCCAACTGCCCTTGCCCCACTCAGTTAATGCTGCTCAGACCTCGCCATGACACGTGCTCCCTTCGTTCGTGCTTAAATACATGAACTCGTCGTTTCGACAACAGACTTGCTCACCCTTTTGCACTTGATACGGAAAATATTTTCTACGACATAGTAAAATGAAGTTTCTTTTATCCACTGGTCGACACTATAAAATTGTGGTTTTATATGTATCAAACGTCAGAAAGTTTGATTTCATGTCCTGAACACTATTAAAATTATGGTCTTTATCCATGCGTGCCACACTATTTTTTTATGGATTTTAGTTTCATTAGTTCAGTATTTTTTTTTCACCTTGAAAAGTAATTATTATTCAAACCAAACTTTAACCGAACGTGTTTCAATATACACAACTCAACAAGTCCCTTTTAAGTGGAACAATTTGTAATGTGAACGTCTGAATTAAGGAGGCCTAACACAATTGACTGTTTGCATGTGGCGTAAATAACTTCTCGGTGTTATATATGTTGTGCCGACCTCTACTTACATTCAAACGTTTAGGTATGTTCATGGTACGAGCCTGTGCATTCAACAAATATAAGGCTCGCACCATGAACAGGCGAACGTAAGTAGAGGTCGGCCGGCACAACATAACACATGAAGGGAGTTATGTACGCCACATGCAAACAGTCAATTGTGTTGGACCTGCTTAATTTTGCTTTCAATAAATGTAAGGCCACGGGCCTAAAATCTCTTATTCAAAACTGCTCTGCTTCTCAGATTTAATTTAAAGAAAAGGGTGTGCTTGCATGTTGACATATAAGATTATGGATTATATCATTAATTATTACAGACCCTGCACTTTATTGCTGGTAGTAGCAGTAAATATGGTGTGTACAAGGTCTCTGCACTGGGTTAGGGCATTTCTCAGCGAGATGAGTAAAAACCCTCCACAGTAGCAGTCAGGAGAAGTGAACTGGTAGCAAGTAAACACGATAACTAATTATTAAGAGTATCCATAACGACTGATGCAAGGACACGGATGTTCCAGGCATCGATCTTTATTGTTCTCTCCTTACCACCTTAGGGCACCCTGCAAAATTTGCACAAAAGGAACAGTTGTAACAACTGCCGGTTGAAGATTCAGAAAATATGATAAAGAAAAGCTCTTTTGCTCTATTAAGTCGTATATAGGAGTAATTAATTACTTGGAGCAGTCGGTGTTGGGGCTGATGACGTAGGGGACGCTGACACCGCACTTCCCTGGGATGCCGGCGACGAGGTTGGGCATGAGCCCCCTGCTGGCGATCTCCTGCTTCAGGCAGTTGCAGGTGGCCTGCCGGTCCGCCGTGGACCGGTCGGCCGAGTTCAGGTTCTTGACGCCGTTGCAGCAGGTCGGCGACGTGTTGGGGTCCTTGCCCATGGCGTAATTGATGCAGGGAGTCAGCACGCCCGCCACCTGACTGCACGTCGCGGCGTTCACCGCCGGCGCGGATGCCAGGAGCGCCGCCATCAGGACGGCGGCCACCGCAAGCTGGGAACGGCGAGCCATGGCTTTAGAGCGGTCGTATGAGCGCTGGCTAAGTGTTGAGGCTTCTTACCAGCTGCACTTTGGAGTCTTGGAGTGTGGGGCTGATGCGAATGAGGACTCTCGACTAGGGTTTATAAAGAGAGCCCGATCGAGGGCTTTCCATTGAAATCCTCGGTGGTCGAAATTGTGAAGGAACTGCATGCATTCAAGGCGCCTGCAAATTTGAGTAGATGCCTAGTGTTTTGGAGAGCAATCCATGGTGACCGCAATACTGCATGCTACTCTATATTCATCTATTGATCTATCCTAGATTGGTTACCTGGAGCGAATGCATGCACAAGAGTAGCAGCTGCGACAACGCCGTGTGCACGCGTGGTGGTGCTACCTAGTCAAGCTCCAACATCATCACAAATGCAGTCATCTGTTCATTGAATGAGCATATATCTGGTCCGGCCGGCAATGCATAGTCCACCGCAGTCATCTGTTCCTCCTTATCGATAACATGCACACAACACAAACAGTAGTACGTAGCTAGTAGCAGTACGTGTAGTGTGTGCATGTGATGTGACCTTTTCCAGATGTCATCAGGGCGCAGGGTCTCGATCGGTATCGTTTCTGCAGCCCACACCTCACCACATGCTGATGGAACTTACTCCCAATATCAGTTTCTTGTAGTCACTGATGTGGCATGCATGATGATGAGGCTCAAAGTTCATGCATGGAGGCCTGGAGCGAAATGAAACGAGTCACCATGGATCACTGACAACCCAACTGGCGCGCGAGCACCGGGCGGCCCCTTCGTCTAGGCTCGTGCATGGTACTGGGCCTTATATTTGCTGAATGCATGCCTCGTGCATCTTCTCTTCTTCAAGACTGCTTCTACCTCCCACTCACCAGAATATATATATATATATATATATATATATATATATATATATATATATATATATATTTGTGTGTGTGAATAGTAAACTACTGGATGAAAGATATAATATAGAGAAAAGGGTGTGCATGCATGTTGACATATATGATTATGAATACAGAATTACTAAAAAGCAGTCGCCTGATCCGGTCCCTGATCTCAGGCGATTGCCGTGACCAGTGTTGGCCGGGTGACAAATGAATAATGATTTTTTTATTTTGTTAATGGTTAATCTGTAATTTGTAAAGAATATGAGGATGTGGAAGACAAGAGCAGAGAAGATGAGGTCCCTTGGCCGTGGGGATGTGAAGCACTACTACAATAAGCCTCATCGCAGACGGCTCCAAACATATTATCACAAACGGTTTTTAAAACCGTTTGAAACGAAGAGTCTATGATAATCCGCAACTTCACAAGCGGAGAATTGATACCGCCTGTGAAGAAACATTATCACAGGCGGTTTTTACTAATGCTAGCCGTCTGTGAAGATAAGTTATCACAGGCGGGTGGTGCAACATATATATCCGCCTGTGAAATTGTCTTAGCACATGCAGGTCTTGCAGCATAACTAATCGCCTGTGATAATGGTGTTATCACAGGCGGATGTTTACCCACATCAAGCCGTCTGTGAAGACCTTTTACCACAGCCGGTTTCTACTTTAACAGTTACCGCCTGTGATAATTAGGTTATCACAGATGGTTCTTTACCTGTATCTAGCCGCCTGGGATAATTGTTTTTCACAGGCATGCCTAGCCGTTGGTTAATAACCGCATGTGATAAGGTATAACCTATACAGTACTACTGTTGTTATTTCTAATTTCCAGGTCAATTCAATATAATCACAGAACAAACATCAACAATATCATCACAGAACAAAAGTCAAAAATATTATCGTCACAGAAGTCAATTTTACTAAAATAATACACATATGTACAAGTTACACATACAGTTCATCTCATAGTTTACAAGTTTTCACTAAAACTGTTTCTATTGGCATAGTCGCAAAGTCCTGGCACATCAGCTGTTGAACCATTCTCATCAAAGAACTTCCCTGTTTTGTGCAAAATTTCGCGACGAATGAATTGACAGAGTTCAGAAGCAACCCTGTCGGCTCCTCCATCAGGAATACTTCTACAAACCGGTCATTCTTCATTCAGATTCTTCGTGTGCTGCAATATAACACATAACAAGGTTTAGGATGTGTTGGTTTGAACAATCTCAAAGTATAGATCAAAGTGAGAGTATACAGGAATTTAGTTGGTATTTTTGGAGCAGTTGTACTATGAAAAATTGAATTTTGAAGTTGGAATCAAAATATGAAAATAATGTTTCTGGTAATATTGAACAGCAAAGAATATAAGTATTATACTATGCTAGTTACAATGAAAATGAAACTCAAAAGTAATAAAATAAGGTATCAACATTAAGGATAACTTACATCCTCATGATTCACTCTATATACGCCGCCGGTCCGAAGATGCTCGCATACATAATACCCGCATAAGACACTCCCAGCAGACTGCTTCGGACAAGCATAATACATTTTAATGTCCAGTGCATTTGTATTGGAAGGTCTCTCACCGCCAAGCTGTTCCGCGTAAAACCGCCAAGCGGTGTAATACAAGAAATGTCATATAAAACTTGTCAACACATTCTAAATTTGTGTAAATTAAAATTATTGAATAAACGTACAGTTTCAAAATGGAAAGGAAATCCTTGTAATGATCTGGTGGGAAATCGGCCGAGTCCAAGACTGTTACCTTTCCCTGTATTGGCTTGATGAAGATCATTATGTAGTCATTACTGCAAACACACAAACACACGTGTTAACAATTCCAATAACTGCTATTTCAATATCATGTGTCGAACTTACTCGAAGTGGTACGAAGCCTTTACGAGATCCTTGCCGTCTCTGACAAAGTTAAACATTGCATGTCCTATGTAAGCTGTAACTTCTGTCCTTTTATCCTTCTTAAGTTTTGCGATTGCTTTTTCAAAATCTTTTTTGTTCATGTGCTTGAACTGTTTTGAGTTTCGATCGCCTTGACGTCGAATAGCGCCTTTGCAATCCTAGTAGGGTCAAGGATACCTGTTTTGCGCGCCAACTTATCATTATCCATGTATTGCATCCTATTGAAGAAGTCCAGAATTGTTATAATATCATGAAATGCGTATGCTTGTAGTAAGAAAAGCAGATACGAAATATTAGAGCACTTACAAGCACTAGACGAGCATCAAGTTGATTTCGAGCATGCCCCGATGCAAAAGGGGACACAACTCTTCAAATAAAATGACTCGTCTATCTTCTCCAGTTCTCCAGAATGCTTCTTTTGGAATACGAAATGTGACGCAATTAAGATCATATTTTGTGCTGGCAAGGATGTACCACTCATGTATTCTTCTGAGTGAGACGGGTTGTTTGCTAAGTTGTACGGATGTCATGAGCGGCTTCCATTCTTCAATTTAGGAGGAACATCCTCAAGCTTGTATATTGGAACTCCTGGTTTAACTAAAGTCGTCCGCCGATTATACATGACACCGTCTTCTTCCCACTCCTCGATATTTCCTAATTCTGGCTCATGAGAAGAACGAGATGCACTCGATTTTATAATATTTTCCTTCATAGTATCCAAATACTTTGACACTTCTAATGAAGGTTTCTTATTTTCGTATGGGCTAACTTTGATAGGCAATAATGATCGAGGAGTAGTCGTCGGAAGTTGGAAACTGGCTTGTTGAACCTGTTGTTCAACTGATTGCTCTTTACTCACAGCAGCTGGCTCTAGTACTACTTCAAGTTGTTGCTCAACTGGTTGCTCTTTACTAGCAACAGCTTGCTCTGGTACTGCTTGAAGCTGTTGTCCAACTTGTTGCTCTTGGATATCTTTACTAGCAAGGTTACTATCATCCTTGCTGAGACATAGGAGGAGCGGATCTTCCTGGACTGGAAATGGACCTTCATGCACTTTCGCCTTAGAAGATGGAGTTGCAGTATTTGGAGATGCGACGGGGCTAGAAATTGGCTCATCGTCCAACACGATATCGCGTCGGTGCCAAAGGATTAATCGGTTGACAGCATGCCCCAGAGTCGTGATCCCCTCAAGTGTGATGTGGTCTATTTCATAATCTTCATAATCATTATCAATGATCTGAAGAACTTGCACCACAACATAATACAACGGAAGTGGATTCCCGTTGAAGTCACGATCAGTCTTTGCCATAGCAGTGACAACCTGTTTGGTTTTTTTCCCTGCTCTGCCTATCGGGACAAGAAGACGACAAGATTTGTCGTTAGCAATATCATCGACAGGGAACTTATGGGTTGACCCTGAGCCTGGCACAGAACCAATGTTGCTAGGGTAGGCAGTTGGAGATACTAATTGCTCCTTTTGCACCGGAACCATCACTGTACTCAGTGCCACTAATTGTCCCGATTGTCTAAGTTGTTCCATTATTTCTTGCATATTTTCTTTGACCTTTTGAGCAATCGTTTCATCAAGTGTTTTCTTAAACTTCTCATGTCTTCTATATGTGTCTTTATCTTTAGGGAAACCATCTAGCCAAGACATTTGAGAAGAGACCGCTCGAACCCGTCCGCTGTGTTTAGGGTTTTCTAAGATAGCGGTAAGTTGGTCATTCTCCCTCTTCGGCTTGAAGAGACCCTTCTGTTGCTTTTCAATTACCTCTTTCATTTTATCTTCTACTTTATTCAGAGAGTCGGGCTTTTCAAGTTTTCCCTCGTCGGTCAAACCTGACCGAGCAAAGACCCACCGTTGAGTTCACTCATCGCACCCTTCTAATGGGTGAGGATTGACCTTCCTGGTAATTTCATCTAATATCTTATTCCATTTCTGGACTTTGGGGCCATATCCGGCGGACCCCAAGCGATGATGGTATTTGTTCTTTTTTGCAAGCTCTGACTTAGTTGCACTTAGAGCTTTAGCATCAGTTGTGCTCTTTTGACAAACAAACTCTTGCCACTGAGCTTGTGTGATTTTTCCCATCTTCCTCGGGCTAGGCACCTTATCGGCCTTAACATAAGCATTCATTTCACTCTTCCAGCCAGGAAACTTCTTGTCGCAAGAGATGAATGTTGCTTTCTTTACTGCTTCTTTTGTGCCTTTCAGGAACTTGAATTGTTTCTTTACCCTTTCCCACAACTCATTCTTGTTCTGCTCGGGTAATTTCCTCCAATTCTCGGTTGTGATCGGCACAACCTCCCTAACAAGAAAATCGCATGCATTACGGTACTTGGTAACTGAATCCAGTGGTTCTTCGGGAAGCCCACCTGGACCGACCCTTGTTATGTACATGATGCGGTCCAATGGACCCTTATTGGGACCTCGTTGCCCTCTTTTCCTCTTGAGTAAAGCTGAGGATTCATCCATTGGAGAACCTTCTGCGGTTTTAGGATCCGATGTAACCTCATTGTCTTCGCGATTAATCTAGGTAGAAAAAAATTATAAGACTTTGTATACTTGACAACCAACATTAACTTGAACTGCCGAAGTTAAGATTTGTGATCCATACCTCGTCGGCATGATCATATTCCGGGTCTAGATCTACTGAAGTCTTTTTAATTTTTATATTCGAAAAAGGATCCGATGGACTGTGATAGGAGCCTGAACTGCTGGAGTTAGTAAACTCCATATTGTCTTCTTTATTGTTACTACCAGAACCAGTCTTCTTAGGGCTTTCCATGCTAGATCTAATAAAGACAAAAAATCTAATAAATGGCATATTAACTCTACATGAAGTGTTGCATGAAGAAAAAGATGGAAGCATTCTAGGATTTTATAAGGCATTCTAGGGTTTAAGGCGACTGACCAAAAAGTTCCTATACATTGCGAGGGTGACAAGCATGTTAAAGTTGCTCACTAGCAATGGCATTTTTATCTTCTTATTCTAAATAGGCTAGCTTCGTTCAGAGTGGCGACCACGTTCTTGAGGTTTACTAGGTGGCGCCTAGCTCCGGACCTATAACTGATCAAGCAAGAGACTGATAGCAGCAGCAGCAACTAGCAAGCTCACTTTACACTGACAACCCAAGGCATTCTTGTATCATAGAGATCGGCAACATATGCTCAGACTCCATCGCCACACCTAGTTGTACCTAGATATAGGCGTGAGGATGCTCCTGGCATCACAAATGAGTTGGCCAGCAACTTGTTTGGTTTCGGAGCTAAATATAGCATAACTTTGGTAGCACAGATTAGCTACAATTGCTCAAATGAAGCTGATAGAGCCACAAGTGCAGACATCTTTGGTAGCACATATTAGCTACAATTGCTAAAATGAAGCTAACTTAGAGAAATAAAAGCAAACTTAGCCAAACTTAGTCTAGCATAGCTAACTCTAAGCAAAAGTAGCCAAATATAGCTACATATAGCATAACTTAGTCAAAATTAGTCAAGTATAACTATATCTAATGTAACTTAGCCAAAATTAGCCAAATTTTCTCAACTTAACCAAGTATAGATAAATCTTGCCCCTAATAGAGAATTATATGGCATATGCAAGGCCGGTGACAGAAATAGGGAATATACTGCTGTTACTAACTACCAATTTCACAGTTTCAGACACACAAAACCAACTATCAATTTATCATGATATAACCATCCACATAAATCTTGTCCCACCGAACCCTAACCAAAGATGCCACTGAACTTGACAGTTTTTCGAATTCCACCGAACCCTAACCAAGGATGCCTACCATTTTCCAATTCCCGAACCCTAACCAAGGATATGCAAGGCGGCGGCGAGGGCAGTGAGGGAGGCGGCACGGCGAAGGAAGATGGAAGGTCGAAGGGTTTAGGGTTTACCTTGAAGCTAGGCAGCGACGGCAATGGCTTCGCTCGGCGTACCTGGAAGTGACGAGGGCAAAGCTCGGCGGCGACGGCGGCGAACACTTGGCCGTAAACGAAATTTTGGCAACCTAACGGCGTCTAAGTGTTTCGCCCAGGTTAGGTTTTCCTAACACTGTCGAGGGGTATATATAGACTCCCATTTTCTCAGGCAGATTTTAAGTACCTACCGCCTGAGAAGATGGTTACCTCAGGCGGGTTTTACTTACCAACCGCCTGAGAAGATAGGATTATCTCAGGCGGTTGGTAAGTAACAGCCGTCTGTGAAGATATTTACTTCTTCTCAATTAATATTCTTGATTAAATGTGGGTCCTTTAAAAATGCAAAATTCCACTTTCTTGTAATATTATTGATAAGTAAAGGTTACCATTAAATTTCACTTCATAAATCCTTTGAAATTGGTCAGAACTTAAAAAATATACAACAAATGCTATTTTTTATTTTTCTATCTTGATGAATATAATGCTTTTTTCATTTATTTTTTCAGTGGACATTTTTACTCATCATACCAACCTCTATGAATTTTTTCAGATTTTTTTTAAATTTTTTTGAATCAATGTGTGTTCATAATTTGATGAATGCCTCATATGTATATGAGCATTTAGTTACAATGATGGATAATTTGAAGTTTGACATGTTGGAATGCTTTTAAAAAATTAACAAAATTCATACATGTATAAATTATACAAATATGTTCATACAAACAAATTTGAGTGAAGGATCTTTTTTTTTATGAGATACATAAATGTGAATAATATGTGAGTGGAAATTAATTTGATATTTACCAAAACTATACAACGTCAGCTGTACAAGTTTTAAAATATTTTGCTTAGGTGGTAGATGTTAATTTTATACAAATGTAGAAGAAAGAATCATCAAATTTGGACACAATTTGCAGAATCTAAACATGTTTGAGTATTTATATTGGAATCTAAATAAAAAAAGCAAGGGATAAGGAAACTTAAGAACAGTATCGGGCATTATCTCAGGCGGTTGGTAAGTAACATCCGCCTGAGATAAACTTCTTCTCAGGCGGTTGGTAAGTAAAACCCGCCTAAGAAAAATTTAAACACCGCCTGTGAAAAACGGACGCCTACATAAAGACCCGTCACCTACAGACGTGTCGACGTCCGTACGCGACCTTTCTTTTCACCGAGACGCGACCTTTCAATGCACGGTAAACCAATTGCTCCACGCGGCCCTTATTAAAGACGCACCATCACCCATTAGTTCTCCACAAGCGTGTCGCTCACTTTGAATCCTTTTCTTCGTCTTCCTCCGCTCCGACGACCCAACACCACTATGGACGACCTTCCGCCGCCAAGCCCTCCGAGGGAGCCACCTTGCAAGAAACAATGTTGCAGCACCCCCGAGAGGATCAACACCCAGCAACGCCTCCTCATGGCGCGAGAGGCGTACAACAATACGTATCGCGCCATGAGTGCCTTGGGGCTGGGTACCCTTCCATAGTATCCTGGAATGGGTACTACCATCGGCCACTACCTCTACGTCCTCACGGGGGTGGCTGATCGTCTTGACATTCTGTTCGCGACGATGGCCCAGGTTCTTGGCCCCGAGGGCCGCAGAACGCTGGTGGAGGCGACGACTAGCAACCTCGTTCTCGGGGTTGCACCGCTGGTGCAGCCGGTGCAGCTGGTGCAACCGGCTCTGTCTCCTATTGCACTGGCGCCAGAGTCGCCGCCGGAGGACGAGAAGGAGGAGGAGGAGGAAGAGGAGTAGGAGTAGGATTTAATTAGTTTTTCTTTGTTGTTTTTAGTTGCTTCTATTTTGTAAATATTTTTAATGAATGAAATCTATCTTTGTTCATCTATGTGATTGAATATTATTTGTGTATCTTGTGTGTTCTTCTGTGAGATGTGTAATTGAATATTGTTAATGAATGAGTATCTTGTGTGTTCTTCAACTGTGTGAATGAATGAATGTGTAGTGTGTTCATCGTGTTCTTCAGACTCGGGTATCATAAGGTAATTATATCAGGCGGTTGTTAATTCAAACCCGCCTGAGAAGAAGATTATCTCAGACGGTTGTAAGTAATACCCACCTGAGATAAATATCTTCTCAGGCGGTTATTAAGTACCAACCGCCTGTGAAGATATTTACTTCTTCTTAATTAATATTCTTGATTAAATGTGGGTCCTTTAAAAAGGCAAAATTCCACTTTCTTGTAATATTATTGATAACTAAGGTTACCATTAAATTTCACTTCATAAATCCTTTGAAATTGGTCAGAACATAAAAAACATACAACAAATGCTATTTTTCATTTTTCTATCTTGATGAATATAATGTTTTTTCATTTATTTTTTCAGTGGACATTTTTATTCATCATAACAACCTCTATGAATTTTTTCAGATTTTTTTTAAATTTTTTTGAATCAATGTGTGTTCATAATTTGATGAATGCCTCACATGTATATGAGCATTTAGTTAGAATGATGGATAAATTGAAGTTTGACATGTTGGAATGCTTTTAAAAAAATTTAACAAAATTCATACATGTATAAATGATACAAATATGTTCATACAAACAAATTTGAGTGAAGGATCTTTTTTTATGAGATACACAAATGTGAATAATATGTGAGTAGAAATTAATTTGATATTTATCAAAACATTACAATGTCAGCTATACAAGTTTTAAAATATTTTGTTCAGGTGGTAGATGTTAATTTTATACAAATGTAGAAGAAAGAATCATCGAATTTGGACACAATTTCCAGAATCTAAACATGGAGTATTTATATTAGAATCTAAATAAAAAAGAAGCAAGGGATAAGGAAACTGAAGAACATTATTGAGCATTATCTCAGGCGGTTGGTAAGCAATACCCGCCTGAGATAAACATCTTCTCAGACGGTTATTAAGTACCAACCGCCTGTGAAGATATTTACTTCTTCTTAATTAATATTCTTGATTAAATGCGTGTCCTTTAAAAAGACAAAATTTCACTTTCTTGTAATATTATTGATAAGTAAAGGTTACCATTAAATTTCACTTCATAAAATCCTTTGAAATTGGTCACAACATAAAAAACATACAACAAATGCTAGTTTTCATTTTTCTATCTTGATGAATATAATGCCTTTTTCATTTATTTTTTCAGTGGACATTTTTACTCATCATACCAACCTCTATAAATTTTTTCAGATTTTTTTAAACTTTTGAATCAATGTGTGTTCATAATTTGATGAATGCCTCATATGTATATGAGCATTTAGTTAGAATGATGGATAATTTGAAGTTTGACATGTTGGAATGCTTTTAAAAAATTAACAAAATTCATGCATGTATAAATGATACAAATATGTTCATACAAACAAATTTGAGTGAAGGATCTTTTTTATGAGATACACAAATGCGAATAATATGTGAGTAGAAATTAATTTTGGTATTTACCAAAACATTACAATGTCAGCTATACAAGTTTTAAAATATTTTGTTCAGGTGGTAGATGTTAATTTTATACAAATGTAGAAGAAAGAATTATCGAATTTGGACACAATTTCCAGAATCTAAACATGTTTGAGTATTTATATTGGAATCTAAATAAAAAAGAAGCAAGGGATAAGGAAACCGAAGAACAGTATCGGGCATTATCTCAAGCGGTTGGTAAGCAATACCCGCGTGAGATAAACATCTTCTCAGGCTGTTATTAAGTACCAACCGTCTGTGAAGATATTTACTTCTTCTTAATTAATATTCTTGATTAAATGTTTGTCCTTTAAAAAGGCAAAATTCCACTTTCTTGTAATATTATTGATAAGTAAAGGTTATCATTAAATTTCACTTCATAAATCCTTTGGAATTGGTCACAACATAAAAAACATACAACAAATGCTATTTTTCATTTTTCTATCTTGATGAATATAATGCCTTTTTCATTTATTTTTTAAGTGGACATTTTTACTAATCATACCAACCTCTATGAATTTTTTCAGATATTTTTTTAAACTTTTGAATCAATGTATGTTCATAATTTGATGAATGCCTCATATGTATATGAGCATTTAGTTAGAATGATGGATAATTTGAAGTTTGACATGTTGGAATGCTTTAAAAAAATGAACAAAATTCATACATGTATAAATGATACAAATATGTTAATATAAACAAATTTGAGTGAAGGATCTTTTTTTATGAAATACACAAATGTGAATAATATGTGAGTAGAAATTAATTTGATATTTACCAAAACATTACAATGTCAGCTATACAAGTTTTAAAATATTTTGTTCAGGTGGTAGATGTTAATTTTATACAAATGTAGAAGAAAGAATCATCGAATTTGGACACAATTTCCAGAATCTAAACATGTTTGAGTATTTATATTGGAATCTAGATAAAAAAGAAGCAAGGGATAAGGAAACTGAAGAACAGTATCGGACATTATCTCAGGCGGTTGGTATGTAATATCCGCCCGAGATAAACATCTTCTCAGACGGATTTTAAGTACAACCGCCTGTGTCGATGTTCGTGCGCGACCTTTCGTTTCCCCGAGGCGTGACCTTTCAGATCGTGGTTGGTAGATATTTACTTCTTCTTAATTAATATTCTTGATTAAATATCTTCTCACGCGGTTGGTAAGTAAAACTCGCCTGAGATAAAGTTAAAAACCGTCTATGAAAAACCGACGCCTATATAAGGACCCCTCACCACAGTCAAAACGCAACCCTAGAGAATTTATATCGACGCCGCAAGGCTTTTGAATTTCCCCTGCGCCGCACCGCCGCTCCGCCGCCCAGCCCATACTGCCGCGCCGCCGCTCAACCCCGTACCGCCACTTCTCCACCCAGCCGGCCCACCGTGCTGACGCCTCCCCACCGTGCTGACGCCTCTGCAAGGTAAATGTAGTTTCCTTACTTTTTCTTTGTATATTTTAATTAGCTGATAAGTTGTTAGTTTTGTGTGTTCTGATATATGGATTATGTCCTTTTGCATGTGTAAGGACTGTATGGATTGTGTTATGGTGTATTGATGTATGGACTATATGGATTGTTTCCTTTTTGTATGTTCTGCTAGTTTGGTCTTTTATATATTGATGTATGGACTATATGGATTGTTTCCTTTTTGTGTGTTCTGCTAGTTTGGTCTTTTATATATTGATGTATGGACTATATTGTAATAATCTTATTGTAGTTTGTACCTATTATGTGATATGAATATGATGTTTAATTAACAGATGCTATTGTATATATATAAGATGAATGAAGTTTACCCGAACTTGTAATTGTAGTTTTATGTGTTTTCCTTTTCAATATGCTACTTGTGTGTGCGTACCTCCTGCTTGCATATATTTTGAAGGAGTGATTAGGGTTAGCTTTCTAGGGAGATGGTTTTACAACTCACCCATTTAGTTACCATCGTTGGATGGGATCCGATGTCAAGATATAACGGACCGGATCCCACCCAAACCTAGCCCATGCTGTTGGGCCTGTTTGCCCCACGACTTCAATCTTTCACCCCCGATTGCTGCTCCCGATGCCTTCGACTTCGTCCGCCTCAAGCTGCAGTAGGGTTGGGCATTGGCGACCATACCTTCTCGTTGCTAGGTGACATCAATGGTGGCAGGGTGCAGAAGCCAGCAACAGGGCCATCTGCAAGCGGCAGTGAGGTCGGGAAATGGCACCGGGGGTGGAAGGCGGCAGCGGGGCCAGCTGCAGGTGGCGACAAGGACGAAGACAATGTTGGAGGCACCGGGGCCAGCTACCGCCGGCGGCAAGACCGAAAGACGGAGGTGATGGCTGGAGCCGCGGGCGACGACGCGTGGTGGTCGGTGGAAAGTCGGCGGCAGTCACCGAAGTGGCGAAGTGGAGCCGTGCCACGCTCCAGTAGCGCGCGTCTCCATCGCGTCAGGTCGGGGGCGGTGGCAAAAATCCACCCGTACCCGCACCCGTCGGGTACCCGTACCCGCAGGTATAATTGCTATCCCTAGATCCCACCCAGACCTAGCCCATGCCACTGGACCTGTTTGCCCCACGACTTCAATCCTTCACCCCCGCCTCAAGACGTCGCCCGTCTCCTACATTAGTCACCCTAATCATACTTGTTATGTCTCTGTAAATTCATTTTATAGAAGACCTTTAGAGAATATTTGTGGCCAAATTTTGTAAATCTGACAAAAATTCTATTATTGAAGCATGGACCGTCGAGCATGGATGTATAACATGCCAAGACCTGATCCTATATACATTCATAATGTTGTAAATTTTATTGAAGCATCCAAGAGACATGCAAAGTTGCAAAAGATAGATGACATATTATGTCCATGTATCGACTGCGAAAATAAGATTGCTTGGACGGATATTATAGTAACCCAATCTCATTTGGTGAAAAGAGGTTTCAAAAATAACTACACAATATGGACAGAGCATGGTGAGTTAGATACACATGATGTGGATAAAAATGATGAGAGAGGTTCAGATGATGATAATGTTCATATCGATGATGGTAGTGACAATCAAGCTGGTGATGATGATGATGAGTTTGATTGTGAGGAGATGTTGCGTCACATTGAACCATATGTATTGACTTCTATGGGAGCAAGCAAAGATTTAAGTAAAATGGAGACATTTTAGAATGCGGCGACGGAACTTTTATATGATGAATCAAACGGTTGTGATAAAGAGTTTACTACATTGCGTGCAGTCTTAGAACTACTAAAGTTGAAAGCTACGCACGGATGGTTTGATTGTAGTTTCTCTGATTTTTTGAATCTTCTGGCAGAAATTCTTCCAAATCCAAATAAACTGCCCAGAAGCACTTATAAAGCGCAGAAACTTCTTTTCCCGATGGCACTAGGTGTGACAAAAATACACGCTTGTGTGAACCATTGTATTTTGTATCGCAAAGAGCATGAGCTCGCAACTAGATGCCCCATTTGTGGTGTCAGTAGATATAAGAAGGACTACAATCACCAGTATGTTACCAACATGAAGAAGACTCAGAAGAATAAGAAGTTTATTATTGGTCCTGAAGGTGACGATGACGATACTTCTGCCGATGCAGACGGGAAGAATAAGAGAAAAATTCCTGCCTTGGTGATGTGGTACCTTCCGGTAATTGATCGCTTGAAGCGTTTGTTCTCAAACCCTAGGGAGGTTGAACTTATGCGTTGGAATTCCGAGCAACGCAAGAAGAATGAAAAACATATACGACACCCTGGTGATGCAACGCAGTGGAAAAATTTTGATATTCATTATCTAGAATTTGCGAAGGAAATCAGAAATGTGAGGTTTGCCTTGGGTACAGACGGAATGAATCCGTTTGGTGAAAAAAGGAGCATACACAACACATGGCCCGTGGTCTTAACGATGTACAACCTACCGACGTGGTTGTGTCACAAAAGGAAATATATCTTGTTATCTGTTCTTATCCAAGGTCTGAAACAACCCGGCATCGAAATTGATGTGTTCTTGGAACCTTTAATGGAAGATATGGCAAAATTGTGGAATGAAGGGGTACGTACATGGGATGAGTACAAGCAGGAGTATTTCACGCTAAAAGCAATTATATTCGTTACCGTGCATGATTATCCCGGACTGTTTACATTATCGGGACAAATGAAAGGGGAGAAAGGTCGTGTTAGGTGCATGGATAGAACTGGATTTCTATACCTCACTTCATCCAGAAAGACGGTGTACATGAGACACCTACGGTTCTTGACAGATTCACACAAGTATAGGAAGATGAAAGAACAATTTGATAACAAAATCGAAAAAGATACTACACCAAAACCTTACAGTGGAAAACTTGTGTTTGAAATGGTCAAGAATATTCATATTGCTTTCGGTAAGGGCAAAAATAGTAAAGGAATTAAGAGAAAGAAAAGTACATCTTCGGATGATACAACTGACATGGCTTTCAAGAAACAATCATTTTTTTTTCAAGTATCTTCCGTATTGGAAGAATCTGGAATTTTGCCATAGTATTGATTTGATGCACGTTACAAAGAATGTATTTGACAGCATCATTGGGACCTTGCTGGACATGCCGAGGAAAACAAAGGACGGATTAAATTCATGTATGGACCTAGTAAATCTTGATTTGAGACCATAGCTTCATCCAGTAGAAAAGGCGAACGAGAAGCATTACCTTCCTCTAGCCAGCTACAACTTGACGCTAGAAGAGAAAAAAGCAATTCGCGAATGCTTGCGTGGGATCAAAGTGCCCAAGAGTTTCTCATCTAATATCCGCAAACTAGTCTCGATGAAAGACTTGTCTTTATTCGGTTATAATTCTCACGACTGTCACATGATGATGACAATTTTCCTTACCATTGCAATAAGAGTCATCAAACCTGAGCATATAAAAGTTGTCATCACACGTTTGTGTTACTTCTTCAATGCAGTATCACAAAAGGTGATAGCACGTGAAGATTTAGACTATCTGAAAACATACATCGTCGAGACAATGTGCAAGCTTGAGATGTGTTTCCCACCATCCTTTTTCGATATGCAAGTATACCTAATCATACATCTTGTTGATCAGATAAAAGCATTGGGGCCACTATATTTACATCATATGTTTTCATTGGAGAGATATTTAGGAGTATTAAAAGGTTATGTGCGAACCGTGCTCACCCAGAGGGTTCAATTATGGAAGGATACACCACTGAAGAAGTGATTGAGGGTTGCGCCGATTACATCAAAGATGGAAAATCGATAGGTGTGCCTATACCGGTACATGAGGATAGACTACGTGGGAGAGGCAAAGTGGGTAAGAAAACTTTTATCGTTCAAGATTACAAGAATGTACACTGTGCACATTTTGGTGTACTACAACAGCTCGCAATAGATGAGTCGTACATCGAGGAACACCAAATTGAGCTTCGTGATAAAAACCAAGACCGCACAGAGGACTGGATCATGAAAGAGCATAGAAGATGTTTCACTGAATGGTTAATGGACAAAAATATACCATACGGAAACACAATAGAAGAGGCAACAATGAAGAAGTTAGCTTCTGGCCCATCTGCTTTGGTGACATCATGGCAAGCATATGACATCAATGGTTACACATTTTACACTAAAGAAAAAGACGGTAAGAGTGTTGCACAAAATAGTGGTATTCGTATTGAGGCTTATGATTCACAAGGGCAGAAGACCACATACTTCGGGTTCATAGAGGAAATATGGGAACTCGATTATGGCAAAAGAATGGTAATGCCCGTATTTAAGTGCCAATGGGTCAAACATCCTGATGGTGTGAAAGTGGACAACTACGGGCTCACACTGGTAGACTTGAATAAAGTGGGTTATAAAGATGACCTGTGGGTTCTCGCCGATAATGTTGCACAAGTTTTTTATGTTCAAGATCCAGAAACTGAGAAGATGCACGTAGTTGTTTCTGGAAAGCAAAATATTGTTGGGGCTGAGAATGTGGGAGATAATGAAGAGGAATATAATCAGTATGAAGAGATGTACCTTTTCACCGAACCAGAAAACATCAAGCGCGTAGAGAGAAGCATTAAAAAGAATTTGAAACCCTATATGTGAGAAGATGTCAATGCTAGAAAAAATGTATATAGCAATGCGAGATGATATATATTGTATATATTTGTATCTTCTGAAATCAACTTAGAACAATGTTCTATTTCAGCTTTAGATAGCATGTTTCGAACATTATTAAATTCAGCTTCTGTTTCGAGCTCCTGTCAAGCTAATCCCTTCACAGCAAGCTCTTGTAAATGCAAGTAACACCTGAGACTCATCATTTGGATTGTTAAAAGCTTCAATTGAAGTCTGACGATACTTCCCGTCCATTTGAGGGCTTGTTTGGATAGGAGTACACCCAAACAAGCCCTGCAAGATTTCTTTCTCTTCTCTCCATTTTGATAACTTACGAAGATGCTACTTTATCAGTTCTAATAGCTGAATATATTGACTACAAATCAGTACCATCTCTCTTAGTGCTTTACACAAGCGACGAAACGTACAACTTCAATCACAAATCTTGTTTGTACCATTTTCATAGGAATTTGACCTTAATATTTCAAGCATAGATTTATCAATAATTGAAGCTTCCTCATTAGACATGTTAATGACAGTTACAAGGGAAGGGTGTATCGAAGCTAACGAAATCTCAACGGGACTGAAGACAAAGAGATGCTGCATATGATTGACAATATCCAGGTTAGACAACATGAAGCTATGATGACGGCCTTCAACAACATGAAAAGTGATGCCAAGGTTATGCTTGCATCAACCAAGACATGTTGTGAGGGTATAACACTTGTTGGGGCAAGCATAACCTTGGCGAAAAATCAGAAATCACGCCACCGTTGATTACTCTGAAGGCGCCATGGATTACTCTGAAGTTTACCGAGTACGCACGGAGAAAACTTCAGAGTAATCCATGGCGGCTTTAGAGTAATCCACGGTGGCGTGATTTCTGATTTTGGCCAAGGTTATGCTTGCCCCAACAAGTGTTATACCCTCACAACATGCCTTGGTTGATGCAAGCATAACTTTAGCATCACTTTTTATGTTGTTGAAGGTGTCATCATAGCTTCACGCTGTTTAACCTAGACATTGCCACTCATATGCAGGATCTCTTTATCTTCAGTCCGATTCAGATTTCGTTAGATTCGACACATTCTTCGTTATAATTGCCATTAACATGTGTGATAAGGAAGCTTCACTTATTTGATAAATCTATGCTTGAAAGATTAAGATTAAATCCCTATGAAAGTGTAAAAACAAGATTTGTGATTGAAGTTGTTCGCTTACTCGCTTTTGTGAAGTACTAAGAAAGTGGGTACTGATTTTGAGTCAATATATTTAGGCATTAAAACTGAGAAAGGAGCATCTTCCTAAGTTTTCAAATGGACAGGAGGGAAAGAAATCGTTCAAATGGATGGGAAAATCCTTCCAAGGATCGTCAGGCTTCAAATTAATGCTTTCAACAATTCAAATGATGAGCCATGAGTGTTACTTGATCCTACAATAGCTTGCTGTGCAGGGATTAGCTTGACAGGAGCTTAGCAGCATCAGAGGCGGTTATTAAGTACCAAGCGCCTGTGAAAAATTTAAAAACCGCCTATGAAAAACTGACGCCTATATAAAGACCCCGCGGAGGCACGCCTCTACCCAGTCCCACATCGCGCCACGAGGTACCTAAGTAAATTCGCATAGTTTCCTTACTATGCATTGCATGCTACCTTTTTCTTTGTATATTTTCATAAGCTTCCAGTTTTGTGTGTTGGTATATGGACTGTGTCCTTTTGCATTTGTGTACATATGCGTTTGGACTCAATAATTTGGAAATTTGGATGTTTGGTCTTTCAGATAATGATGTCTCGGGCGTGTAGCCGCTTGAAGGAGGAGCACTTGGCGTGGCGCAAGAACCATCCCCATGTATGTACATATGGCACACCGGTCGCATGGTTGTATATACATATGTATCTATAATGGACTGATGAACTTAATTGTAGTTTGTTTTTCCGTCTTGTTTGTTTTTGGTATTTTCAATTTCTCTGCGTAGGGTTTCTCTACGAAGCCTGAATTGAAAGATTTATTGAAGTGGCAGTGCATCGTCCCCGGTAAAGAAGGGGTAAGTCATGAAGAACAAGCACAATATGAGTTTAACCATCGTCCTCCTATTAATAAATTTCTTTTGCAGACTAAACGAGGAGATGGTTACTACCCCCTGACAATCTCCTTCTCTAAGGACTATTCCTTGGTAATTCCAAGATGCGCCTTTCCAAGTGGGTTCTTCTACCCAAATGTCCATCGTTCGGGAGCACTCTGCATCGGGATTCTTGATCAAGAGACTGTAAGATAGACCTATTTTGCTCATGTAATTAATACTTAATTGTTGTCGAACTTATTTGAACTAGTTTCTTATATTGCTTAAATTATATTTCGTAGGGGTGGTGCAGTGCTTTTACAATCAAAACTATACTACCTGAAGTTCAGCGTTTGCTGCATCAGCCAAATGTGCCCGATGTTGAAAATGATTACTATAATCTATTTATCAAGGTTAGATGACACTTTGACTTAGTGACCAATGTAGGTTATTCATTCCTCCTTCGACATTTGTTAATTTAAATAATGTCAATATTTTCAGGATCCAGCGAAATATAAGAGACGTGTTCGGGAGCAAGCAGGACGGTACAATTTAGATTGATCGATGGGAGCTTCAGGAATAAGATTAAATTCAAATTTAGTTTAGAGGGCACGCAATGTATGATCTATGGAATTCATCGAGTTGTGAATTACCTCTGAATTGCAATGCTATTTGCGTTTGTTTATCCTTGTATTCCAATTAAATCACTTAATTGCAATGTCATTGCGTTTGTTTATCGCTGCAACGGACGCTCACGATCTAGGGCACTCTGGCGTTTCTGGGGAAACACAATAAGTGGAAACAATGACTTTCCCTAGGTGGTTCTTCAATGAACACCGCTTGTGATAATTGAACAAATACATACGGTTCTTACACAATGACCGGCGGTGAAAATACATGATCTTCTCAGGCCGTTGTTAATTAAGAACCACCTGTGAAGTTCATTACATTACAGGCAATTCTTAACTAATAACCGCTTGAGAAGATCATGTATTTACCCAGGCGGTTGTTTCTTAAAATTCACCTGTGATATTTATTTTATTGCAGACGATTCTTAAGTAATAACCACATGAGAAGATCGAGTATTTACCCAGGCAGTTGTTTTTTAAAATCTGTCTGTGTTGTTCTTTCATCACAGGCGGTTATTATATCATTCGTCATCACAGTCGCATATTTTTAAGGACTGCCTGTGTTTGAAAAATTGAGGCGCCTGTAAAAATACTTTTTGTAGTAGTGAAGGTTACAGGAATGCTACCGGTAGGGTCCAGCTTGGGTAGAGCGAGGCGGGGAAGGAGCAGAGCGCATCTGGAAATTGCTCAGTATTGGAGGAAAATAATGGATTAGGGTTTACAATAGAGTGTCAAGGGTACATATAGATAGATACATGAGCTTGGCCCAATAAACCCCTACACACACTCCAACACCTCCCGCAGTCCCAACATCTGGCTAAGACATATGTTGAGACTCGATCGAAACTCGAAGAACAACAATGAAGGGAGAACTTTCATGATGATGTCGGCGAACTGCGAAGCGACGTCGTCGGTACCTGAAGGACTCAAACCTCGCCACGATCAATCCGCTCACGAACAAAGTGAGGATCAATCTTCACATGATTCGTGCGCTGATGTTGGACGGGGTTGTTGAAGAGGTAAACGGCGCTGACGTTGTCGCAGTAGATCAACATGCTCTGAGCGATGGGGGAGTGGAGCTCCTGGAGTAGCTGCTGGAGCGAGGCGGCCTCAGCCACGCCGTTAGCCACCACGCGATACTCCGCCTCAGCACTCGAGCGCGACACTACGGGTTGCCGCTTCGAGGACCAGTAGACGAGATTACCGCCAAGGAAGACGATGTAGTCAGAGGTGGACCGACGGGTGTCCGGGCAACCCGCCCAGTTAGCATTGGTGTAGACGACCATCTCAGAAGCCAAGTCACCTCGAAGTAGGAGGTCGTAGTCGAGAGAGCCGCGTAGGTACCGGAGGATCCGCTCAGCAGTGAGATGCAGCTCCCGCGGATCATGCATGTGAAGGCACGCCTGCTGAACTGCGTAGGAGATGTCCAACCTGGTGAAGGTGAGGTATTGGAGAGCACCTGCAAGACTTCTATAAATGGTGGGGTCAGCGATAGGGGCACCCCATCGACGGAGGAGACCTTCGCCTGGGTGTCCACCGGGGTGGAGCACGGCTTGCAATGAGCTATGCCCGCTCGCTGAAGGAGGCAGTACTGTCACTAGTGGAGCAACAGGCCGCCCGAGCGGTGCTCGACCGTAACGCCCAGGAAGTGGTGGAGCTGGCCCAAATCCTTCATCGCGAACTCCCGCTGTAGGGCAGAAATCGTGCGCTGAAGGAGATCCAAACTAGACGCCGTGAGGACGATGTCGTTGACGTAGAGGAGTAGGTATATAGTGTCTCCCTCCTGGCGGTAGACGAAGAGCGAGGTGTCCGACTTGGCCTCGACAAAGCCAAGGGAGGCCAGGAAGGAGGTGAACCGACTGTACCAAGCTCGGGGTGCCTGCTTCAGGCCGTGTAGGGACTTGTTTAGCCGGCATACCATGTCTGGGCGAGCTAAATCAACAAACCATATTGACTGACTACAGTACACCGTCTCCGCCAACGTGCCGTGGAGGAAGGCATTATTCACGTTTGTCGAAGTGTTAGAGCGACACTTCCCCGGATCTGCTAAGTAGCAGCCTGCAGAGGTTCTTTATTCGGTGGGGCTTAGGCCTCAATTAAGTGTTCTAGCGGATGGAAATATGAGACAGTGGTTTTTATGTGGTTTAGGCCACAAGGAGCATAACACCCTATTCCACGGTGAGTGGTATTGCTGGTACGTGTGTGTGATATTCAATGTGGGGGTCCTTGTAACGGTGGTGGTCTGGGCCATTTATAGACAAGGCCGAATGCCTTACAGGTAGGGTCCTGGGGCCTGACAGGTGGTCCCGGGGCGATCTTATTCTAAAGATCTAGGGCTTATTTTGTAAGCTTACTCTAACTGTGGTCTTCAAGACTCGACGTCTTGCCACCTGCATCGTCAGTAGCCCACGCGCTGTTGCTGACGATGGCAGAAGGTGTCCCGTCGGCCTGTCTTGTTGCCGCAAGCTACCCACTTGGCCAAGTGAGGTAGGCTTGCGGCGCCTTTACTGTGACGCGATTGGTCATAGCGGTCTATGACTGTTGGCATGTGTGACACCCAGTTTCGAAAATGAACCAAGTGAACGCATATGTGTGTCCAGGATGTTCAACACACATACACGAGTGCATTCACAAAAGAGTATACAAAAAATTACCACAGAACAAGATTAATTAACCAAATTTTATTTTACAAACCATATTATCCTCGAGTACAAACTCTAGCAAATATTAATGACAAGTTCAACTAATGCAGCGGAAATAAACTAAATAAGCAAACTAAACAGCTAGGCAAAATAAGCGATATGGTATAGCGCATCTCCAATCAGCACCACAGGCAAGCTAACGGTAGACACGGCCTAGAACTCCGCATTATCACTATTAAACTCCCAATCCTGACCTGCAACTGTTGGCGGGGGGGGGGGGGGGGGGGTTGCAAGAGTGAGTACATGTCGTACTCAACGAGTGTGGAAAGTATGACATGTGGTTGATTCAAATAACGAATATAATAATGGCTAAGTGCTGAAAAGTACATTAAAACATTGGAAAAGCAATATATTATATGTATGTGAAATAAACCCATCATAATCCATAATTAATAACGTAGCACCAATCCATATTCCATATCCATCATCATATACCAATATCCATATTCAATACAAGAAATTAATGCATAACCAGCCATAACCATTACCAAACCATAACCATCCCAATACCGAGTTCCCTCTAATCATGGAAGTTGTCCAGATACTCATAACCGGGAGCACGACTATCATGATAGTTTTATTAGACTCTGCAGAGTTTGTACCACTTTACCCACGTGTTTGTAATTTCATCACCCGTCAGCGACTAAAGAACCTCCCTTATGCCAATTACACTTCCTTTGGTGTATGGCTAAGAGATCACAAAATAGCCTTTACAAAGGGATTACTAGCCTATTTAGACCCCACTGAGGTTTCACCGATGGCGATGTCTCCCACAGAGCACATCTTCAACCAAGGGCCCCCTCTTGAGCCATTCGGATCCCAGGGTAGTCGCACCAATCATCAACAAACCCAATCCGACTACCCCTTCCCCGAGCATCCATAATAGTCCAAATAGCACTAGCAAAGCCCTAATTAATCAGCTACGCCGTACCCATACTTGGCCTCGTGGTAGCACTGTAGTCCTTGCTTATACTCGCATGAACCGGTCCTTAGATCTAAAGCAAGCAAACTAGCATAACATCCAACCCATCCACATACCAGGCTTGCTTAGATCACCCATTCCCATATCATATTGACCAGTTCACATTAACCAGAATATCATTAATGCATAATTAAATGTGTAGTGTTGTTTTCCCATCCCAATTAATTAAGCGAGGCAAAAAGGTAAAAGTCCTTCCCGACTCTCTACCATAAATTCCAGGTGACAAGGGTGGTTTTAACAAATATAGTAAACTTCCTACTATAGGATTCCCATCAAATTGAAACAAGCATGCAGTTTGCAAACAAAACATTTATTTTAAAAACAGGATCAATATGCTTCAAGGACACTTGCCTTGCTCTTGCGGTTGATTAGGGTCAAAGCCTTCAAACTCTTGGTGCTGTAGATCCTCCGCGGCACTCTCTAGCGCAAATCCGTCTAATTCGCACAATAAAAATACAAACAAGAAACACAGTCAAAGAGTGCACAAATATTACTCAATATGACATGACATGCATGATTTATGCAAATGCAAGGTATAACTTGTTAATAGATTGATTTCAAAGATCACTAACTAGTTCTAATAGATTTTAACAAGTTTATACAGGTTTGGATTTGATTAGATCTACTTTTAGAATCAATTCAACACAATTTAGTCAGCAAAATCGGACTAGTCTGTAGAAGGCCGGACTAGTCCGCACTTCGCAGAACTAGCAAATTAGGGTTTTTCTAGATTGACGTAAATTTGGAGATTAGGGTTTGAATTCTCATAAAGAAAAGAGAATAGAAGGCATACCAAGTGTTTAGGACTCCAATAAATCAAGAAACTTGGAGGTAACACTTGGATCTTGATGATCTAGGGTTGGTGATGAACTTGGAGGTGAATTGGTGATGACGAACGAAAGCTTGATGGAGATCTTGATCCTCTTTCGTTTCCTCCTCTTCTTCTTCTTTCTTGGGATCTCCTCCTCCCTCCTTGATGGTGGCTCTCCACGAACTAGGGTTTGGGTGGGGTGGAAAAGTGGCAAATAGATGTCAAGCCAAGGGGTGGGGTTGTTTATATAGAGGTGGAGGCTATGGTTAGATGGATTTCGAGTTTGAGAGGAGTAGAGGCCGGTTTAGAGTCCCACATGGGCTCTAAAAGAGTTAGGCACGACGTCCCTAGGCCCACTTAACGTGAACCCCAAGAAACAAGTCATAAAACAAAAGATCAAATCAGAGTCGTGAAATATCGGACAAGTCCAAAAAGGACTGTACTAGTCCGAAGTTGTCCAGAGAGAAAATCGAACAAGTCTGGCCAAAAATCGGACAAGTCTGACTTTAGTCAGAGAGGAAAACAGACAAGTCTGCCGGAACACCGGACTAGTCCGGAAAAGTCCAGGGACTTAGAAAATTTTCAAGGATTCTTGGAATATCGAACTAGTCCGCACAAAATTGGACAAGTCCGAAAGTTTCCAGAGGCAAAATCGGACTAGTCCGTAGCAAAAACGGACAAGTCCGTTTTTAGTCAGAGAGAAATCGAACTTGTCCTCAGTAAAATTGGACTAGGTCGGACTTTCCTGCATTTTAAGTGTGGTTTTGCTCCAAATCAATTTTAAACTCGTTCCTCTTGTTGTGGGTTAATGTTAAACATGTATATGAGTTTATGCAAGGCATGATGCATGAAAATGGGGGTGTTACAACATGCTTTGCGTTGGGTGCCAGAGGTGGGTGCGTGTGTTCAATGTTCGACTTGAGCAGGGTGCACCATCCCTGGACACCCGCATCTTACCGTCCGAGGCGAGCCGCAGGACACGCGGCAGCGCTGGGGATGTTCTCCACTAGGGAGGTCAGACCTGATCCTCCATGAGGCGTGGCAGCTCAGGGGCTTGTCAGGGGACGTGGCAGCTCCGGGCCCTTTCCCTTGGGGGTGCTGGTCCTTGCGCTCCATGCCACGCAGCTGTACTGGGTGCACTCGCCCAAGGTTGGGTGAGGTCCCATCCCTACACATGGCATCTTGGGAGTCCGTCACGCTGGAGGGGCCAAGTCCCACCTTCAAGGCTTACATGGCGGCGCCGCAGCTCAATCTTGAGGGAGGCAAAGGCCTTGGTGCCTACATGACACGTGGCAGCTCCGGACGTGCCTCAGAGTCTTCATCCTGTGTGCGAGGGTACCCCATCTGCAGGGTACTGACAGTAGCCCCTGGATCCACCTTGGGGCGTGGTTAAGAGCCCAAAGGTGGAGCCCTTTCCATGTCTTCCCGCACTATGCTTTGAATTCTGTCTTGGACAACCAAAGCGGTGGGCGCTTATGCCAGTCACCGCCACGCGTCCTCTTCTGGTTGAGAGACTACGGCGACGAGATCTTTGCTTGTTGTAAGATCTCTGTCTTCTACGGCGCCTTCAACCTCAACAGTTCCCGATGTAGCTATATCACTTTTGTTCGCTCTGCCTTTATGGGAGTCGCCTCAGCGGCTTCCCCAGGCAGCTGGCCGATTGGGCCAGCGTGTTAGTGCGGGGACGTAGGACCCATTATTATGGGTGTCGGGTGTTGAGTGGTGCTGTCTGAACCTTCGCTCGGGGTACCCAAGCATCGCGGGGGTGATAAAAAAGGAAACCTTTGTTAGAGGAACAATTCCTCCCTTAATCAATCCCCGCAGCCTGAGTTTTCACCTTCTTCCTCGAGCACCTAATCCTTCTTCACCCCTTTCGCCAAAGCTCTCACCTTAGCTTGCTCCAATGGCTTCTCTGTTGCCTCCTTCCCGCTTCCGATCGACCAGAGATCTGGTGCTGATGAGGCGGATCCTTGGCTAGGAGGCTTCAGAGTGCGGATGGATGATCCGCTGCGGAGCTCCCGATCTTCGGGATCTGTGTGAGGATAATACTATTCTCTTCGTCGCCTACGCCACTGCTAGGCTCGCACTCCCGTTGTCAAGGTTCTTCCTTGCAGTGCTGGGGGAGTATGGACTGCAACTTCACCACCTGTCGCCGAACTCCATTGCCTTAGTGGTTGTGTTCGTCCACCTATGTGAGGCATTCGTGGGCTACCCGCCCACGGTGGAGCTGTTTCGGCATTTCTTCGTGATGAAGACAAATGGAAGGAGCGCGACGACTCAAGTGGGGGCTACTACTTCTGCCACCAAGACAATACCTCCCGGGGTTACATTGCCTCATTCAAAGGGGGCGAATGGAGCGACTAGAGGGAAGATTGGGCAATTGTGAGGACAGACCCGCATCCCTCGCTGAAGATGCCGTTCGGCGGTCCAGGCTCCGACCCTACAACATGGGAGGCATCCCATGGGTTGCCAGAGGAATACAGGCCCGCCCTGAGGAGGATCCGGTTCTTGGCTGGCAAGGGATTGACCTCCATGATGGTGTTGGCAGACTTCTTGCTCTGCCGTACCGCCCCTCTTCAGCAGCATCTGTACAGGGCTTGGGTCTTCAACGGCGAATATGACGAGTGTCGGCTAGGTCCGGACACCCCGACTCCCAAGATGTTGGAGGAGATGCTGAAAACAGTGACCTCTGACATTGTTTACAATGAGCACGTCTCCATTTCGGATGACTGTCAGTTGCTCCATATGATCACCGATGTGAGGACTGAACTGTGGAGCTCAACGCTGAAGGTCAACGTGTTCAACCTCGCTCGCCTGCATCTCGAAGATATGGCTGGACAGTCCTAAATCGGTGTCATGAAGTTGCACATCCAGGGTTGGGGTCTTCCTCGCGTCCTTCGACAAGGGCGGAGGTAGAGCTCTCAGCTACTTCTGACAGGGCAGAGGTCAGCCAACCAGCACCAGCTCTGGAGCCGAGAAAGCATTCCCGCACGTTGGTCTCTGGCTCTGCTACTTCTATGCCGAAGAAGCAGAAGTTATTTCGGGGGGACGGTACTCCCATCTCCCATCATCAGGGAGCCAGCAGGGCTAAAGCTTCTGTTGTAGACTTAGCCTCCGACTCCATCAGTGGCCCTGGTTCCGGAGGAGGTGCCGAGGGGCCTACACAGACTACCACGCTGGCGCGGGTTGACCAGGAGTCGGTACCAGAGACAGTGGCACCAGCCTTGTCGTCAGGTTCTGGCGACCTTGATCTATCGCACGGGGTGGGAGGCCACGGTCATTGGAGTGGCCCGACTCGCCGGTAAGTCGTAGCTTCTCCCCTCTGTTCTTTCTCTTCTTTTCTTTTTCGTTCTTGACGAAGCTTTATCTTGGTTTCTCTAGGCTTCATCAGCCAATTTGGTGCCCTTGGTGCTTCCAGGGGTGGGCTTGATAACCCCTGCCCTTCCCGGAGCTGGAACAAGGTCCGCCATGCCGCATCCTACGCCCGAAGGTGCATCAGCCTTATGTGTCATTGATGACTCTGCACCCCCATCTGACGGGGCAGGTGTGGCAGAAGTGGCGCCACACGTGGAAGTGCCAGGCGAGGGGGTGGTTGGCGAGAAGGCGCCAGGCGAGGAGGTTCCCAACGAGGATGGGGCTACCTTGGTCGAGGCTGCCTCCCTTAGTGGGGCTTACCCGCCGGACATTGAAGAGGCGCCGGCGCCTGATCTTATTGGCGCGCAACATGGCGACTCGCCACCGACGGACGGCAATGTCTTTGCAGCGGAGGAGGGGGATTCAGCGCCATGCAGCAGCGCGACTGTCGATGTGTCTAAATTTACACCTCCCCCGGACCTACTCGGGAGTAGTCCGCGGAGGTTCGATGTATATTCGAGGGGCTAGTCCTAACAAGATCTAACTCAAACAATGATGAACACGAGGGATTTACGTGGTTCGGTCCGCCTGAGCGTAATACCCTACTCCATAGTGGTTTGTGTGTAGTATTGCTTGGGTTTGAGAGAGCTTGTCTGGATCCATGGCCGCTCGATCCTTTTACAGTCCAAGGCCGAGCGGCTTACAGGTGGGGCCTAGGGCCCGACAGGTGGCCTCGGGAGTCACCAAATCCAACCTAAGATTTAGGAGTAAATTTTATCCCTTGACAATGGTTTCAATGTGATGCCTGGCCATGCCCTGCTGTAGGGCTACAGATAGACCCTCATCATGGGCGGTTGTGTCTTGTCTGTCTTGTCGCGACCTCTCATTTGTATGTCGTACATAGTAGTTCGGCTCTGACCACTCATGACAAGACCGGCCACTGTCCTCTTGACTTATGAGTGCAAGCTCCCGCCTACCTAGGAAATGTGCACGTCTTTCTAGCTTAGGCGCACTGAGCAAGCCTCCCTTTATCGCCGCTTTCGAGGGAAATCCCAGGCCCTATGTTGCCTGGCACGTGGCATCTCCCGGACCTTCCCTCACCGGGATGACCAGGTCCGGAACTACTGGATTCGTGGCTGCACTGGACCTTCTCCCCACGGGGGGAGGTACAGGGCCACTGACCTAGTGAACACACCGGACCTTTCCTCGGCAAGGCGGTGGGCCTAGCGCTGTAGGCCACGTGGTAGCGTTGGACTCTCCTTCGATGGGAGACGCTGCTGCACCGCTTGCCGCGCGGCACCCCGGGCCTATGTCAGATCTCGCACCCGTGTGCGGTGGGCCACACATTCTTTCATCCCTATACTTAGGGGTACCCGGTTCACAAGGCACCGACAGTGGCCCCCGGGCCCATCTCGGGGGGGGGGGGGGGACTTCCTTGGCAAAGTGGTTATACCCGAGGTTTGTCCATTTTGAATCTTCGTGCCGCGACTTTAAGGACTTCCCTTCAATGCGGCTGTAGGATCGAAGAGCACGTGAAAAGCTACCAGAGTGGGGGGTGAATGGTAGATTTAAAAATCTTACGCAGCGGAAACAATTAAACCCCAAACCCTTCGGCAGAAAAACGATCTGTTGAAGAACTCGTGTGTGAGACTAATCTAAACATTTTTCACCGTGACAAAAGTGATAAATATCAGAGAGAATCAAGTCACGAAGACAACACAAAAAGAATCACTCAAATCCGTCGAGAAAAACTCAAGTTATGATCGAAAGATCAAACAATGGTCAATCTGCCCTACCCGAGAAAAAACAGTTCTGGAATGCTGCAAAGAACCTCATGTAGATCAGAAACCACAAATCCAATGACTACGAAATTTTGACATATGATAGACAATCAAGTTGTGAAGACAACCCAAAAAGAATCACGTCAATTGGATCTGTAAAACTCGAGTTATGATAAAACCACCAACGAAAGGTAGTGCTGTCCAGAAACTCAACGAGTAAAACTTGTCTGGAACAAGTCGGACGAACAAGGCACAAAAGTTCCTTCAAACTACGAATTTTATTCAATAGAACACAATAGGAACAGCCCCAAAGTCGTGCACCACGAGCTCTGGGCTCCCTTGCTTATATAACCAGCTTGAAAGCCAATCCCAATATCAACTAGGACTCCAATCCTATTCAGATCACGAATCGTAACTTTCCATAACTGCTCAAGATTCTTCTATACGCAGATAGAAGCAATATTAAGACTTCCAAACACCTTAGGAACGTATCCCACATTCCTAAACAACTCAATATCGTGACCCACACGAAATTCTATCATAACCAACTCAAATCTTTCTATATTTGAGTCAAACCCGACTCAGCCGCAGCCTGAGTCCATAACCTAGTCGGTTGGACCTTTCCGACAAATTCTTTACATCCACATCTCTTCATCACTCCTCGGAACCATATAGCCACGTCCATGCACTCCTTGCACACGTGCAAACATCTTCCAATGACGTCCACGATACCTTCATATGCATTGTTCTTGATTCAATCATGCTACGCAACCTCCTGATCAGCTCAACCACAATTCCTCCTGAATTTGGTTGTTGGAACCTCATCTCCTCCCTGAGACTAGTCCAAAGGATCCCGTCACCAGCCATGTCTTGAACTCAAGCAACACCTGCACATGAATAAACAACCAATCCATACGAGCCCAAGTCCTCGACTTGACTCAAGTTAGTTCCGAACACAACACCCTACGTGAGAACCTCACATAAGCATGTTGCAAAACCACAGTAACACGATATAATCCATATCAACCAAAACACACCAAAAACTTTGCAAATGAATACTAAGCAATCTTTCCAATCATGTAAAGCAAGTACGAAACATTGCAAATGAAAAGCAGAAGCACTTCGGTCAAGTTCCGGACCTTGCCAGAGCAACCCGGACCTTGAGCCGGAGCTAACAAGAGCTAGTAGAACCTAGCGCCGGAGCTTACCAAAACTAGTACAACCAAGCTCCCGCCGGAGCTTACAAAACTAGCAAGACCTAGCGCTGGAGCTAACCAGAACTAGTCAGAAGTAGTAAACCCAAAAGTCGGAGCTAGAAAAAGTACGTCGGAGCTTAGCAAAAGCATGCCGGAGCTATCAAATATATGCCGGAGCTAACAAAGACATGCCGGAGCTAAAGATAAAGCTCACCGGAGCTAACCAAAGCTGGTCGGACCTTACCAAGAAGTCAGACCTAGTATCGAACGTAACCGGAGCTACCCAAACCAAGCCGGACCTACCTTCGGACCTTGTTGTAGCTTAGAGCTAGAGTCAGACCTTGATAAAAGGTGTTTTGGTGATATTAAAAACTTTTATCATCAAAGCCAAGTGTATTCACTACAAGCCAATGTATTCAGCACACATAGGTCTTACAATCTCCCCCTTGATGAATGCATTGGCAACACCACTTAAAATCCGAACATTGGCTTATTCACATAATAGTTTTGAAAGCAATTTCTCCCCCTTTGTAAATCAAAAGTAAAATGAGAAGAAAATACAAAAATTATCCCATATTATCTCTCCCCGTTTATTATCTCTCCTTATGCACATATTCTCTTTCTCTTCATACTTATCTCTCCCCCTTTGACAATGTATTCAGCAAGTCATGAGCATATAAACAAATTATCTCTCCCTCTTTAGTTGTTATGAGCATATTATAACATATACATATAAACAAAGCTCATCCAAGTCATACTATCAAGTAACTTACACTATCACATCAATGAGATACATAAAGTAGTGTAAGCCATGCTAGAGATCAAGTGTGATTTTCAATTTTAGCAGGTCATGATCTCACAAACTCAACTATTTCAAAACCTGAAAGCATGACACTTGTTGCTGCATTTTATTATTTTTCAAAGCATAGATTTAGATCATATGATATTTGTAAGAGATTATATGCGCATCTGCCTTATTCTAACCAACCAAGCCAAGCCTATGTCATTTGACAATCAGAAGCTTAAGGACATGGTTTTAGTCATACACAACTTCTTTCAAGTTTATATCTAAGTGCAATGAAAAGCTATCTCAAAAGATGAAGTGCGATGCATGCATATTCTCTAGATCTTTTCTCAATTTATATTTGTTCATAAAAACTCAACATGTGAGTTGATTACTTGATTAATTCTTAATGATTAAAAGCACTTGTGAACATGTAACAAGTTCAAAACAGCAAGAAAGTCACCATGACCAGTTTTAGTGTAAGTAATTATTCCAATTACTAGACATGGCAAAAACTACAAAATGTATAACACGAGTGATGTAGTAAGAACTTTCAGCATGTAAAAGGAATCACAAAGTCATATATGTATGAAATACTATGCTCATATTATTTTAATTTCTGATTCACACAGAGACTTCCCAAGTTTCAAAAACTCCCCCTCAATTTAATCCATGAGGATGCATAACCCCTATTTCACTACGAATGTAACAAAAACGAGTGAAATCCAAAGGTTTTGTAAAAATGTCAGCCAATTGTTGTTCGGTATCTACACGGTGAAGCACAATGTTTCCTTTTTCAACATTATCTCGGAGAAAGTGATACCTAATGTCAATGTGCTTAGTTCTAGAATGTTGCACGGGGTTTTTGGCAATGCAAATAGCACTAGTGTTATCATAAAACAGTGGAATACTATCTAGATCAACCCCATAGTCCTCAAGTGTTTGAACAATCCAAAGCATTTGTGAGCAAGCACTAGCAGCAGCTACATATTCAAATTTGGTTGTGGATTGTGCAACTGAATTTTGTTTTCTAGAGGACCAAGCAACAAGAGAATTACCAAGAAAATGACAAGCATCGAAAGTACTTTTTCTATCAATCCTACAACCCCCAAAATCAGCATCCGAAAAAGCTTTCAAAGTAACGGTTGAGGAAGAAGGAAGAAAAATGCCAAATTCTTGAGTTCATTGTAAGTACCTGATAATCCTTTTGATGGCTTGACGATGTGAAACACGTGGGGAAGCTTGAAACCGTGCACAAAGACATACGCTGAATTGTATGTCCGGTCTTGATGCCGTAAGGTACAAAAGTGATTCGATCATGCTTCTATATTCTTTTTGATCCACAGATTCACCATCTTCATCAAGTTCAAGAGTTGTTGCTGTTCCCATTGGTGTCCGAAGAGGCTTGCTTTTGTCCATGTTGAAGCGCCTTAGGAGGTATTTGGTATACTTCGTTTGATGCACAAAGGTACCCTCCTTGGTTTGCTTGATTTGCAAACCCAAAAAGTAAGTGAGTTCACTCATCATACTCATTTCAAATTCGGAACTCATCATTGCTGAAAACTTGGACACAAGATCATGAGAAGCACAACCAAAGATAATATCATCCACATACACTTGAACGAATAATGAGTCATTGCCATGCTTAAGCACAAAAAGAGTTTTATCAACCTTGCCCATGGTAAACCCCTTTTCAAGTAAGAATGTTTTTAACCTATCATACCATGCTCTAGGGGCTTGTTTGAGACCGTATAAGGCTTTGGACAGTTTGTATACATGATTAGGAAAATCTGGATTTTCAAAACCCGGTGGTTGTTTGACATAAACCTCCTCATCTATGTAGCCATTAAGAAAAGCACTTTTGACATCCATTTGATATAGTTTAAAACCTTTAGATGCTTCAAAGGCTAACAAAATTCTTATGGCTTCTAATCTAGCGACAGGAGCAAAAGTTTCATCAAAATCTAGACCTTCAACTTGAGTGAAACCTTGAGCAACCAACCTAGCCTTATTCCTAACCACAACCCCATCCTCACTTTGTTTATTTTTATATACCCATTTAGTTCCAATTAAAGTGTGACCTTGAGGTGGAGGTACAAGTTTCCAAACATTATTTCTTTCAAAATTTTCTAACTCTTCTTGCATGGAAATAATCCAAGATTCATTAGTGAGTGCGTGTGATATACCTTTGGGTTCAAAAGAAGCAACAAAAGCAGAATGAGCATGAGAGTTTGGACCGCAAAACCTGGACCGTGTGACTCGTTCGTGCAAGCTTCCAATCATCTGTTGTGGGGGATGATCTTTGTAAAAACGTAAGGGAACAGATGTCTCACAAGCTTCTTCTTCATTAGGTTCATCGTAGATTGATGATCTTGTGACTTGTGGACAATCAGTACTAGCATAGGTGATAGCCGGAGCTTGTTCAATGTCCGGAGCTGGACACGTGTCAACTTCGGAACTACCAGGCAGTATCACCGGCTCTTCTTCATCTTCGAAAATACCCTCCCCCTGAGGATACGAATCTGGTCCTGCAACACCGGAGCTAGTACCTGGGCTAGCTTCATCAAAAGACACTTCACAAGTCTCCACAATTTTGTTAGTATCAAGTAAAAACACACGATAGCCTCTAGAATGAGATGGATAACCAAGAAACATGCCATCAATGGATCTAGGTTCAAATTTATCAAGATTACCATGTTTCTTAACAAAGCATTTGCAACCAAAGACCCAAAAGTGTGTAACACTATGCCTATGTCCAAACCGAAGCTCATATGGTGTTTTACCTAGCTTAGCACGCAAGAAAACACGATTTGAGACATAACAAGCGGTTGCTAACGCATCAGCCCAAAATTTCCTAGGAGTTTGATATTCATCAAGCATAGTCCTAGCCATCTCAACTAAGGTTCTGTTCTTTCTTTCTACAACACCGTTTTGTTGAGGTACATATGGTGAAGAAAGTTGATGATCTATTCCATTTTCAGCACAAAAGTGATCAAAAGATTGATTTTTAAATTCAGTTCCATTATCACTTCTAATTGCTTTTAATGATCCTGGGTGATCAATTGATAATCTAATAAATAAAGTTCTAAAGTGACTAAAAACTTCATTCTTGGACGCCATAAAGTAAACCCAAGAGTATCTAGAATAATCATCAACGATAACAAGAACATACCATTTACCTCCGAAGGATTGAACACGTGAAGGTCCTACAGTGTCAAGATGCAAAAGTTGACCTGGTTCAGTTGTCATGATCATTGTGAGAGGAGTATGTGAACCTACAATCATCTTAGCATGTCTACAAGAAGAGCACACAATATCTTTGTCCCCTTTAAGCTTAGGCAGCCCACGTATGCGATCAAGAGCACTAAAACACGTTAGGTGATCAAAGCCTACGTGACCAAGTCTACGATGCTAAAAATATAAGTCCTTCGAATCATTAGCAACTAGACACCTATGCTTAGAGGAAGACATATCAAAATCAGCTTTAAAAACTCTTCCAAACCGAGACATGTTAAAAATAAGCTCACTATTTGAACCTACAACTTTGCAGCAGTTTTTATTGTAAATAATTTCTAGATTTTCATCTAGCAATTGTGCAACAGAAAGCAAGTTGTATTTCAAATTTTTGACAAGTGCCACATCCTTCAAAGTGTAGTGATCATTTACTCTAACCGAACTCTTAGCAATTATAGGAGTTGAAGAATTATCGGCAAAAGTAACATTCTCTACACGTGACACAAAAGAGAGGGAGGAGAACCAATCTTTGTTACCGGTCATGTGGCGTGAGCAGCCTGAATCCACAATCCAAATGTTCTCCTTCCTCAAACGTGTAACCTATATAAAAGCACAATACGTCGATGACTCAATATTGGGGTTAGTCAAAAGGCATTTAGGAATCCAGTACTGAGTCACGCGACGTGCAGCAGGAAAAACACGCGAAAGCTGAGACAAAATAGCAGGTTTATGAGTCAAAGTTTGAGATTTTTTATTCTTAACTACTGACCTATAAGGTGTTACTTGTGTAGCACAAAAATCAGTAGCTCCGGAGGCAAAAACAGAAGGTCCGGAGGTAAACTTTGAATGTTTTTGACTCAAAACAGCAGGTTGTACATTGCAATGTGTGCAGCAAATTTTGCATGAAAGTTATGAGATCTAGCAACCATTCTTTCCCTTTTCTGTTGTTTAGCTAGTCTATAACAAAAATCTATGACATGACCATCTCTACCACAGAAGGTACAATGAAATTTAACTTTGTGTTTATGTCTAGATGAGCAAGCAATATTTTTATTTGAAACCAAATGAGGCAACACTCCTGCAGATTTGAAAACCACTCATTTTTGTTTAGGAACTGTTTGAATCAAACCACTTCCTAATGTCTTCACAATTTTAGGTGGATGTGCCTTAGCATGAGCATGAGAATCAAAACCTAAACCAGTTTTATCATTGCAAGACTTGGAAGAATTCAGCAGTAAGTTTAGGTTCTTATTCCCATTACAAAACCGATCTAATGTCCTATGCATGTCATCAAGTTTATTGGACAGATCAAGGCAATTTTCACATGAAGTTTTTCCTTTTATTTTGCAACTGGAACAAAATTTAACTTCATGAGAACGTAAAGCATTGTTCAATATAGAAATTTCATTCATAGCATCCTGTAGTTTCTTATCAAGATCATCACAAGTAGAACAATGCAAATCAATTGTAGAACAGCTAGCATCTTTCAAGTTTTTATCATTAAGTGCAGCAAGCTCTTTGTTCTTTTTAATTTCTTCATCAAGTCTATCTAGAGTGGAGGAGTGTGCACTTCTTAATGTGGACAATTGTTCATAGATCAAGTCACATGAGGGACATGCATCATCACTAGGAATCAAAGTTTTTAAACGGTTAATTTCAGATTCTAGTGATTCAATTTTAGCAGCATTGTCCCTAAGCTTTTTGTCCTTTTTCTTGACAATAATAGTTGCACGAGAAATAGCATCACACATTTCATTGCAGGTAGAACATACCTCATCGTCTTCACTGTTGTGTTCTGCATCCTCCTGACTTGATCTTGATCTTGTTTTGCCCGCCATGAAGCATAAGTTGTCCAGATCGTCATCATCTTCATCACTTTCAAAGTCTACATCACTTGAACTAAGTTCTTGAAGTGCGGTGATGAAGCTGTTAATCATCTTGCGTCCTATGGTACCCTTCTTCTTCTTCTTGGAATTTCCAGAGGAGGTTCAAACCTTGCTTTGTTTTCCTTCCCGAGTGGTCGGACCTGAAAGGTTAGGGCATTCTGTACGAAAGTGTCCTGTTTTACCACATTCAAAACAGCGTTGAGGTCCGGAGCTTCCTCTCCTTCTAGTTCTCACATTTTGTAATGCTTTTGAGAATCTAGTAGAGATAAGTGCCAACTCCTCTTCTGGAAATTCTTCGATCTGCTCCAGGGTTAGTGAGGACAACAAAGCAAGAGTATTGCAGGATGATGATTGGCCGGAGCTAGACATATCACGTTGTGAGACAAATGCAATAGACTTGTTTGAGTTCTTACGTGCTAGGATGTCAATTTCATGAGTTTTTAGTTTAGAATAAAGTACATCTAATGTAAGAGAACTCATGACAGTTGATTCACGAATAGATGTTACTTTCATCTCCCAAATTGACATGTCTAATGCACTAAGAAGTTGCCTAACATTCTCAGCATCAGAAAAATTTACATTGACACTATGTAAGTTGCTGAGAATTTTATTGAAACGAGCAAAAAGGTCATCGATAGACTCACCTGGTTGCATCTCAAAATGCATATATTCCTTTTTGAACATATCTTGTTTTACCTCCTTGATTGTGTTGGAGCCTTCATGGTAATCACAGAGAGCTCTCCAAACATCGTATGCTGATCGGAGGTGCGCGACACGATCAAAGTCGCTTTGAGTGAGTCCTTGGATGATCAAGTTTCGGGCTTTGTTGTTGTTGTCGACGTCCCGTAGGTTTGTGGCCGTGACTTGATCATCGGGTGGCACTTCATAAGGCTTATACACCTTCTCCCATATTGCAAAGCCTTGTGCCTGGATGAAAGCCTTCGTGCGTGCCTTCCAAACCTGGAAATCAATACCAGCAAACACACAAGGTTTGGCGGAGTACTTCTCCATGATGATTAGTCAAAAACACGTGCAAGTCTCAAAGATTAGAGCACCGTGGCTCTGATACCAATTGTAGGATCGAAGAGCACGTGAAAAGCTACCAGAGGGGGGTGAATGGTAGATTTAAAAATCTTATGCAGCGGAAACAATTAAACCCCAAACCCTTCGGAAGAAAAACGATCTGTTGAAGAACTCGTGTGTGAGACTAATCTAAACGTGTTTCACCATGACAAAAGTGATAGATATCAGAGAGAATCAAGTCACGAAGACAACACAAAAAGAATCACTCAAATCCGTCGAGAAAAACTCAAGTTATGATCGAAAGATCAAACAATGGTCAATCTGCCCTACCCGAGAAAAAACAGTTCTTGAATGCTGCAAAGAACCTCGTGTAGATCAGAAACCACAAATCCAATGACTATGAAATTTTGACATATGATAGACAATCAAGTTGTGAAGACAACCCAAGAAGAATCACGTCAATTGGATCTGTAAAACTCAAGCTATGATAAAACCACCGACGAAAGGTAGTGCTGTCCAGAAACTCGACAAGTAAAACTTGTCTGGAACAAGTCGGACGAACAAGGCACAAAAGTTCCTTCAAACTATGAATTTTATTCAATAGAACACAAGAGGAACAGCCCCAAAGTCGTGCACAATGAGCTCTGGGCTCCCTTGATTATATAACCAGCTTGAAAGCCAATCCCAATATCAACTAGGACTCCAATCCTACTCAGATCACGAATCGTAACTTTCCATAACTGCTCAAGATTCTTCTATATGCAGATAGAAGCAATATTAAGACTTCCAAACACCTTAGGAACGTATCCCACATTCCTAAACAACTCAATTTCGTGACCCACACGAAATTCTATCATAACCAACTCAAATCTTTCTATATTTGAGTCAAACCCGACTCAGCCGCAGCCTGAGTCCATAACCTAGTCGGATGGACCTTTCCGACCAATTCTTTACGTCCACATCTCTTCATCACTCCTCGGAAACATGTAGCCACGTCCATGCACTCCTTGCACACGTGCAAACATCTTCCAATGACATCCACGATACCTTCATATGCATTGTTCTTGATTCAATCATGCTGCGCAACCTCCTGATCAGCTCAACCACAATTCCTCCTGAATTTGGTTGTTGGAACCTCATCTCCTCCCTGAGACTAGTCCAAAGGATCCCGTCACCAGCCATGTCTTGAACTCAAGCAACACCTGCACATGAATAAACAACCAATCCATACGAGCCCAAGTCCTCGACTTGACTCAAGTTAGTTCCGAACACAACACCCTACGTGAGAACCTCACATAAGCATGTTGCAAAACCACAGTAACACGATATCATCCATATCAACCAAAACACACTAACAACTTTGCAAATGAATACTAAGCAATCTTTCCAATCATGTAAAGCAAGTACGAAACATTGCAAATGAAAAGCAGAAGCACTTCGGTCAAGTTCCGGACCTTGCCAGAGCAACCCGGACCTTGAGCCGGAGCTAACAAGAGCTAGTAGAACCTAGCGCCGGAGCTTACCAAAACTAGTACAACAAAGCTCCCGCCGGAGCTTACAAAATTATCAAGACCTAGCGCTGGAGCTAACCAGAACTAGTCGGAAGTAGTAAACCCAAAAGTCGGAGCTAGAAAAAGTACGTCGGAGCTTAGCAAAAGCATGCCGAAGCTATCAAATATATGCCGGAGCTAACAAAGACATGCCGGAGCTAAAGATAAAGCTCACCGGAGCTAACCAAAGCTGGTCGGACCTTACCAAGAAGTCGGACCTAGTATCGAACATAACCGGAGCTACCCAAACCAAGTCGGACCTACCTTCGGACCTTGCTGTAGCTCAGAGCTAGAGTCGGACCTTGATAAAAAGGTGTTTTGGTGATATTCAAAACTTTTATCATCAAAGCCAAGTGTATTCACTACAAGCCAATGTATTCAGCACACATAGGTCTTATAGCGGTGGACAAAATCTTTGTCTGCGGATATTGCGCCATCAACTGGCACCGGTTTCCGATATGAAATTCATTTTGGTTCCGCACGCCCATCAAGTCACCGCCCTCGAGCTTTAAACTCTCTCCTACGAAAACAGCTACCTCGAGGCGGCTACTCGACATTTCCGCTAATTCAGGCTCTTGACCCGCAAGTAGTCCCAGCATCTTGGTGCTCGTGGTGTCCTTCCAAACGCCGCGGCCGCATACTTAAGCAGGGGACTAGCACGGGCCCCACGCTCTTCACGCTTCCATTCGCACCTGCGCCTAAGACCATACTACCTCCTCGCATCCTCCAGTCCTGATTCCTAGCCCTTGCTCGACCATCCTCTGTCTGCTCCACCTCACTGCCATGGAGTTGGGCCTCCCCGCCAGCAAGATCAAGATAGAGAAGTGGTTGAAGAAGGTCTGGGCTTACATGGGGTGGTCCCACGACTCCTTCAACGACAAGATCCGCTTCGGGGAGCTTCCCTTCGAGAAGAAGAACGTCGGCGACATGGTTTTCTTCTAAGGATACGCCATGGTCAGCCTGCTTCCCCCCTTCTCATCATTCTTAATGACCTTGCTGGAGTTCTACGGAATCCAGCTACACTTCCTCAGACCCCACTCTGTTCTACTGGTCGCTACCTTCGTCCACTTCTGCGAGATGTGGGTGGGGGTGCGACCTAGTTTAGAACTCTTCCGGGACATCTTCACGCTGCAGACCATTGGGAAGGCGAACGAGATGGTGGGGTTGTATTACTTCGTGAAGTGGAAGCGATGTCCCTTCAAGTACTTGGACACCTTCTCCTCCGACAAATGGGACGAGTGGAAGAAGCAGTAGGTGATCATCACTGTGGATAGTCATGAGAAGTTGGACCTGCCTGTGCGCTTTCGAACGTGGATACGGACCTCTGGAACGAGGTCTCGGAGCTGCCAGCAGCGTACAAGCCTGTTTTGGCTAGGATCAAAGGTTGCGTCACCGGCAGTGTAACCCCCCAAATGGTCTTCGAGAACATCCTGAGGAACAGGTGGGCGCCTCTAAAGTTCAGGGAACGGACGATGTGGACATTCACGTCGCGTGGTGCCGACACTCAAGTGAAGGATGAAGCATTGAATGAGCTGCTAAAGAAGTTCCAGAGCAAGACCAATATCTCACTTGAGTCCCTGGCTCCTCCAGCATCCTTTCCTCCCCTGAACCTGGATCCTGAGTTCTGCCGGGAGCTCCGGAAGCTGATGCCAAGGTTGGATGACATCGGAATTGCGACGAGGCAGGCTCCTCCAGCAGCCACCGCTCCTGGGACCTTCGGGGGATCAGCCCGAGTTCCCTCATGCCAGGGAGACGGAGTCGCCAGCTCCGGCAAGGGCGAGGCCCAGACGGAACCCTCCAGCCGCAAAAGGAAACTGGTGCGGGGTGATGGAAGTCACGTCGGTACCTTCGGGGGACCACCTCATCCAGTTCCGGGACCTCCGGCGGGCACCAGTTCCGGGGGGCCACCTCCCACTACGGCGCAAAGTATGAGACCGAGCTCTGAAGGTCCCCCTCAAATGGGGGTCACTCCAGCCAGGGAGGTTCCAACTCTGGCTCCGGTCCAAGCTCCTGGGAGGTTTGAGGCTCCAGCCGCATCGGGTCCTTCGTGTTCCGGCTCCAGCCCTGCCCTGAAGCGGCTCTATCTCTGCGGTACTTGAGGCTTCCCAAGGTAAGCAACCGAGCTTCTTACTTTGATCTCTCTTTAGGTCAAGGTCACCCTTTAAACGTTTCTATCTTGGTTGTGAAGTGATTCCAAGAAAGGTGAGACGACTGCCACACCTCCGGCGACACGAGAGGTTGAGCAGGTAGGCGCTTCAGCTTTAACTCCCGCACCTGCCCAGACAAACGTGGAGGCTCCGGCCGACATGAGGGCGGCTCCAACCCCAGGTGCGATTGCGCCTGAACCGAGGGCCCTGGCCATCGATGCGGGGACGGATGGGGCTCCGGTGCTGGAGCTAGTGGCCCCCGAGGCGTCGACGGAGGTGCCAAGTGTCGGCTCGGCTCAAGAGTCGGCGGAAGCTACACCCCTGGTGCCAGGGGCCACCGAGGGATCAGCTCCCGCGCCATCTTCTGAGGAGATTCCGGTGCCCCAGCCGGATCAGGAGTCGGCGGGAGCTCCACCCCTAGTGTCAGGGGCCCCGGAGGGATCGGCTCCCGCGTCATCTTCCGAGGGGATTCCGGTGCCTCAGCCAGACGTTGCTGAGGAGCCGACCCCCATGCCAGACGCGAAAGAGGCCCGGTCGGCGAGCCGGGAGTGGTCGAAGAGCCGACCCCCACGCCAGCTATTGCGGAGGCTGGCGTGGCCGACCCGGTGGTCGTCGAAGTACCCGCTCCCGCTTCGATGGTGATTGAAGCTCCAGTGCTTCAGTCAGTAGCATCCAGTGCGCCCGCGTCCGCGCTTCAAGCCATGGAGGCTCTGAGCACACGTACCGCTTCTCTGACGTCGGAGGCTGAGTCGGGAGCGCCAGGGGTTGGACCGGGAGCGCCTCCGATTGCACCGGAGGGTCCGGTGGAGGCCCCAGGCGTCTTGAGCCCGCAAGTGCCACCGCCTTTGGGGGTAGCCCCTCCCGGGTGACGGCAGACATCTTGGTGGCGACGGGGGAAGGAATGCTCCTATCTGGTCCGACGCCCATTCCCTTAGAACTGGCCATCGACAACGCTCGCTCCAGCTTGCAGCAGGTTGCTATGTCCTTCGAGCACAGCCTCAAGGCTCTAGAGGAGGAGCGTAGAAGGCTCCGTCAACATGAAGAATGGGTCAAGGGTGAGCAAGCCCGGCTGGTCGAGCAAGGTGAGCTTATCAATGCGAGAGAGACTACTCTCAAGGCTCTCGACGAGAAGGCGTGAAAGATCTATGAAGAAGTTGTGGAATGCCACTAAGCTGCGGACCAGCGCCAAAGTGGTTTAACGGCCTGGCACGAGACCCTCCAGAAGCGCCACCAGGAGCTCGCCTTGGAAGAGTCCGCCCTCATCGAGAAGCTGGAGGACCTGAGTCAGAGAGAGGAGGAGCTCTCCCAGAAGTTGTCGGTGGGTGAGCGGAGCTTGGCTGACCGCCGCGAGCAGTTTGAAGCGTGGTGTAAGCTTGAGGCGGACAGGCTCTGGAAACGAGGGCAAAGCCTCAACAAGCGGTAGACCGACGTCTCTGCCAGGGAGAATACTATCTGGGGCCGGGAAGAAGACTTGGTGGAGCGTCGGAACCGTATATTTGTCAAGGAGCCGGAGCTCACTGATCGCGAGCGGCAGCTAGCCAAGAGCATCCAGCAGCATGGCAAGGAGGCCGAGCGCCTCGCAAAGGAGGGTGCGGAACTGGCGGCCACCAGGAGGACTTTGGAGGAGTTGCAGGGCTCAAGAGCGGTCCAGTCCCAGCGAGTGCGGGACATCCAGGGGCGGGTAGACAGAGTACTGGCACAGTTTGGCTTCAACCCTGTACGTCCAGCCCACCCAGTGCTGGAGCTACACGACACGCTGGCGGCTCTTGGCTCTGTTGGTAGCAAGTTCGACGCAGTGGTCGAAGTCGTCGCGGACCAGCTGGAGACGGAAGGGAGGTCCTTGACCAAGACTTTCGCCGAATACATGCTAACGTGCTACCGGAGCCGGGACCCCCACTTCCCCCTGAGTCCAGCAGACGTAGGGCCGATCGAGGCAGAGCTGGACACTGCCCGAGAGAGTGTTCAGGAGGCCGCCGAAGCCGTTGCCTTCGCTATATGTAGGACTTAGGCCTTTCTTTTCTTGCTCCCCCCTGTATACCTCCAATTTTGTAAGATAATCTTTTAATGAATGGAGTCCTCTTGATCTTCGGTTCTTGATATTTTTGTGTCCTGTTCCCTGGTACATGTACGCAATTCTGATTGTGTACATGTACTAAAAGGAGCTAGCACTTGCTTTGGGAACATCGGCCCCCTGGGGTTGTCAGAGCTCAGGAGCTCCGGTAACACTCGTGGTCTCCCTAGGAGATGCCACCGCCGGGCCCCCTAGGGTTGTTGGACCTTAGGAGCTCTGGCAATATCCATGGTCTTCTCAGAGGACGCCACCGCCGGCCCCCCTGGGATTGTCGGAGCTTAGGAGCACCGACAACGCCCATGACCTTCGTAGGAGACGCCACGCACCGCCTGGCCCCCTGGGGTTGTCAGAGCTATAGGAGCTCCGGCAGCACCCATGATCTCGGTAGGACATCGATGTTGTGTCTCATGTCATTGCTGGGGCTCAGGCTCCGGCATCGCCCATTGTTGATGTAGAGGGTGCTGACGGTGGGCCCTCGAGCCTACTCTTGGCATAGGGTCAGTTCGCCATCGAAATCACGAGCATGACTTTATTTAGTGTTGTACCTTAGGAACCTGTGCACATGACAGACAAAAGGTAATTCCGCTCTCCAGTCAATCTTTTACCCACGCTCTGTTAGTGTTGATTGTCTTACGATCTGTTGCCATTGTGGGGGGCTTTGAGCAGGTACCCAAAGTGACCCGCCAGCAAACGGACAGCAACGCTCCCACTATTGTAGAGACGAAGGGAAGATTGGCCGCACCCACGCTAGGTGAAGAGCTAATGGAAAATGTGTGACATCATTCATAAGAACTAACGATAATTTCAAATGAACAAGGCATTTCAGGGTAGGTCAAACAACATTTTCATTATAATGCTCATAGGAGAGAACAAACTATATAGGAGGAACGACCCGGCCCGGGCGAAAAGGAGCTGAGTGTACCTTCTCTAGGTACTGGACCGTGCCGAGCAAGGCAGACAGTCAGAGCTCATTTCCCCAGCCTTAGTTAACCCAAGTGATGTCTCTAGACACTATGCCGATTTTATAACAAAAAAGAAAAATAGAATGCCCTTCCACTGATTATGGATAGAACTTACGGAGGTGTTCAATATTCCATGGGTTGGGTATCGGTTGCCCATCCTCCGTAGCTAGGCGAACACACCCTGGGCGACAAACCTCTGTAACCTGGAAGGGACCCTCCCACTTGGGGGAGAGTTTGTTTGTCCCTTCATGGGAAAGCAGATGTCGCAGGACCAGGTCGTTCACCTTGAGCTCCCTACTGTGCACGGTCTGCTGATTCTAGCGTCGGAGCGCTTGCCTGTACTGTGCGTTTCGGAGGGCAGCTCATATGCGTCCCTCATCGACGAGGTCCATATCTTCACGCTAGAACTGGTCCTGCGCGGCTTCGTCGTACATCCGGACACAGGGGGAGCCCATGGTGATCTCTGGGGGAAGGACGGCCTCTGCCCCGTACACCAGGAAGTAGGGCGTTTCTCCCGTAGCCCAGCTTGTTGATGTCCGGCTAGCCCACAGTGCATATGGCAGCTCATCCACCCAGTTTTCACCATGCTTCTCGAGGCTTGAGTATGTACGAGTCCGGAGGCCCTTGAGAATCTCGGCATTTGCCCTCTCTACCTGCCCATCGCTCTCGGGATGGGCGACAGAGGCATAACAAACTTGGATCCCAAGGTCCTCGCAGTATTCTTGGAATGCCACACTTGTGAATTGGGTCCCGTTATCAGTGATGATTCTGTTCGGGATCCCGAACCTGCAGACGATCGACTTGATGAACTTCATTGCGGACTTCTTGTTAATGGTGACAATTGGGGTGACTTCTCGCCATTTGGTGAACTTATCTACAGCGACGTAGAGGTATCGGAACCATCCGACGACTCTTGGGAAAGGTCTCAGGATGTACAGTCCCCACACGGTGAATGGCCATGAGGGAGGGATCATCTGTAGTGCTTGAGCTGGTGTGTGGATCTGCTTGGCATGGAACTGGCACGCCTTGCATCTCTTAACCATGTCAGCGGCATCCTGGAATGCTGTGGGCCAATAGAAGTCATGCCGAAAGGCTTTGACGACCAGCGTGCGGGCCAATGTGTGGTTCCCGCACTCACCTCCATGGATTTCTACGAGCAAGTCGCAGCCCTCCTCCCGGGCAATACAACGCAGTAGGATGCCATTGGCGCCACGCCGGTAGAGATCCCCCTCTACCAGCGTGTATCTTTTAGCCATCCGCACAATCCGTTCTGCCAGGACATGTACTTCGGGAAGGTAGTTGTCTCTCAAGAAGTCCTGGACCTCCGAGATCCATGCATCGGGACCTCCTTGAGCTTCTGGTTCTTGGGCACCCAGCTGCTCGGAGCGGCTGGAGGTGCATAGGAACCTTGGCGGGCACCATGGCTATAGAGCCGTCGAGGTTGCTAGCTTCGAGGTTCACCCCGTTCACCCGGTTCGGCAGTTTGGGTGGTTGGTCGCGATAACGTCCTTGCAAAGACTCCTTCGGGCACTGGTGCCTTTGTGGAGGCCTTTGTTGACAGGTCGTCTGTGACTGAGTTGTCAGCTCGGGGTACATGGCACGGATCCAAGACCTTGAAATCTTTCTCCAGCTTACTGACGTGCAACAGGTATGCTGCCAGCTGGGGGTCGTTGCAATTGCACTCCCCTTTGACCTGCTTGACAACTAGATGGGAATCACCTTTGGCAAGGAGTTGGCGGACGTTGAGGGTTAGTGTTGTGTTCAGCTCGTGGATGAGGGCTTCGTACTCTGCCATGTTGGCGTACTCTGCCATGTTGTTGGTGGCCTTGAAGCCAAGATGCACCATATACTTGAACTGCTCCTCCGTCGGAGCTATGAGCACCACTCCGGCCCTGTCCCCTGTTTCCGCGCGGAACCGTCGAAGTAAAGCGTCCACAGGGTTTTATTGAAAACCGGTGCCTCGGACACCGTATTTCCGATGACTGGGCTTTCGGGGTTGCCAAGCGATGGAGTCCACTTGGCCAAAAAATCTGCTAGGGTCTGGCTTTTGACCGCACGCCGAGGAAGGAACTCGATCTCGAACTCTGCTAGCTCAGCTGTCCACTTGGCGATGTTGCCAGTAGCATTAGGACTGTGGAGGACCATTATCAGTGGAAAGGAGGTGACCACTGAGACCTTATGGCCCTGAAAGTAGTGTCAGAGCTTCGTTGATGTTATCAACACAACGTACAACAGCTTATGTATCTTCTGATACCTTGTCTTTGCCTCATGGAGGACTTCGCTGATGTAGTAGACCGGCCTTTGAGTTGTCTGAACTCTGCCCGAGAGGTTTGGTGCTCTCTGCGTTGGATCCAGGTCCTGGGGTTCCTTGCTCCCGGGACCTGCATCATACTTTGGGGGCTGGGGGCTGACAATTTCTTAGCTCCCAGAGCCCTTCTGAGAGAGGTCCATGGCTTGGTATTGGACCAGCGGCTTGGTGCTTGCGCTAAAGACTCCTTCTTGTGTATGCTGCTCATGTGGTTCTGATCGCTCTGCGACCAAGACCATACTAACCACTTCGGTTGTTGCAGTAACATACAGCAGCAGGGGCTCTTCGGGCTCCGACGCCACCATAACTGGGAGGGACGTCAGGTGCCTCTTGAGCTCCTGAAACGCTGCTTCCGCTTCTTCTGTCCAGGCAAAGAGACCTGCCTTTCGCAGAATCTTAAAGAAGGGAAGTGCCCGTTCTGCCAACCTTGAGATAAAACGGTTAAGGGCCGCTATGCAACCTGCGAGCTTATGTACATCCTTGATACACGCCGGGGGCCGCATCAGCTCTATTGCCTTCATCTTCTCTGGATTGGCTTCAATCCCCCGGTGAGAAACCAGGAATCCCAACAGCTTCCCAGAAGAGACCCTGAAGACACACTTTTCAGGGTTCAGCATCGTGCGCGTAAGGCGCGGCCTGCTGAAGACTTGCGCTAAGTTGTCTAGGAAGTACGCGCGGTCTTTGATTTTGATCACGATGTCATGGACATACACCTCTACGAGGTCTCTAATGAGGTCCCCAAATGTTGTATGCATCACACGTACAAAGGTAGGAAGAGCATTCTTAAGACCATAAGGCATGGAGACATAACAATACAGGCCATCTACTGTTACAAAAGAGTATGTTCCTCATCATCTCTAGACATAGGTATTTGGTGGAAACCAGAATACGCATCTAGGAAACACAATTGATCACAGCCTGACATAGAGTCTACAATTTGATCTATCCTGGGGAGCGGGAATGGATCTTTTGGACATGCCTTGTTTAGGTTGGTGTAGTCGATGCACATCCGAAGCTTCCCGCCAGCCTTGGGGACGACAACAGGGTTGGCCAACCACCGAGGGTGGTGGACCTCCCGGATGAAGTCTGCGTCGAGCAACTTCTTGATCTCCTCTCGGGTGAAGTTTTGGCGCTCAACGGACTACTTCTGGGGCTTCTGTTGTACCGGGCGGGTATCAGGGTAGATCTTCAGATGATGCTCATTCACCTCCCTGAGGATCCTGGGCATCTGCGATGGTTGCAAGGCGAACACATCAACATTGTCCCAGAGGAAGGTGACGAGCGCAAATTCCTATTTGTTGTCCAGAATACCCGCTATACGAGTCGTCTGGGCAGCCTCGAAGCCGATCCTGACGACCTTCACTAGGACATCGTTTTCGGCAGGTAGCACGCGCAGAGCTGCGTTGGAGGTTCATTGGGGCGGGTATTGACTTGGTTGGCCTTCCCTTGCATCATCCAGGTTCGGGGTCTACCCCGCAGCGAGTGCTTGTAGCTGTTCCAAGGCTGACACCACTACGGTGCGATCCCCCCCGGACTTTGAGGACTCTGAATGGCGTTGGCATCTTCAGGACCAGGTAGCCATAGTGAGATACGACCATGAACTGGTATAGTGCCAGCCTTCCGATGATGGCATCGAAGGGAAGCTCAACATCCGCCACGTCGAATAGGATATTCTCCGTGCGGTAGTTCTCCGGGGTACCAAAGGTAACCGGGAGGTGGATACTACCACTGGGCACAATCTACCATGGGCCCACACTTGAGAACGGGCTCGAAGGCATGAGTCGAAACATAGGTATCTGCAACTTCCGGAAGGCTGCAGTGGAGATGAGGTTGAGGCCGGCCCCGCCATCGATCAGCATGTAATGGAGCTTCACGTTGGCGATAGTTGGGGCCATGAGCCGTGGGAGCACTCCAGCTCCTGTCATGTTCTTCGGGCAGTCCAAAGCATCGAAGCTGATAGCCATGTTCATCCACTTGTTGTGGGGAGTCGGGCTTGTCACCGAGGCCACTGCCGCCACAGTGCATCGCATGACTTTTACTGCGTTTCTAGACACAGGGTCCGAGCCCCCCCTGTAGATGATGTAGAGGAGCTTTCGCTGCTCCTGGTCGCTGCTAGTGTCCGAGTAAGCACCCGCGAACACTGCTTTCACTGCTCTATGGGGCTCCTGGTACCCCATGTCCTCGTCCTTGTCTTCCGCAGGGTCAATCTTTTGCTTACCATCCCTCTGGCGGGAGGGCTCGCTCTCTTGACGCTGTTTCTTCTGCCGCTGCTCGCGGAAATGCTCCATGAGCATCTTGACTTCCCGGCACTCACTTGAACTATGACCATTGGTCCGGTGCACCGGGCATTTGAAGTCAGCGTCATCCCTCTCAGGGGACGGGTGCGGGCGCTTATCCTGACACGAGCTTCGGGCCCTGCTAGGTGCCGCAGCTGCGACCATAGGAGCTCCGGGCCTCGGCTTACTCCTGCCGTGACCCCCGCTCTTCTTCTTCCCGCCCCCACCTTTAGTAGCGTCCTTCGCTTGAGACTGTGAGGGTTCCCCGCTTTCCGAGGAGGGTCGGGCGTGCCGGTTGCGCCCTTCTGCAGCCTTGGCACATCTGTCTGCCAAGGCAAACAGCTAGGAGACATCGCGCACGTCATGCGTGGCGAGCTTCTTGAGCATCTTCTTGTCCCTCACCCCCTGCCTAAACGCAACTATGATAGATGAATTCGAGATGTGGGGGATGGTGTTCCGTACCTGGGAGAATTGCTGGATGAAGGCTCGCAACGGTTCTCCCGATCGCTGTCTAACAGCGTGGAGGTCGAGCTCCGTGCAGGGGCGCTCATACGGACTTCCAAAGTTTGCCACGAATTGTCGGCATAGCTCCTCCCAGGAGGTGATGGATCCCTAAGGCAGGTTCATGAGCCATGACTGGGCTAGACCGGCCAGAAGCACAGGGAAGTAGTTGGCCATGATGACCTCATCGCCCCCAGCGGCCAGGATGGAGGTGGAGTAGATCTGCAGGAACTCACTCGGGTTGACACTTCCATCATACTTCTCCGGCATGTGCGGCCGGAACTTGTGGGGCCACACCACCCTTCGCAGGTGAGGAGCTAAGGCTGCGCACCCTCCACCAGTGCTTGCGGGCAGCAAGTTCGGTGCTGCATGGCCGTAATGAGCCGGCTGCGCTGCGTATGCCGGTTGTTGGGGTATTGCGGCCGGAACTTGGTGCGGCGGAGGCACACCATATGCCTGCGGTGGGGGAGGTGCAACGTACGCTTGGTGCAGAGGAGGCGTCATGTACGCCTGGTGCTGCACGGGAGGCACCGCGTACGCCTGGCACGGTGGAAGAGTGTCGTGCGCCTGGGCCCCAGCACCCGGCAGACTGTAGTCAGCTTCAAGGTTGCGGCGCTGCTCCCGTTGTCATTCGATGACGACCCGACAGTCCTCGCCGGCCCTGCGGCAGCGCTGCAACCTCGTTCGTAGGTCAGTCGATGAAATCCCAGTTGAGCGGCTATCGGCAGTCCGCCGGCCGACAGTAAGCGTACGCGACATCGAAACAAATGTTTCTGTCGCTCGCCTTCCGCCTTGCGAAGTCGCCTAGAGTGCAGCGACGACCAGATGGTCGACATCGTTTACCCACTGCTGGGTTGCCCTTTGGGGGGCTCCTACCATCAGTGCGTCGCAGAGCGACTCACGCGCAGCGAGAAGCACACTCTCTGGACTTGCCGCTGGTGGAGCCGTGACGACTGTCACGGTAGGGGTCCGTCGTTCCACATTGTGCTAACCCGCAGCCGGTGGGGTGGCATTTCGGCGACGCGACGGCCCAGATCTTCCTGTCCTGGAGCAGGACCCATCTCTGGGGTGGGATGAAGCTTGGTCCTCACGTGCCACCTGCTGACGTGGCTGTGGCCTGGAGGAACTAGCATTGGAACGGGTGTTCACCATACTGCTGGTGAAGATTCTTGCAGGAGAGCCCCACTACCTGGCACGCCAAAACGTCGAGGTGTCTGAACTGACACCTCTCCCGGACCTACTCGGGGGTAGTCTGCGGAGATTCCATGTATATTCGAGGGCCTAGTCCTGACAAGATCTAACTCATAGAATGATGAACACGAGGGATTTATATGGTTCGGGCCGCCTGAGCGTAATACCCTACTCCACGGTGGTTTGTGTGTAGTATTGCTTGGGTCTGAGAGAGCTTGTTTGGATCCGTGGCCGCTCGGTCCTTTTATAGTCAAGGACCGAGCGGCTTACAGGTGGGGCCCAGGGCTCGACAGGTGGCCCCAGGAGTCACCAAATCCAACTTAAGATTTAGGAGTAAATTTTATCCCCTGACAATGTTTTCAATGTGCCGCCTGGCCATGCCTTGCTGCAGGGCTACAAATAGCCCCTCATCATGGGTGATCGTGTCTTGTCTGTCTTGTCGCGGCCTCTCATTGGTCCATCGTACATAGTAGTTCAGCTCTGACCAGTCATGACAGGACCGACCACTGTCCTCTTGACTTACGAGTGCAAGCTCCCGCCTACCTAGGGAACATGCGCATCCTTCTAGCTTAGGAACACTGAGCAAGCCTCCCTTTGCTGCTGCTTTTGAGGGAAGGCCCAGGCCCCGTGTTGCCTGGCACGTGGCAGCTCTTGGACCTTCCCTCACTGGGATGACCGGGTCCGGAAGGTCAGGTCTGGAACTACTGGGTTCGTGACTGCACCGGACCTTCTCCCCACGGGGGGAGGTCCGGGGCCACTGACCTAGTGAACACATCGGACCTTTCCTCGGCAAGGCAGTGGGCCCAGCACTGTAGGCCATGTGGTAGCGCTGGACTCTCGCTCGATGGGGGACGTTGTTGCACCGCTTGCCGCGCAACACCCTGGGCCCATGTCAAATCTCGCACCCATGTGCGGTAGGGCCCTGCGTGCTTTCATCCCTGTACCTAGGGATACTCGGTTCGCTAGGCACCGATAGCGGCGGTTCTTGGGGCTCCATCCGGAGAACCATTTGGTCCCCGGGAGCTGGTGTCTGCCATGGCGTTGGCAGGAGGGGCAGCCGTCGGTGGTGACAGTTGAGCTAATCCCTCTTGCTAACATTGTTGTCGTGGCCCAATCTATCTTGCGCCAGACGCAGGCTGCTTTTGCCTGAGAGTGGGATTAGCTTGCGGAGGAGTGACACTTGGTGAAGCTGGTTGACACCAAGAACAAGGAGGTTGAGGTGAAGGCCTTGAACGCCCATGTTGTTGCCGACGCCCGCTTGAAGTTGTGCGAGGATCAACAGCTGGAGTTGGTCCGCCGCGAAGTTGCCGTAGCTGACGCAGAATGGGAGTTGGCGGCTGTTGAAGTATTAATGCGACACTTTCCCTGGATCTGCTAAGGATCAGCCCGCGGAGGTTTGTAGAATTTTTTGCCTTATCATTTTCAGCAGTGATTTTGAGTGCATTATGAGTTGATCCATCAAATATTTCACAAGTCTTGTCAAAAACCTCGTTCTCTTTTGCATCATCTACATTATTTTCTATATTGTGCTGCAAAACGTTAGACACAAAAGGAGGAACAACAAGAAATTTCTCCTCAAATCGATGCACTTCATCTTTGCAATTAGATACATTCATAAAAATTTCTCGCATACAAATTTTCATATCCTTCCATGTTCGAGGTTTTTCTAAATCATTTAAATTGTTCCACCAAGTTAATGCACAACCTACTAATGCACTTGCAACATTTCTAATCTTTCTCCTCTCACACATATGACATTGTTCAAAAATTTTATCCAACTCTATTTCCCAAGCAATATATTCATCGTAACCAAAACTATCATAAGAAGAAAGAGATGGGAGAATATAATTACTTTTTGTGGAAGGAGTTGTAAAGATAGTTTGAAAGTCATATGAAACCTTGGTTGATGTTTGATTCTTAGTGAGCAACTCCATCGCCGTCCTCATCATGTCAATCATCTCAACATATAATGCATGATTCTTGCTTTTACCTGACATTGTTAGTAGCAAACAGAAGACAACAAAAAATATGTTATCCCTATCAACTATAAAGGATAATGACAAAGTGGAAGTGGAATCACACACTCTTAAGCGTCTTACCACGCTCTTACAAGTGTTCTTACCGATACTGTAGGTGGCAAACGATGGACGGTATGAAGAAACCAATGAAGCGTGGGATGATTGCAAAGGTGTATTGATTCTGCTCAAGAGTAAGGTGTAGCTTGGATGACACTTTATATGTAGCAAGGATTAGCAACAATGAACTCAGATAGTAAAGTTGAATAAGTGTCCAAAATACTTGTCAAAGATGCTGGCCTAAATGTGTTCCTAGAAGTTCAAGCTAGCAAGACATGAGACAAAACTAGATGACACAAAAAATGCAAGCACTTTTATTTTTTTTGTTGTTCTTTTCTCCTTTTTTGTGCGGCTTTTGTTTCTTGTTTTGCACTTGCCTTTTTTTCTTCTTTTTTTTCAGAATGTGCTGCAAAAGAAGAACACAATGAAAAGCAATCAAAGATATCTCGTGGGTCTGTCACAGATATTCTTCTCAATCGTCCAAGGACAAATAGGCATTCTTATAGGCTCCAAATAGAAAAACTTACAACAGCAAGATTGTAGATACATCTCTCCTCTTTAATTTCAATATATGGAAGAACTATTTTGGACTAGAACAATAGGAGATATTTCCCCCGAAACACATACTGTTCAAAAATTCTAGGTCAAGAAACAGATTCAGATCTAATGCACTTTTGACCACGATAACTCCATTTTCTAGAAAACCTATAAATACAAAAGTTGTAGATACCTTCTTCATATTTCCAAAAAGTACAAGAGCACCAAATTCCAAGTTTGTATATGTGAGATATGATCAAAATAACGAACTGGACAAAGATGAATCTAATCTAGACGTGATGACACGATTCAAAAAGATGAATCAACACAATGCAAAACTCAAACTAACACCAAAAACACTTTCTAAATCAGCAATATGACTCAACAACAGACACAAACTCAACAAAAACAAACTGAAAACGAAAGTTGCAAAGGCTCAATGGTGTTTTGGACAAAGTAATGAACAGATCTACCAAACTGCAAGTTTTTTGTGGCTTTTTTGTGAAGTCTACGTATGAAAAATAAAACTAATGTAATGGATAGATGAATTACCTAACGGGCAACCTAAAAATCTGATACCAATTGATATGAAAGATGAGTCCCGATCTTCCGAAAGGTAACATATAAGTCGATTGATGTGTATATCTCGATGTTGATGATCTGAGGCTCTCGAGTAGAACACAAACAGCCCCTACAATCACTACACCACTGCTCTGTTGGTTATCAACCGTGCTTCACACGATTGACCTTGCCAAGAAGGCTAATCCCTGCAAGTGCAACCGAGAACACAAGCAAGAACGTAGAAGAACAATATGAAATCGCGGAGTTGGGGTTTCACAAACCGTAGAATGGTGATATTATTAATCTAAGCAGAACTCAATTGTTCATGGCGGCTAATATGGAGTATATATAGGTGGGAGGACGTCCAAGGGGGTGTTGGGGTTGTGACCTAACCCTAAGACACGAAAATAATAGGCTTAGACTTGATACAAGGCCCAATGGCCCAATATGGTGGCGCAACATCCTAACAGATTCTGTACTCGATTTTGTTTCGACGATTTTCGTCGACTCTGAAGGAATTTTGACATGGGACCAGTGCTACTGGAAAGTTTATCCTCTCCCTTTCTGTGCATATGTAGAACGTCCAAAACGGAGTTCGTATGCATCTTGGGCGTCTGTTTTAGTGCATACTGCTCCTGGACTCCGAGTTGGACACGATTTTGAGTTGGGATCGTTTTTCATCTTCTTGAACGTATCCTCTGGTCCTCCATGCCCCTTAACCTTCCTCCAATTACTCCTTGAATCACTCCATGTATCCTAATCATAATTAAATTATTATGTAGCAATGTATTCTCAAAAATATATAAGGAAACATATAAGAACGAGCTCACCTCTGAAATTAATTGCAGTGTGCGAATTCTATTGATTGCATCTTGTATGTTCAATGGAGTTGTGTATATCCATAGGAGTGATGTCTTCATCATCCTCCCCTTCTTGAATTGGAGTCGTCCTCGACTCAAGTTCATCTTCTCTCATGTGTGGGTCCATATGTGCAACGCTATCAAATCCTCTTGTGTACATCAAAGGAGGAGGCCAAGGTGGTGGACGATATAGTGCACCATCTCCATGTTCTCCATCAAATAAGCATGACCATTCACTTGAGCTAGAATCCCAAACAAATAAACATTGTGTCATATTTATTTGTGCAATGATAATATGCATGATCTTGTCATCTTCTGTAAGCTTGCTCTGACCGTAGACTTGAGGACTCGCCGTCTTGCCGTCCGTGTTGTTAGTAGCCCACACGCCGTTGCTGACATTGGCATGGAATGTCCCATACAACTGTCTCTGGCGCTGTAAGCTACCCACTTGGCGGAGTGCGATAGGCCTGTGGCGTCTTCACTGTGATGCGATTAGTCGTAGCGGTACCCGACATTAGGCGTGCGCTGCACCATGCATCTGGGGAAGCCGTGTATCTTCAAGGCTTGACGGATACAAGGCGCACCGCCCTCTTAACTTCATTACTATCCGCTCAGTGCAAGTGGACTGACCATGCGGCCGCTGGGGAGCTCTCCGCCATGGTGGAGGCCACGCTCGTTTCGCGGGCCACGTGGTAGCTCGGGAGCTCACCTCCGTGGGGGAGGCCAGGTCTCGTCCCGTGGGCCATGTGGCAGGTCGGGTGCTCGCCTCCACAGGGGAGATCAGGTCTCGACTTTTTGGGCCACGTGACAGCTTGGGAGCTCACCTCTGTGGAGGAGGTCGGGTCCCGTCTTGCTAGACATGTGGCTGCCTGGGAGCTTGTTGTGAAGATGGATTTGAGCTCCTCCTTCGGGATGTCTTGTAGGCACCTCGGACCTCCCATCTGAGGCTGGCTGGTCCGGGTTTCCTGAACACGTGGCACCCTCGGACCCTGTCCCTGCTAGGAGGTGAGGTACCTAGACGGCTCTAACTTGTGCACGAGGGTACCCGGTATGCCGGGTACCGGCGATATTATATTGGTCGCCAACGACACTCACATCAACCTTTCGAATGTAACCTTGAAGATGTACTCAATCTCAGTCTCAATCTCTGTTAATAGAACGCCGGTCCAATCTACTATCATTGAGGTATATGGACCCTAAGAGGACATGGATAAAAGGATGTTTCTATCTAAGCTTAGGCAACGTCCTGGACTCCTGGTTAATCATAGGGGATTTTAATCTAATCTGCAATGAAGAGGACAAAAACAATAATAGGATCAACCGGCGCATGATGGCTTGGTTCCCAAGAACATTAAACCATCTGGAGGTCAAGGAGATTCCACTACACAGTCAACGCTTCACATGGTCTAATGAACAGGAGAGTTCGACTCTTACCAGAATAGATCGAGCCTTCATCTCCACCGAGTGGGAAAACATTTGTGCCAACCAAATCCTTAAATCTCTGTCGTCTTCAGCATCTGATCATTGCCCAATTTTGCTTCAACCACTGGTACATATCATGAAGAGTAAAGCCTTTAGATTTGAATCACACTGGTTTAATAAGCCAGGGTTCCAGGATTGTGTTCAGGAAGCATGGAATAGGCCTGTACAGCCCCATTTTAGTGTCATGGCTGCATTACATATTAAGCTCACTCAGACTGCCAAAGCATTACGAAGGTGGGCCACAAACGCAGATCCCACAAGGAAAACTTGCGATGGCCATTTGCAGGGAAGTACTGCTCCAACTTGATAAGGCTCAAGAGGAGAGGGAGTTGACACCAGAAGAACGGGACATCAGACTACTGCTCAAACAGTGGATCCTTGGTCTAGCAGCCATAGAAAAATCACGTGCAAGACAAAGGTCTAGACTAACTTGGATGAAAAAGGGGATGCTAATACCAACTTTTTCCACATTATGGCAACAGGTTGGAAGAATAGAAACTACATCCTAGAACTAGAGACACAGGAAGCGTTGATGAGCTCCCAGGCAGACAAACATCAAGTCATACATGACCATTTTCGAAAACATTTGGGCACATGCATACAAAGAGAGCAGGAGCTCAACCTTGCTCATCTCAATTGGCAATCTAGGGACCTTAGCCATTTGGACCTTCCTTTCACCAAAAGTGAGATTAATGAGGTGATCCACAACATGCCTAAGGAGAAGGCTCCCGGACCCGATGCATTCTCGGGTTTGGTCCTTGCTAGCTGCTGGCCAATACTAAAAGAAGATTTTATTAAGGCAAATGAGCAATTTTGGGGCATGAATCAGCAAGGTCTTCTCTTTCTCAACCAGGCTTGGGTGACTCTCCTCCCAAAAAAATCCCAACCTAGGAGGATATCGGATTACAAACGTATCGGTCTCATTCACATTTCTGCAAAAATCATCTCCAAAATTTTGGCAAATAGACTAGTACTTGAGCTTGATAAACTTATCTCAAGGACCCAAAATTCCTTCATAAAAAGGAGATGCATTCATAATAATTTCATGCTTGTTCAGAAAATGATCGCAAAATTAAACAAAAAGGAATATCCAACCCTCCTTGTTAAGCTAGATATTTCTAAAGCATTTGACACGATGAATTGGGCCTACCTCCTTGATATCATGTCATATCTCAGCTTTAGAACAAGGTGGCGAAACTGGATCTCATCTCTCTGGGGCACTTCATCATCCTCATTTCTTCTCAATGGTGAAGCTGGAAAGAGAGTCATCCATGCAAGGGGAGTCCGACAGGGGGACCCCCTTTCCCCCATGATTTTTATTGTAGCGATGGAGCCTCTTGCAAGCTATTTCAATTTGCTCAGTGGAACGGACTGCTCAGCCCAATACAAAATGTTGGTGACCATCTAAGACTATCACTATATGCCGATGATGCGGCAGTCTTTATCAGACCTACCAGCCATGACATGCTAGTTGCAAAGCACATCCTTCATATTTTTGGGCAAGCATCTGGGCTAATTACCAATATGGAGAAGACTGAAATTTTTCCTATCCAATGCCATGGTGTTGATGTCCAACAGATAGTGGGGCCAAATCAGCGATTATCCAATTTCCCCTGCACCTATATCGGCCTCCCGCTCCACTTCAAAATTTGCCTAGATCGGCTATGTACCCCGTAATTCAGAAGGTCACCAACAGATTGCCTAGTTGGAAAAGAAAATTACTTTCATACTCAGGTAGGGAAATTCTAGTCAAGTTTGTGCTCTCTGCTATACCCAAGTATTTCTTGGCGGTATTTACATTGCCTGCATGGGCATCTCAGTAGATTGATAGATTGTGTCGCAGCTTCTTATGGAAAGGTGATGACCCAGATAAGGTGAGAGGTGGACATTGTCTGGTTAAATGGAAAGTATGTGTTCATCCAAAAAATGGGGAGGCTTAGGAATTAAAGATTTGGACAAGTTCGGACAGGCGTTGAGGTTAAAGTGGCTATGGCATAATTGGGACTAGAGAGACCTTGGAAAACCCTGATGAAGCACCAAGGTCAAGTTGATCGTCAGCTTTTCTTCTCATACACAAGCATCAATGTTGGCAATGGGAAATATACTCCGTTCTGGGAGGCTCGCTGGTTACAGGGACAAGCACTGGAAATTATGGCGCCCAACCTATACAAGCAAGCACGCTTCAAGGGCAGGAGTGTTGCAAGAGAGCTAGCTAACTTCAACTGGATCATGAACTTTCGTGTGGTGGATTTAGAAGATCTAATAGATGAATTTGTTCTGCTTTTTTCCACTCTCCAGGATATATCGTTGAATGATGAAAAAGATAAATCACATGGCGATGGACACATAATGGGGAGTTCTCAGTATCATCGGCTTATGAAATTCAGTTTGTGGGAGCAGTCAAATCGAAGTGGGCGTTAAAAATCTGGTCCGCCAACAACTGAAGTGTAGATTTTTTGTTTGGTTAGTTATGCATGGGAAGACTCTTACAGCTGATAACATGTCCAAGAAGAATTGGCCCCGTGAATCAAACTATTCGCTTTGCTTCTGTATTCCAGAAACAGCAGACTATCTACTTACACAGTGCAACTTTACTGAGGCGGCTTGACACAAGGTAGCACAAACACTGCAGGTTCCTCCAGGACTGCACCAGGTTAATATCCAAGGTGCGCTCTAATGGCTTGACTCTATCATCTCGGCAGGCTCCAGATCTCATAGAAGAAAATATGTCGGGATCCGCCTCTCATTTTGGTGGCAGGTGTGGGAGGAGCGTAATAGAAGAGTGTTTTAACAGCAAGAACTCTCCTTCATTCAAGTACCTTGGGCCTGTTTGGATTGCATACTAAGGGCTTGTTTGGTTTCAAGCTAAAACTTGCCACATTTTGCCACGCCTAAGTTTAGTCAAGTTTGACCAACTTAGTCATTGTTTGGTTCATAGTCACAATTGTGGCAAGATTTCTTGCTATCTAACTAGGTCCTACATGTCAATGACTCAAAAAAGTGTGGCAAGATTCCCTTAGGCTTGCCAAGTTATGGCTGAAAATTTGAGCACCTAACATTAGTCAAGTTTGGCAAAAAATTTGTGGCAAATTATGGCAACCTTAGTACATAAACCAAACAGATTAAGTTTGCCACACAATCTTATCTAAGGTGACTAAGGATAGTCTTACCACACTTTTGTGGCAATAAAATTTGGCAACTAACCTTATGCAAGGTGTGGCAAAAAAATTCAGTCTATGACATGTGGGGCAAAGTGTGACAATGTTAGTCAGACTTAGTTGTGGCTAGAACCAAACACTGACTAAGAAAATTGTGGCTGACTAAAGTTAGGCGTGGCAAATTGTGGCTGTAATCCAAACAGCCCCCTAATCTCACCGTGGCAGATATCTGCATGCAACTTTCCTCTTCTGGGATGATTGATTAGTTGCTTTGGTTGTACCAGTTACTTCAATTTTTTAGTTCTCTTGTAATTTTTAGATTGTAACGGTTCTCCTTCTCTTAATGAATGGCGGAGCACCTGCCTTTGTTTCAAAAAAAAACTTATAAAAAATCAAACAAAATAATTTGTGATTGATTAACCTATAAAATTAAAGGTTAATGATTAATTACAAAGATTAGTGGTTAATTGTTGTAATTAGGTGCTGATTATATAGTGTCTGAAATATTCTCAAATTTCAGACACCTGAAATCTACAGCCTCTTATGAATATTATTCCAGACCTGCACTTTATTGGTAGTAAGTGGCAGTAAATGGTGTACAAGGTCTCTGCACTTGTTAAGGCATTTCTTAGCGAGACGAGTAAAACACCCTCCACAGTAGCAGTGGTACAAGTTCTCAAGTGAACTAGTAGCAAGTAAACATGATAACTAAAGGGCATGCATAAAGAACGGTTCCAGTCATCGATCTTCACTGTTCTCTCCTTACCACCTTATTAGTGCACCCTGCAAATACGCACAAAAAAAGGAACAGTTGTAATAATAACAGCTGCCGGTTGAAGATATGATAAACTACTGTTGGTTTGCTCTATTTTATACTCCTTCCGTACTTAAAAACTCGTTGTTTTGTAGTTTATTTTGAATTACAAAGCGATAAATTTTTAAGTATGGATGAGTAGTACAGTAGTAGGGAGTAATATATTACTTGGAACAGTCGGTGTTGGGGCTGATGGCGTAGGGAACGTTAACGCCGCACTTCCCGGGGATGCCGGCGACGAGGTTGGGCTTGAGGCCGCCCATGCCGCTGGTCTGCTGCTTCAGGCAGTTGCAAGTGGTCTGCCGGTCCGCCGTGGACCGGGCGGCCGCGTTCAGGTTCCTGACGCCGTTGCAGCAGGCCGGCGACGTGTTGGGAACCCTGCCCACGGCGTAGCTGAGGCAGGGAGACAGCATGCCCACCACCTGACCGCACGTCACGGCGTTCACCGCTTCTGGCGCCGACACCAGAAGCGCCGCCATCAGGACGGCGGCCACCGCAAGCTGGGCAGGGCGAGCCATGGCTTCGGTCGGATCGGAGCGTCAGATGGCTAAGTGTTGACGCTTGGACTCTTGGGAGTGAGGAACTGATGGAGTGAGGACTCTCGACTGGGACTAGGGTTTATATAGAGAGCCCGAGAGCAGAGCTGGTGGCGGTTGTACTATTGAATTCCTGGGTGGTGATCGAATTGTGAGTCTGTGAAGCAACTGCACGCAGCATTTATGGCGCTTGCAGATTTGAGGGGACGGTTGGCATGCGTCTTCGGAGTATAGATTAACTGGAGTGAATGCATGCACAAGATAAGTAGCTGCGACAACACCGTGTGGGTGTCTGGTCGTGCGTGGACACGCGTGGTGGTGCTAGTCAAGCTCCAGCATCACACGTGCAGCAGTCATCTGTTAATTGAATGAGCTTAATTATATCTGGTCCGGCCGGCAGTGAATAGTCTGCTGCATGCCGTTATCTGTTCACCGTCTTATCGAGAACATGTACCCACGTACTAGTAGAAGCAGGATCTGGATCGGTATCATCTCTGCAGCCCACACCTTACCACATGCTGATGCTGATAGAACTTTGTCCCAGTATCAGTTTCCTGTGTAGTCACTAGTGTTTGTACACTTCTGACACACGGAGAGAGGGAGAGAGGGCTGAAGGGCATGCAACAGTCAAACGACGAGTCGCCATGGACGGAGTGACTGACAAGCCAACAGTAGTCATCGCATTTGAGCATGTAACATCCCTGATACGACGACGATGAAGAGTGTGAAGAGGGAGGATACGACGTGGTTGAAGAGGAGCAGCGAAGCGAGCAGGACGTACGGGTGTGGCCGGACAGGAGGCGGAAGCTAGGGTTGGTTGGCCAGCCAGGACCAGCGGAAGAGGATGCACACTGACGACGAGGTGCAGTGCAGGCGCCGGGAGCGAGAGGAGAAGGCTTTGCAAAGCCTGTGTCAGTTGCTGCTGCAGCCGGTGCGAGCCTGTATTTGGAATGGCAACAAACTGGGTCAAGACTTGGTCTTCCTCCGTGTGCGTGTGCCAGAGCAAGGCCCATGGTGATCAAGGCTTTCCTTGTCTTCTGCGTTTTCTACATTCCAGCCCATGAATCTCCCAGTGCAGCCCGCTGCCCGCCTCATCTTCTGGCCCACGAAGGAACGAGGCCCTACCTTGGACGCAAGATCAAGCAGGATTTTCACATCACAATATTATTACACATGTATCCATCCATCTCAAATTACTTGTAATTTAATTTGTAACTAGAAAATGACAAGTAATTTGGGAGGGAAAGAGTTCTATATTATAAGCACATAATAATACGTCTGTTCCTCCTTATTCAACGTGCAATGATGGTATGAATGCAAAGAATTCTATCCAAATTGCTTGCTGAAGATCTCACTTATCTTTTTACTCTTCCTATAGGTGGCTAACGGACGGTGTCGGGCCAGCCTGACCTGAGCCCGGCTGGGCTCGAGCCTTAAAAACCTCGGTCTCGCGGGTCGAAAGTCAAGGTCTGGGTACGGCTCGAGTCCAGTTTAGGCGTGCCGGACCGGCTCGACCCGCGGTCTGTTTAACTTAAAAAATACACTAAAAATACGAAAAAATTAGAGTTCGGGTCTAAACAGGTCGTGCCTGTAAGCCCGACAAGCTGGAGGTCGAGGTCCGAGCCAGGCCGGACTCGATTTTTTTGGATCGTGTCGGGTACGGGCCGTGCTTTTTTGCGGGCTTTCGTGCCGACCCATCTGACTCGACCCATTTGATGACCTATAACTCTTCCGTTTTATTTTAAATCACATGGGTTAGTTTAGGTTTAAACTAACCAACATCATTTGAAACGAAATGGAACAGTATATTGAAATAAACTTAGAGACTGTCTTAGATTTCAGATGAGAAAATTTCAAGCATCACGTAATTAGCAACTAATTAATACCATTAATCACTAATCATTGTAATTGATAATAACCCTTAATTTTATAGGTTAATAAATTAAAAAAGAATATTTTTATATAATTTTACAGTTAACATAACTCTTACAAATTACAAATTAACAATAAACAAACTAAAAAATGATAGTCATCTTCATCTACCCTCTCCTATGCCCGCGCGAGCGTCCTGGCGCGGTGACTGGTCGCTCAGGCGCCTGCAAATTTGCCGATAAATTTATCATTATAATGACATCAATTAAACATTGAAAAGAGTTTGTAGCTTCACATGTTCTCTCGTTTTAAAATAAATAACACTGGTTAATTCAGTCAGAAGTCGAGATAAAGGGAGCGATTATAATGCAATGATATTTGGTGCAATTGTGCAATCAACTATTCTTATCCGTTGAATTTGTATCATATGATCAATGCATGTTTTTATTTAACTCCCTTCACAGGTTAAAAAACAGGCAACGATCCTACTATTGCCCCAAAAGCACTGTAGTCATTGCTCGAGATAAAATCAAACAAAAGAATAGAAGAGCGATTTCTTTTCTTTTTTTTTAGAAATGGAAGCTTGTTCTTTTGGCGAGAGGAAAAGAAAAGAAATGGGTGAAATGGAAGCTTACCACCACATCCCACCCATTTCTTCTTCCCTCGCCGACCGACCAAAAGCTAGGGTTTTCGCCATGGCCATCGCCCACCTCCAGCTCCAATCCCTCGCCGCCGACCTCTCCTAGTCGCCGCCGCCGCATCGCGCATCCGCTTTCGAGGACCGATTGATTGATTCCCCTCCTCCAATAGAGGGTTTCTTTCTCTCCTTCCCCAAATCGAATCGAATCGAATCGCAGGATTACCGGCGGAGCAAGCAACCGGCCGGCCGACCGGGCCTTCTTATATTCTATCTCGGGTCCGAGGAAGAGGATCTCAGGGGGGTAATGTGTATCCTGTGCGCCGTGCAGCGGTGGTCGCGGCGCGTGGCGACGATGCTGCCCTGGCTGGTGGTGCCGCTGCTCCTGCTGTGGGGCGCTTCCCAGGTCCTCCTGCCGCCGTCCTACCGCTTCGAGGTCACCTCCCCGCGCCTCGCCTGCGTCTCCGTCCTCCTCCTCACCCTCTTCTGGTACGAGATCCTCCTCCCGCGCCTCTCCCGCTGGCGCGCCCGCCGCTCCGCCCGCCTCCGCGAGGAGCGCCGCGCGCACGCCCTCCAGCTCCACAAGCTTCGCAAGACCGCCACCCGACGCTGCCGCAACTGCAACAACCCCTACCGCGACCAGAACCCCAGCGCCGGTGGCGGCAAGTTCATGTGCTCCTACTGCGGCCACGTCTCCAAGCGCCCCGTCCTCGACCTCAATCTCAATCTGCCCGCCAACGCCTCTCCCAGGGGATGGCCACCTTGTGCTCAGGACTGCGACTCACCCTACTACTGGCCTGAGCTACGCTGCTGCCCGGGCAGCGACGGCTCCTTCCTGGGCTTCTCGCGGCGTTTCTTCTCCTCTTTATGCACAACCATCAGGTTGTTCTTCAGTAAGATTTTTAGATTTTTCGCATCCTCGGAGGACAGTGAAGCGGATGGTAAAAGAAGATCGGCCAACAAGAGAGGGGAGAATGGAGGAAAAGCTGAGGAGAGTAGAGTGGAGAAGGCAAAGAGGAAAGCGGAAGAGAAGAGATTGGCCAGGCTGGAGAGGGAAATGCTGGAGGAGGAGGAAAGGAAGCAACGCGAGGAGATGGCAAAGCTCGTGGAGGAACGCAGGAAGTTGAGGGATGAGAAAGCAGAGGCTGAGGAACGATCCAAAGGTGCTACCCCTGTTGGGGAGAAGGATGCTAGGAGGGAAGCAGATAAGCGCCGGATGGAAAGCAGGAGGAAGAAAGAGGACAAGCAGGGGTCGAGCAAGAGCAGTTCAGATTACGAGGACATGGACAGAAGATTGGGACGCGAAGGTGATAGGAAGCGGGACTTGGACAGAAAGGGTGACCCGGAGAGGCGTGACGGATACAAGCCTCATCATTTTGAAGCAAACAATCATAGTAGTAGTAAGGCGGTGGACAGCAAGGCGAAGTACTTCGGACGAATGGCGGGTGGTTTCTTATCTTCTTCAAGAGGGTTTGCCGGTGCTTCTTTCTTTGGCAGAAGCGCTCAGGCTCCAGCCTCTCAAGTTAACAAGGTCAGTAGACCTGTTGGTCCTCCTCCTGCAACCGACCCAAATAATGCAGTCAAACGAGATTTTCAACCTGCAGCCGCACAAGCTGCGCCCAAATCTGGAGCGACCACAAATTCATGGACTAATTTTAATCGACCTGTGAGTAACAAGGGCATCACTATTTTGGTGCAAACTTCTACTGTTCGAAAAATGTCTTAAGTTATTCTCACCCCAATTACACTACCATCTGACGTTCCATTTATTTTTATTGTGCTACATGCAGGTTAGTCCAAATGTGCAGCCACATCCTACTGCCCCTAAGAAGTCATGGCATCAGCTGTTCAGTCGCTCAGCATCAGTTTCTCCCTGTCCTGATGCTACTGCTTCAGCTCATGAGATTAATAAGAAGCCAGAGCCAAATGGCGCACAAATAAGCAATGCTCAAAATTTTCTGTCTCATTATCCTCCTCTGGACAGCAAGCCAAATTTAAGCCAGCCCATGCAATTTCCTGGGTTTTCACCAATGAAGGAAGCACCTTCCAACACGGCACTGCCTTGTTTTCCTGCTGGACATATGCCCTTCTATGAGGCAGAACCAACAGCATTTGAAGAATCAGAACAGTTTGAGGACCCATGTTATGATCCAGATTTAATTGCATGGCTTGGGCCGGTTTCAGAGTTTCTTGGTAACTCACCGCAGGACTCGGATCGTGAGTTCATCTCGAGTGATGTCACCAAGGGATCACATCCGAGGCCTTCACCAATCAAGTCACCTATCTCAAAATCTCGTTCAGTTAAAGAGACACATGTGAAGCCCCAACAATCATCAGTCACAAAAGGGCCTGATGGTTCCATTTTGCCTCAGGCTAACGATGAACAAGGCATATGGCAAATGTGGAACACACCATTGGTTCAGGAAACTTTAGGCCTGCAAGGTCCTCAGAGTCAGTGGCTTCTACAAAGCACAAATCAAATTAGCCATGGTGCCAATTTTTTGAATGGTGGAACAAGAGGTCCCCTTTGTACTAGTTTGAATGACAGGGATCCATGGCAGCAGAAAACACCCATCCAACAATTGCCCCCTGACACACCCAGTTTGTTCCTTCCACATGATATAACAGGAAAAGTTATAATGAATGACTTGGGTTTTGGATCTCCAAACAAATCAGCCCATGCACATCCCTTTGGGCCACCTGGTCTTTCTTGGTCCAAGTAAGTCCTTTCGGATGTCCTTTTTTCTTTTTCTTTTTTCAAACATCTTCTGCTACTTTGAGGTCTTCCATTACCACCAATAATTGGAGTACTGTTAAAATTGAGCTGGCAACTTGGTGTAACTCTAATAGTTGTCATCCATCTTCCTAGATGTTTATGATATGTTTTTTATGTGCCAATTATTTGACACTGCTAACTTGAGCTCGTGACTTTGTTACTTGTTCCCTAGAGAACAGTTTTTGTCCTTCCTCTTCATGTTGATGTTGAGGATGATTCTTCCATGTAATTGTGCCACTCAGATTATCCAATTGCTAGTTAGAATTCTATGTATCAATGCATACCAGCACCTATTAGGCTATCACATACTCGAGGCATATACATCATCTATTTGTATGCAGATCACTTATGTGGCTTTTCACATCTGCATATGTAAATGTGGGTATATCTATCTAAATTTGTGTGAAGCCACATTGGAAATGCATCTTACAAAAGCTTTACGATTCTGACATGGTTCTGGTAACTAGTTTTGAATCAATAAATTATGTAAGATGCACCAACAGAAAAATATGATAACGTTGAGAGCAAAAGTGTACTGTCGTGGCATGTAAAATACAACCTAGTGTGTGGAGGTTTGCACAGTGTCTTGTTGTAGGAGTCGTCCTATTTTATACTTACATGTAAGTGACACTGGGAGTGCATGGATGGTTGTTTCATTTTTGAACTGACAGGAGCACCATGACACCAGCGACATTTATACTTCAATTGTTAGGTGGAACGTGGAAGGTTAACATGGACTTAGTTTAGAGCAGATAAGCAACATATGAACATTAGCAATCTCAATATCTTATGGTCTTCCATGTGTTCATACCTGCTATGGTTGCTTGAGTTGTATATATTTAAAAATTGTGGGATACTTTGTTTAGGTTCATCGATATGACAGTACCTTGCTTCTTTCACTTTTATGGTTTACAGAAAAATTGCCAGGAAGTTCTAGTGCTGCAATCGACCGGTATGAGTTATGCAAGATGCAAAATAGTTTTTTTTTAGTTTAGACCCAATCCTCAATGCCTACCTTGCTTTTTAAAATTTTTACGGCTTACATACACAGTCAAATCTGGTAGCTTCAAAGTGACTGACTCACCGTCATAGCCCTACAAGTCCCTAAAATCTTCGGTTTCTGTTAAGCGAGTTATGGTTGGCTATACTGTGGTTTCACTACAAGTTGTGATGGGAGAATCCATAATTAAATTGACTGAACCTTACTGGTATTCTGCCAAAGGTGTGTGAGGTTGAAAAACTTCTTGTAAGCAATACATAACTAGTCACACATAGGTGATTCATTTGTGTTTTCTTTTACTTCAAGTCCTTTCCTGAGGGAGATTCACATGCTGAGTTGTTAACAATAATAATGCCTTATCCATAGAGATGTTGCTTCATTTTGTACAAGTACCATCTTTGGTCGATAAACTTCTAGAATGGTGCAACTCATAACTTTGTTCGCTCATGATTATGCAGGGAAGAGGATCCTACGCTGAATGGGAATGGGCTTAATGAAAGTGATGAGTTCTGTTCGCCCAGAGGGGCACATGTTGGTGGAGGCTTATTTTCAGCTAATCCGGATGTACAGTCAATGTGGTCGTTCAATGAAAAAGAAACAACATAGAAGTTGATTATAGAATCAAATGTCGAGCCAAGACTTCCTTGCCTCCTTTTGCTGTTAAAAGGGGTTTATGATAAAGGCTGGACTGTGTTCCTTGGTGCAAAAAATGATATGATCTTCATTTTGGTTTAGTAGAACTGACTCACCTTTTAACATGCGTCCTTACATTGCATTCATTAGTACTCCTTCCTAGTTTGAAATATTTGTCATCGGTTAGTTTATTTTTGAACTAACTGGTAACAAATATTTCGAACTAGGAAGGAGTAGCTCTTTTGGGTGTGCCTACATTGTCGACTCTAGTAGCTGATGCAGAGTGGTGTTTGGGCACGGTGATGGAGTGAATGGTCATCTACTCGTTTGGTGCCTCTATAGTTGACTAAATAAACTGCCAAATAAGCTGTGATTGGTGGTTGGTTTGGTTCACTAGGGGTGTGTTTGGTTCGAGGGATATAGTAAGACGGGACGGGACGATCTCACTTTTCTGTTGTTTGGTTTGGAGACATGTGGGATGAAGTCATTTTTCAAAAGAGAATATTCCACCCAGATGCGGGATGGAACCATCTCACTGAAAACATGGGGACGGATCCGTCCCACCTCCGTGGAGACAGGCGCGCGGCCTTCCAGAAGTACTCATACTCATATGTCTCTGTCACATCCTTTCATTCAAACAAGAGACGGGACCATTCCGTTCGACACCATCCCACAAAACAAACAAGAAACAGGGATTGTCTCATCTCTCTAAACAAACAAAAAACAGGACCATCCCATCTCTAAAAACTGGGATGGATCCATCCCATCCCACTTTGACTCCCAACCAAATACATCCTAGGAGTCATGGAATGGAGTGACCAAACGACACGAACGCAGCCTGCCAAATTGTGGTACATCCATTTTGGTTTCGTTGCTGCCCGTTCATGTCTTGAGCCTTGTGTTTGGAGTAGCAGATGTTACAGAACATGGACACTTTAATAATAGTGATAACAATACAACTCTAGATTGAAAACTTACATATTTGTGTGTGTGTGTGTGTGTGTGTGTGGGGGGGGGGGGGGGGGGGGGGGGGGAGGAGGGCAAAACATGAAATAATCGATAGTACTTGGGAAGCTACTCTTGCTTCTGCTGCTGCTGATCATCCCCATGCCAGGCCCAGACTATGTCCTTCAAGGCTGGCATGATGCCTTCTTCCAATAGCTTCCAGTACTCAAGGGAATCGCCACTCGTTTGATTCAGCTCAACCAGATGATAGAGCGGTGCGATCTCAAAGATCTGTGCGTCAAAATGAACGACACCATTCCTTCCCTCCTTCCTACCTTCAATCTTGACCATACCATTACCCTTCTTCCTCACCCTGAGATTCAGCGTCTTCGCGACGTCTTCGAGCTTCAAGATGATGGTTGAGGCAGGCTTATCTGATGTAAACCTTGTCTCGTTTCTGCACTTGCTCTCAACAAATAGACCGGAAAGGTCAAGCCCCGTGGAGAGGGAGATGATTTCGAAGGCGTTTAGGTTTGTCACGGTCAGGGGCTTCTTCACTGCATCCTCATGAGCGTTGTTCTTGTTGCGCCTTGCAGTAGCATGTTCTGAAGCGGAGGCATTTCGACTATGAGTTCTCTGATCCTTTAGCGCGCGGGTATCATTCTCAATAGGAGGACCTTTTCGGAACCATGTAGACTGTTTGATCTTCTGGATTGAAATCCTTGTGCTTGGGTTCGGATCCAGGATCTTGTACAGCAACTTTTTGAGTTTGGGAGAGAACCAACTCGGGCACCTGAAATCACCATGCTGTATCTTCCGATACATCACCATCGTGTTCGATCCTTGGAAAGGGAGGTAACCAGCAACAAGAAAGAACAGGACAACACCACAAGACCAGATATCCGATTTCGCGCCATCATAGCCGCCTGTCTTGCTGCTGATCACCTCCGGAGCGACGTACGCCGGCGTTCCACAGGTGGTGTGGAGCAAGCCGTCTCGCCTCCTCGACTCCGAAATAGCGCTCAGACCGAAGTCCGAGACCTTCAGGTTGTCATCCTCGTCCAGCAGCAGGTTCTGAGGCTTCAAGTCACGGTGGAACACGCCTCTGCTGTGGCAGTAATCCAGTGCACCGATCAGCTGATGGAAGTACTTGTGCGCTGCTTCCTCCGTGAGCCTGCCAGTTCTCTCGACCTTGTCGAAGAGCTCTCCACCTTGCACGTACTCCATGACCAAGTAGATCTTGCTCCGCGTCGCCATGACCTCGTGAATCGAAACGATGTTCTTGTGTGACGACACCAGCTGCATCGCTCTGATCTCGCGCTTTACCTGCTCCTCTGAAAGCCCAGCCTGCTTGAGCGCTCTGTGCTTGTCAATCGTCTTCATGGCGACGCTTCGGTTTGACTCGAGGCTCGTTGCGTAGTGCACCTTGCCGAACGTGCCTTTACCCAGGAGTCTTCCGAGCTCATACCGCTCCATTACAATCTTTCCTCTGCTTTTTTTCTCCATGCCTTCAAACAACATGCGTCTGAATGCCGTAGAATGGATGCAGGTAAGGTGCGCCTTTATATATATACAGCTCGTACAACGTGATACGCATCCGACTCTGACCTGAGACGGGTTGTGAAAGTTTGTTGCCTACTCCGATACATACTCGATATCGGATTGCATTGTCCTCATATATCTAGCAGCTGCCTCTAGTCCTGGTTTAACAATTGCCTACCGACAACAATGGACTGGAATCGAATCATCGTCATCCTCGCGTACGTCGTCGTGCTTTTAGGCCATCCGCACCGGTGCCCTGTAAATGACACTCTAAAGCGAACTGTAAAGACAACTCTATATTTAGAGAGAGGGAAAACTGTAAATATAGAGTATATAGAGTATGCTTTAGAGGATAGAGTATGCTTTAGAGGTTGCTGGTGCGGATGGTCTTAGTCCTAGTTTCCCAGGTGGTGGCCTGCTTCCCACGATGGCGGCGCAGCCGCCGCGACACCTTGTGTAACACCTCAATTTTAAAATACAAGAAAAATTAAATTTAAAATAATTTAAACATTAAATTAAAACAATGGAATAAATTAAAATAAGAAATTGTGTGTTTGTGATTGAATGCATGTGTGTGTTTTAAATTAAAATTTAATCCATAAAACTTGCTAGCAATTTGGTTGGAATTTGAAATCTAGAATTGAATTAAAGAAAAAACAAAGCAATAAAAATAAATTAAAAATAAAAAGACTACCTGACCAAAAAAAACTTCAGGCCCATTTCTTCTTTCCCTCTTTCTCCGGGCCTTTCCTTCCCATTCCATGCACCTATCCTTACCCGGCCCATATCTCCTCCTCCCCTCAGCCTCTCTTTTCCAGTCCACGCACTAACCCCCCACGTCGTGGCCCACTTTGTAACACCTGTATTTTCTAAAAATTAAAAAGAAAAGAAAATTTTAATTAATTAATAAAGAAGGAAAAAAGAAATAAAAAGGAAAAGAAAAAAAAAGAAAAAGAAAAACAAAAACAAAATAACCCTCAACCTGGGCCAAAACCCCATCCCGCGGCCCATCATCTCTCTTCCCCAGCCGGCCCAACCCACCTCCTCCCTCCCTCTCTCCCTCACTGCCATGCAGGCCCCGCCCGCCAGGGCCTTCTTCCTCCGACCGCCGCCTCCCCGTTCGCGCTCGCCCGCGCCCGCGCGACGTGCGACAACCGCCGCTCTCGCTCGCGCCCCCTCAGCAACCCCACCCCGCCCACTTCCCATTCTTCTCCTACCCGATCCCTAGCCGCCATAGACGCACTTCCCATACTCAACGGCCCGCAATTTCTTGGCGTTTCGGCCATCCCCGACGAGCTGTCGAGGTTGGTGACGCCGCGCCGCCCCTGTAGAGCTCCTCCTCGACGAGCTTCGGTGCCTCCACCGCCTCCCTGACATCGTCGGTGGCCAACCATCACTCCCCACCGATGAGAGCCCATCTTCGGCCTCCCCTCCACGCGCACGTCGCCCTTGTAAGAATCCCCATGATCTCCCCTCCATTTTGCACAAATCCCTGTCGAGTTCGGGTCATCGTAGCACTATTCCGGCGAAGCTCCGGCGGAGCTCCGGCAAGGTGTTGCCGCCTGGATCACTGCTAGCGCCGTCAGCCGCCCCATCCCCTCCCTGGTCGTCGGATCTAATTTCCACAGTCAGGATTAAATCAACTGAAAGGGTATGGCTGCGGTCCACCGTGGACCATGGACCGCACCCACGCCCACGGTCCACAGACCTGTAGACCCAGTCCATGCCCTTTTCCTTAAGAAAAATAAATAGGAATAAGAAAGAAAAATGGAGATTTGCATTTAAGCCCTTGCAGTTTTGAGTTAAAATTAAATATAGGGCCCTGATCTTATGAAAACACCCCTAGCCATTATGTTAATTATGTAAATTTTCACATTTATTCTCTATTTTTAATATTTATTTGTAGCTAAAAACATTTTCATTAATTTTTCTATTGTCAAAATATACTTTATATGAATTCTACAATTTTTATTTTAGTATAAAAATATTTATAACCATTTTTCCTATATTTTCTATATTTATTTTATCACTTAAAAATATTTTCTATGTATTAAATATTTTTTTTTGCAATTTAATTATATTTATTGGATTTTTCCTATAAAAATAGTGATAATATAAAGTATAGACTAATTTCTCTAAAGTCTAGGGGTTGTTTTGTAATTTTTCCATATAGGACAGATGTTAAAAGTAGTATTTTATAAAGTTCCAAGGGCTTAAATGCAAGTTTACATATTTTCATATTATAGTAGGAAAATTATTTATAAAATCTTTTATGGTGAAATAAAATTTATAAAATGCATATAAAATATATTTTGGCTATGGAAAACTCATTAAAAATGTTTTTAACTTGTAAATAAATTCTAAAAATGGAAAATAAATGGCAAATGCATTTCTTTGACTAAGAAAAATAATACATACTTCGTAGGACGTATTAATATAGGATTATATGCTTATGTGTATGTTTTGGTGTATTATTGTTGAATGTTTTATTTCTCTTTTGACGGTAGTTCACACACATTCATATCTCGATCAAGAAGCGACATGAAGATATGAAGACAATAGTTCAATCAAGAAGATTGAGCAGCTATTTAATATAAGGCAAGTGCCCTTGACCATCTTGTGCCTATTTTAGGAATTATAGTTAGTTGCATGCTTAATTAATGTGAATTCTAATTTAATAACCGTTCTATATAATTCCTTGTCACCCGGGTTGAATTGGGTGGTTTTGAGTATTTCAATCATGCTTAGCCATGTTTAGTAGTTGGGATGGAAATCTAAACATATGATTATACTATTACATGATTATATCATTAATTACGATCATTATGTTACATTGGAAATGATGAAATAATTGGTATGAATCTGACGGTTGGATGGTTTGGTATGGTGCAGTTTGCACGAGACTTGGGATTGGGTTGACACCGCCGGATTCTAAGGACCGGTTTATGGAGGAAGTCACTAAGATTTATAGTACCACCACGAGACTGAGATGGGGCGGTCTGGTCAATTAATTAGGTTTCTCCCGATGAAATGCTAGTAGTTAGAAGGTGCGGGGAATGATGCAGGGGTACTGCTTTGGGAACCGCAAGGCTCAAGAGGGGCTTTTGAGGTGGAGGGTTACTCCGGGAATGCCTCAGCGGTGAAACCTCAGTGGACTAGCACTAGTCGGGAGTACCTTTGTAAAGACCATGTAGTGATCTCCTAGCCACACACCTACGGTAGTGTGTAATGTGGTTGGCCACTGTCGGTACCCTGCGTACCGGATACCCCTTGGGATTGCAAAGATCACAAAAAAACTCCATCTACCAGATTTGAAGACATCCGAAGGCCCCACATGTCATCCATAACCGGACCTGCTTCCCCCACATGGTTAGTCCCAGGGCCGCCACGTGTATCATAAGACCGGAGCTACCGCCCACACATGGGAAAGCTCCAGACTGGATACCAGTATGGCACCCCCGGACCTAACCCCAGACAGAGGGAAGCTCTGGTACCGACACGTGTCCGACAGCACCGGACCTACCGGTCCACGACGGTAAGATCCGGAGCTGCCACGTGTCCGAACCGCCAGACCTTCAAACTAGTGGGCCCCCAACGACTCGGACCTTCAAGGGACAATCAAAGACTTCAAGACCGAATTAAGTATCATTAATATCATATTAATGACACACGATCGGAAGGCCCTTAATACCAGTAACGACACTGTTAAGGCCCGTTACCACGATATTAAGGGTAATTAACCTCATTTATTGTGTATTAAACATTAGTAACTGCCATGGTCACATGTCGGGCTAGGCTAACGGTGTAACGCCCAGTCCTTGTACTATAAAAGGACTGGTCGACGATACACATGGACATACGCTACATACGCTAGATATGCGAGACACGCTCACGGACACACTCAGACACTCTTAGACGCTCAATACAACAGCAACACACCCCGTGGAGTAGGGTATTACGCTCAGGCGACCCAAACCACGTAAACCTTTTGTCAATTTGTCACCATCTCTTGAATCTCTGCGCGCCCATTACCGAACTACAAACTCCATGGACTACTAACAGTAGTGCTGGGAGATCTGCCGGATTCACCCATCGACAGTTGGCGTGCCAAGAAGGGGGGTGCCCGAGATTTCAATAATGGTGAACTCAGCTGCTGGATCGTCCAACGGTAACCTCGCTGCGCAACCTGCTGGAGGCAATCCCTCCAACATGCAACAACCAGCAGGTGCCACGACTCCAGCAGAAGTCATGCCTCCGCCGCCACCGTCTGCACCAGCAAATCAAGCTCGACAACGGGACGGAGCATCTGCGTCGGTCATGGCGTCGGCGAATAACAACAATCCTGAACACGCGCTCCATGCAGCACGTGCTCTCCTCCAACGCCCACCACCTCCAGGTGCATCGCATGGTGCAATGGAGTAGCGGAGGGCTGATGTGGAACACTTGGTTGCAGCAGCAGCCGATCGCATCAGCAACCAAGGTCCTCCCCCCTCAGGGCGGGCCCCATCGCAGCATCGGTCTTTGTCGGGCAGACTTGGTCCGCACGCTTCCCAAAATAGGGAGCGTGTTGCGTCTCAAAAAGTGACGTCGTTGCCTCCTGGGGCGCGACGCACCCATACAGTAACCAGACTTTCAACTCACAACCTCCGGGCGGAGCTTGATCGCTGTTACCGTCAGCAGGACGACCGCGTTCATATCGAGCGTGCTCGCGAAAGGCGAGAGGCTTGAGATAGTACTGTTCTTGAGGGAATAGGAGGAGGTTGTTCTGCCCTAGCCATGCACTTGTGCATGGTCAGATGGCCACAAAAGTTCCGGCCTCACCTTCCGGAGAAATTTGACGGGACTGTCAATCCCGCTGAGTTTCTCCAGATTTACTCCACTGCAATCCTTGCAGCCGGAGGTAACGAGGCCATAATAGCCAACTACTTCCACGTGGCTTTAACTGGGACCGCCAGGTCCTGTTTCATGAGCCTTCCGCCCAACTCTATCAACAGCTGGGCGGAATTGTGCCAACAGTTCACCGCCAATTTTGGGAGTTCATACAACCGACCAGGCATCGAACTAGACCTTTTTGTTGTAATGCAGAAGGGGGGAGAATTCCTGCGTTCCTTCATCCAAAGGTTCTCCCAGGTACGAAACACTATTCCTTCTATCTCTAGCGCCTCTATTATTGTGACATTTAGACAGAGTGTACGAGACAAGAAGATGCTGGAGAAGCTGGCGATCAAGGAGATCACCAGCGTCATGGAGCTCTTCAGCTTGGCAGACAAATGTGCCAAAGCTGCAGAGGGCCGTGAAATGCACTCCAAACCGTCTCTGGAGGATAAAAAAAAATCCTCCAAGGGCGAATACACTACCTCCGGGAGTGGCAAAAAGAAGAAAAAGTCCAACGACAAGAAAAAGTCGTCAGCTGGCACACCTACTGCTGCAGCTCCAGGTGGTCGGGGGCCACGCCACGAGAAACGACCTCGACCTTCATCTGAAGACGACGACAACTTCAAGATGTGGTGTCCTATACATAAGTCGAACATCCACAATCTGGAAGACTGCCGAGAGGTCCAGAACCTTGCCGAGCATTACAACAAGCGCCGGTAAGAAGTTCCTTTTCGACAAAGGGAAGGAAAACAGAAAGTCGACGAAGCTCCGGCTGAAGAGGAGTTAGGTTTTCAGGACCCTAAAAAGGTCCTGAAGGCTGTATACACCTCCGTCGACGATGTCTCCGACAATGAACGTTGGAAGACCATGAACACCATCTTTGGTGGTTCGTGGGACATCACTTCCCGCCGTGTCCTCAAGACCATGTAGAGGGACATGGCTTCGGTAGCTCCCACCGCCAGGGCGGAGCCGCACCGGAAGTGGATGGATACCGCCATCACTTTCGACGTGTCGGACTGCCCTCAGATTATGATTGGAGCTGGCCAACTCCCATTGATGGTATCTCCGACCATCAACAACATCCAACTCCACCATGTAATGGTGGACGAAGGTTCAGGGCTGAACCTCATAAGCTTCGAAGCTTTCGTCAAGCTTCAGCTCCGACCTTCGGACCTTCGCCCCTCCTGACCTTTCTCTGGAGTAGTTTCGGGGGCCATAACCCCACTTGGTGCCATTACTCTCCCCGTGACCTACGGGACTCGAGAGAATTATCACACTGAGAAGTTGGTCTTTGACGTCGCTCAGATCAACTTACCCTTTAACACCATTCTGGGCAGGCCAACCTTGTACAAGTTCATGGCTGCAACTCATTATGGCTACCTGGTGTTGAAGATGCCGACACTAGTTGGTGTTCTCTAGATCCGCGGAGACCGCACTGCCGGAGTGACTGCTCTGGAAGAACTTCACGCGCTTGCTACAGCGCGGGAGGAAGAGTCTAGGCAGGAGCAAGCTCCAAAACCCCCGAGCATTCGTCAACGAGGCTCAACCTCCACACCTCGCGTGCAACCAAGCAACGACACTGACATTCCCGTCAAAGTCGTCCAAATCGGTTTCGATGCCGCTCATACCACTCGTATATCGGGAGGTCTGAATGACAAATAGGAACTCGTGCTCATCACTTTCCTTCGGGCTAACGTTGACGTGTTTGCTTGACAACCGTCGCAAATGCCTGGGATCCCTAGGGAAGTGATCGAGCATAATCTGAAGATCTATCCTGACGCTCGGCCTGTACATCAGAAGCCTCGGAAGCAATCAGTAGAGCGACACAACTTCATACGACAAGAAGTGAAGAAGTTGCTCGAAGCTAGATTCATCTGAGAAGTCTTCCACCCAAAATGGCTGGCAAACCCAGTCGTTGTACCCAAGGCCGACGGGAAGCTTCGGATGTGTATCGACTACACAACACTAAATAAGGCATGTCCAAAAGATCCATTCCCACTACCTAGAATAGATCAGATAGTGGATTCCACCTTCGGGTGTGAATTACTGTGTTTCCTAGACGCATATTCTGGGTACCATCAAATCAGAATGTCTAGGGAAGATGAAGAGCACACTTCTTTTATCACAGTAGATGGATTGTATTGTTATACTGCCATGCCATTTGGTCTCAAGAATGCAGCCTCAACATTTATACGAGCTATGTACAAAATCTTTAGAGAGCTCATCAGAGACGTAGTGGAAGTGTATGTTGATGACATCGTTGTCAAGATTAAGGACAAGGAGTCACTTCTTGACACCTTGCAAGCTGTCTTCGACAAGGTGCGGATCACCCGCACAAAGATGAACCCAGACAAGTGTGTCTTCGGGGTTAGCTCCGGAAAGCTTCTTGGATTCTTGGTAAACCACCGAGGCATAGAGGAAAATTCGACGAAGATTAAATCCATTGAAGATATGTGGCCACCAGCTCACATCAAGGACGTCCAGAAGTCGATTGGATGTCTAGCCACCCTCGGCCGGTTCATCTCAAGACTGGCAGAACGGGCACTTCCCTTCTTCAAGCTGTTGAGGAAGTCCGGACTATTCCAATGGTCTGAAGAAGCAGAAAAGGCATTCCAGGAGCTGAAGCAGCTCCTCACCACCCTACCAACCTTGGTAGCTCCGAACCCTGATGAGCCTCTACTGCTTTACATTTTGGCAACTGACGAAGTTGTTAGCATGGTCCTGGTTGCAGAGAGACCAGAACCCTCACAAGCTCAGGAATCTAGACCCCTCCAGGAGGGTCAGGAGGTTCCTGAAGGCGAGTTTGAGTCCCAGCCCTCAGACTTGGATCTACAAGGAGTTACTCTTATTGAACAAGAGGATCCGGACCCCTCCGGGAAGGTCCGGGTCACTCCAGAAGAAGCTCCGGGTTCCTTCAACAAGGACCTGGAGGTCCCTGAAGAAGGTCTGGACCCCTCTGGGAATGTCTGGATCGATGAGGAGGAAGCTCCGGGCCCCTTCGGGAAGGTCCGGACAGTCCAACGTCCAGTGTACTTCATCAGCGAAGTACTCCATGACGCCAAGACTCGATACCTAGAGGTGCATAAGCTGCTCTATGCAGTTCTTATCGCCTCCAGGAAGCTTCGCAATTACTTCCAAGCTCATAAGATCTCATTGGTGACCTCTTATCCACTGCGTGCGATCTTGCATAATCCCGATTCCACTGGGAACATTGCAAAGTGGGCAGCGGAATTGGCCGAGTTTTACCTAGAATTCGTCCCAAGACAAGCGATCAAGAGTCAAGCATTAGCGGACTTTGTGGTGGAATGGACCCCCTCTCCATCAAACTCTAGGGGGCCTAGTGAGCAGAAGCTGGAACTCAAGGCTCCGGTCTTCATCGAGCCTCACTGGACTCTCTACTTCGATGGCTCCATGCAAAAGCAGGGGGCCGGAGCTGGAGTCCTTCTCCTCGCTCCAACCGGGGAGAAGGTAAAATACATGATCCACCTTGACTTCAAGGCAACCAACAACATGGCGGAGTATGAAGCACTCATTTACGGATTAAAGGTGGCACTGTCATATGGTGTCATGCAGCTGTTGGTCAAGGGAGATTTGCAGCTCATCATTAAACAAGTGAAGGGTGAATTCTCCTGCAACAATCCCCAACTAGCTGCTTATCTCCTTGAAGTACACAGGCTTTAGAAGGACTTCGAAGTCCTGAACCTCCACCATGTCCAGCGTTTCCATAACGCTGAAGTTGACAAACTCTCGACGAAAGCGTCAACCAGAGCTCCAGCTTCCGACGGAACCTTTGTATGGAGGTTGTCAAAACCCACAGCTCAGCCCGCCGAACTGAGCGAAGGGGGCGAGACCAGCATCCCGAAGCTGGCAGTCCTGATGGCCCTGTTACCATGGCAGCCATCAAGGGTCGTAGGTGCTGCCGGAAGCTCCGAGCAACCCAGCACGCAAGACTCAAATGCTCAAGCAAGCTCCGATGCATGGATCTCGAAGATCCGGAGCTACTTGAAAGACAATATCCTTCTTGACGATGATGTATCCGCTGACCGGATAGTCAGATTGGCTAAAAGATACACGTTGGTAGAAGGGGATTTCTATCGGCGCGGTGCCAACGACGTCCTAATGTGGTGCATCACAAGGGAAGAAGGTCGTGAGCTCCTCATGGAAATCCATGGAGGCGAGTGTGGGAACCACGCGTCTTCCCGCACGCTGGTCGGTAAAGCCTTTCGTCATGGCTTTTATTGACCTACAGCGCTCCAGGATGCAACTGAGCTGGTGAAGAAATGTGAAGCATGTCAGTTTCATGCAAAGCAAATTCATACACCAGCTCAGCCTCTACAAATGATACCTCCTACATGGCCTTTCATTGTGTGGGGGGTGGATATCTTGGGACCTTTCCCAAGAGCCGTCGGAGGTTACAAGTTCCTGTATGTTGCCATTGACAAATTCACCAAATGGTCGGAAGCAACTCCAGTTGTGACAATAAACAAGCAATCAGCTATCAACTTCTTGCAGTCCATCATATGCAGATTTGGAGTCCCAAACAAAATCATAACTGATAATGGGACCCAGTTCACAAGCTCTGCTTTCCAAGGATACTGCGAATACCTTGGCATCCAAGTCAGCTACGCTTCCGTAGCTCACCCGGCAAGCAATGGCCAGGCCGAGAGAGCAAATGCATAAATCCTAAAAGGACTCAAGACGCGCACATATGAGCGCTTGAAAAAACATGGAGCCAACTAGATCAAAGAGTTTCTGCCCATTCTATGGGCCAACATGACAACTCCAAACCGGTCAACTGGAGAGACACCCTTCTTCCTGGTGTGCGGAGCTGAAGTAGTCCTTCCTCTGGAAATCACCTTGGGGTCGCTCCGGGTCCGGACCTTCGACGAAGCCACACAGGACCAGCTCCGGCGTGAAGACCTTGACCTCCTTGAAGAGGGAAGGTGCCAAGCAGCTGTTCGGAATGCCCGATACCGTCAAGCTCTTCGGGGCTATCACCAACGGCATGTTCACAACCGACAGCTCAAGGAAGACGATCTGGTGCTACGGAGAATACAATCCAGAGAAGGGTTAAACAAACTTTCCCCCAGCTGGGAAGGACCCTTCCGAGTGATCAAAGTATTCTGTCCTGGATGCGTTCGCTTGGCAACCGAGGATGGGACACCTCCCCCAAATCCTTGGAACATTGAGCACCTCTGTAAGTTCTACGCTTAATATCACGGAGGTGAGTCTGTAATTACATGTGATGTATGTTACAGAGTCATTGTACAGAGTCGGGTAGCTCCTCCAGGAGGACAACCGGACCTACCCCGTAAGGTCCGCAACGTCCATGCAACACTTGTCGCAGTCTCAGAACTAAAAGTGAAGCTAGATACCTTGGGTCAAACGAGAAATGAAACACACTTAGTCTGGTTCCGTACCCTAAGAGTGTATTTGTTTCCCCTGTACCCCGTACCTATAATGAAAGACATCATTGTGTGAAAACAGACTCCACGTGCATTTATTTTGTACAGGCTCAACATTTTTTATTTTTCTCTTTCTTGTCTATAACAAAGTTGTGCAGTTGTTAAGAAACTTTAGCTCGATCAGTTCATGTACAATTCGAGTTGCATTGCCTATTCTTCCGGGTCCAAACATTGTGGATGGTCTACTCGTCTGAATGCCGCCAAGCCAATCTATGACCGGAGTGTGCTATCGACTTAGCGTGGTCATGCACCCTAAGTACGCCACTCTACCTACACCCCGGCAGGCCGAAGTAAGGCGAGTCCAGAAACGATCGGACCCGAAGGAAACAAAGCAGTGCACTTGATTGTATTTAGAATTGTGTTCGACCTAAAATTTTCTTGGGAATAGTAAGTCACGATGAAGTTATAGATAGGAAAATGGATTTTACTGTTTTTCTTGACTTCAGTGTGCAGGAAAAATAAATATTTCATGATGATGGCGAATGAAACCGGAGCTACCAAAGCTCCGACGTCCTCTAGGCGGCTTGTGGCCGGTGTTCAAACATTGATAGCGAGCGTCGCTGGAGCTACTCAGCTCCGGTAAAGCTAGGGGACCAGCCGTCAACGTGAGGGAAAGATGGTGGGAAGACTCTAGAGTGGAGTCTGCTGTCGACACACCACGTGCTGACAGAGGTCACTGCCAGAGCCACCAAGCTCCGACACCCCAGAGGACTAATCGTCGATGCTTTACGCGTTGATGGAGACTACTGCCGGAGCTACTAAGCTCCGAAGATGGTCAATGCCGGAGCCACTAAGCTCCGACAACCTCAGGGGGCCTTCACTATCGAAGACTTCAAACCTACATTCTACAACTGTTACATCCTCTTAGTACATGTTCACAATCAAATTGTGTACATCTACCAGGGGGGCAAGTGGGACAAAGGTGTTGAATATAAAAAATGAAATTCACAAAAAACTTGGATTTCATTCATCTAGAGACAAGAAATTACAAAATTGGAGAAGGTGAAGAGAAGATACAAGTGGGAGCTACAAAGAGATGGTCCTAGACCCTATGGAAGAACGAGGCGACCTTCTGGGCATCCTCCGATACACTGGCTTGGGCAGCTTCTCCCTCTCCTTCGATGGGTCCTTCAAGCACCAGGTCTAGGGGGAATTGAGGGTCCTGGCTTGTGTAGCACGTCAGCACGAATTCTGCGACGTCCTTCGCCAGGGATTGTCCCTCGGTCTCCAGCTGGTCCGCAATGACATCACCCATCTTCGTAATTTTGTTGCCTGCCGAATTCAACGCCCGCAACGCCAAGTCCAGCTCCGGCTCCGAATCATCCGGACGCACGGGACTAAAACCCATTGGCGTGAGCGCATCGTTGGATTTGCCCAGGAAGTCCCAAACTTGTTGGTACTCCATAGTCCTCGAGCCTCGCATCTCCTCCAAAGATCTTCTGGTCGCTGCAAGCTCTGAATTCTCACGGGCAAGACGCTCAACCTCTTTGGCGTTCTACTGAATCTTTTCAGCAACTTGCCTTTTGAGTTTTTCGATCTCTTCCTCCCGGAGGTGGATCTTGTTCCGGCGGTCGACTAGGTCCTTCTCTCGGCCCCGCACTTTCTTCTCCCTGGCAGCAACGACATTCTCCCTCCTGTGGAGTTCCTACCCTCGCTCCCAGGCCTTCTTCTCCTCTCTCTCGCAGCGCTCCTCCAATTTCTTGGTGCGCTCCTCGAGACTATTGTCACCCAGAGTTAGCCTCTGAGTAAGCTATTCTTCCCTCTTCACGACGTTGTCCCGCAGCTCCAGGAGTTTTTGCTCTTCATTCTCGAGCTTTCTCTCCCGCTCCTCAAGAGCCTCCTGGCGCTTGATGAGACTAGCGTGGATGGCGTCGAGCCTCTCCTGGCGATAATCTGTTGCGCTATTAGCAGCTTTGGATTGCTCGTAGATGGCCCGGGACTGGTTGTCAAGGGATCGCGTCATCCTTTCCCTCTCATCCAGCAGCTTACCCCGGTATTCCAGGCGGACCTTCTCCCTCTGCACCCACTCCTTTTCGTCAACTAGCCTCGACTACGCCAACTTGGTCTCGAAATGGAGCCGGTTGCGCCACCTCCTAAGAGTTTGGCGCTCCTCCTCGAGGGCCTTGCTGTCGTGGTAGAAAGCTAGCTGGACCTGACGAAGACTGGAGCAGGCATTGTCAAAAGACAATGACAGGGGGATCGGGTCAGGACCTGCCGGGGTCATCTCTGCCGGTTCCAGCGGGTTCTCCGTGACAAAAATTGGGTCCCACTCTACAAGAGCGGTCCCCTGAGCTTCCACGGCACTAGGGCCATCCTGCGGGATAGCCTCGGCCGCTGCTGAGGAAGGTCCTGCAGTAGAAGTTTCGACCTTCGGAATTGGCTCCGAATGTCTCGCCGCCAGGTCATCAACAACTGGCCCCTCAGGCGGGGGGGGGGGGGGGGGGGGCAACTTCATCTTGGCACCCTGGCTCAGGTGCGGGCACCTCCGGGACCATTGCTTCCGGGGTGGGCGTAGAAGATTCTGCCGGAGCTGAAGCCACGTTCGGCTCCGACGTTGGCGCCTCCTCCACCGCCAGTTCTGGTGCTGACGCTTCGACCACCATGGGCTCGAGCGCCAGCACTCTACAGAAACTGGCTCAGGCACCAGTACTTCTTCGACGATCAGCTCTACCGCCGGAACTTCTGCCGCAACCCGCTCTACCGCCAAAGCTTCCTCGACAACTGGCTCAAGCGCTGGAACTTCATTAATACCCGACTCTACCACCGGGGCCTCATCAACCACCGGCTCGACTGTCGGGGCTTCCACAACATCCGGCTCTAGGGCCGGAATTGCAGCTACCTCCGGCTCTGAGGCCGGAGCGTCCATCATTTTAGCATCCGAGCCCCGAGCTTCAACCTCCGGAGCTGGTGCCGCTGGTACATCTTCATTCCCGTGGTCCGGTGCTACCACGAGAGCTTCTGGGGATGATTTGAGGTCCAAGATCACGACAGCCGGCGCCGGAGCTACCACAACCTCAACCACCTCTTGGGGCAGTGCTGGAATCGGAGCCGGAGTTTCCGCCTGCACAGCTGAAAGCATCTAGGCCCCCATGAGGTATGGTTTCGGTGATTAATGACAACCATTGGATTTTACTAATAAATTTGTGAATGCAAGGTCTCCACAATCACTCAATAAAATGAAATCAATATGTCACTGGAGACCCCTAACAATCAATGTATGAGATCAAATCAATGATATGAAGACAAGAAGTGAAGGCTCTTATGTCAAAGTCATTCAACTTTAAATTGACAACATTCAATGCTTAAAGATCATCAGAAATGCCTTTGCAACAAATGTCAAAGAGGTCAATCGAGCAAGACACAAAAATTCACTTAGAAACAACCTGAAGCAAACAAAATCAACTCACCAGATCAACCGATAATACCTCAGAACAACACATCGATCGAGTTGGTTCAACTGAAGAAGAAGACCTCAGAACAAAGCACTCACCGGATCATCCGATGTGAATGGCTCAACAACATCGGTCCATCAGTACAGTTTGCAATATCATTGGACCAAGTGTAGCACCGGATCATCCGATGTACAGAGAAGCACACATCGGTCAATTACTCCAGTAAGTATCAAGTTTGAGTCAATTCTGGAGGAAGAGCCACCGGATCATCCGATGAGAAGACAGGATCAACATCGATCTAACAACGGTCATATCTAACACAATGACGTCAGCTAAAGTAACTTGACCGATGATAACTAAAGGGGAGACATCGGATCATCCGGTGTTCACAGTAAAGTTCTGTTAGCCTACTTTTCCAACGGCTATTTTGGGGAGGCTGGCTATAAATACCCCCTAATCCTGTCATTTCGCCAAGTCTTGATCACCAGACACTATCAACACATCCACAAGCATTCAAGACGAAGAGCAATCACTTCCACACCATTTTGATCACCTTTACACCAAGAATTAGGCTAGAGCTAGCTAGAGAGAGAGCTTGTGTGCCTCCATTCTGGGTGAGTGGACTCTCTAGGATAGTGTGAGAGCCTCAAGGGAGTGCCCTTGGTGTTTGTAACTGTGAGAAGACTTCCGGAGCTTGCCAAGGCGTGTGTGGAAGCCCGGAAGGTCGAAGTTGTACAAGGCTTGAGCTCCACCTTGCCAAGGGAGGCGAACGGAGAGGAATAGTGAAGATCCCTCGTCTCGGTGACTTTGGTGTGGAAAAACCCCTTGGTGGGTGCCATAACGTGGATGTAGGAAGATCTTGACGATCTTGCCGAACCACGGGATAAATCCTTGTCTCCTCGGGAGTTTGCATCCTTCTCCTTTCCCTTACTTTTATGCATTTTATATTCTGCGAAGTTTCTATCTACTAGAATGCATAGATAGTTTGCGTAGGGAATTGGGATTTAGAAATTAAGTTTCATTGCTTAGAATTTTTCGAAGAAAGCCCAATTCACCCCCCCTCTTGGGCATTCGGTCCTTACAATTGGTATCAGAGCAAGGTTGCTCATAGGATCATTCTAGCTTCACCGCTAGAGAGCTAAAATGGCCAAGGTTGGGCGTTCGGTTCCTATCTTCGAGGGCAAGAACTTTGCCTATTGGAAATCACGCATGCGCGCTTATCTTGAGGCTATTGCTCCCGAAGTACAAGAAGCGACCCACGCGGGGTTTGGAGAACACAATTATGTTGGTGATCAAATTAAGTGGGATGTTAAAGCTAGGAATGCTATTTATGAATGCATTAGTCAAGATGTGTTTTCTAGGATTGCTAGCAAGGAAAAGACTTGTGAAATTTGGGCTTGCTTAATAGAGATTCATGAGGGTTCTTCTAGGGTCAAGGAACTTAAATATCACATGCTTAAAGCAAAATATGATGAATTTAAGATGCTACCTCATGAAAATGTTAATGAGATGTTCTCTCGCTTAAATGTGCTTATTGAAGAAATAAATGCTCTTGACATTGCTTCTCTTGGCAAGGGACTCATCAACCGCAAGATCCTCACGCTCCTTCCCAAGACAAAGTACAACATCATCAACTCCATGCTGCAAAAAGAGTCACTTGACCACATTGAAGTTTCAGAGCTCATTGGAGAAATACACGCTCATGAGATGAGTGTACTTGGGATGATGGAGTAATCATCTTCAAAGACAATTGCTCTAAAGGCCTCCACCAAGAAAACAAGCTACAAGAAGAAGAAGGTGGTTGAGCCTAGCTCAAGTGAAGAAGAACAAGCATCAAGTGAAGATGATGATGATGAGCTTGCATTGATGATGAGAAAGTTCTCACGCTTGAACTCCAAGATCACTAAGAAAGGATACACATTTGATCCTAAGAAGAGAGCATTTCTACCAAGGAGAGATGATCACAAGACTTGCTACAATTGTGGTGATCAAGGCCACATCTCCTATGATTGTCCAAGACCGGACAAACGAAGAGAGAACCACAAGAGCAAGCATCGCAAGCTTGAAGGAAGTGACAATGATGAAGAAGAAGCCAAACCAAAGCCAAGATCCTTTGGGAAGAAGAAACATGACAAGGGCAAGAAGGCAAGGCTCTTCCCAAAGAAGAGAAATGGCCCACAAAAGTTGTTCATGTGTGAGGCAAATGAATGGGTCACCGACGAAGAAACAAGTGATGAAGAGGGTGAAGAGGAAGAAGAAAGCTTGGCCGGCCTCGCCATCGCCAACAATGATGATGCACCTCTTCATCCACCGCCCATGTGCCTCATGGCGAAAGGTAACACCAAGGTATGTGATGACTCTAGCAATGATGAGCTTTCCCCCGATGATTTAACTTCTTTGATAAATGAATATCATGCTATCATTAAGAGGGAAAAGAGTAAGGTTAAAGTGCTTGAAGAAACTCGTGCTAGACTTGAGAGTGCTAACCTTGATTTGCTTGACAAGTATGAAAGCATACTCAAAGAGCATGACACACTCAAATCCCATGTCAAGCAAATTGAGGAAGAAAATGCTAAAATCAAGATAGATAATCATGAACTTAACTTAGCACACCAAACACTCTTGGAAGAGCACAACAAGTTAATACAAGAACATCAAACACTTAACCTTGCTCATGACATGCTTGATCAAGAGTTGAAAAATATGAAGAAGCAAACTCTTAATGATAACATATCCATTACTTCTCATGCAACTAATGCTTTGCACAAGTCTTTGCCTTTGAAAGCTAATGCTAGGGAGAAGGACTTGTTGGAAGAAATTGAGAGTCTCCGCACTAGTGTGGCTAGACTTTCAAAAGGAGAAGTCAAGCACAAGGAAATCCTCTTCCAACAAGCAAAGGCCTTCAACAAGAGAGGACTTGGATCCTTCCCGATGCCTAACAAAGGAAAGGTGCCCTCACCGGAGCTAAGAACAAGCTTCATCAAGGAAGTTGGTTCTTATTGCCAACATTGTGAGGTCACCGGTCACCACACAAGGGAGTGTCCTCTTCCTAACCGACCTTATACAAAATTGCCTACTAACTATAAATCTACTTTCAATGATCATTATTATCTCTTGAGTAAAGTACATGGCAAGGTGAAGGCAAGGTTCATTGGCAAAGACATGAAGGGCATGAAGGGGAAGATCCCCAAGCAACTTTGGGTCCCAAAAACACTTGTATCACACATACAAGGACCTAAGTTGGCTTGGGTGCCTAAAGTCAAAAATTGAATTCATGTGTGTTGGTGAACTACAAAGCCGGAGGAAAGCATTGGGTACTCGATAGCGGGTGCACTCAACATATGACCGGCAATGATGGTATGTTCACCACCATAGAAAACCCCAACAATCATGAACAAGTCACCTTTGGTGATAACTCTAAGGGAAAGGTAATTGGATTAGGTAAAATTGCTATTTCAAATGACCTATCTATTTCTAATGTTTTGTATGTTAAGTCACTTAGTTTTAATTTACTTTCTATTGCACAACTATGTGATCTTGGACTAACGTGCACATTTAGCAAAAATGATGTTGTTGTAAGTAGTGAAACAAGCCAAGACATAGTCTTCAAAGGATTTCGGCATGGACATCTCTACCTAGTGGACTTCTCCAATAAGAATGCTAGCTTGACCACTTGTCTTTTCACTAAGACAAGCTTGGGTTGGCTATGGCACCGACGCATAGCGCACATAGGGATGAGCAAACTCAAGAAGTCATTCAAGCTTGGGATGGTGACCGGCGTGAAGGATGTCACATTTGAGAAGAACAAGCTTTGTAGCGCTTGTCAAGCCGGGAAGCAAGTTGCTTCACACCATCCAATGAAGACAATGGTGTCACCTCCAAGCCACTTGAACTACTCCACATGGACCTCTTCGGACCGTCCACATATCAAAGCCTTGGCGGTAACCTCTATTGTCTTGTTATTGTTGATGACTATTCTCGCTATGCTTGGACTCTATTTTTAGGTGACAAGAGTGAAACTCCGGAAGTGTTCAAAACCTTCGCCAACCACGCTCAAAGGGAATTTCAACTCCCCATCATCAAGGTCCGAAGTGACAACGGCACCGAATTCAAGAACTACAACATTGGGGAGTGGTGTGACCGCGAAGGCGTGAAGCATGAGTTTTCGGCCACATACACTCCTCAACAAAACGGTGTCGTTGAAAGGAAGAACAAGACACTCATCACTCTTGCAAGAGCAATGCTTGATGACTACGGCACGTCGGAGAAGTTTTGGGCCGAAGCGATCAACATGGCGTGCCATGCCGCAAATAGGGTCTATCTACATCGACTACTTCAAAAGACCCCGTACGAACTTCTCATTGGGAGAAGGCCCAACATCTCCTACTTTCGAGTCTTTGGATGCAAGTGCTACATCGACCGCAAGAAAAGGCTCGGTAAGTTTGAAAGAAGATATGATGTTGGTATATTTCTTGGTTATGCATCAAACTCAAAAGCATATCGAGTATTCAACCAAACCTCTGGTTTAGTTGAGGAAAGTTATGATGTTTAGTTTGATGAATCTAATGGCTCCCAAGAGGAGAGTTTTGGTCATGATGAAATAGATGATGAGCCTCTACGAGAAGCCATGAAGAACATGACCATTGGAGACATCAAGCCCAAAGTTGAGGAGAGCCATGATCAAGGGGGAGCTTCAAGTTCCAACAACAACACCTCTATGATGCCTCAAGTTGACGAAGAGGAGAAGGATGATCCATTGCCAACTCAAGACTCACAAGCACAACAACATCAAGAAGAAGAAGAAGTCCATGATCAAGTCCAACCACAAGAGGAGCAACACGCATCACCATTGCCAAGTGCTTCACAACCACTTATGAGGCATGGATGCATCTCCAAGGTGCATCCAATGGACCAAATCATTGGAAGTCCGTCAAGGGGTGTAAGTACATGTTCTCGCCATTTCAATTCATTTTATGAGCACTACTCGTTTGTTTCATGTGTAGAACCCACTCATATTGAGGAAGCACTTCAAGACCCAAATTGGGTGATGGCCATGCAAGAAGAACTCAACAACTTCATCCGCAATGAAGTTTGGGTGTTGGAGGAGCGACCCAAGGACAAGAACGTCATCGGAACAAATTGGGTATATCGCAACAAACAAGACGAGAATGGCGTTGTGGTCCGCAACAAGGCAAGACTTGTGGCCAAAGGGTTCTCGCAAGTTGAAGGACTAGATTTTGGGGAGACATTTGCCCCGGTCGCCCGGCTAGAAGCTATCCGTATACTCCTTGCCTTTGCATCACATCATAGTATTAGACTTTATCAAATGGATGTGAAAAGTGCCTTTCTTAATGGTTACATTAACAAGCTTGTTTATGTTGAACAAACTCCTGGGTTTGAAGATCCGAGGAATCCTAATCATGTGTATAGGTTGCACAAGGCGCTCTACGGGCTCAAGCAAGCACCTAGGGCGTGGTACGAATGACTACGGGATTTCCTCATCATGCAAGGATTCAAGATCGGGAGGGTGGACACTACACTCTTCACCAAGGACATCAACGGAGATTTGTTCATTTGTCAAATTTATGTTTATGATATTATTTTTGGTTCAACTGACGAAGCTCTTAGACATGAGTTTGGCAAAATGATGTCTAGGGAATTCGAGATGTCAATGATTGGAGAGCTCAATTTATTCCTTGGATTTCAAATCAAGCAACTTCAAGAGGAGACCTTCGTCTATCAAGAGAAGTACACCAAGGACCTCTTGAAGAAATTTGAGATGAGAGATTGTAGCTCAAGAAGCACTCCAATGGCAACCAATTGTCATCTCGACGCGGATAAGGACGGTAAAGCTATTGATCAATCTAACTATCGTTTTATGATTGGTTCATTGCTTTACCTTACCGCATCTAGGCCTGATATCATGTTTAGTGTATGCTTGTGTGCTCGCTTTCAAGCGGCACCTAAAGAATCGCATAGGAAGGCGGTCTTTAGGATACTTAGATATCTTAAGCATACCCCTAGTGTGGGCTTGTGGTACCCTAAAGGTGCAAAATGCCATCTTGTGGGATACTCGGATTCGGACTTTGCCGGATGCCGCGTGGATCGCAAGAGTACCTCCGGTGGGTGCCACTTGCTTGGGCGTTCCCTAGTTTCTTGGTCAAGCAAGAAGCAAAATTTCGTTGCCTTGTCCATGGCGGAAGCGGAATACATTGCGGCCGGTGCATGTTGTGCCCAAATTCTTTATATGAAGCAAACCCTTTTGGACTTTGGTATTAAACTTGGTTGTGTGCCTCTCCTTTGTGACAATGAAAGTGCGGTTAAGATAGCTAAAAACCCCGTTCAACACTCCCGCACTAAGCACATTGATATTTGCCATCATTTCTTAAGGGACCATGAAGCTAAGGGAGACATCTCATTGTGAGGTGTTAGGTCCGAAGAACAATTGGCGGATATCTTCACTAAACCACTTGACGAGAAAACTTTTTCTAGGCTAAGAAGTGAATTAAATGTGCTAGATGCATCAAACGTCATTTAAGTTGCCATGATCATGTAAGAATGCATATCATATAGGTCTTGCCTAACTCTCAAAGGATAGGGGTGAGCAAGGGTTAGCTTGGGATGGAGGTTCTTTTGGGTTTTCCCAAGGCTTGGAGAGTAGCTCTGCCTGAAGAAGCCTTTGAAAGGTTCAAACTTGGCAAGATAGATTTACTTTATGTCTTGCATGATGCCTGTCATATAGACTTGCACTCATATTTAAATTTCTTGCACTATAATTTGTTTGGCATTGCATACGGTAGATTGTCACAAAGAGGAACCCACCTCATGAGAAAGAGACTTGTTTGAAATGCAACATCTCAACTCATATGTGGTGGAAAGAACAAAATGTTAGGTGCGTTAATGCCTATAGGAACATGCTTCAAAGAGATAGAAGTCTTCATACTCTAGCTCTCAAAACATGGGCCTTACATTTTATTTGGATGATTTCCTCCTATTTTTTCTCGGTGTTTCATTTGCTTTAAGGCCTAGCCAAGTTATTGGCATATTAGTATTTTTGAGGGGTAAGGGGTTGCCCAAAAAGTCCTAAGACATGTGTTTCTCTTTGCTTGTTTGTTTGGTCAAAGGACATATATGGGATGTTTCTGTTTTGTTCTCATCGGAGTATCCGATGCCTAGGTCAATCCCTCATCGGATCAATTGGTGTTCAATCTCCTAGTGCCAGTTCAGTTAGTATCTCAATTCAACCAACACGTTCATTCTGAAAAACATCGGTCGATCCGGTGTTCACTCTTCTGGAACTGTGCCAAATTCCACCGATGCTACTTCCTCCCACGTCGGACCATCCGGTGTCGACATTCCTTTTTGAATACCCTTACTGTGCCACTCGATCGATGATCCCAACCCTCAACGTCGGTCCATCCGGTGTCAACTGCACTTTTCTGAAAAACCTTACTGTATCATTCGACCGATGCTCCCGTCGCTCATCATCGGTCCATCCGGTGTTAAAAAGTCGGCTAGGATTTGGGACCCACTATTTAAACGCGTCCTCGCCTCCTCCGGTTTCTCTCTCCCGATCCCGACGCCGCCACCGTCGATTCTCTCGCCCTTACGCCACCGCCACCGCCGGACGCCGCCGGCTCCGGCCGCCGCCGCCGTCCTCCAGCCGCCGCTGCCGCAACACCACTGCAGCCGCCGCCGCCACACCACCTCAGCCGCCGCCGTCGCCGCCGCTTCACCCAGCCGCCGCCGCGCCTCCACCCAAGCGACGCCACCAGCCGCCCCACGCGCACACATCGTCGTCGTGGTGCCTTCCCAAACGGTCGTCTCTCCGCCGTTAGGGTTTCTGGCCGCCTCTATCATCGTTCGGTGCGCGTAACTTTGTCAACCTCACTCTCGCGCATCGCAATGGCTCGCGACAAGAAGAACAAGGGCAAGGCCATCGCGGAGCCGGCCACGAAGAAGCAAAAATTGTCGAAGGAGGAGAAGAAGGCGTTGATGGCCGCTCGCGCCGCCGAGGAGCATGAGCGTGGCCGAGAAGGATCGCTGAGGATTCGCGAGGCTCGTCTGAGGTAGCCTCCCGTGATCGATGACTCCGAGGCCGAAGAAGAGCCAGTAGAGCCTCTCGTCCGCCGACGCTCAGCCCGGACCCGTGGGGGTCATCCCGCAGCAGCTCCACGTCCGAGACCGACGGCTGCTGATCGTCATGAGGACAGGGAGGCCCAGCGAGCTATCTACGAGATGGACACCACTGTCCTTGTCGCTGAAGGAGTCCGGTTGACCGACTACCGGAAGATGAAGGCCAAGCAGCTTCGCAGACTCAGGTGGAGTGTGCTGCTTGAGGAGTGGTACCCGCAGCCCCGGGAAGCCCTAGTGGACAGTCGGTTCTTGACCGTGACGCAGGCGTCTCTCTACGAGACTTACAGACATCGAGGCCACAAGTTGTTCCAGCACAACTTCCTGGACTGGGATCAGCTCGCTCTGGCTGTCGAGACAAAAATTCGACCTTATTTTGAGAGGTACAGAGGTCTGGTGCAGCTAGTGTCCTATGAGAGGAGTGCCTACGTGGAGGATTGGGTCTGCGTGTTCTACGCCACCCTCTACGTCTCTGAGGGCAGAAGATCGATTAATTTCATGTTCATGGGACAGCACTATCACCTAACGAGGCAGACGCTTGCACAGCAGCTGGGAGTGGACTTGCACGACACATGCGTGCATGAGAGGGTCTATGGTGAGGTAGACCCGCCGAGGAGGCCGCTCACTGGAGGAGTGGCACCAGCTCTCCAGGAGATTCGTTCCCTGTTTGGTCCTACCTTCTCTCATGACTAGCCGAGAGTACCGGCTTTGTTGACTCCAGCTGCGCGCACAGTGCACCTCGCCTTGCGCCGCACGCTCCTGCCGATGTCTGGTTACTTGGAGGGGTTCACCAGCCTACAGCAGACTCTCCTGTTCTACATCATGAACGGGATGGAGTTCGACATAGTGGACCTCCTCATATGCGAGATGGAGGATGTGATCACATATGGAGTGGGCATGATGAGGCAGCTCGTGTATGGACACTGGATCAGCTACCTGCTCACAATGATGGTCCCTGAGGAGTCCGCCGTGCATGATCGCCTCACTGACAAGAGCGTCACACGATTTAGCCACTACCGTGCCCCAGCTCCTGGAGACCGCCGCCTTGGCCGTCCAGTCGAGCGTCAGGTCAGGGCTCGTCTTTCTGAGGAGGACTGGTCAGACTTGGAGAAGGAGGATAAGATGCTAGCTCAGGCAGAGGCACAGGGTGAGGACCTGCAACACATATGGTCCGAGAGCGACACCGACGACAGTGTCGAGGAGTACTTTCCACCTCCTCCCTCACCCAGGCAGCACGACGCGGAGGCTGGAGGCTCTACAGTGCCACCACCTAGTCCACCTCCCGTCACTGAGGCACAAGTCACTCAGCCATCAGAGCTGACTTCGCTCCTCCAGCAGATGATTGAGCAGCAGCATCTGGGTAGGCTGGCAGCTGAGCAGGCTCGAGCGGAGCAGGCTGCCCGTCTCCTTGAGCTCCAGCAACAGCAGCAGGAGATGCAGCGTCAGATCGCCCATGAGAGGAGAGAGGACACTGACCGGCTGACGGGGCTGATCGACCAGATGCACCAGCGCACCCTCGACCAGCAGCAGCAGACGCAGCAGGCGATGATGGGCATCCTGGGGTTGATTACCAACCTCTACACCCAGACCGGGATTGCCCTCCCGTCGCAGCTGCCAGGAGTCGCTCCACCACCACCAGTCCTGGCTCCAGCTGCCGCTCCGGTGCCGTCTACGCCGATTCCCTCCTTCAGCATGTATCCACTTCTGGCTCCTGGTGCTCCGATTCACTCCCCGCTGCCGGCTGCGACCTTGTTCCAGCATACGCCGGCCTCTTTCGTCAGTGCCCCTGTTCCAGCAGCTCCTACACAGCAGGCACCGACGGTTGCTCCTACGGCTCCGGCAGCTCCTTCCACTGCTACTCTAGGCAACAGCTCCGGCGACAGCACTCCCAACGGTGACCAGTTAGTCATCGCGCCCAGTACTCAGGATCCTTAGGCACTCGGATCCCTTTTTGGTGTCTTGATGCCAAAGGGGGAGAAGAGTTAGAGGAGTAAGGGGGAGTGTCTTAGTCTCAGGGGGAGTCTTTCTTTTGAGTTATCTTTTGTAATTTGGAGTTTATCTATATTATCTTGTGTAATTCGATGCTTTTGCTACTCATTTGGTGTTCATTGAGTACTCTTATGTTAATTAATCGATTGAGCTTATTTGGTGTTACTCACTTATTCACACTTGAGTTATTGATTGATTTTGAGCTTTCAGATAATAAGTGTGATATCTTGTATTCATTGCATATCCTTTAAGTTTCATTCCTTTAAGTTTCATTCTATCTAATTCATTACTATTGCGCTTTAAATTGTTGTGTTGTCATCAATCACCAAAAAGGGGGAGATTGAAAGCATCTAGGCCCCCATGAGGTATGGTTTCGGTGATTAATGACAACCATTGGATTTTACTAATGAATTTGTGAATGCAAGGTCCCCACAATCACTCAATAAAATGAAATCAATATGTCACTGGAGACCCCTAACAATCAATGTATGAGATCAAATCAATGATATGAAGACAAGAAGTGAAGGCTCTTATGTCAAAGTCATTCAACTTTAAATTGACAATATTCAATGCTTAAAGATCATCAGAAATGCCTTTGCAACAAATGTCAAAGAGGTCAATCGAGCAAGACACAAAAATTCACTTAGAAACAACCCGAAGCAAACAAAATCAACTCACCGGATCAACCGATAATACCTTAGAACAACACATCGATCGAGTTGGTTCAACTGAAGAAGAAGACCTCAGAACAAAGCACTCACCGGATCATCCGATGTGAATGGCTCAGCAACATCGGTCCATCAGTACAGTTTGCAATATCATTGGATCAAGTGTAGCACCGGATCATCCGATGTACAGAGAAGCATACATCGGTCAATTACTCCAGTAAGCATCAAGTTTGAGTCAATTCTGGAGGAAGAGCCACCGGATAATCCGATGAGAAGACAGGATCAACATCGGTCTAACAACGGTCATATCTGACATAATGACGTCAGCTAAAGTAACTTGACCGATGGTAACTAAAGGGGAGACATCGGATCATCCGATGTTCACAGTAAAGTTCTGTCAGCCTACTTTTCCAAAGGCTATTTCGGGGAGGCTGGCTATAAATACTCCGTAATCCTGTCATTTCGCCAAGTCTTGATCACCAGACACTATCAACACATCCACAAGCATTCAAGACGAAGAGCAATCACTTCCACACCATTTTGATCACCTTTACACCAAGAATTAGGCTAGAGCTAGCTAGAGAGAGAGCTTGTGTGCCTCCATTCTGGGTGAGTGGACTCTCTAGGATAGTGTGAGAGCCTCAAGGGAGTGCCCTTGGTGTTTGTAACTGTGAGAAGACTTCCGGAGCTTGCCAAGGCATGTGTGGAAGCCCGGAAGGTCGAAGTTGTACAAGGCTTGAGCTCCACCTTGCCAAGGGAGGCGAACGGAGAGGAATAGTGAAGATCCCTCATCTCGGTGACTTGGGTGTGGCAAAATCCCTTGTTGGGTGCCACAACGTGGATGTAGGAAGATCTTGACGATCTTGCCGAACCACGGGATAAATCCTTGTCTCCTCGGGAGTTTGCAGCCTTCTCCTTTCCCTTACTTTTATGCATTTTATATTCCGCGAAGTTTCTATCTACTAGAATGCATAGATAGTTTGCGTAGGGAATTGGGCTTTAGAAATTAAGTTTCATTGCTTAGAATTTTTCGAAGAAAGCCCAATTCACCCCCCTCTTGGGCATTCAGTCCTTACAACAACCTCAGCTGCTGCTGCAGGAACCGGAGCTTCAGCCCTTTTCTTGGGCACTCTGTGGATGAAGGACGAAGAAACTCAAAACACAGTTTCAACAAAAAACAATCAACTGAGGTAAAAAAATAATAAATTACCTTGGAAGGCTTCTGCACTAGTTAGCACGGAACCTCTTTTCCGGACGCTCGGAGTCGGACCCTGTCGCCACTGGCGTGGTGGCTCCGGAAGGTTCCCCGAAGCTCGCTACTGCTGTCGGCGTCACTTGGGTTGAGGCCCCCCTCGACCGGGAAGGACCTGTGGACCCAGAGCCTTCAGATGGCCCTGGTAGTGGGTCCGCATGGACGGAGCTAGCACTCCGGGGAGATGTCGATGCTGGAGTAGTTGCCGCCGATGAAGACCTTCCCCTCCGGGGAGAAGGAGCCGCCGTGGAAGGAGCAGGTCTGACGGACCTCCGTCAGAGTGCTTCAGCTTCTTTTTACGGCTCGAGGGCTCAGCCAACTCTTTGCCCTTGCCCACGACTTCAACTCTATGTTCCGGGACGGAAGGGGGACCACCCTCAGAAGCTCCAGAGATCGCCAACCCGGTGATCGAACGCCTCTCAACGACACCAAAGTCGTCAAGCACTGGCATCTTCCAGTGGAGCTCTCTGCTGAACTCTGCCTCCATGTTCAGAGGGAGGAAAGCCGCTGGCGGAGTCAAGTCGTCACCCTCGACGTCGATGTCGTGCTGGAACTTCTTGAGGTGAAACTCCAAAGTTGCGCCCTCCATGTTGGACTTCAAACCGGTCTCGATCCGGTCGTCGTCCAGCACACTGTTGAGGGCCCAAGCAAGCTTCCCCCTCTTCTTCAGCGGAGCCCACCTGTTGGTCAGGAAGTTGCAAAATACCGCCTGAGGAGTCACCCCTCCTTCCACGCATTGGTGGATCCTGGTCAGAGCAGGGTTGAAGGCGTCTGATAACACCGGAGTTTCGCTCCAAGCTGTTGTGTCGATGTTTGGGAGGCCCTCGGGCAGCTCCAACGGCACATCCGAAGACCCTTGAAGACACTGCTCAAAAACTGAAGAATGGACCCACCTCCGGCAGAATGACTTCATCCAAAACGTCTCTCCCAGAGGTGGGCCCAGGGGGCCACTGTCAGTACCCTGTGTACCGGATACCCCTTGGGATTGCAAAGATCACAAGGAAACTCCATCTACGAGATTTGAAGACCACTGAAGGCCCCACATGTCAGCCATAACCGGACCTGCTTCCCTGACATGGTTAGTCCCAGGGCCGCCACGTGTATCATAAGACCGGAGCTACCGCCCACACATGGGAAAGCTCCGGACTGGATACCGGTATGGCACCATCGGACCTAACCCCAAACAGAGGAAAGCTCCGGTACCGACACGTGTCCAACAGCACCGGACCTACCCGTCCACGATGGTAAGATCCGAAGCTGCCACGTGTCTGAACCGCCGGACCTTCAACCTCAACGATCAAACTGGTGGGCCCCCAACGGCTCGGACCATCAAGGGGCAATCAAAGACTTCAAGAACCGATTAAGTGTCATTAATACCATATTAATGACACACGATCGGAAGGCCTTTAATACCAGTAACAGCACTAGTAAGGCCCGTTACCACAATATTAAGGGTAATTAACCTCATTTATTATGTATTAAACATTAGTAACCACCAGAGCCAAATGTCAGGCCAGGCTAACGGTGTAACGACCAGTCCTTGTACTATAAAAGGACCGGTCAACGATACACATGGACATATGCTACATACGCTAGATAAGCGAGACACGCTCTCGGACACACTCAGACACTCTTAGATGCTCAATACAACAGCAACACACCCCGTGGAGTAGGGTATTACGCTCAGGCGGCCCGAACCACATAAACCTCTGTGTCAATTTGTCACTATCTCTTGAATCTCTGTGCGCCCATTATCGAACTACAAACTCCACGGACTACTAACAGTAGTGCCGGGAGATCTGCCTGATTCAACCACCGACAGCCACCACCGGCAGCAGGGAGGTTTACTCAGTCTACCTGACAACAGGGGATGAATTCACCATTTGTGGGTAAAGGGTACACTCTCTGCAGAGATTTGGAAAACTGTCATGACAGCCGTGCTCACGGACAAGAGTGCCTTAGGGCCAGTTCATAATTAGTTGATGGCTGGGGATAATATTGATATTATTACATTACTATTAATATTATTATCATTGAAAACATTCACCTAGATATAGGTTCCTAATGAAAGCTAAGAATAGGTTTAATGCTTAGTGCTTAAACCACTATCGGCTTTTCCTTTTTGATTGGCCTACATGTCATTTATTTCCCACACTTGATGAGTACCACGAGATGGTACTCAAACTTGTTTGTTGTATTTTTTATATGCTGCTCAGTGAAGACAAGATCTAATGAGGACGGTGCCAAGTGAAGACAATGCATAGGTTGTGTTGCCGTCAGTCGATTTGCCAGTGGTTGCCCTAAAGTTTTTCCTCTTCCGCTGCTACTTCAAAACTCTTTTGAAGGTATAAATGTTGTTTGCATGCGATATAGAATTGTTTATCACTTTTTGTCATACATGTATGGTGAAACTGATCCTGTCATACATGTATTTTGCAACTGATTTTATGCTTTAACCACGCCATCCCTTCCCAGGCCGCGTGTGCCCATCTCCCTCATGGACCGCTTGCCCACTCGCGTGCGCCTTGGATTCTCGTCCCCTCTCTCTAACCGACACGAGGGACCCGCATGTCGAATTTCTCCTTTCCCTGCCCTTGCTCCTCTCTCGCGCTGGTCATGCAGATTTTGTGACCCCGTGCGCGTCGTGGCACGTACGCCAAGGGGGGACTCCAGCCCCAAAAATATCTGGCCCTATCTACTTGCGCCCCATGAAGCCTCACCCCTATAAAGCTCCTTCCAACCCTAGCGCGCTACCCTTCGCTCCTGTTGGCCGACCGCGCGTCGCTACCGCTCCTCCCCTCGGTGTGATGTGCGCCGCACCATTCCCGTCCTCCTCTCCTCAATCCACCGTGCTAAACCGCCTATGGGTATCTTTTGGACGCCGCATATCCTCTCCATCATTCCTTGAGGTGAGTCATCGCCAAATCGGGGACGTCGACATGATCCCAGTGAGGAGCTCCACCCTCCTCGTTGCTTCAACCTTTTCGCTCGATTTAATTCCTCTCTGACCCTTTCGTCACTCTCTCCATGCTCCGGAACACAATCGAGACAAGAAGGCGAGGAAGGAACGACATCCCGACACTGATCCATCGAACACCGACGACCACCCCCACCTCTCCTCGTCGCGCACACATCTACGAGCTTCCCTGTGCCACGCGACCCAGCTAGGTGAGTTTGCGGCGATCTCCTCTTCCATTTTTGGTAGGTAGCGACTAATTTAGGTGTTCTACCCTAGATTTCATGTTCTCCGACGAGCTCCTCGGCGGAGAAGATTTTGCGTTGCCGTGGTGTGGCCATCGCCGGTGGTCTGTTCAGCCATGACGTGCCACGACCGTCTGATTTCCTTTTTGTGGTGCAGATTGGATTGGCCATATTGTTTTGCCTATTTAAATCCTGGCTGTCCTATTCAGATCCTAAGGTCCGTAGGAGGCCACGTCCTCTGTTGGATCTCAGCCACCCACTTAGAATCCGTCGGCCCCTATTTAATCCGAGCGTACCCCCTTCGTGGGTTCTAATTTGGACCACTCATTTTAATTTGGGCGACTCACGTTAGATCTGAGGATACCCCTCCGTCTTTTAGCCGCTAACCCCCTGTAACCTTTTAAATATTTGTAAAACGACCCCAAACTTTATGAAAACCCCATGGACTATTAATTAATCCTGTTTAAACTGTAAAATGACACCCATGCCTCTATAGTTCGCTGTAATTGCATTATTAATTCTTGTAGTGTGCTGCTTTTTGCTATTTAACCCCTGGAACATGTTGAATTAATATTCTGGCCCCCTGCAGTAGCTCAATACTTGTAGAGAAGCCCCTGACCTAGTCTGTATTCACATAAAAGCCCCTGTACATTTACAAAAATACCCCTAGTCAGTTCTGGATTCACTAAAATACCTCTATAGGTTGCTGAAATCACATGTATAACCTAGTAACTTATTGTTTTTGCATTCAGAACCCTGCAATCATGTGTTAATGACAATTTAATCACTGTTTAGGTTATGTGTAGTGTTGTTCTTGTAGAAATCATTATATGACATGCAGTAATTATATTTAAAAACATATTAATTTTAGTTTTTGCATGTAGCACTCACATAAAATGATGGTCAATGCATTTTATACCTGAAAACACCTAATAATAAATATTCTAATGTATAAGAGATGGATTAGGACCTATGTCTAGCCACAACCATGTGCGTGTCAACTTAAAGGTGTAGGTTCTGGTTAAATAGTATGGATTGCTTTAGAATTAGATATAAAAGTAGTATAAACCTGTAAAGTAATCTAACTTTCTTAAAAAGTAGTAATTTAATAATGTAAGTATTAATGTTGTCATAATTATTGGAATTGCGTTGTTATAATCTGATAAAACCCCATAACACCGTGTTAAGCCGTTTTCGTGTGTAGGTTCTCGTTACACCGTAAGATATTCGCGTAGTACTCTTTATTACTTGTTTTGCTTGTATGATGTAATGTTATTGAATGTATTTTTGTATCTCTCTTTTAGTAGTTTATTCGTGCACGTGCCTGACCGTGATGCGATGAGAAGACTCGGAAGATCGAGAGTTCTATCCGGAAGACTAAGCAGCTACATGAAATAAAGAAAAAGCAAGTGTCCTTGATCACTTTGCACCAGTTAGGAAAATATTAAAGACGTAGATAGAATTAGTTGCATGCAAGTCTTAAATTGAATCCTATGTTAGGAAGTTTACTAGATTTCCATATTATTCCTTGGCGCTGGGTTTAGATGATATAGTTGGGACTTGGGTACGTGTTTATGCTTAGCCATACTGTCATTAGTTGTGTGGTAATGATAACTTGATATAATACTATTATTATCATTTATTGGATGGTTATATATATATATATATATATATATATATATATATATATATATATATATATATATATATATATATATATAGTAGATAGGAATATGGACATGCATGTTTGAGTGGTGGGTGCAGTACGTACGAGACTCGGGTTCATTGTGTTGGCATCTGTTCTAGATTCTAAGGATCGGTTCTTGGTGACCCTTTCGATCGATATGAGCAATGTTCGGTGCGCGGAAGGAGTAGAGATTTACTGCCCTGTGATCTGCAAGGCTCAAGAGGGGGCTGCCACGGTGGAGGGATTTACTCCAGATATGTCATGGTATGCGAAATCTTAGAGTGCTCGTACTTGTCAGGAGACCTTCTGTAAAGGCTTCGTTGTGACCTTCTGGCCCACCTTAGGTAGTTTGCAGTGTGACTAGCTACCATTGGCATAATGGAGGTTTTAGTCCACTTGGAGACAGAAGATGAAATCACAACTTGTGGGTAAAGTGGTACAAACTCTGTAGAGTTATAAAACTATCTAGATAGTTGTGCTCCCGGTCATGAGTGCGCTTGGAAGCACTACCTTGATTAGTTGGCACTGGATGGTTTGGTTGGTAGCCAGGTGGAGGGAACCCGGTAAGTTGGTAGTCGGGTGGTGTAACCCGATGAGTTTGGTAGTCGGGTGGATATAACCCAGTGAGTTGGCCTCTAGATGGATATAACCTGGATGGATAATGAGTCGGGTGGATGTAACCCGATGGTTTATACATTTATTTGATAGATCAATCATTCACCTAGTAAATAGGATGCTAAGGTAAACTTAAGTAATAGGATGTTGCATAGAGGCTTAACCCGTGTCAAGTTTTCCTTTTGACCAGCCATGCATGTCATAATTTTCTACACTTGCGGAATACATTAGGTACTCATATTTGCTTGTTTCTTTTTTTCTTTGTACATATCATATTGCTCAGGTAAAAGATAATCAAGTGAAGATGAGGTTTAGAAGGTCGCGTTGCTGTCAGTCGATTGCCTCAGACTTGCTCTGGTTGTTTCTCTCTTCCGCTGCTATATTGAAATTGTTTTAAAGTAATAATTGTTGTTTTATTCGATATAAAATTGTTTATCACATTTTGTCATGCATGTATGATCAAACTGATCATGATATACATGCATGTTTTATCCTGTTTTACTTTATATAAAATGGGGTGTGACACCTTGCTCGTTGTCGAGGGGCTGGTGGAGACCCTAAACGACGTCCCTTATTATGATGATGGTGGAGCTTCGTCATCATCGTCGTGCGTGATATGCTTGTCGGAGTATGAGCAGGGCGAGGGTCGCTTCGTCTTGCCCGGGTGCGCCCACGCGTTCCACCGAAGCTGCATCGCCGCGAGTCTGCGGCGAGGCCGCAACAGCTGCCCCATCTGCAGAGCAACCGTGGCTGCTGCGTCGTCGTCACCACCAGAACGCCAGCGCATTGTCAACACGGCAGAGGACATGGTGTAGCTCCGCCCGGCCCATCTTGTTTACACTCGTATGCGTGCAGAGAAGAAGGGAATAGAGATCGAAACTGAATATGTCAGGACGATGCATGGAGCTCCCATATACGACACGAGTCGGCGTCAGAGTCCGAAGCACTTACGTTCCCCGCGACCTCGAGGTATAATATGTAATGATAGCGTTCTAGTACGGGACTCGATCGATCCGCCATGGACGTGGACCATCCGTTGCTCTGGCTCAGATGGGGAATCCTCGTGTTCGCCCTGCTCACATCCATGGGGCTCGGGAAACTCATCGTCCGCCTGCGAATCCGCCACCGCCGCAGAATCATCGACAAGCTGCTCCAGAGCGTACCTGATGTGCTGTACAAGGAGCCACCACCACCTGCTGCTTCCGCCGACGCCGCCGCCGGTGCCGATGACGACGACAGGGACGCGTGCGTGATATGCCAGATGGCTTACGAGGTCGGGGAGAGGTGCTTCGTCCTGCCCAAGTGCAAGCACATGTTCCACAAGGACTGCATTGCCACCTGGCTCCGCAAGCGCGTCACCTGCCCGCTATGCAGGGCCACGGTGGTGGCTGTCGCTGTTGTCGTCGTCAAAGAACAACAGAGCCAGCTCAATGCAGCAGAGAACATGGTCTAACAATTTGTTTTCTGAATGGAAGTTTCAATGTTTCTCTACTTATATAGATGTTATCAACATCCAAATTGTCGTCTATAGGATTCTTGGATTAACGTAATATTGGTCAAATAGTTTATGTAATATGACGCCTGAATAAATTTTTGCATCGTTGCTAGTGAAGTACTACTCCACTAGCAACGTACTATCTCGCTCCATCACCCGACCCGGCCTTATTTGCCTGAAGATGTGTTCTCCCAGCTTTCAGGAATGCGGGTCACCACTGGCGGGCTTGGCTGCCCAGCTGCAAAAATTATATGGTAAGTAGTGATTTCATGAACCATGCATGGAAGCGAGACAGAGATGGAGGACAACGACGTACTGAAGCAGATGTAGATGGCCTGCGGCGGGAGCACAACTCCACAAGCTATCGGGAGGTACATCATGCGCACGGGGTCCATCGGCTTCGGCAGCATCCGGTTCACGTCTCCGAGGATCACCGGACAAAGGCATCGGAGCGTCCGGTCGCCACCTGATGAGCTGCTGCTGCTGTTCAGGAACGCCGACAAGCCGGCGCAGCACTCGCTCTGCGGCGTGGGCGTCTCCGACTCGCTCCCCGTCAGGAACGTGCCGCAAGTCATCAGCCCCGCCAGCGGCGTCACGCAGTCAGCCGGAGACGAAGGGACGGAGCCCACGATGCCTGGTAGCCCCGGGAAGCCAGGCAGCGTTGTTGCCCTCGTCGGACACGGCGACTGGTCGCCGGGCGTGGGCGCCGCGGGCGGCGGCCTCGACGTTGGCGGTGAGGGTCTTGGGAAGATGAGGTTCCGGGGCCTGGGGGTGGTGGTGCCCGGCCGCCCCGGGAAACGAAGGGCACGGTCCTCCGATGCCTCCGACGCCACCATGACGACCATGGTTGCCAGCACCAGCACGACGGCAGCTACTCGCTTAGACATGGTTCACGCCTGTTCTTCCTTCTTGCTAGCTACTGTTTATTTTCCAACGAGCACAGACAAGATCAAATAAGACGATGCAACCGCGTGCCAGTTTCGTGATCCACCATCTCGCCTTTCGTGCGTCATGTAACAAATCAATCAAGCAATGCAGGTATACTACTTTGTTATCTGACAACAGTCACCTCCCTTTTGGCCCCTGTTTCTTCTGGTGGGCAACAGAAAGTTCCAACACCACTGCAAACCAAATCCAGAACTGTTCTATTACTTTCCCCATTATAATTAACAAATCTCTATATATGTATCTAGAATGGGAATATAAAACATATACTCCCTCCGTCTCTGAAAACTTGTCACTTTGTTTGTATTGTAAAGCGACAACTTTTCGGGATGGAAGGAATATTATTTTGTACTACGTATCTGGATGTAAATTCTTTGTTTATATTGCACCATGCCTTCTATGTCAAACTCCTTTAACCATCTGTTATTTCAAAGGCTTCTCCATCAATCTAGAATGTTTTTGGAATGTGCAAACAACATCAGTTGATGACAACACAACTTCTACGAGTGCTGTATTTCAGCTCCTTGTAATCTGTCAAAATTTCAGAAACCTACAAAAGAAAATAAAATAAAATCATACATACGGAGCTTCGCTCTCTCCTATAACATTGATAAATTGAGAAGTTGAAATCATGTCATGAGTCCCTAGATACCTGTTTAGGAATCGGTCGGGGCAGAAGCAGCTTGAAGCCTAGCAAGATTCTTCTGAAGCTGGCCCAAATGAAATGCAGTCACAAGCCACAGGAAGCAGAGCTGATAATGAAAAAATGAAACTGTTAAGACGTATCTACCAGAACTTAATAAATCCAAAAACATGGTTGGTACACATGAAACGTTATGTATCAAGTCCTTCAAATTATCCGATACTAGGGTCAGCAGTAGTTTGTTTCACGTATACAAAGATATCAAGGATATTTTTCTTCTTTCTGTACAACTACGAAAGGTGATACAACAAACTGCTAAAACTCCTGCCCTCTAGTAGGAATCTTGGGTAAAGCAGAGGCAGTACATGCATTTGAGCATGCAAGACAACAAATGCAGATCCTTGTTACACGAAGGACCATGGCATTAGGACCCCGATTATGCCTTGATTAATTTGAGCACAATACAAAGCAAACGAACCACTCCTCAAATATAAAATACAACATATCGTGGCAGAGTAGTAACTAGTAACTGATATAAAATATGATACATACCTGTAATGCATAGAGGGTGACCATGGATGTTTTCTTCTCAAGACTGCTGAATAGCAATCTATAAAGTCCAGCAGCGGTTGCATCACCAAGTCTTTGAACAATAACATCTATACATACCTACATAAAAGATTTAGATGTTTTTTTAAAAAGAAAAAGAAAATAAGTCTGCAAGATTAACATGCAGCATGGTCGGTAGATCAATAATAGTTTTTTCATATTCTTCAAAAATGAGGTGAAATGCTTTTAAAGAGCCTATCCAATGCTCACAAGGCAGGTAAGCAAGTGCAAAAACTAATCTGTCTAAATGAGCATCTACTGTACCTGAAAAGACTTTTCGTTGCTACTGTTAACTTTTATTTTTTTTAGGCAGACAGGTTTCTACAGCATTGATCTAGAATCTTATTAATCCATTTCTAAAATAAATAAAATGTAGAATCTTATTTTATTTGTATTTTAACTCTCATTTTATTTTCTATTACTTCTCTTAAAAAATTGTTGGGTTTCATTTCTAGCCGACCCCAACTTGTTTGGGACAAATGCTTGGTTGTTGTTGATGTAGCCAGGTTTCTACAGCATCGATGTGCTGCAATGATGAATACTAAAAACTTTCATATCACACCGAACCATGACTATCATTATCATTTTTCATAATTTTATTCAAAAGCTATTTAGTGTGTGAAAGTTGGACAGAATAAAGATGGGTGAAACCATTTCTGGCAAGCTCTATTCTATCCCTTCTGTTTCATACTGGTAATCAAGCTCCATTAACGAACAAAAATGCTCATCTTTTACCTTGGCTTTTGTCGGTGGTTTGGAACCGGCAGATCTCCCTACACTGCTAAAGTGATTGGGGAGTTTGATGTTCGGTGTGGGCGCGCGGAGATTCAAGAAGGTGAGTAGTAATTAACACAGGAGACACAATAGTTTACGTGGTTCGGGTCGTCTGAGCGTAATACCCTACTCCACGGGTGTGTTGGTGTTGTATTAGCTGTATGAGCTTGTGTTGTGCGTCAATGGCGTGTGTGTCTAGCTCTCTGAACGTGTCGTCGGCCTGTCCTTTTATAGTACAAGGGCAGGCCGTTACAAATTAGCCTGGCCCGACATGTGGCCTCGGCGGTTACTAGTATTGATACACGTTTAATTGCCCTTAATGACCCTGTAACGGGCTTTGACAGCACCGTTACTGGTGTTAAGATTGTCCGTTTAAGTGTCATTAATATGGTATTAATGACACTTAATCGGGCCTTGAAGTCCTTGATTCCCTTTTGAAGATCCGGAGTCGTTGCGGGGGTCTTCCGGAGGTTAAGTGTTGAAGATCCGACGATTGGACACGTGGCAGCTCCGGAGCATACTGTGGGAAACAGGAAGCTCCGGAGCTACCTGACACGTGTCAGGTCTGGAGCTTCTCTCGGTCTGGGGTTACGTCCGGAGGTGTCATTTCGGTACCTGGCCCGGAGCTTCCCCCTTGTGGGCGGTAGCTCCGGTTTGGTAGTACACGTGGCAACCCTGGGATTAACCATGTTGGAGAAGCGGGTTCGGTTATGTCTGACATGTGAGCCTCCGAGGGTCTTAAAATCAAGTATATGACTTTCCTTTGAGATCTTTGTAACCTCAAGGGGTGTACGGTTTCTAGGGTACTGACAGTGGCCCCCTGGACCTACCTCCGGGAAGACCACTGGGGTGAAGTCATTCCGCCGGAGGTGGGTCCATCCTCGCGACTTTTGAACTGAGTCTTCAAGGGTCTTTGAAGGTGCCGTTGGCAAGGACTTGGAATTAAATCCTCACCACGTGGCGTATCCCGCGTGCGGCAGATGAGATCTTTGGCGTGCGGATCTCACGCAATTGAAGGTCGCCGGTTCCCGATACGAAAACCGTATCAGTTCCGCGCGCCTTGTCAGGCCGCCGCCTTTGGGCTTCCCGCCTCTTGATGACAACCGTTCACCTGGGTAAGAACCTCGACTTGATCGTCGGGGTGATCCCGGGCCCGCTTGTCATCGGCTGGGTGGAATTTTTGGGTGGTACCTTCGACTTCCTTGCGGTTTCCATCCAAGCGTTGCGAGGGCTTACTTAAGAAGGAAAGTGCGCACCGCCGGGAGTTCTTTACGCCTCTCATCTGTTTTTGCGATCAAACTCCCAACTTGTGCTTTGCTTTTCTTTTCTTGCCTAGCCGTGCTGCGATGGAGTTGGGTCTCCGCGAGAGTCGCTTGAAGACCAACGGCGACCTGAAGAAGGTCCGGGCCCTCATGGGGTGGTCCTCGGACTTCTTCAACCGTTCGGTCTACGCCGGTGGAGAGCTCCCATTCGAGAAGGAGCACTCCGGCGAAATGGTGTACTTCTCCTCGTACGCCATGGTGGGGTTGATCCCACCTTTTTCTTCCTTTTTCTTGATGTTGCTGGACTTTTATGGTCTGCAGCTATACCACCTTGGCCCTCACTCCATTCTCCTCGTGTCTATCTTCGTCCACTTCTGTGAGATGTGGGTGGGCATCCCCCCTGCATCGAACTCTTCCGGGCCTTCTTCACCGTTCACACCACCGATAGAAGCAATGAGTACCTTGGCTTCTACTACTTCGTGAAGCACAAGAAGTGCCCATTCAAGTACCTTCGGTCGTTCCCTTCTGAGAAGTGGGATGACTGGAAGAAGGACTGGATAGTCATTCGGGTGGAGGAGCACGAGAGGCTGGAGCTGCCCGAAGACCTCCCCAACATTGACACGACGATCTGGAGTGAAGCTCCGGTGCTGGCGGACGCCTTCGACCCTGTTCTGACCAGAATTCGCCGGTGCGTGGAGGGAGGATTGACTCCTCAGGCGGTATTCTGCAACTTCCTGGTCAACAGGTGGGCACCGCTGAAGAAGAGGGAGAAACTCGCTTGGGCCCTCAACAGCGTGATGGACGACGACCGGGTCGAAACCGGGTTAAAGTCCAACATGGTGAGGAAAACCTTGGAGTTACACCTCAAGAAGTTCCAGCATGGCATCTACGTCGAAGGCGACGACTTGACTCCGCCGTCTGCTTTTCTTCCTCTGAACGTAGAAGTGGAGTTCAGCAGGGAGCTCCGGCGGAAGATGCCCATGCTTGACGACCTTGGTGTCGTCGAGAGAAGGTCGACCACCGGGGTAGCGATCCCCGGAGTGCCCAAGGATGGTTCCGACCCTGCTCCAAAGCCGAGGGAAGAAGTTGTCGGCAAGGGTAAGGAGCTGGCGGAAGAACCTGTGAGCCGGAAGAGGAAGCTGCAGTATGCCGACGGAAGGTCCGTCAGGCCCGCTACTTCTGCGTCGGCTCCTTCTCCCCGGAGGGGAAGGTCCTCTACAACTGCGGCGACTGTTCCCGTAGTGGGGTCCTCCCGGAACAAGACTGTTCCCTCAGTGGGGTCCTCTCGGAGCGCGACTGTTCCCGCAGTGGGGTCTTCTCGTGGTGTTAGCTCCGGGCAAGCGACTCCAGCACCTGGGCCGGTGGAGGCCTCCAGGTCCGGGGGTTCTTCCTGATCGAGGAGGGCCTCGACTCGGGAAACACCCGTGGCTGCGACGAGTTCTGGGGGGCCTTCCGGAGCTTCCACGCCGGCTATGACCAGCCCAGAACGCCCGGGAAAAAGGTTCCGCGCAAGCTGGTGCGGAAGCCTCCCAAGGTAATTTTTAATCTCTACCTTGGACAATTGTTTTATTTGTAGCAACTGTTTTTTAATTTTCTTCGTTCATCATCTACAGCGTCCCCAAGAAGGGGAGTGAGGCCCCACCCTCAGCCACAGTGTCTGAGGCCATGAGGGCGGGAGCTTCTGCTCCTGTCCCGGTGCTGCCCCAAGTGGTGTCTGAAGCTGCGACAGCTCCGGCGCCGGCTGTCGTGGTCATGGACCTCGACTCATCCCCAGAAGTTCTCGTGGTAGCGCCAGACCACGGGAGTGAAGATGCGCCAGCGGCACCTGTCCCGGAGGTTGGAGCTCCGGGTCCTGGTGCTGAGATGATGGAAGCTCCGACTGTTGAGCCGGAGGAAGCAGTGATCCCGGCCTCTGAGCCGGAAATTGTCGAAGCCCCGGCGGTTGAGCCGGAAGTGACTGAAGCTCCGGCGTGCGCACCGGAAACTGAAGTAGTTCCGGCAGTTGGGCCGGCTACCTCTGAAGCACCGGCCGCTGAGCCGGTCATCGTTGAAGCTCCGGCCACAGGGCCGGTTGATGTTGAAGATCTTCCGGCTCCTGAGCCGGTTGTTGAAGAGGTGACGGAGCTTGAGCCCCCATTGGGAGAGGTGCCCATACCGGAGCCAGTAGCGGCTCCTGCTCTGGAAGCGACGACATCGGAGGTACCTGCGGCCGAGCCGGAGTGCCCACGCGAAGTCGCTGGCCCCCTGCCTGAGGAGGTGAACGAAGACCTGGCGGCAGGGCCTTCCTCGATGGCGACTGAGGCCATCCCGGAGGATGGCCCTAGTGCCATGGAGACTCAGGGGACCACTCTTGTGGAGTGGGACCAATTTTTGTAACCGAAGACCCGCTGGAACCAGCGGAGGAGACCCCAGCAGGTCCGGAACCCATCCTGTTGTCACTGTCCATTGACAACGCATATTCCAGTCTGCGTCAAGTCCAACTGGCCTTCTTCCACGACAGCAAGGCTCTTGAAGAGGAGCGCCAAACCCTTAGGCGGTGGCGTAATCGGCTCTACTTCGAGACCAAGCTGGCGCAGTCGAGGCTAGCAGATGACAAGGAGTGGATTAAGCGGGAGAAGATCCACCTGGAGTACTGGGGCAAGTTGCTGGATGACAGGGAGAGTATGACTCGTGCCCTCGACGCTCAATCCCGGGAGATCTACGATCAGGCCAAAGCAGCCAATAATGCGGCCGATGCACGCCACAAACAGCTTGAGGCCATTAATACTGCACTCATCAAGCGCCGAGAGGCACTTGAAGAGAGGGAGAAACGGCTCGAGGATGAAGAGCAGAAACTCCTAGAGCTGCGGGATGACGTCCTGAGGAGGGAGGAGGAGCTCGCCGAGAAGGTGGCTCTGGCTGACAAGGGCCTCGAGGAGCGCGCCAAGAAATTGGAAGAGCGCTGCCATGAGGAAGAGGAGAAGGCCTGGGTGCGAGGGCAGGAACTTTACGAACAAGAGTGTGCCCTTACTGCCCGGGAGAAGAAAGTGAGGGGTAGAAAGAAGGACCTGGTCGACCGTCGGAACAAGATCCACCTCCGGGAGGAGGAGCTCGGAAAACTCGAAAAGCGGGTTGCTGAGAAGATTCAGCAGAACGCTAAAGAAGTTGAGCGCCTTGCCCGCGAGAATTCTGAACTGGTGGCGGCCAGAAGATCCCTGGAAGAGATGAAGGGCTTGAGGGCTGAGGACTCCCTACAGATTTGGGAGTTCTTGAGCAAGGCCAACGATGCACTGACACCGATGGGTTCCAGCCCCGTGCGCCCGGATGATCCGGAGCCAGAGCCGGACCTAGCGCTGCAGGCATTGAGCGCAGCAGGTAGCAAGCTCTCCAAGGTGGGCGATGTCATCGCGGACCAACTGGAGGTCAAGGGGCAATCCCTGGCGAAGAACGTCGCAGAGTATGTGCTGACGTGCTACACCAGCCGGAACTCCCAATTTCCTCTGGACCCGGTGCTTGAAGGTCCCGTCGAAGGGGAAGGCGAAGCTACCCGAGCCAACGTATCGGAGGTTGCCCAGAAGGTCGCCCAATTCTTCCATAGGGTCTAAGACCATCTCTATAGTTCTCACTTGTATTTTTCTCTTCTTCTTCCTCAATTTTGTAATCCCTTGTCTCCAGATGTAATCCCTTGTCTCCAGATAAATGAAATCCCCAAAAATTTTGTGAATTTCAATTTTTGTCTTCAACACTTTTATCTTCACTTGGGCCCCTGGTAGATGTACACAATTTGATTGTGAACATGTACCAAGAGTACATTGCGTTTTGTTGAAGACTCTTTTGCTCCGAACTTGTAGAATTTAGGTTCGAAGTCTTTGATAGTGAAGGCCCCCTGAGGTTGTCGGAGCTTAGAAGCTCCGGCATTGTCTATCGCTGGAGCTTAGTAGCTCCGGCAATAGTCTCTATCAACGCGTAGAGCATCGATAGTTAGTCCTCCGGGGTGTCGGAGCTTAGTAGCTCCGGCAGCGACCTTTGCCAACACTTAGTTTGTTGGCAGCAGACTCCATTTACGGGGTCTTCTCACCATCTTTTATTCAGCATCGACGGCTGGCCCTCCTAGGGGAGTCGGAGCTTAGTTAGCTCCGGCTTTTCTTCATCAATGTAGATTTTATTTTTCCTGCACACTTAAGCCAAGAAAAATAGTAAAATTCATTTCTTGTCTATAATTTCGTCGCGGCTTACGATTCTCAAGAAGATTTTAAGTCGAACGCGATTCTAAATACAACCGAATGCGTTGTCTTTTCTTCCAGATCCAACTGTACACGGACCCGCCTTACTTCGGCCTGCCGGGGTGTAGGTAGAGTGGCGTACTTAGGGTGCTTGACCAGGCTAAGTCGATAGTACACTCCAGCCCTAGTTTGGCTTGGCGGCTTTCAGGCGAGTTGGCCATGAACAATATTTGAATCCAAAAGAATTGACAATACAACTCGAATCGTATATAAACCAGTTGAACTAAAATTTCTTAAGAATTGCACGTCTTTGTTATAGACAAGAAAGAGAAAAATAAAAATATTGAGCATGTACAAAATAAATGCACGTGGAGTCTATTTCACATGAAGATGTCTTTCATTATAGGTCTGGGGTACAGGGGAAACAAGTACACTCTTAGGGTACAGAACCAAGCTAAGCGTGTTTCATTTCTCGTTTGACCCAGGGTAGTTAGCCACACTTTTAGTCCGGAGACTGTGACAAGTGTTGCATGAACTTTGCGGACTTTTCGGGAAAGGTCCGGCTGTTCTCCCGGAGGAACTACCCGACTCTGTACAATGACTCTATAATATACATCTCAAGTTACTCAAGACTCACCTCTGTGGTATTAAGTGTAGAACTTACGGAGGTGCTCGATGTTCCAAGGATTTGGGAGAGGTGTCCCATCCTCGGTAGCCAAGCGAACGCTTCCGGGACGGGATACTTTAATCACTCGGAAGGGTCCCTCACAGTCGGGGGAGAGTTTGTTTAACCCTTCTCTGGATTGTATTCTCCGTAGCACCAGGTCGCCTTCCTCGAGCTGTCGGTTGTGTACATGCCGCTGATGATAACGCCATAAGGCTTGAAAATATCGGGCATTCCGAACAGCTGCTTGGCACCTTCCCTCCTCAAGGAGGTCTAGGTCTTCACGCCGGAGCTGATCCTGCGTGGCTTCGTCGAAGGTCCGGACCCGGAGTGAACCCAAGGTGATTTCCGGAGGAAGGATTGCTTCAGCTCCGTACACCAAAAAGAAGGGTGTCTCTCCGGTTGACCGGTTTGGAGATGTCCTGTTGGCCCATAGAGTGGGCGGAAGCTCTTCGATCCAGTTGGCTCCATGTTTTTTCAAGCGCTCATAGGTGCATGTCTTGAGTCCTTTAAGGATTTCAGCATTTGCTCTCTCGGCTTGGCCATTGCTGGTTGGGTGAGCTACGGAGGCGTAGCAAACTTGTATGCCGAGGTCTTCGCAATATCCTTGGAATGCGGAGCTTGTGAATTGGGTCCCATTATCAGTGATGATTTTGTTTGGGACTCCAAATCTGCATACAATGGACTGCAAAAAGTTGATAGCAGATTGCTTGTTGACTGTCACAACTGAAGTTGCTTCCGGCCACTTGGTGAACTTGTCAATGGCGACGTACAGGAACTTGTAATCTCCGACGACTCTTGGGAAAGGTCCCAAGATGTCCATCCCCCACACAGCGAAAGGCCATGTAGGAGGTATCATTTGTAAGGGCTGAGCCAGAGTGTGAGTTTGCTTTGCATGAAATTGACATGCTTTGCATTTTTTCACCAGCTCAGTTGCATCCTGGAGTGCTGTAGGCCAGTAGAAGCCATGCCGAAAGGCTTTACCAACCAGCGTGCGGGAAGACGCGTGGTTCTCACACTCGCCTCCATGGATTTCTGCGAGGAGCTCGCAGCCTTCTTCCCTTGTGATGCACCGCATTAGGATGCCGTTGGCACCGCGCCGGTAGATATCCCCTTCTACCAACGTGTATCTTTTAACCAATCTGACTACCCGGTCAGCGGATACATCATCATCAGGAAGGATGTTGTCTTTCAAGTATTTCCGGATCTCCGAGATCTATGCATCGGAACTAACTTGAGCTTTTGAGTCTTGCGTGCTGGGTTGCTCGGAGCTCCCGGCAGCACCTACGACCCTTGATGGCTGCCATGGTAACAGGGCCATCGGGACTGTCAGCTTCGGGATGCTGATCTCGCCCCCTTTGCTCAGTTCGGCAGGATGAGCTGTGGGTTTCGACAATCTCCAGACAAAAGTTCCGTCAGGAGCCGGAGCTCCGTTTGACGCTTTCGTCGAGAGTTCGTCGGCTTCAGCGTTGTGGGCACGCTGAACATGGTGGAGATCTAGGACTTCAAAGTCCTTCTGAAGCCTCTGGACTTCAAGGAGGTAAGCAACTAGCTGGAGATTATTACAGGAACATTCACCCTTCACCTGCTTAATGATGAGCTGCGAATCTCCCTTGACCAGCAGTTGCTTGACACCATATGACAGTGCCACCTTTAGTCCGTAGATGAGTGCTTCATACTCTACCATGTTATTGGTTGCCTTGAAGTCAAGGTGTACCATGTATTTCACCTTCTCCCCAGTTGGTGCAAGGAGAAGGATTACAGCTCCGGCCCCCTGCTTCTGCATGGAGCCGTCGAAGTAGAGGGTCCAGTGAGGCTCGGTGAAGGCTGGAACTTGATGCTCCGTCTTCTGCTCACTGGGGCCCCCAGGGTTTGATGGAGAGGGAGTCCATTCTGCCACAAAATCTGCCAATGCTTGACTATTGACTGCTTGTCTTGAAATAAATTCAAGATCAAATTCAGCCAATTCCGCTGCTCATTTTGCAATATTCCCAGTTGAATTAGGATTATGCAAAATTGCTCGAAGTGGGTAAGAGGTAACCACTGAGACTTTGTGAGCTTGGAAGTAATGGCGTAGCTTCCTGGAGGCAATAAGAACTGCATAGAGCAGCTTATACACCTCTAGGTATCGAGTCTTGGCATCATGTAGTACTTCACTAATGAAGTACACCGGGCGCTGAATGGTCCGGACCCTCTCGGAGGGGTCCGGAGCTTCCTCTTCACTAACCCGGATCGTCTCGGAAGAATCCGGATTTTCTTCAGGGACCTCCGGGTTCTGGCTGGAGGAACCCAGAGCTTCTTCAGAAGTGACATGGACCCTCCCGGAGGGGTCTGTGTCTCCTGAGGTAACTTCTTGTGGATTCAGGTCTGGGAGCTGGGACCCAGACTCGCTTTCAGGTACCTCCAGACCCTCCCGAAGGGGTCTGGATTCCTGAGTATGGGGTAGTTTTGGTCTCTCCGCGACCAAAACCATACTGACGACTTCGTTAGTAGCTGAAATATAAAGCAACAAAGGCTCACCAGGGTTCAGAGCTACCAGAACTGGTAGGTTGGTGAGGAACTGTTTCAGCTCCTGGAATGCCTTTTCTGCTTCTTCGGACCATTGGAATGGTCCGAACTTCCTCAATAATTTGAAGAAGGGGAGTGCCCGTTCTGCCAGTCTTGAGATGAACCGATTGAGGGCTGCTAGACATCAAGTTAACTTTTGGACGTCTTTGATGCGGGTTGGTGGCCGCATGTCTTCAATGGCCTTAATATTCGCCGGATTAGCTTCTATGCCCCGGTGAATTACCAGGAAACCAAGAAGTTTTCCGGAGCTAACCCCGAAGACACACTTGTCTGGGTTTAGCTTTGTGCGGGTGGCCCGCAGCTTGTCGAAGACAGCCTGCAAGGTGTCAAGGAGTGACTCCTTGTTCCTGACTTTGACCACGATGTCATCGACGTACACTTCCACTATGTCTCTAATGAGTTCTTCAAAAGTTTTGTACATAGCTTGTACAAAAGTTGAAGCTGCATTCTTGAGACCAAAGGGCATGGCTGTGTAACAGTACAATCCATCTACTGTGATGAATGAAGTATGCTCTTCATCTTCCCTAGACATCCTGATTTGATGATATCCGGAATATGCATCTAGGAAACACAGTAATTCACACCCGGAGGTAGAATCCACTATCTGATCTATTCTAGGAATGGGAATGGATCTTTTGGACATGCCTTATTTAGTGTGGTGTGGTCGATGCACATCCGAAGCTTCCCGCCGGCCTTGGGCACAACGACTGGGTTTGCCAGCCATTTTGGATGGAAGACTTCTCGGATGAATCCGGCTTCGAGTATCTTCTTCACTTCTTGTCGGATGAAGTTCTGTCGCTCTACAGATTGCTTCCGAGGCTTCTGATGCATAGGCCGGGCATCGGGGTAGATCTTCAGATTGTGCTCAATCACTTCCCTGGGGATCCCAGGCATTTGTGACGGTTGCCAAGCAAACACGTCGACGTTAGCCCGGAGGAAAGTGATGAGCGCGAGTTCCTATTTGTCGTTCAATCCCCCCGATATACGGGTGGTTTGAGCGGCATTGGAACCAATTTGGATGACTTTGACAGGAATGTCGGTGTCGCCGCTTGGCTGCACTCGAGGTGCAGAAGTCGAGCCTCGTTGACGAATGCTCGGGGGTTTCGGAGCTTGCTCCTGCCTGGAGTCCTCCTCTTGCGCTGTGGTGAGTGCATGGAGTTCTCTAGTGCAGTTACTCCGGCAGTGCGATCTCCACAGATCTGGAGAACGCCTACTAGTGTTGGCATTTTTAACACCAGATAACCATAATGAGCGGCTGCCATGAATTTGTACAGGGCAGGCCTTCCCAAGATGGCATTGAAGGGCAAGTTGATCTGAGCGACGTCGAAGACCAACTTCTCGGTGCGGTACTTCTCCCGCGTCCCAAAGGTAACGGGAGAGTAATAGCTCCGAGTGGGGTAATGGCCCCCGGACCTACTCCGGAGAAAGGTCGAGAGGGATGGAGATCCGAAGGTCGGAGCTGAAGCTTAGTGAAAGCTTCGAAGCTGATGAGGTTTAGCCCCGAACCTCCGTCTACCATGACATGGTGGAGCTGGATGTTATTGATGGTAGGAGATACCATCAAAGGTAACTGACCTGCTCCAACCATGCTCCGGGGACAATCCGAAGCATCAAAAGTGATGGTTGTGTCCATCCACTTCCGATGAGGTTCCGGCCTGACTGTAGGAGCTATAGCGGCCATATCCCGACGCATAGTCTTGATGACGCGACGGGAGGTGATATCCCATGATCCACCAAAAATGGTGTTCATGGTCTTCCGACGCTCGTTGTCAGAGACGTCAGAATCATCGTCGACGGAGGTGTAGACGGCCTTCAGGACCTTTTTGGGATCCTGAAACCCTAACTCCTCTTCAGCCGGAGCTTCGTCGACTTTTTGCTTTCCTTCCCTCTGTCGGAAAGGAGATTCTTCCCGACGCTTGTTGTAGCGCTCTGCAAGGTTTTGGACCTCCCGGCAGTCTTCCAAACTGTAGCTGCCCGTTTTATGAATGGGACACCACACTTTGGGTTTGCCGTCGTCTTCAGAAGACGGTCGAGGTCGCTTCTCGGGGCGTGGCCCCCGGCCACCCGGAGTTGTAGCAGCTGCAACGTTGGATGTGCCAGCCGACGGCTTTTTCTTGCCGTTGGTCTTCTTTTTCTTCTTGCCACCCCCGGAGGTAGTGGCTTCTTCTTTGGAGGATTTCTTGTGATCCTCCGAGGTTGGTTTGGAGTGCATTTCACGGCCCTCCGCAGCTCTGGCACATTTGTCAGCCAAGCTGAAGAGTTCCGTGACACTGGTGATCTCCTTGATCGCCAGTTTCTCCAACATCTTCTTGTCTCGTACACCCTGTCTGAATGCCACAATGATAGAGGCGCTAGAGATAGAAGGGATAATATTTCGTACCTGAGAGAACCTCTGGATGAACGATCGCAGGGATTCTCCCCCTTTTTGCACGACTGCAAAAAGGTCCAGTTCAGTGCCTGGTCGGGTGTATGAACTCCCGAAGTTGGCGGTGAACTGCCGGCACAGCTCCTCCCAATTGTTGATAGAGTTGGGTGGAAGGCTCATAAACCAGGACCTCGCAGTCCCTGTTAAGGCCACTGGAAAATAATTGGCCATCACGGCCTCGTTTCCTCCAGCTGCCAAGATTGCAGTGAAGTAGATCTGAAGAAATTCGGCGGGATTGACAGTCCCGTCGAATTTTTCTGGCAGGTGAGGCCGGAACTTCTGTGGCCACCTGACCATACGCAGATGCATGGCCAGGGCTGAACAGCCTCCTCCCACTCCTTCAGGAGCAGAAAGGTCCTGAGCTTCCCGTCTTTCACGGGCACGCTCAATATGGACTCGGACGTCCTGCTGGCGGTATCGGCGATCAAGCTCCGCCCGGAAGTCATGAGTTGAAAGCCTGGATACCGTGTGAGTACGTCGTGCCCCGGAGAGCAATGACGTCACTTGTTGTGACGCAGCACGTCTCCTGCTATTGGAAACGGGCGGACCAAGTCTTCCAGACAAAGTCCGCCGCTGCGACGGGGCTCTTCCTGAAGGAGGAAGACCCTAGTTGCTGAGGCGTTCGGCTGCTGCTGCAACCAAATGCTCCACATCAGCCCTCCACTGCTCCAGTGCATCCCGGGATGCATCCGGAGGTGGTGGGCGTTGGAGAAGAGCACGCGCTGCATGGAGCGCGTGTTTCGGGTTGTCATGATTTGCCGACGCAGTAATTGACGCCGGCGCACCATCACGTTGCCCAGTACGATTTGCTGGAGGAGACGGTGATGGTGGAAGTGTGACTCCTGCTGGTGCTGAGGCTCCTGCTGGTGGCTGCCTATTGGAGGGATTGCCCCCAACAGCCTGAGCAGCGGGTTGACCGTTGGATGATCCAGCAGCTGAGTTCACCATTCTCAAAATCTCAGGCACCCCTACCTGGCGCGCCAACTGTCATTGGTTTGGAACCGGCAGATCTCCCTACACTGCTAAAGTGATAGGGGAGTTTGATGTTCGGTATGGGCGCGCGGAGATTCAAGAAGGTGAGTATGAAATGACATAGGAGACACAAGAGTTTACGTAGTTCGGGCCGCCTGAGTGTAATACCCTACTCCACGGGTGTGTTAGTGTTGTATTAGCTGTATGAGCTTGTGTTGTGCGTCAATGGCGTGTGTGTCTAGCTCTCTGAACGTGTCGTCGGCTTGTCCTTTTATAGTACAAGGGCAAGCTGTTACAAATTAGCCTGGCCTGACATGTGGCCTCGGCGGTTACTAGTATTGATACACGTTTAATTGCCCTTAATGACCCTGTAACGGGCTTTGATAGCACCGTTACTGGTGTTAAGATCGTCCGTTTAAGTGTCATTAATATGGTATTAATGACACTTAATCGGGTCTTGAAGTCCTTGATTCCCTTTTGAAGATCCGGAGTCGTTGCGGGGGTCTTCCGGAGGTTAAGTGTTGAAGATCCGACAATTGGACACGTGGCAGCTCTGGAGCATACTGTGGGAAACAGGAAGCTCCGGAGCTACCTGACACATGTCAGGTCCGGAGCTTCTCTCGGTCTGGGGTTAAGTCCGAAGGTGCCATTTCGATACGCGGCCCGGAGCTTCCCCCTTGTGGGCGGTAGCTCCGGTTTGGTAGTACACGTGGCGACCCTAGGATTAACCATGTTGGAGAAGCGGGTCCGGTTATGTCTGACATGTGGGCCTCCGAGGGTCTTAAAATCAAGTATATGACTTTCCTTTGAGATCTTTGTAACCTCAACGGGTGTACGGTTTCTAGGGTACCGACAGCTTTGTACTTTTCATCCTGTGACACAACTGTGAACAACAACTCCCTTCCAGGCCTCGTCAAAACATAAGTAGTTACCTAAAAGAATCAAAGGCTGGCAAAAATAAAATAGCAAATAAAACAAGTCTCTACACATTGATACCTGAATATTTAAATGATAATATCAAATTGATACAACAATAGTAGTATTTGACAGGCTACTCCTATTATTGAACTGCATCTATTATTCCATTAGAATAATGGCATATGAGCACCAGAAAATTATATGATACATTAGAAGTCCACTAGATTTGGAGTTCCCTGATCCATTGTACCTTTCTAATAGTTTCCGTGACAGCCACAGCAATCCAAGTTAGCCATGCAGCAAGGGCTACCAAATTCAAGGCGGCGACAAAGGGAGCTGCACAGATAGCAACTGTGACACCAGCTACTGTAAGGACATGACCCTGAAATATTGTCAAAATCATATCAGTGTTTCATATCCATAGGAATGGCTGGTTTTCACACTGGTTCGCCAAGCCTGGTCAAAATCATATCAGAAATTAATAAAAAAACAATGGATTAGACTTATCAGTTTCATGATTGGTTTGATGCATACTTATTCATTATTAATTAGGAATAGTGGAAAAGAGAAAATAGATGATGATCTGAAGTGGACAAAATACCGTCAAAGTGAGCTGTCCTGCAAGAATAAAAACTGCTATAAAGCTGTTTATTAGTGCAAACGTTTTCCTTCTGGCAGTTGGGCTCGATATTGTAATAGCAACTATCGTCACTTTCTGAAAATCATAGAGAAAAGGTAATTGGGAGGAGGGTAAATAACAGGTCCTTTGTAGTTTGTATCATGAGTTATGACACATGTTTAAGCAACACACTCTATGATGCATGCTAATACACATACCTGAAAGTAAAATACAGATGAGACAAGTGCACTCAGCCATAAAAATAGAGATATGTAGACCAGATAGGGGGAGCGTAAAATCAGCCAGAGACCTTCAAACATTAAGAAAAACCCAGGTTTTGATTTCTGAGAAGGGACATGTTATTTAGGTGATGTGACTAGTGAAGAAGTTTCATCATCAGCATCGGCATTTTGAACTTGTTCTGACCTGTTGTTAACGATAAATTGGAATTAGTCCTAATTTCTAATCCATGGCATGGGAAGCAGCTAAAGTCAAAACAAATCATCAGTAGTCAAGTTTAGAGATTGAAAAGCTGATAGCATCGCCCATTCTGGCCGCTCCACCCTCATCAAATCCATGATCTCCTCTATTCCTACTTATTACATATTTAAATGTCCCATGTTCTTCTTCCAAAATATCTTACTAATGAACTAACAGTTATTACAAAAGACGCAGGCTCTGCCCTGTTGTGATGTGCAGTTTTGGTCTTCTGTTTTGCTTATATTAATATAATATCTACCACAGCAAATTGAAAATGCTCATGTAATCAATTACAGGAAGTTGAAGAAGAACTTGAGTAAAGCCAAGAAGGATTTCATACTCTGTTTGGGACAATTCAGTCGATGCAATATTACCATCAATACAAATTCCTTTGGATGACAGAGCAGCAAGTTCCATCAACAAAGATGAAAATAGTAGAAGAACTGAGGAACATTCATGAGACATCAGATCACATTCCACGCAATATAAGAAATTAAACCATTAATTTGCTCAAGATAATCATACGTACACGGTCCCATCCATGCCATACTTGCAGCAAACAACGAACCAAAAAGTTGCCCTAGCGTAGCGCCAGCCCCAATAAAACCAAATAATCTTGAACCTGACTGAATTAAAAGAGAAATAAGTATTCAAAGAAATGGCAAATGTACAGATTTTTATATGTTACCTCACTGTCCATGACATCAATTACCCTTGCCCAAGTTGATGATATGGTAATGAGATTAAGCAAAGCAACCTACAGATTCACATTCATAGAGTTATTTAAAATCATCATGGAGCAACGTGAACGCAAACAGCATCGTGTGAAAGCTATGAGAGAGCATACCCAGAGAAATAAACTTATTCTAACTAATATGTAGAACCAGCTCTGGTTTCTCCATCCAGAAAGTTTACTTGAACCATCTTGAGTTGAATTCAACTTAAGACAAGAAACAGAGAAAAAAAAGCTCTTTTACATCAAGAATCAGTGGCTCAAGATCCCAACAAAGAAAAATCAGATGGGTAAGAAGTGGCTGGATAGGTCCATGCCTTTTTTCTCCGGAAATTACATCCAAGAAAGTGTGGTAATATTGAAGAATGAGTTAGCATCAATGTCAATTACCTTGGAGATGGACTGCCCAGTGGTGGAGACAAACCAAAGCACAAAGAATGCAATAAGGGATATGCTGAAGAACCTATGTATCAAAACCAAACCCTGGAATTACAGTCACACATGAAAGAACTAGTTTTGTTTCAGTGAAGGATAAAGAAGTGTCATATAGCTTGTAGTTTCCATCTTTATGGATGAGCAATAGTAATGGTTAGCTTTTTGCAAAAGCAATGTCTTTCTTAAGCAGAGTGAACTCAATGATCCCCCAACTTAGCCACCCGATTGAGGACTTAGCCACCCGATTGAGGGAAGAAGAGAGGAGGCTCATACCCTATGCTTTGGGATAGAAGGAAGGGAGAAGACCAGGGAGGCGACTGGGGCGGCGAGGACGGTGAGGAGGAGGGATCCGGCAAAGAGGCCCGGGTGGGTGTCGAGCCCCAGGGAGATGGCACCCTCGTCCCGCAGCGGCATGTCACACCTGGTCCCAACAAGCTAACCATATACATTCCACATGTATTCCAGGATTAGTTCATTCATACATGTATAGACGAAAAGTAAATAGTATCATATTACAAGCCATGTTCAAAATACAAATAAGTCTTGCAGCAACGACCCGTAGGTCTCAAATAAACAACAGTAAAGCAAATACATAGATAAGTAAGAAGATGGCAGCAGCGTGACGCTTTCTCCAATCCACAGGCAGTTGTGCGAGGGTACGCCCGCCTAGAATATCTCCTTCGGATCGGCGTAGAACTCTTCGTTTACTGCTTCTTCTTCTTCTTGTTCTTCATAGTCTGGAGGGGGAGAGGGGGAATCGCTTTGAGTACATGGAGTACTCAACAAGTGTGGGAAGAGAGATGAAATGAAGGCTACAACAAGGAAGGCTCATAATGGTTGTTAGCACTAAGCATTACCTATACCTTAGCTTTCATTAAGCAACCTATAACTAGGTGATTCCACCCAATCAAGATTATAGTAAAAATAATGAGTAAATAAGTAATAGCACATGAGTATTTCCAATCCATAAATCCCACCATAAATCCAACCAATACTAATTATGAAATCGACACCAAGCCGCTCTTGTCCGTGAGCACGGCTGTCATGACAGTTTCCCAATCTCTGCAAAGAACGTATCCTTTACCCACAAGCCGTGATTTCATCCCCTGTTGCCAGGTGGACTAAGCAAACCTCCCGGATGCCCGTGACCCGTCGGTCACATTACACACTTCCATATAGGGATGAAAACGGTCGGAAACGGACGGAAAAATAGAAATCGTTTTCATTTTCATATAAAATTTCTGGAAACAGAATCGAAAACGATATCATCAGAAATGGTTACAGTATCGGAAATTTTGGAAATATCGAAAACTAGTACATCGGATCGAAAGTATGTCGATATCGAAACAGTTTTAAATTTATTCGGAATTAACACATTAAAATATTATTCATCTATAATATCAACAACTTAAGTACAAAATATGAGGCAACAACTTTTACTTTCATTTTATAAAAAAATAATTATGAAACGAAATCACTTTAAAAACACATTTTAAAATAAATAAATATTGGTATGTAATTAAAGTTAACTTCTTATACAAACCAGTGTACGAATAAAAAAATTAAGAAATTGAGCTTATTACATGTCAGTCCATTAGACCCAACTTACTATTCGGAAATTATTCGGTTATTGTTCGGAAATTTTCCATTAAAATACGGTATCCTGACAATTCGGTCGGAAATCAGCCCAAATCGTTTCCGTTCCGTTTACCAAATTTCAATGTCCGATAAAAACGGTAATCAGATCGAAAATTTCGGAAATTGTCGAAAATGATAATTGCGTCGGAAATTTTCGAAAACGGCATCGAACGGCATGGAAATTTACCGTACCGTTTTCATCCCTACTTCCGTAGGTGTGTGGCAAGGAGATCACTACGAGGTCTTTACAAAGGTCCTCCCGACTAGTAACCGGCCCTCTGAGGTTTCACCGCTCCGGCACCTAGAGTCCATTTTACCTCCGCCAGGAGAAGCCCCCTCTTGAGCCATGCGGATCACAAGGCAGATACGCTGAACCAATTCCCCGCACTATCCAACTACCGGCACTAGATCGGGAGAGGCCTAATTAATTGACCAAGCTGTCCCATTCTCAGTCTTGTGGCGATACTGTATAGCTTAGTGGCTACTCCATAAATCGGTCCTTAGAATCCGGCAAGTTTCAATCCCCATATCCCGGGTCTCGTGCGTACTGCACCATACCATTCAAACCAACCCGCCAGATTCCTATTTACTACAATCCATTTCCAATGTTATAATCATATTCATAATAATAAGTCATGAATAGTAAGTATGGTTAATGTTTTCCCACCCAACTAGTATGCATGGCTAAGCGTAAAGTAAATCCCATAATCACCCTTCCATAACCCAAGCGACAAGGTAAAAGGTAATACAGCAGGGCATAGCATAGGATTCATATTAATTAACATGCAACTAACAAAACCCTTAAAAAGGTGCAAGATGGTCAAGGACACTTGCCTCTTTCGAAGTGGTTGTCGAACTGAAGTTCTTGGAAGTTGATCTCCGGCTCGGGAACCGGGTCTATTCGAAGAGAAATAACATGCAATAAGTACTACATACAATGCTAAACATACACATGCACACAATCACAAAAGTCTACGCAATTACGTACCTACGAGAAATTTAATGCGTATGTGCATTAGTTTTCCTAATGATATTTGTTAAAGGTGAACTTTATGTGTTAGAAATGTGATCTACCATTTTATAACACTTTACAATTATTTTTATGCTCAATACACATTTTTAGGGATTTTCCTATATGCAAATATAATTATTTATGATTATTATTATTTCAGATTAGAATAATGCATTAAATAATTTTTAATGGTGTGTGATATTTATTTCTAGGCTTAAAATCATTTTATACAATTAATCCTAAATTAAATATAATTTCTACATACTACCTCCGTCCCATTCCATCTCTATTTCTAGAATTGGTCAAAGTCAAACTAATCTAACTTTGATCAAATCTACACGAAAAAATATTATCTTTCGTAACACCATATTAGTACTATTGGATTCACCATGAATTATATTTTCACAAAATATTTATTTTATATCCTAGAGACTTATATATTTTTATATAAACTTGGTCAAACTTAAATGAGTTTGACTTTGACCGTTTCCATAAATAGAGTTGGAATGGGACGGAGGGAGTAATTTTTAGTGGCTAAAATGAATTATTTAAATTTTATACAGCAATAAAATATATTTTTAAGTTGTCTAAATATTTATTCTGAATTTTATAAATTTTTTTATCTATTTTCTACATCTGTTTCTATTTTTATTATGATTTTTAGTAATCTGAAAATATTATAATTGTTGAAAATAGTTTTTAAACTATCTAGGAGCTAGACTGTATTTTTCCCTAACTGTACAGGGGCTAGAAATAGTATTAAACAATATTCCAGGGGCTAGACAGGAATTATGCAATTAAATGTTAATTTTCCTAATGTCCAGAGGCTAGATTGCAAATTTCTGAGGTCTTTGCTTAATTATTTATTTCCCCAGGGGCTAGCCCGCAAATCCGCAGGGGCCCCGGTGTAAAACGGCAGGCGCGCGGGGGCCTTTAAATGCTGATCGTTGGATCCTATATCTAGGGTCCGGATTTTATGAAGCGAACCGGTATGTTTGCTCCTAATCCTAACTGTTGACGCCTAGTCGAAGGCCAGGATAGGGCCACGTCACCCCTGGCCGACGCCAGCGCGTAGCGCGGCGGTGCCCGACGGCTGACGGCGGCGATCTCACCGGAATTCGCTAAATTCCATGCAATCTACCTTAATCATTGAATCCAAATGCATAGAATCGAGTGGGGCAACGTTGCGAACTCACCGGAGGCATCAATTGGACTTAGGGAGGAGCAGAGGGCGTCGGCGACGGTTGGAGGCGGCGGAGCTCGTCGGTGATCAGCGAAGTCGACGGTGCAGCCTCGATCCCGACCAAGGAGGGAGTCTGGCGGCCTGAGGGCGATGTCGCACGCGTTATGGACCGAAAAGAATGCAAGCTAGGTGGCTAAATTGATGACGCGATGAAGGGCAGCGGCGGAATCTCACCGGCGACTGACGAAAATGGCGATGCGACGGCGAGCTTCCCGAGCGAACGTGTCCAGCGCGTGTCTGACAGTGTGGCGAACTAGTTAGGCTAAGATCAAGGAGGAAATTGCGAGGCAATCGGCGGGAACGTTAGCGACTTAGCGTGATCAGAGAGGGCTAGGGTTTGAGAGCTCAGGGAAAGGGGAAATTGGGGGCGACGGTGGGTTTATAGAGGCGGTGAGGCTGGCGGTTGTGGCGCGCACGCGGGTTTCCAAATTTGGGCGCGGATCCGAGGTGGGAAAATGTGGGCGAGGTTGTGGGCGCGGGGTCGGTCGTGGCGCGGGCGTCGGTTGCGCACGGGGAAGAAGGAATGGGGAGGGAGAAAGCACCGACCAGTGGGCCCAGGCGGCCAGAGAGAGAAGAGAGGGGAGTGGGTGCGACTGGGCTGGGGGGGGGGGATGGGCCGCGGCAGTTTTGGCCCAGGCGCTGGGGTTTTCCATTTTTCTTTTTCTTTCTTTTTCTTTTTCTATTTTTCTTTTGATTTGATTTCTTGTTTTTCAAATTCAAACGTTCTCTAGAGTTTTTAAATTTAAAATAGCACACAAAATGCGAGATCAAAAGTACACTAATATGCTTGAAGGGTTGATTACAAATTTTTGAAATTTTAGGGTGTCACAATTCTACCCCCCTTAAAAGGAATCTCGTCCTCGAGATTCGGATGTCCTAAGAGAAGAGATAGGGGAATTCGGCCTTCAGGTCTTCTTCTTTCTCCCAAGTTGCTTCTGCCTCTGAGTGATGTTTCCACTGCACTTTGCACATCCGGGTGACCTTGTTCCTTGTAACTCGTTCTGACGTCTCGAGAGTCCGTATCGGCTGCTCCGCATATGAAAGATCCTCTTGCAGATCTATAGCTTCCATGGGTAACTGTTCCTGCGGCACTCTTAAGCACTTCTTCAGTTGCGACACATGAAACACGTCGTGTACATCCGAAAGTTGAGACGGTAGCTCGAGACGATAAGCTACCTCTCCTCTTCTTTCTTGTATCTTGTACGGACCAATGTAGCGAGGTGCTAGCTTTCCCTTCACTTTGAACCGTCTTAGGCCTCTCACTGGCGATACCTTGAGGTACACAAAATCTCCAACCTCAAAAGTTAGATCACGACGTCGAGCATCTGCATAGCTCTTCTGCCTTGACTGTGTCGTCTTCAGGTTGTTTCGAATCTCTTGCACTTGTCTTTCGGCTTCCCTTAGTATTTCCGGACCAAACATTTGACCTTCTCCTGTCTGATTCCAGAACAAGAGTGTTCTACACTTTCGCCCATACAATGCCTCGAACGGGGACATCTTGAGAATAGCTTGATAACTGTTGTTGTAAGAGAATTCCTCATAAGGCAAGTTCTTGTCCCAACTCTTGCTATTCTTCAAGGCACAGGCATGCAACATATCCTCCAGGATCTGATTCATCCGTTCTGTCTGACCATCCGTCTGTGGGTGATACGCTAAGCTAAAATTGAGTCGAGTGTCCATTGATTCATGTAACTTCTGCCAGAATCTTGAAGTGAATTGGGTACCTCGATGAGACACTATCTTCTTCGGGACACCATGCAAGCATACAATCCTTGCCATGTATAGTTCTGCCAACTTTGAGCCATTGTAGTTTTCCTTGACCGGTATGAAATGAGCGACTTTAGTTAAACGATCCACGATGACCCATATGGAGTCGTATCCTGACTGGGTCCTTGGTAACCCCACAACAAAGTCCATGCTTATCTCTTCCCATTTTCATTCGGGTATCTTGAGTGGTTGAAGTAGTCCAGCAGGTCTTTGATGTTCTGCCTTGACCAATTGGCAAGTGTCACACAGAGCCACATACTCGGCCACATCACGTTTCATGCCAAGCCACCAATATCGATCCTTAAGGTCTTGATACATCTTGGTACTTCCAGGATGAATAGAATAAGATGAATCATGCGCTTCTCTCAATATCAGTTCTCGGATCTCCTTGATATTCGACACACGTATCCTCTTCCCTAACCATAAGGTTTCGTGTTCATCTTCCCTAAAATCTGGGGCTTTACCCATCTTCATCAACTTCTTGAGCTTCTGGATCTTCTTATCTTCCTTTTGGCCTTCTCTAATGTCTCGTTCCAACGTGGAATTAACTTCCATAGCTACCGCATCTGTGTTAGACACTATGCATAGGTTCAGTCTTGCAAACTCCTCACATAACTGCGGTTGATGAGATTGTATAGTCATACTGTTGCATTGTGGATTCCTACATAAAGCATCTGCGACCACATTCGCCTTTCCAGGGTGATAGTTGATCCCAACATCAAAATCATTAATTAGCTCGAGCCATCTTCGTTGTCGGAGATTAAGGTCGGGTTGAGTGAAGATATACTTCAAGCTCTTGTGGTCGGTGTAGATTTCCGTTCTCTTTCCCATCAAGTAGTGTCTCCATAGCTTCAATGCATGAACGACAGCTGCTAACTCTAGGTCACGGGTCGGGTAATTCTTTTCATGTTTTCTGAGCTATCTTGAAGCGTACGCCACTACATGTCCTTCTTGCATCAAAACACATCCCAGTCCTTGTCCAGAAGCATCACAATAGACCGAGAACTCCTTTTGCATATCAGGCATAACCAACACTGGAGCAGTAGTCAACCTCTTCTTTAGTTTGGCGAAACTTGCTTCACATTCTGGTTTCCACTTGAATTTAGTTTCCTTCTCGAGTAGCTTGGTTAGCGGATGTGCGGTTTTTGAGAATCCCTCAATGAATCATCGGTAGTATCCAGCTATTCCCAAGAAACTTTGGATTTCTCCCACATTTTCTGGTGTTTCCCATTTGAGAATACCTGCCACTTTACCTGGATCTAATGCTACTCCTCCTTCTGATATGACATGTCCCAAGAATGATACTTGTTTCAACCAAAACTCGCACTTGCTGAACTTAGCGTATAATTGGTGTTGGCGCAGCTTCTGTAGTGCCAACCTCAGATGTTCTTCATGCTCTTATTCATTCTTGGAAAATATCAAAATGTCATCAATGAATACCACCACAAACTTGTCCAAGTATTCCATAAATACCTTGTTCATGAGGTACATGAAGTAAGCAGGAGCGTTGGTCAACCCAAATGACATAACCGTGTACTCATAAAGACCGTATCGAGTGACAAATGCAGTCTTGGGTATGTCCGAGGGTCGAATCTTCAACTGGTGGTAACCCGAACGAAGATCAATATTGGAGAACACACATGCTCCTCGCAACTGATCGAACAAATCTTCAATCCTCGGCAGTGGGTATTTATTCTTGATGGTCACCGCATTCAATGCACGATAATCCACACACAATCTTTGTGTGCCATCCTTCTTAGGTACAAAGATAACCGGTGCTCCCCATGGCGATGAGCTAGGTCGGATGTAACCTTTCTCCAATAACTCCTCGATGTGATCCTTCAGTTCCACTAGCTGTTTGGCATCCATTCGGTACGTCCTCTTATATATCGGAGCCGTCCCAGGTATAAGCTCGATAATGAACTCAATCTCCCGATCACGTGGCATACCAGGTAGCTCTTCAGGGAATACATCTGGAAACTCCCTAACCACTTTGATTCCTTCTACTCCTTCAACTTGATTAACCTGAACCTTTGGCACTGGCGTTGGATCAGGACTGAACTCAACCTTGGTGCCATCTGGATGTGTCAAACAAACCATCCTGGTTGCACAATGGATCACCCCATTGTATTTTGCCAACCAGTTCATTCCCAAGATAATGTCCAACCCTTGAGTTTCAAGGACTATGAGGTTCGCTGAGAAGGCTACCCCCCTTATGTCTAACCTTACATTAGGGCATACTTTCCTTGTTATCATTTCTCCTCCAGGGGAGTTGACTATAAGTTGATGAGTCATTAAATGCACTACCATGTCATGCCTTCTTATAAATTCTCTAGATATAAATGAATGGGTGGCACCAGAATCAAACAACACCATAGCTATATGAGAATCGGCAGGGAAAGTACCAACAACCACGTCTGGCGCCTCATTAGCTTCCTCAATTGCCACATGATTGACCCTTCCACGTGTAGCTTGCTGCTGCGATGGCTTCTTTGGGCAACAAGTGGATTAGTGCCCTACCTCTCCACAGATGTAGCATGTAACCCCTGCATTGTTACCTTGGGTTTTATTACCCCCATTGTGGTTCTGTTGCTGCTGGCCTGTAGGGCGAGATGCTGGAGCTGCGGGGCGGGGCGGCTGCATTGTTTGGCGTGGAGGCTGTGGTGGCTGGCGCATCTGCTGATTGTAGGGCGTGGGTGGCCTGTAAGTGGGGTTTTGGAACCTCTAACCTGTGTGAGAGCTCATAGGACGGGTCATAGGTGCCATAGGCTGAGGGGCGAAGCGGGGGCGCACATTACTGCCAGAAGCATGCCCTTGAGCTAGCTTTCTCTTCCTGTCATCCTCGTCCAACTCTTTCTTGGTTCTTTCCACTTCAAAGGCCTTGTCAACCAACTTCTGGAAGTTATTGTAATCACAGGAGGACATGGTGAACTTCAACTCTTTGTCAAGGCCCTTCTTGAAACGGAACTGTTTCTTGGAGTCCGTGTCAACATTAGTGGGTGCATAACAAGACAACTGGGTGAACTTGTTCAAGTAGTCTCGCACACTCATGCGGCCCTGTTTCAGCATGAGGAACTCCTCACGTCTTGCCTGGATCTCTCCCTCAGGCACAAAGTGGTTGCGAAAGTTAGTCTTGAACTCATCCCAAGTGATAGTTTGTGAGTTCTGATGGGCTTCAGTGTAAGCAACCCACCAATCAGTTGCTGGACCTTGAAGTTGGTGAGAGGCTAGCAGTACTTTCTCTCATCCTTCACATTGAACGATCCCCAGCTTGCTCTCGACTGACCTCAGCCAGTCATCAGCATCCATCGGCTCCGTTGGGGTGGCAAAGGTGGGTGGATGGGTGTTAAGGAAGTCTCTCAGATGGGATCTGGGCCCAGGGGGTGGTGGTGGTGGTGGAGCTTGCTGCATGTTGGCTACTATTTGGGTTAGGTTGTTGAGCAGTTGGGTCTGTATAGCCATCATCTGTTGCATCTGTTGCGCTGCTGGTGCTCCTCGAGCACCTCTACCGTTCCATCCTGGAAAACCCTCAAGTGCCTCATCATTGGGTGGAATACCCCTTCCACGGCCTCTGCCTCTACCGGCCATCTGTACGGGAAATGACTGAAGCTTTAGAACAATAGACGCGATACAGAAGAATATACTAGGGTAAACGATCCCAACTACATGCATCAAGGAGAATATCCATACAGAAAGCAAATCCATGAACAACTGACGTGGATGTGGACAAGATGCCTAAGGCATTCCACAACTCACATCCCACACAAACACCATGAAGCAAACTAACTCAAACATAAACATAGACAACACAACTCAAGACTGGAGAGGGCGTAGCTACACGCTCCTACAAACTAAGGGTAGGTGTCTTAAGTTGTCGGTGCAGCTGAAGAGTACTCTCACTCCTCGGGGTCCTCGTCCATGTACTCCTCTGGGTCCTCGTCACTGCTACAAGGAGTGCTGCCCACTGACTCACTACTGAAGATCTCGACAACTGGTACTGCTGGAGCAGGCGGTGGAGCAACAGGTGGTGACGCAGGGGCTGGGGGTGCCACGGGAATAGGTGGTGCGGCTAGCAGAGAGGCTGGTGGTGTCACGTGGGTGGGTGACCCAGGAGCTGGCGAAGTAGGCGGGGAAGGTGGAGCTGGTACAACTGGCAAAGCTGGTGCAGAAGGTGGAGCTGGTGGGGTCGGTGGAGAAGGTGGAGCTGCTGGAGCTGGTGGAGAAGGTGGTGCGTGTGGTGCTGGTGGAGCTGGTGGAGCTGGTGGCACAGGTGGTGCCAGTGGAGCTCGTGGAGCTGGTGGAGGTGGTGGCGCAGGTGGTGCCGGTGGAGCTGGTGGAGCTGGTCGTGCCAGTGGAGCTGGTGGAGGTGGTGGTGACCCAGGCATGGTCGCCCTCAGGTAGCGCTGAGGGTCACGGCGATCAGGGGAGTCAGGGCACCAGGGCTCACCGTCGGAGGCGTAGCAAGGCAGGTCGGGGTCACGGTGGGTGATCCTCCGGTAACGCCGGATGATCTGGTCCTTCTGGTCATTAAGGTCCCGGAAGTCCTGTAACTCCTGCTGGCAGCGGTTGTACCGCACAGACAGCTCGACCGCATCGTCCACCAAACGCTCAGACTGGTATAGGCTAAGCGGACTCTCCACAACACGTCCCACAAAGTCGGTGGTGCCGCTCGGCCGCTGGGGCGTGTAGGCGTGCAAGGAGTGCTCGAGACGAAGGCAGTGCGCGTGACTCCAGAAAGTCGTAGCCTCCCAAGTCGTGTCCTCCTCAGCTGAACGCTGGGAGCTCCTCCAAGCTGGCGAGTAGTGAACCCTCAACAGCTCACTATCGTAGTAGATGGCCAGCTGGCAGGCCCACTCGGTGAAAAGGGGGCCGCTGACCTTGGTGGTGGTGTAGCGCAGGTCGAGACGAGGGTGACGGTATCCGGCGGCGTGAAGTAGCGAACGAAGTCGTCGGCGCAGGTCACCAGCAGCCTGCCCGGTGGAGCAGATCACCGCCTCGCGGTGAGGGGCAAACGGGACGGAGCGGCTAGCCATCGCGTGCCGGGGCACGCGACCTCCAGTGGACTTACGCGCCGTCTACTTGCAGCGCGCCATCTACAAAATTTGAAATAGAAGAGTATAAGATCTCGAACAAATCAAAACAGTATAACAAAAGTAGTACAATAAAGGAAGAAGCACGAAGAAGTTTTGTAAAATAGTTTTTAGGGAAAATAGTATAGTCCTTAATATGTCCATCTCTATCTAGGCTTGCGTCCTACGGGCAACACGGCTCTGATACCAACTTTTGTCACACCTGGTCCCAACAAGCTAACCAGATGCATTCCACATGTATGCCAGGATCAGTTCATTCATACATGTGTAGACGAAAAGTAAATAGTATCATATTACAAGCCATGTTCGAAATACAAATAGGTCTTACAGCAACGACCCGTAGGTCTCAAATAAACAACAGTAAAGCAAATACATAGATAAGTAAGAAGATGGCAGCAGCGTGACGCTTTCTCCAATCCACAGGCAGTTGCGTGAGGGTAGGCCCGCCTAGAACATCTCCTCCGGATCGGCTTAGAACTCTTCGTTTACTGCTTCTTCTTCTTCATAGTCTGGAGGGGGAGAGGGGGAATCGCTTTGAGTACATGGAGTACTCAACAAGTGTGGGAAGAGAGATGAAATGAAGGCTACAACAAGGAAGGCTCATAATGGCTGTTAGCACTAAGCATTACCTATACCTTAGCTTTCATTGAGCAACCTATAACTAGGTGATTCCACCCAATCAAGATTATAGTAAAAATAATGAGTAAATAAGTAATAGCACATGAGTATTTCCAATCCATAAATCCCACCATAAACCCAACCAATACTAATTATGAAATCGACACCAAGCCGCTCTTGTCCGTGAGCACGGCTGTCATGACAGTTTCCCAATCTCTGTAGAGAACGTATCCTTTACCCACAAGCCATGATTTCATCCCCTGTTGCCAGGTGGACTAAGCAAACCTCCCGGATGCCCGTGACCCGTCGGTCACATTACACAATTCCGTAGGTGTGTGGTCAGGAGATCACTACGAGGTCTTTACAATGGTCCTCCCGACTAGTAACTGGCCCTCTGAGGTTTCACTGGTCCGGCACCTAGAGTCCATTTTACTTCCGCCAGAAGAATCCCCCTCTTGAGCCATGTGGATCACAAGGCAGATACACTGAACCAATTCCGTGCACTATCCAACTACCAGCACTAGACCAGGAGAGGCCTAATTAATTGACCAAGCTGCCCCATTCTCAGTCTTGTGGCGATACTGTATAGCTTAGTGGCTACTCCATAAATCGGTCCTTAGAATCCGGCAAGGTTCAATCCCCATATCTCTGGTCTCGTGCGTACTGCACCATACCATTCAAACCAACCCGCCAAATTCCTATTTACTACAATCCATTTCCAATGTCATAATCATATTCATAATAATAAGTCATGAATAGTAAGTATGGTTAATGTTTTCCCACCCAACTAGTATGCATGGCTAAGCGTAAAGTAAATCCCATAATCACCCTTCCATAACCCAAGCGACAAGGTAAAAGGTAATACAGTAGGGCATAGCATGGGATTCATATTAATTAACATGCAACTAACGAAACCCTTAAAAAGGTGCAAGATGGTCAAGGACACTTGCCTCTTTTGAAGTGGTTGTCGAACTGAAGTTCTTGGAAGTTGATCTCTGGCTCGGAAACTGGGTCTATTTGAAGAGAAATAACATGCAATAAGTACTACATACAATGCTAAACATACACATGCACACAATCACAAAAGTCTACGCAATTACGTACCTACGAGAGATTTAATGCGTATGTGCATTAGTTTTCCTAATGATATTTGTTAAAGGTGAATTTTATGTGTTAGAAATGTGATCTACCATTTTATAACACTTTTACAATTATTTTTATGCTTAATACACATTTTTAGGGATTTTCCTCTATGCAAATATAATTATTTATGATTATTATATTATTTCATATTATAATAATGCATTAAATAATTTTTAATGGTGTGTGACATTTTTTTCTAGGCTTAAATCATTTTATACAATTAATCCTAAATTAAATATAATTTCTACATAATTTTAGTGGCTAAAATGAATTATTTAAATTTTATACAGCAATAAAATATATTTTTAAGTTGTCTAAATATTTATTCTGAATATTATAAATTTTTTATCTATTTTTCTACATCTGTTTCTATTTTATTATGATTTTTAGTAATCTGAAAATATTATAATTGTTGGAAATAGTTTTTAAACTATCCAGGGGCTAGACTGTAATTTTCCCTAACTGTACAGGGGCTAGAAATAGTATTAAACAATATTCCAGGGGCTAGATAGGAATTCTGCAGTTAAATCCTAATTTTCCTAATGTCCAGAGGCTATATTGCAAATTTCTGAGGTCTCCGCGTAATTATTTATTTCCCTAGGGGCTAGCCCGCAAATCCGCAGGGGCCCCGGTGTAAAACGGCAGGCGCGCGGGGGCCTTTAAATGCTGACCGTTGGATCCTAGATCTAGGGTCCGATTTTTATGAAGCGAATCGATATGTTTGCTTCTAATCCTAACGTTGACGCCCAGCCGAAGGCCAGGATAGGGCCACGTCACCCCTGGCCGGCGCCAGCGCGCAGCGCGGCGGTGCCCGACGGCCGACGGCGGCGATCTCGCTGGAATTCGCTAAATTCCACACAATCTACCTTAATCATTGAATCCAAATGCATAGAATCGAGTGGGGCGATGTTGCGAACTCACCGGAGGCGTCAATTGGACTTAGCGAGGAGCAGAGGGCGTCGACGACGGTTGGAGGCGGCGGAGCTCGTCGGTGATCGGCGAAGTCGACGGTGCAGCCTCAATCCCGACCAAGGAGGGAGTCTGGCGGCCTGAGGGCAATGTCGCACGCGTTATGGACCGAAAAGAATGCAAGCTAGGTGGCTAAATTGATGACGCGATGAAGGGCAGTGGCGGAATCTCACCGGCAACCGACGAAAATGGGGATGCGACGGCGAGCTTCCCGAGCAAACGTGTCCAAAGCGTGTCTGACAATGTGGCGAACTAGTTAGGCTAAGATCAAGGAGGAAATCGCGAGGCAATCGGCGGGAACGTTGGCGACTTACCGCGATCAGAGAGGGCTAGGGTTTGAGAGCTCGGGGAAAGGGGAAATTGGGGGCGACGGTGGGTATATAGAGGCGACGAGGCTATGACCCGAAGGTCTACAAATACACACCACAAACCTATTTAGAACATCTAAACAGTTCACAAAGATTATACTACAGCGAAAGGCTAAATAGATAAGAACGGCTCCATCTCCACAGGCAGTCGCGCGAAGGATCGCCTGCCTAGCCCAAGTCTTCCGGGTTGACGAAGAAGTCTTCTGGTGCGCTTCTTCTTCATATTCTAATGGAAAAGTAAACGCTTGAGTACATAGAGTACTCAGCAAGTGTGGGAAGAGAATGACATGATTGGCTAAAGCAAGGGTAGGCCAATTATGGCTTAAGCACTATGCTTAGAACCTAACCTTAGCTTTCAATTATCAATATTATAATTCAAGAATTAATTCAACACATAATTAAAGATGATGAATGTAACTTGAATCATAAGTAACCACCATTTCCCAACCATATGCTAATTATGAACTGGTCCCAAGCCGCTCTTGTCCGTGAGCACGGCTGTCATGACAGTTTTACCAAATCTCTACAGAGAGTGTACCCTTTCCCCATAAGCAGTGATTTCATCCCCTATTGCCAGGTGGACTAAGTGAATCTCCCTGAATGCCCGTGGTAGCTAACCACATTACACACTTCCTTTGGTGGGAGGCTAGGAGATCACAACATGGTCTTTACAAAGGTACTCCTGACTAGTGCTAGCCCTCTAAGGTTTCCACCACTGAGTCATTCCCGGAGTAACCCTCCACCTCAGAGCCCCCTCTTGATCCTTGCGGTTCCCAGAGCAGTACCCCTGCATCATTCCCCGCACCATCCAACTACTAGCATTTCACCGGGAGAAACCTAATTAATTGACCAAGCTGCCCCATCTCAGTCTCGTGGTGGTACTATAAAGCTTAGTGGCTTCCTCCATAAACCGGTCCTTAGAATCCGGTGGTACCAAACCCAATCCCGGGCCTCGTGCAAACTGCACCATACGAAATCTATCCAACCACCAGATTCCTAACCCCTACTATTGTGTATCCACCACAATTAAAGTAACCATAAAGTTTAACATGTCACAATTGTATGAAATCTCATTCCCAATGTCTAAGCATGGCTAAGCATAATTAATTACCTACCTACTTCCCAACCCACATCAGGTGACAAGGAATTATATGGAACAAGGCATGAAACATGAAATAGGACATCAATTTAATTAGCATGCATCTAACTAAAATCCTAAAATTGGTACAAAATGGTCAAGGGCACTTGCCTTCTTCGAAGACTTGATTGTTGGTGAAGTCTTGGTCTTGGAGATTGAAGTTGGGGTCGTAGTACGACTCTAAATATGTTGCCCAAGCATGGCAAAGAGAAATAAAGGCTAAAATAAGTAAAGAGCACACAACACAATGCATCACACATACACATAAGCATAAAATTCTATACTAATGCGTCCCTACAGAGCATTTATTATTTTACATAGCCAAAAATATTCATTTTATATTTATCTCACATTTTTAGGATTTATTTATGGCCTAAAATCATTTTTATTGAATTTTCTATGGCCAAAATGTATTATAAACATTTTACTGAATTTTCCATGGTGAAAATATTTTATTCTAATTTTTCCTACTGTTTTTACACTTAATTACCATTTTTATCTATTTTCTACACATCAAATACTCCTAAAAACAATATTCAGCAATTAAATAAAAGTCCAGGGGCTGGATAATAAGTTTCCTACACTGTGGAGGGGCTAAATCCATGATTATACAAATTTCCAGAGGCTAGTTTCTTATTTAAATGATTAAATCCAAATCCACAGAGTCCAGGAGCTAGATTGCTAAATACAGGGGTTAGACTAGCATTCCAGCAAAGGTCAAGGGGTAGCCCACAAGATTCCAGGGGCCACGGTGTAAATGCGACGGCGGGAAATGAATTTTAAACGTGGACTGTTGGATCCTAAACGAACGCACGAGATTTAATTATACCGAACCGTTACGCACGATATAATCTCGGTCGTTCGGTTTGAACCGAGGGCCGAGATGCGGCCACGTCGCCTCTGGCGACGCCGGACGAGTCCCGCGGCGGCGAGGTCGCCGGAGTAGGTCAAACCGGCTAATTCTACGCCAAAATAACGTGCTACTTGCATGAAACGAGAGAGGGGAAGAAGGGGAACTCACCTCGGGTGTTTTCGGGGCCCGAAATCGAGTGGAGGAAGGTCGGCGTCGAGGGATGGCGGCGGTTGTTGTCGGTACTCGTCGATTCCGGCGAAACATCGGCGATCTCTCCGTGCAAACTTGTCCGGCGTGCTCCTGGCGACACGGCGAAGAGGTTAGAGAAGGAGGGAGCAAGGATTAGGTACTGGATCGACGGGAACGCGCGCGACGTACCAAGAGCGACGGTTGGCTAGGGTTTGGCGCGGAGGAGAGGAAAGAGAGGGGGAGAGGGAGATTTTATAGAGGGGAAAGCTAGTGTAATATCTTGAACGGACCAATATAGCGAGGTGACAACTTGCCTCTTACTTTAAATCTTCTTAACCCTCTCATAGGTGACACCTTCAAGTACACATAATCACCGACCTCAAAGGTTAGATCACGTCTTCGAGTATCTGCATAACTCTTCTGTCTTGTTTGGGCTGCCTTCAGGTTCTTCCGAATTTCTTGTACTTGTCTTTCAGCCTCTTTTAATACATCAGGCCCAAAGACTTGACGTTCCCCAGTTTGATTCCAAAACAACGGTGTCCTACATTTCCGTCCATACAATGCTTCAAAAGAAGACATCTTCAAACTGGCTTGATAACTATTGTTATAAGAGAATTCGGCATATGGCAGATTCTTATCCCAACTTTGGCTATTCTTTAGAGCACACACTCTCAACATGTCTTCTAATATCTAGTTGGTGCGTTCTGTCTGACTGTCAGTCTGAGGATGATACGCCGAACTAAAGTTTAGACGGGTATCCATTGATTCATACAACTTTTGTCAAAATCTTGAGGTGAATTGAGTGCCTCGATCTGAAATAATCTTCTTAGGGACTCCATGTAAGCATACAATCCTGGAGATATACAGTTTCGCCAACTTGGGACCATTGTAAGTTTCTTTCACGGGAATAAAGTGAGCAACTTTAGTCAAACGATACACTATGACCCATATAGAATCATATCCAGACTGTGTTCTTGGTAGTCTCACAATGAAATCCATACTAATTTCTTCCCATTTCCATTTTGGCACTTTGATTGGTTGTAACAACCCTGTTGGTCTTTGGTGTTCCACCTTAATCAATTGACATGTATCACATATGGCCACATATTCTGCTACATCCCCTTTCATTCCATGCCACCAATATCGATCTTTAAGGTCTTGATACATCTTTGTGCTTCCGGGATGAATGAAGTATGATGAGTTATGAGCTTCCCTTAGTATCAACTCTCTAATCTCTTTGATATCTGGAACACAAATCCTCCTTCCAAACCATAGGGTTCCTTGTTCATCCTCTCTAAAGTTCGGAGCTTTTCCTTTCTTCATTAATTGCTTGATCTCCTTGACCTTCTCATCATTCTTTTGTCCTTCTCGTATATCACGTTCAAGGGTTGAGTCTACTTCCATAGCAACTGCTTCAGTACTAGACAATAAACATAAGTTTAACCTTGCAAATTCTTCACATAACTGGGGTTGAAGAGCTTGCACTGACAATTCATTACATTGTCCTTTTCTGCTTAGAGCATCAGCGACCACATTAGTCTTTCCTGGATGGTAGTTGATTCCCACATCGAAGTCATTTATTAACTCCAACCAACGACGTTGTCTGAGATTAAGATCTGGTTGTGTGAATATGTACTTCAAGCTCTTGTGATCCGTGTATATCTTGGTTCTTTTTCCCATCAAATAGTGTCTCCATATCTTCAATGCATGGACAACAGCTGCCAACTCTAAATCATGTGTTGGATAATTCCTCTCATGTTTACAAAGCTGTCTTGAAGCATAGGCTACAACATGTCCTCCTTGCATTAAGACACATCCTAAACCATGACCAGATGCATCACAATAAACTACAAACTCCTTCTGCATATCAGGCATTACCAATACCGGTGCACTGGTTAACCTTTTCTTCAACTCGGCAAAGCTCACTTCACATTCGGGGGTCTACTTGAAAGCAACTCCTTTCTCAAGCAACTTGGTTAGTGGTCGAGAGATCTTTGAAAATCCCTCGATGAATCGACGGTAATAACCAGCCATGCCTAAGAATCTTCGTATATCATGTACACTCTCAGATGTTTCCCATTTAAGGACATCGACCACTTTGCCTGGATCCACTGCTATACCTCCTTCAGATATGACATGACCCAAAAATGACACTTCCTTTAGCCAACACTCACACTTACTAAGTTTGGCATATAATTGGTGTTGGCGAAGCTTCTGTAGAGCCATCCTTATGTGCTCCTCATGCTCTTCTTCAGTCTTGGAGTAGATAAGTATGTCGTCGATGAACACCACTACAAACTTGTCCAAGTACTCCATGAATACCTTGTTCATTAGATACATAAAATATGCCAGAGCATTGGTCAATCCAAATGACATAACTGTATACTCATATAGTCCATATTGAGAGACAAATGCAGTCTTGGGAATATCTGAGGGCCTAATCTTCAATTGGTGATAACCCGAGCGAAGATCAATCTTAGAGAACACACATGCTCCTCTCAACTGATCAAATAAATCTTCAATTCTTGGTAGTGGGTACTTATTCTTGATTGTTACCGCATTTAAGGCACGGTAATCAACACACAACCTTTGAGTACCATCCTTCTTGGGTACCAATATGACTGGTGCTCCCCAAGGCGATGAGCTAGGATGAATATATCCTTTCCCCAATAACTCCTCAATGTGATCCTTTAGTTCAGCTAGTTGTTTAGCATCCATTCTATACGGCCTCTTATATATTGGGTCCGTTCCAGGTACTAATTCAATGACAAACTCAATCTCTCGGTCAGGGGGCATACCTGGTAAGTCATCTGGGAATACATCCAGAAACTCACTCACAACCCTGATGTCTTCTGTACTCTCAAGATGGTTAAGTTGTACAACTGTTTCTTGTGTCTGTTCTGGCTTGAACTCCACTGTCGTGTCATCTGGGTGTGTTAAGCAAATTGTCCTAGTTGCACAATGAATTACTCCTTGATTCTTTGTCAGCCAGTCCATCCCCAGAATGATGTCTAATCCTTGTGAGTCCAACACTATTAGGTTGCCCCAAAAGACTACCCCCCTTATGTTTATACTCACTTTACGGCATAGATGCCTCCATCTCTCCTCCAGGAGAGTTTATCAACAATGGCCGATTCAAGAATGCAACTACCATGTCATGCTTCTTTATGAAATCTTTGGATATAAATGAATCTGTAGCACCTGAATCAAACAATATTGTGGCAGGATGGGAATTAGCATAAAACATACCGATCACCACATCAGGTGCTTCCTGCGCTTGCTCCAAAGTCACATGGTTAACACGTCCAGGTGCGTTCTACTGCTTCTTTGGACAATTGTTGGAGTAATGTCCCCCATTCTCCACACTTGTAGCATTGAACTCCCGCAGCATTGTTCTGGCTCTTGCTACCTCCTGGTTGATTTCTTGGAGGTTGACCATTGGGACGGTTAGCTGGCGCTGAAGGGCGAGGGGGTTGCATCTGCTGGCAAGGGGGTTGCATTGGATGGCGTGGAGGCTGTTGTTGCTGGCGCATTTGCTGATTGTAGGGGGTGGGTGGCCTGTAGTTGGAGTTTGGAAATCTCTGTCCCGAGTAGTTTATAGGACAAGTCATCTGGTTTGCAGGCTGAGGGTTGAGATGAGGGCGCACATTGCTACTAGAGGCATGGGGCAGAGCCAACTTCCTCTTCCTTTCATCATCATCCAGTTCCTTCTTAGTCCTCTCCACTTCAAAAGCCTTGTCAACCAACTTCTGAAAGTTGCTGTAGTCGCTAGAAGACATGGCAAACTTCAACTCCTTGTCCAGTCCATTCTAGAAACGGAATTGTTTCTTGGAATCCGTATCCACATCTGTTGGCGCATAGCGAGATAACTGGGTGAATGCATTCAAATAGGCTCTCACAGTCATACAGCCCTGCTTTAACATAAGGAACTCCTCATGTCTTGCTTGTATTTCTCCCTCAGGCACAAATTGATTGCGGAAATTGGTCCTGAATTCTTCCCAAGTGATGTTCTCTGGACTTTGGTGGGCTTCAGTAAAGGCGGTCTACCAGTCGGCTGCAGGTCCATGGAGTTGATGAGAGGCTAGTAACACCTTCTCTCTTCCTTCATAGTGTACGAGCCTCAACTTGCTTTCAACCGTTCGAAGCCAATCCTCGGCATCCATTGGTTCAGTGACTGTGGCAAAGGTGGGTGGATGAGTGTTAAGGAAGTCCCTTAGAAAGGATCTGGGCGAATAAGGTGGTGGTGGTGGAAGGTTGTATTGTGGTGGTGGTGGGGGTGGGGCTTGCTGCATATTGGTAACAATTTGGGTGAGGTTGGTGAGTAACTGGGTTTGTATGGCCATCATTTGCTACATCTACTGCGCTGCTGGGGCTCCTCGAGCACCCCTACCATTCCATCCTGGCACACCTCCAAGTCCTTCATCTTGGGGCACAACACCCCTTCCACGACCTCTACCTCTTCCAGCCATCTATATAGGGAATAATTGAAACTTTAAGATAATAGATAAGATATAGAAGGGTACGTTATGGTAAACGATCCCATCTACATGCATCAAGGGAAATATATATATATATATATATATATATATATATATATATATATATATATATATATATATATATATATATATATATATATATATATATATATATATATATATATATATAGCAAGCAAATTCATTAATCAACTAGTGCGGATGTGGACAGGATGCTAATGCATTCCACAACTCACACGACACACTAACAAGCCTATATACAAATGACTTGGATGTGGGCAGGATGTCGAAGCATTCCACAACTCACGTCGCACACACACACACACAACATGAAGCAAACTAATACAATACCATAGTTAATACAACTCAAGACTAGAGAGGGCGCAGCTACACGCTCCTACATTCTAAGGATAGGTGTCTTTGAGTCGTCCAACAGGGTAACAAGTCTACCCCTACTCGTCGGAGTCCTCCTCGGTCTCCTCCTCAGGGTCCTCCTCCTCCGTGTCCTCTCCCGATCTCACGGGTGAGTTCTCACGACGATCCGAAGAGTTTGGGTCCCACGGCTCAACGTCCAAAGCGTACTAAGGAGAGTTCGGGTCAGCTGTAGTGATCCTCGCGTAGCGTCGGCGAAGTCGCTCGTAGCTGTCAACAAGGTCCCTGCTGTCCTGAAGCTCCTGCTGACAACGCTGAAGTCGTGAAGACAACTCCACAACGTCGTCCACAAGCCTCTCGCTCTGAGCGAGGTACAGAGGCCCCTCGACGTCACGTCCAGTGAAGTCGGTTGTGCCACTAGGGCGCTGAGGGGTGTAGGTGTGCTCCGTGCACCCGAGGCAGAACCTGTGGGTGTGACTCCAGTAGGTAGTCGCCTCCCACGTAGCATCCTCCTCAGCCGCACGCTGGGAGCTCCTCCAAGCTGGAGAGAAGTGTGAGTGCAGCAGCTCCGAGTCGTAGTAGACGGACAGCTAGGAAAACCACTCCAGTCCACTAGTAGAGGGTACAGAGACCCTAGTGGTGTGGTAGACGAAGTGAACACGGTACTCACGGTACCCCGAAGCACGAAGAAGGGAGCGAAGACGGGCACACATCCTCGGAACAACACGTCCAGAAGAGATCAGCACTGTCTCCCTCCTGGGGGTGTGAGGTGCGGAGCGGCTAGCTAGGGCGTGGTGAGGAACATGATCCCCAGTCGACTTACACGCCGTCTGCTTGGTGCGCGCCATCTACAAACATTTGAAAAGAAGAGAGGGTAGGATCAATAATCAATAAATTAAGTTAGAATTAAAACAATAAGCACCACAAGATAAGAAGCACAATGGTTGAGATTGGAAGCACAAAGTTTTGGAAATACTATTTTATAAGAAAATAGTATAGTCCTTATTTTCGACCATTTCTAACTAGGCTTACGTCCTACGAGCAACACGACTCTGATTCATGCTCTGATACCACTTTGTCACGCCGGGTCATCATAAAGATGAACAGATGCTAACCACATGTACGCCAGGATCAGTTGAATCGTAAATGTGTTGACGAAAGTGAAATATCATTACATAGCCATGTTCGAGTACATAAATAGTCTTACAATATGACCCGAAGGTCTACAAATACACACCACATCCTATTTACAACATCTAAGCAGTTCACCAAGATTAAACTACAGTGGAAGGCTAAAAAGATAAGAACGGCTCCATCTCCACAGGCAGTCGCGCGTAGGATCGCCAGCCTAGCCCTAGTCCTCCGGGTTGACGAAGAAGTCTTCTGGTGCTGCTTCTTCTTCATATTCTAATGGAAAAGTAAACGCTTGAGTACATAGAGTACTCAGCAAGTGCGGGAAGAGAATGATATGATTGGCTAAAGCAAGGGAAGGCCAATTATGGCTTAAGCACTACGCTTAGAACCTAACCTTAGCTTTCAATTATCAATATCATAATTCAAGAAGTAATTCAACACATAATTAAAGATGATGAATGTAGCTTGAATCATAAATAACCACCATTTCCCAACCATAACCTAATTATGAACTGGCCCCAAGCCGCTCTTGTCCGTGAGCACGACTGTCATGACAGTTTTACCAAATCTCTGCAGAGAGTGTACCCTTTCCCCACAAGCAGTGATTTCATCCCCTATTGCCAGGTGGACTAAGTGAACCTCCCTGGATGCCCGTGGTAGCTAACCACATTACACACTTCCTTTGGTGTGAGGCCAGGAGATCACAACATGGTCTTTACAAAGGTACTCCCGACTAGTGCTAGCCCTCTAAGGTTTCCACCACTGAGGCACTCCCGGAGTAGCCCTCCGCCTCAGAGCCCCCTCTTGAGCCTTGCGGTTCCCAGAGCGGTACCCCTGCATCATTCCCCGCACCATCCAACTACTAGCATTTCATCGGGAGAAACCTAATTAATTGACCAAGCTGCCCCATCTCAGTCTCGTGGTGGTACTATAAAGCTTAGTGGCTTCCTCCATAAACCGGTCCTTAGAATCCGGTGGTACCAAACCCAATCCCGGGTCTCGTGCAAACTGCACCATACCAAATCTATCCAACCACCAGATTCCTATCCACTACTATTGTGTATCCACCACAATTAAAGTAATCATAAAGTTTAACATGTCACAATTGTATGAAATCCCATTCCCAATGTCTAAGCATGGCTAAGCATAATTAGTTACCTATCTACTTCCCAACCCACATCAAGTGACAAGGAATTATATGGAACAAGGCATGAAACATGAAATAGGACATAAATTTGATTAGCATGCATCTAACTAAAATCCTAAAATTGGTACAAGATGGTCCAGAGCACTTGCCTTCTTCGAAGACTTGATTGTTGGTGAAGTCTTGGTCTTGGAGATTGAAGTTGGGGTCATAGTACGACTGTAAATATGTTGCCCAAGCATGGCAAAGAGAAATAAAGGCTAAAATAAGTAAAGAGCACACAACACAATGCATCACACATACACATAAGTATAAAATTCGATACTAATGCGTCCCTACGAAGCATTTATTATTTTACATAGCCAAAAATATTCATTTTATATTTATCTCACATTTTTAGGATTTATTTATGGCCTAAAATCATTTTTATTGAATTTTCTATGGCCAAAATGTATTATAAACATTTTTACTGAATTTTCCATGGTGAAAATATATTTTATTTGTACTCTAAAATTTAATCATAGCAATAAAATATTTTATTCTAATTTTTCCTACTGTTTTTACACTTAATTACCATTTTTATCTATTTTCTACACATCAAATACTCCTAAAAACAATATTCAGCAATTAAATAAAAGTCCAGGGGCTGGATAATAAGTTTCCTACACTGTACAGGGGCTAAATCCATGATTATACAAATTTCCAGGGGCTAGTTTGCTTATTTAAATGATTAAATCCAAATCTAGAGAGTCCAGGGGCTAGATTGCTAAATCCAGGGGCTAGACTAGAATTCCAGCAAAGGTCAGGGGGTAGCCCGCAAGATTCCAGGGGCCACGGTGTAAATGCGACGGCGGGAAATGAATTTTAAACGTGGACCGTTGGATCCTAGATGAACGCACAAGATTTAATTATACCGAACCGTTACACACGATATAATCTCGGCCGTTCGGTTTGAACCGAGGGCCGAGATGCGGCCACGTCACCCCGGCGGCGCTGACCTCGCGCGCGCGCGCGCGGCGCTCGGCGCCCGCGGCGGCGACCTCGCCGGAGTTGGCCAAACCGGCCCTAAAGCCGTCTAAACTACACGCACTATACACCAAACGAAAGGGGAGAGAATGTGGAGTATACCTCGGGGGGTCTCGGGGTCCGAAATTGGTCGGAGATGAGTCGGCGACGAGGGGTTGCGGCAACCGGCGTCGGCTCTCGATGAATCCGGTGAAATCTTGGCCAATTCCCCGCACAAACTTGCCCGGCGTGCTCCTGACGACAAGGCGACGTGGTTAGAGAAGGAAGGAGTGAGGATTAGGCAATGGATCGTCGGGAACGTGCGCAACATACCAAGAATGGCGGTTGGCTAGTGTTTGGGCGCGGGGAAGAAGAAACAGAGGGGGAGAGGGGGATTTTATAGAGGGGAAGGCGGCGGCGGTTGCTGACGCGCGCGAAGGGGGGTTTCTCGGGGTGGATTGGTGCGGGATTCGACGGTTGAAGGTGGGTGGTGCGACGTGGGCGCGACGCGGGAAAAGGGAGGGGCGATGGTTGCATCCCTGGAAGGGATGATAGGCGGGCCCCGTCTGGCAGAGAGAGGGAGAGAGGGACGGGCTGGCTGGGCCGCGATGAGGGGAGGGAGAATTGGGCCAAGGGTGGGAAGTTGGCCCAACAGGGGTTTTATTTGTTTTCCTTTTTCTTTTTCCATTCCTTTTCTTTTGATTTGATTTCAAATTCAAATTTCAATTGTTTGCTACACGTTTGAACTTCAAAATTCACACAAAAATAGAATGTGCAAGGGTTTGATCAAATTTTATTACATAAAATATGGGTGTTACAACTCTACCCCCCTTAAAAGGAATCTCGCCCTCGAGATTCGGACGTCCTAAGAGAAAAGATGAGGGAATTCAGCCTTGAGATCTTCTTCTCTTTCCCATGTTGCTTCTGCCTCCAAATGATGTTTCCATTGCACCTTACACATGCGAATGACTTTGTTTCTGGTGACCTTTTCTAATGTGTCAAGTATCTTGACAGGCTGTTCCACATAAGACAAATCTTCTTGTACATCGACTGCTTCCATAGGCAATTGTTCCTCAAGCACTCTCAGACACTTCTTAAGTTGTGACACATGAAATACATTATATACATCTGACAAGTGCGGCCGAAGCTCAAGCTGATAAGCCACTTCACCTCGTCGTTCTAATATCTTGAATGGACCAATATAGCGGGGTGACAACTTGCCTCTTACTTTAAATCTTCTTAACCCTCTCATAGGTGACACCTTCAAGTACACATAATCACCGACCTCAAAGGTTAGATCACGTCTTCTAGTATCTGCATAACTCTTCTGTCTTGTTTGGGCTGCCTTTAGGTTCTTCCGAATTTCTTGCACTTGTCTTTCAGCCTCTTTCAATATATTAGGACCAAAGACTTGGCTTTCCCCAGTTTGATTCCAAAACAACAGTGTCCTACATTTTCGCCCATACAATGCTTCAAAAGGAGACATCTTCAAACTGGCTTGATAACTATTGTTGTAAGAGAATTCGGCATATGGCAGATTCTTATCCCAACTTTGGCTATTCTTTAGAGCACACACTCTCAACATGTCTTCTAATATCTGGTTGGTACGTTCTGTCTGACCATCAGTCTGAGGATGATACGCCGAACTAAAATTTAAACGGGTATCCATTGATTCATGCAACTTCTGCCAGAATCTTGAGGTGAATTGAGTGCCTCTGTCTGAGATGATACTCTTAGGAACTCCATGTAAACATACAATCCTGGAGATATACAGTTCCGCCAACTTGGGACCATTGTAGGTTTCTTTCACAGGAATAAAGTGAGCAACTTTAGTCAAACGATCCACTATAACCCATATAGAATCATATCCAGATTGTGTCCTTGGTAGTCCCACAATGAAATCCATGCTGATTTCTTCCCATTTTCATTTCGGCACTTTGATTGGTTGCAACAACCCTGCTGGTCTTTGGTGTTCCGCCTTAATCAATTGACATGTATCACATATGGCCACATATTCTACTACACCCCGTTTCATTCCATGCCACCAATATCGATCTTTAAGGTCTTGATACATCTTTGTGCTTCCGGGATGAATGGAGTATGATGAATCATGAGCTTCTCTTAGTATCAATTCTCTAATTTCTTTTATGTCTGGAACACAAATTCTCTTTCCAAGCCATAGGGTTCCTTGTTCATCCTCTCTAAAGTTCAGAGCTTTTCCTTTCTTCATTAATTGCTTGATCTCCTTGACCTTCTCATCATTCTTTTGTCCTTCTCGTATGTCACGTTCAAGGGTTGAGTCTACTTCCATAGCAACTGCTTCAGCACTAGATACTAGACATAAGTTTAACCTTGCAAACTCTTCACATAACTGGGGTTGAAGAGCTTGTACTGACAAGTTATTATATTGTCCCTTCTTGCCTAGAGCATCAGCGACCACATTAGCCTTTCCTGGATGGTAGTTGATTCCCACATCGAAGTCGTTTATTAACTCCAACCAACGACGTTGTCTGAGATTAAGATTTGGTTGTGTGAATATGTACTTCAAGCTCTTGTGATCCGTGTATATCTCGGTTCTTTTTTCCATCAAGTAGTGTCTCCATATCTTCAATGCATGGACAACAGCTGCCAATTCTAAATCATGTGTTGGATAATTCCTCTCATGTTTCCGAAGCTGTCTTGAAGCATAGGCTACAACATGTCCTCCTTGCATTAAGATGCATCCTAAACCATGATCAGATGCATCATAATAAACTACAAACTCCTTCTGCATATCAGGCATCACCAATACCGGTGCACTGGTTAACCTCTTCTTCAACTCGGCAAAGCTCACTTCACATTCGGGGGTCCATTTGAAAGCAACTCCTTTCTCAAGCAACTTGGTTAGTGGTCGAGAGATCTTTGAAAATCTCTCGATGAATCGACGGTAATAACCAACCATGCCTAAGAATCTCCGTATATCATGTACACTCTCAGGTGTTTCCCATTTAAGGACATCGGTCACTTTGCCTGGATCCACTGCTATACCTCCTTCAGATATGACATGACCCAAAAATGACACTTCCTTTAGCCAAAACTCACACTTACTAAGTTTGACATATAATTGGTGTTGGCGAAACTTCTGTAAAGCCATCCTGATGTGCTCCTCATGTTCTTCTTCATACGAGGCGGGTTTCCAAATTCGGGTGCGGATCCGAGGTGGGGAAACGTGGGCGAGGTCGTGGGCGCGGGGTCGGTTGTGGCGCGGGCGTCGGTTGCGCGCGGGGAAGAAGGAAGGGGGAGGGAGGAAGCGCCGACCAGTGGGCCCAGGCGGCCAGAGAGAAGAGAGGGGAGTGGGCGCGACTGGGCTGGGGGAGAAATGGGCCGCGGCAGTTTTGGCCCAGGCGCTGGGGTTTTCCATTTTTCTTTTTCTTTCTTTTTCTTTTTCTGTTTTTCTTTTGATTTGATTTCTTGTTTTTCAAATTCAAACGTTCTCTAGAGTTTTTAAATTTAAAATAGCACACAAAATGCGAGATCAAAAGTACACTAATATGTTTGAAGAGTTGATTACAAATTTTTGAAATTTTAAGGTGTTACACGGCAGCACCACGAAGTAGGCGCTCAGGATCTGCACACCCACAAAAGAGAGAGAAAAGCTACTCTTTTTTCATTACTGCTTGCGTGATTGATTGCATTTTGGAGAAGGACAGGTCACTTACGAAGAAGAATGTTGCGGCGGCGCTGATGACCGGGGGCATCTCGTGTGGGTGGACGACCACCATGGACGCCACCGCCGCCTCGGCGCGAGCGCGGAGGAGCCGGCAAGGCGTCGTCATTCGCCCCTGTTCCGGCGAGTGGTAACTGAACGGGTTGACTCCACTCTGGCACTCTGCCTCTGCACATCGAAAAGCCTGACTGACTAAATGACCTGTGGCAGCCAATTCACTCGTTAACTGACATCTCGATATCGTCAGCAACAATGAATCAGGAAGGAAGGGTATTCAGCAAAGTTTCTACACCTTCCTCGCTCACGATTACAGTCGCTGGGTTTAAAAACACGAGAAGAACTTGAAAAAATCAGTCGGCAAGTCGTAATGCATCAGTTTCAAGACCAGGTGACTAGAATAAATGTTTATAAAAAAGAACAAGCAAAATGGGTGTTTGGTCTAGTGGTATGATTCTCGCTTCGGGTGCGAGAGGTCCCGAGTTCGATTCTCGGAACACCCCTTTGTATGTATTGAACTTTTTTTTTGCTTCTCTCTTCTTCTAAAAAGGGATTCTTTTTGTGGTGAAAGCCCGTGTCCCGGTTGCAGACATGGCCCATTTAACGATCAGGGCATTCGAGACGTCGACGTTGGAAGAAGCGAGAGGCAAACACGCTGCCCAGAAGAAGGGGGGAGAAGCCTATTCTTGGTAAGCCGAACTCCAATTTTACGTTGCTATGATTATTATTATTCCCTTACTCATTTGGCCGAGATCGTTCATGTCCCCCTGCTGATTCGGTTCCATGCTCGTCGGGGGATTGATGCACTTATCAGAATTCGCATCTGGTTCTTTCCCTAAGAATTCGCAGCATCCCTTCCTTTTCTTAGGGTTGTAGGAGGGAGGGAGAGACAGAGAGAGAGATAAAATGTGTTCTATTGATGTCATTGCAGGTGCTCTATTGATTGCTTGTTCTTGATTAAAATCTTAATAATAACAAGAAAAAATGAATAAAAAGTAACTTCTGATGTCAAGTTGTTTGCCATTGGTGATTGGAGATGCATCTGATCCTTTCCTTGTTGATGATAAGATAAGAGTACCACTTGTCAACGCTCAACAAGAGTATCACTTGTTACTTGTGTGGTTGTGCTTCCTTTGTTCTTAAAAGGACCCAATGACGAGCCATTCACTCTTGTTGCTTTCTCAATTCCATACTTCCATTCCATATGATGTGTTAATCTTTCTAATTTATCACTAGCAGTTGCACTTTCTTTTCATGTTACTTATACAGATTCATTGATCGCCTCCACGTTCACTATCCTGACAAATGGGTGCACTGCTACCAGATTTCTCTTCTCTGAGTAACCAAACAAAACATGAAGGAGCCATCTACTTCCGCAGTGGTATATGTTTTTCCTGTTTTGTCCTGTTATTATTCTACATGAATTTCTTGGACTAGCATTTTTTTTTGTATCGGAATGGGCCACACCTTTCTTTTTTGTCAAGTTGTTTGGATTGCTGAACAGCTTAAAGTTTCAACCGGTCAGAACAGACTGTCGTGTTTACCCAATATCCTTGGCACTGTTGTTCTTCATATTCTGAAATTTTAGGCATTCAAAAGCTTTTGTGACTTGTTGTTATTAGTCCTATTGAGTATCAACTTGGTGCTATTAATCCTATTATATTGGCAACACTTAATTTGGTGATTTTATCAAGCTTCAAAGGTGTACATCCTTATGCAAGAAAAGAATAATATAAATAAGGAATCTCTTTGATTTTATGTGTGACATTCCAAGTTAGGCAAAAGAAAAAAATGTGGTCACACTTCAGGTTCTTGGTTATTTTTTTTCTTGACGAGTATTTTTGGTAAATACAGGTTTATGATTTAGCCGATAGGGTTGAAGATTCACAACTATTCCCCTCCGTCCCATCTTTAAACCAAGCTGCATCTTATCTTGCCCAGACAGCATCTTATCTCACCCAGTGCCTCCCTGTACCTGCTTATGCTGGTTAATTCCTTTCCTTACTTTAGCAAAGTTATTCCCTTATCTAAAATGCATAACTTATGGTACTTCCATTTCAACTACTCAATTGTCGTTCTATCTTAATGCAGGTTTAACTGAGGAGGACCAAGAGTTAGTAACACTGAGACCTCCATCAGCTTCTGTCAGCCCCTCTGTTCAGACATCTTCTATAGAGTTTACTGGCGCTAGTTCATCCCTTGGTCAGGCAGGTTGTAGCGGAAGCTCTAACAAGAAAACGCAGGACAGATGGTGCCTTCAAGTGTTTTCCAGAATGGAACTTCACTGTTTCAAGGGTACTGATTGCTTCCGGTACCTTTGTATTTTATTTTTCTCATTCATAGGAACCATACATTACGGGTTTAGGAGTAATAATGCATATCGTTGTAGTGTTAGTTTTCATAACATTTGTCACACAATAGGACTATTCCGTCAATACGGGGGAATTTACATCCAAATTGTAGTTAAGAAGATCATGCAATCTGATGCCATTTGTAGATTAAATTGGGACAGGAAAATCAACTTGAGGGGATTTAGTAGTCTTTCTTAAGATGCTGTTCTGAACTCAGTTGATATGAATTGTCTTTGAATTCTTTTGTGCAGCCTTGTAGAGCGTGCTCGGAAAACAATTCGTGGTTCGGCAGATGATATCGGCTGGCTTCAGCAGGATAGAAGCTTACCCACAACTGAGGACGGGACAACCCGGTTCTTGGAGATTCTAGACTCTGTGAGGTTAGACCAATTAAGCACCGGCTTGATGCTATAATATACAAATTCGCTTCTAGTAGTTTATGTAACATCATTTTATCTCATCTGGTCATTTCAATCAACTTCAGAAAGAATGAGCACAAATTACCCGATTCAATGGTTTATTTGCTGGTCCCAGGTTAGTCTGCGACCACTTTGATTATGAACTATCAATTTCCCAACTTTCATGACGTCATTGGTTTTCTTATTGTTTAGGTTTGTTTAGTAACCACGGGCCACTTTATTTTGTAAAAACAAAATCATACTTCTCCAAGATGGGTCTGGCTTGTCACATCGCCAAAATTCATAGTGAGGTACTTCATATACTAACCTGTACTTTGCTCTTCACGTTTTTTTTTTTCATCAAGACTTCTAAAACCATCCTACAGTCTTCGGTTAGTAAAAATGCAAGAGAGATAAAGGAATACATTGAGGAAATATACTGGGGAGCAAGGAAACGTGTGCTTCTTCTTGGTCATAGCAAGGGCGGTGTAGATGCAGCTGCAGCCCTGTCCCTGTACTGGCCACAACTGAAAGATAAGGTTGCAGGTTTGGTATTAGCCCAAAGTCCATACGGGGGAAGCCCAGTTGCTTCAGATATCCTTCGTGAAGGCCAGCTTGGTGACTATGTCAGGTTACGCAAAATTATGGAAATCTTGGTATCCAAAGTCCTTAAGGTATTTGCCTTGACCACTGGCAAGGATTAGTCAGGTCGCAAGATGGACAACAATAATGTTCCTGACTTTGTTCTTTGTCTTGTCCTCAGGGTGATCTTCAGGCATTAGAAGATCTGACTTATGAGAGAAGGAAAGAATTCATGCGACAACACCCATTACCCCAGGAAGTGCCAGTTGTATCATTCCACACAGAGGCAAGCATCACTCCCAGTGTACTTACAACTTTGTCTCACATTGCTCACTTTGAGCTTCCAATTGCTGCCGACGGCAGTTCGACCAGAATCCCGGTTGTAGTGCCACTTTCAGCTGCAATGGCAGCATGCTCACAACTGCTGGTAACAAGGTATGGTGAGAAGAGTGATGGTCTTGTGACCAGGAAGGATGCTGAGGTTCCCGGGTCAGTTGTGGTCCGGCCAGAGAGAAAGCTAGACCATGCGTGGATGGTGTATTCCTCATTGAAAGACGACGCTGGAGATCAAGCAGACACATCTCGGGTTTGCGAAGCCTTGCTGACTCTGCTTGTCGAAGTTGCACAGAAAAGGAGGCATGAGATGGCTATGAAAGATGAGTAAAAGTATTAGTATTGCCCTGTGGTGTCTCTGTAATCATAGGCTTTTGTTAGTGCTTCTGGACGTTGTTTTATTCAGTTTACAGAAGCTTATGAATGCACTTACAAACCTTGTCAATCTTGAGATGGAAACGGCAATGTTAGAAGTGTTTGCCTTGTCAACTTCCTGATATCTTACGATCTATATGTTGCGTGGTGATTTCCCAATCAGATTGTTTGCTTTCCAGGTTAATTTTAGCTTATTCTTGAATGAAAATAAATTTCTATGTTAGGAATGACTCATGGCTGGGTGACAGGCCTTATCGACACTTGACATGCAAAACATTTTCTATTCCAGATGATACATGCTTCCTCCTTCCTTGAAAAGTTTCCTCTTAATACAAAAATAAATAAGAAGACGACAAACTTTCGAGAAAGGAGAGAGTATCTCTTATTGGTGATATTTCTACTCTTAATCAAATTAAATTTTCCTAGAGAGAATTGTCCAAACTTCATGGATGGTTGTCTGAACACGATAAACCATGTTAAGCTATAATTTCAGCTGTTCATTTATCATGGTATAAAAAACAACAAACTTTTTAGAACAAATGGAGTAATAGTTTAATTTCACCTAACTATTGTCGGTTGAAAACTACAACATTGCAATAACTAATGAAGAAGGTAGAAAAAACAAAACACGTATATAGTCGCGAGAACTTCTAAAAAATGAGTCATACTGCTCGGTTGTGAGCGCTGCTATCCGAGTTCTATTTTTCGAATCGAACTCGGGTTTCATAGGAATTAGTTATCATGATAATATTTTAATTTTAGATGTCTTTTACACATAAAGTCATGTGTAATTCAAGGGTTAGATGTGCGTAAGTATGTATTGGTGCACATCGATGATGTGAGTGAGTGTTTATGTACGTAAACAAAATACTACTCACTCTGTCTAAAAATGTTTGTCGCAACTACGAAGCGACAATTTTTTTTAATTGTGATAAACTTTTTAAGATGGGGGTGCATCTGTACCTGATAATAAGGTTTTAAGAACTGCTAAAAAACATGAAACGTGAGAGAATGTTTTTTGCAAATTTATTAAAAGGCAAAAAGAAAATTTTCCGTCACTCTCCTCGTCTCTCGCCTGCTTCTTGCTCTCTTCCTCCGCTCGCCGCTTCCCTCTCCTCGGAGGCAGCCGCATCCATCCAAACCCTAACCCTAAACCCCTCCCCACCTACCTCCTCCCCACCTTTCCACCCCGGATGACCTGGCTCCACCCGCCGGATTCGCCTCGCCGGCCGGATTCGATCGATGTAGGTGAACCAAGCTCCCAGACCGACGTCGTCGTGGCTGCCGCGTGACGGGCAGGAAGAGCTACCGTAGATGGCATTGGGAGATCTCATGGCGTCCAGGCTCGTGCACTCGTCCTCTTCGTCGTCACCTTCGTCGGCCGCGCCCTCGGCGCCGCTGCCGAATCGCCGCCACAGCCACGTTACGGATGACCTCCCCGTCGCCGACGTACCGGAGCCCAGGAATGGGCTGGGCGCCGACGATGAGAAGCCGACGCCGGTGGCCTGCCTGCCCCAGCTGTTGGTGCTGTGCGACCGGCGCCACGAGGGGCTCGACGAGGCTGCCGGGGCCGGGCCATCATCTAGCGGGATCGTCTCCAAGTGGCGGCCCAAGGAACGGGTAACGGATATACTGCAAAATGTAGTTGCTGTTTCTGTTGCTCCTGCTTCTCAATTGTTTGCTGGATTCAGTGCCGTTGGGCTCCGAAGAGAGATTCATAGGATTGCAGAGTTTGTGCTAAAATGAAAACTTTGGGTCGGTTGCTGCTCAAGCTTAGTCGTTATGGAACCTACAACTTCAATACTCCCTGCGTCCCCAAAAACTTGTCGCTTTGTAGTTCATTTTTGAACTACAAAGCGACATTCATGGGGACGGAGGGAGTATCATTTATCGTTCTTGTCTGCAAAATTATTATTCAACTTTGGTGCATTCAGATATATAATGAGGTTTTAGATGTCACATTAACGTTAGGCACAAGCAGGACAATCAGAATACACAATGGGCACCTAGAGGGCAATTGAACTATTATTTGTTTTCAGTAGTGGTATCTATCGCCTATTTGTGTCAACAAGTACCACGGAACTGCCGTTACTTGTCTATTGTAATGTATCACACTGCCACTTCGTTTAATGATAATTGCATGGTTCAGTGACGTGTGGCGATCCACTCCCCTCATAGTGCCTAGTCGACACCTAAGCGTTGTGTCGTAACTAATACCCTGTGGAGACCCCTGCCCCCCTCACAACACGTAGGTGAGGCTTCAAAAACCAGTGATGATTGATACAGAAGAGGACTAATAAATTAGTAGGTCAAATTTTAACAGTGCCCCAGCGATGTCATGGTCATGCTTTTGGCCCAAAAAAATACGCTTCCTATGCAGATGTTACATTTTCTGAGATATTGTTTAGAGTTCTGTAGTCACTTGGTGTAACAAAATATCATGTACATCAATCTGTTCTTTCACACTTGAACAACTATCCCCTTGAGTCTGCTGTTTCCATATCTGAGATTGTATTGCATATTTGCAGCCCAATGTTGAGCTTTGTAAAAATATGTGTCCAGAAATGTACAATCTACATATGATAAAATTCTACAGACACCTATGACCTATGTACTGTATAAATCAAGCCACAGTTGAAATGTTTTGCTGATTCTTTTATTTACTGATCCTATTGATTGTTTGCTTTAGTTGGAAAATTAATCTGTTTTGATATGTTTTTATTCATTTAATGTAGATATGTTGTTTCCTTTTGTCTGGCTATTGAATGATATCTTCTTTATAAGTTGTTCACATTTTTTACAAGTTACAACATTTACTAATAATGGACTTGGTAGTGCAGATGAAGACTGGGTGTGTTGCGCTGGTATTATGTTTAAACATTAGTGTTGATCCACCGGATGTAATTAAAATATCTCCCTGTGCAAGAATGGAATGCTGGATAGGTAAATCTTAATCTTTAATTATGTATATGTTGTTTTCAAATTTCCAGTCAGCTGAGGAATTTAGTGTTTCCTGCAGTTAATAATTATGTTCATATTATTTTTGAAGTTGAAATTCTCATCACTAGATGAGAAGTCTTGCATGCTAGGATACACTGAAAATGAACTGCTTTCCATTATTTCTGCGATAATGTTTCTGTTGTGATATGGCATTGGGGCCTCGGTCCACGGCACATGAAGAGGACCTAGTCTCTTCTTCCTTGCCTACCTTTCTCTATGTCCAAGCTGGCTTTATAGCCATAGGCATTGGCAGACTAACCTTAACAAACTAACAACCTGATCTTATCTTACAAATAAAAGGATAGCAAACCTATGAACTGATATCTATCTAATCTAGATGGCATCACTCTATTGTGCTTATCACTTTGTATCGTAGTCTGCAATCTCTGCATGCCACAATATTACACCACTCCCTGAATACAGCTCGTCCTCGAGCTGTCCTATGGTGGGTTTGCTGTTGCTGCCCTGCCATGTGACACGATGTGCTTGTGCCACAAGCCTGCTGTTGCAGTTGCATCCTTGCTGAATTGTATCATTGTTGCCTTGCCATATGGTCATTGTGCTCCCATGATCCAGGGTCTGACGCCCATAATAGTTTCTTACTCTGTCGGGCATTCTGTATTCCTGTATGCCATTTGAGCATATTGTATAACATAAGTAAACCTAACTGAAAACTATCTGGCATCAACTATCCTCAAACGCGCGAAAGGGGTCTTAGCCTAGCGGTTAGGACTCTCAATAGCACCCCAGGGTCCTGGGTTCGATTCCTTGTGGGAGCGAATTTTCAGGCTGGGGTAAAAAAGGTCACTCGTTGGTTCCCCTGGTCGTGTGCACACGAGATGAACATACTGTGGGGGCGGATCCTCATATAGGGGCTAGGGGGCTCAAAGCACAGGTAAAGATGGCCGATAGGGCACGTACCCACGTGTTGTAAGGGGAAACAGCTTTTGTGGCCTTTCTCGGCCGGGCTCCGGTTGAGCTCACCTTAATTATTACTCCCTCCTGGTTCGAAATATTTGTCACCGGTTAGTTCAACTAACTGATGATAAATATTTCGAACCAGGAGGAATATTAGACTGTATTAGGCCTGTGTGTGTGCCATATTGGGCCTAGCCCATGTATCCAGGCCCTAGGGCTATATGTATCCCTTGACACTCCATCAATGAATCTAATCACCCTATTCTCTCCCATAATTATAATACCGTGGGGCAGTCTTTCCCCGCCAACCAAGTTTGAATATTCTCAAGCGCTACTTTTGATAATTATTTACTAAAATGAGGCTATTTTCTTTATATGTTTTAGATTTTTTTTCCATCTGCCGCACCTATGAATTTTAAGTTAACCATTGGTTTCTGATGTAGAAGAATTAAAGTTTTTGAGCTAAGATACTGCACCTTGTTCTGGGAAATATAACTTATTTTGTTAATGTTTATGATTATAATGGTTATTGGTCGACAAAGTAGAAATGGACCAGATTTTGACAAGCATGGTGTTTCATAATTGAATATAAGATTGTGTTTATTTCACTTGACACAATTACCTTGAGATGGGTTACTGACTCTGCCTTCCTCTGTTTGTAGATCCATTTTCTATGGCTCCTCCAAAAGCTCTTGAAAGTATTGGAAAAACATTACACTCGCAGTATGAACGGTGGCAACCTAAGGTGAGGTATTTACTCTCCTGCTTATGTGGTATTTCCATAATAATTAATTAATTATTTTCATCTTCATGTTCTATTGGCATGGCACTTGCAGGCTCGTTACAAGCTTCAGCTGGACCCAACGGTGGAGGAAGTTAAGAAGCTTTGTAATACTTGCCGCAAATATGCCAGATCAGAGAGGGTCCTTTTCCACTATAATGGCCATGGTGTACCAAAGCCTACAGCTAATGGTGAGATTTGGGTGTTTAACAAGGTAAATGTTACTATGATACTGCATTGGTTAGTGCATGTACATATTGTAGGTGTCTTTATGAAGTGGCCATTTTTTTCTTTTTCTTTTTGCAGAGTTACACACAGTATATTCCACTTCCTATCACTGACCTTGATTCATGGCTAAAAACACCATCAATTTATGTCTTTGACTGCTCAGCAGCTGGAATCATTGTGAAAGCTTTTCTAGAGGTAGGCTCTACCACTCCACTTCTGATTAGCGTATTTTTTAACAAATGATTAGTGTATTTTTTATTGTTTCTGTCCCTCGATTGTTTAACATTCATTGTCACTATTGGTTACCCAGCGCCTAGACTGGAGTTCCGGCTCATCCGCATCTTCACTGAGGGATTGCATTCTTCTTGCTGCCTGTGAGGCACATCAAACTCTCCCCCAGAGCACCGAATTTCCTGCTGATGTGTTTACATCTTGCCTCACAACACCAATCAAAATGGCATTGCACTGGTGTGTCTATTTCTCTTGCCTTATAATATGAGTGCATTCTCTTAGTGTACCTGTAAACTATTCCTTACCCCCTATAGCGTACCTTTTTTATTGTAAACCATGCAGGCTTTGTAACCGATCATTACTTCTTGGTTCTTTGGATCAGTCTCTTATTGACCAAATTCCTGGAAGGCAAAATGACCGTAAAACTCTTCTTGGGGAGTTAAATTGGATTTTCACTGCTATTACAGATACTATTGCGTGGAACGTTCTTCCCCGTGGTAGTGCATCTTGGAGAACACATGTCATTTTATTTCAATATTATATGCCATTATGTTGGGTTGTATTAGGTTTGTGATATAAGTTTCATTGTGCAGATCTATTCCAAAGGCTTTTCAGGCAAGATCTTCTGGTTGCTAGTCTCTTTCGCAACTTCTTACTTGCTGAGAGAATCATGCGTTCTGCAAATTGCTCTCCAATTTCTTACCCGTCATTACCACCAACACATCAACACCATATGTGGTAGCTAACCTGACTAGCTCTTCTATTTCTGCATTAGCTACTTATTGTCCATATTCAGTAACATGCTAAATGGTAGGGATGCATGGGACATGGCTGCTGAGATGTGCCTTTCCAAGCTTCCTCAGTTAATTACTAATCCAAATGCGGAGTTTCAGGTTTTCTTTTTGACCTTTTTTTTTCAGTATGTGAAGAAATAGCTATGCCTTTTGTTTTGGGTATTACTGTTCCATATTTTGTGAATGTGCAAGAGAGTTGCACATCTTTGTATTAAGAGAGGGAAGTACTGTTCCATTTCTATGTAATCATTTTGTTTATTTCTCCTTATTCAAATCAGCCGAGCTCATTTTTTACGGAACAATTGACGGCTTTTGAAGTGTGGCTTGATCATGGCTCTGAGGACAAGAAACCCCCTGAACAGTTGCCTATAGTTCTTCAGGTAAGAACTTTTGCTGGTTCAGTTGCCTGAAGTTCTATATGTTTTGTAGGACCCATTTTTAACTTACTTTACTATCTATTTTTAAGTTCCTGAAAACCCCTGAACGTTTACCTGTAGTTCTTCAGGTAAGAAACTTTGCTGCTTCAGTTACCTGAAATGCAATATGAATTGTAGAATTCATTTTTAATTACTTGTGATCTATTTTTAAGTTCCTCACGGGTTATCTATTTGCTGCTAGTGTCATTTTGGAAAATGTTTTACATTTATTCTGTTTGGCTATGTTATTAAAAAGTATTTCTTGTTTCACTTGCCTCTTACATTTGATGTTTTGTGTAGGTTTTGCTTAGTCAATCACACAGATTTAGAGCACTTGTTCTGCTTGGAAGATTTCTAGACATGGGACCATGGGCAGTTGATTTGGTATGCATTTGACCTCTTCGGGATTTATGTTTCTGTTACATGAAGTGCTTAGTCTTTATCCTCTTTTAGAGTTTTCAGCCTCAGACACTTCATATTGCCTTAGGCCTTGCTGATTGAAATATTCCCTTATGTACTCAACTTGTTTCTTTATTCTCTTCAGATTTAGAATCTTTAACCTTGTGCACTTTATATTGTTGTAGGCCTTATCTGTCGGAATCTTTCCTTACGTACTCAAATTGCTCCAAACGAGTGCTATAGAATTGCGTCAAATTCTTGTTTTCATTTGGACAAAAATTCTATCTCTTGATAAGGTATGCACTCTTGAATCTTTTGGAATTCTTTTTGTTTTTCAACATTCAGGTGTTTACCCTGTATTGTTTTCCCTCAAATGACAGTCATGCCAGGTTGACTTGGTTAAAGATGGAGGGCATGCATATTTCATCAGGTTTCTGGACAGTTTGGATGCTTACCCTGAGCAGCGTGCGATGGCTGCGTTCGTTTTAGCAGTTATTGTGGATGGGCATAGGAGAGGTCAAGAGCCTTGTGTTAGTGCAGGTCTTATAGATGTTTGCCTGAGACATCTGCAACCTGAGGATTCTCATGATGGACAAACAGAGCCTTTGCTTTTGCAGTGGCTTTGTTTATGTCTTGGCAAACTTTGGGAAGATTTCCCTGAGGCTCAGTTACTTGGTTTACAATCAAATGCACCAGACATTGTTTCCTTGCTATTGTCGGAGCCTCAGCCTGAGGTACAATGACCTTCATATTGTTTCAGTTCTTTTTTTTTGCCTACTTCATATTAAATATTTGGTTTTTCCAGGTCAGAGCTTCTGCTGTTTTTGCACTTGGGAATCTTGTGGATGTGGGATCATCACCATTAAGTGGAGTCGATGATGATTCTGATGATGATGAAAAGGTGAAAGCTGAAATAAATATTGTTCGAAGCCTTCTTCAGGTTTCTTCAGATGGTAACCCACTTGTTAGATTTGAGGTTGCTACAGGTATGTGCACTAGGGAAATATGTTCTTCCTAGATGCCTCCTTTTAATATGTTGAACATATTATTATTACTTTTTGCCTCTTGTTAATCATTTTGAGTTGATTTGATGTTTTTTCCAGCACTTACCCGCTTTGCACTGGGTCACAACAAACATCTCAAATCTGTTGCTGCTGAGTATTGGAAACCTCAAACCAATTCATTACTGAAGTCCCTACCATCACTTGCTAATATGAGTAATCCAACCAATGTTTATAGTTCCACCAACATTCTACAAGGCAGTACTGGTCTTGCTTCTCATATTGGTCCTGTTCTAAGGGTTGGCAGTGGTAGCATTGGTACTGGCCGTGATGGAAGAAATTCTACAAGCAGTCCGATTGCAACATCTAGCATCTTGCATGGCTCTCCCCAGTCAGATGGTTCTTCTCAACACTCTGATTCAGGCATATTACTGAGGGAGAATGCAACTAATGGTGGTCTCAGTTACAACAGATCAAGGCCAGCTGATAATGTAATTTATTCTCAATTTATATTGACCATGTGTTCTGTTGCTAAAGATCCTCACCCAAGAATTGCAACTATTGGCCGGAGAGCACTGTCCCTCATTGGCATTGAGCAAGTCATCATGAAACACAAAAGAATTAACAGTGGTGGTGCACATCAAGGAGAAACATCCACACCTCCATCGAACTTTGGAATGTCACGTTCTTCTTCTTGGTTTGATATGAATTCTGGTAAGCTGTGATCATTTCCGTTGTTGCGTGCTTGGAATTTCAGGAAAATAAATGAATTGATGAATTGTGCCTTCTTTTGCAGGAAACTTCTCAATTGCATTTAGGACCCCTCCTGTTAGCCCGCCTCAGCGTGATTATCTTACAGGATTACGTCGAGTGTGTTCTATGGAGTTCAGACCACATCTTATGAATTCACCTGGGGGCTTAGCTGATCCCCTTTTAAGCTCCGTTGCATCTTCCAGTAATGCTGATCTAAGCATACTTCCCAAATCAATCATTTACAACTGGAGTTGTGGTCACTTCTCAAGGCCACTTTTAACTGGTTATGATGACAACGAAGAAGCAAATGCTAGAAGAGAAGAGAGAGAACGGATTGCACTTGCTTGTATTTCTAAATGCCAGCGTTCCTGTACGTGTACATATACATAATTCTGCATCACATTCTTGTTGGTATTCTATACTTAAATCACTTACTTTTGTGCTCCTTTTTTTGGTGGATGGTGGGAATATCAGCATGTAAGATGACAAGCCAGATTGCTAGTTGGGATACGAGGTTTGAGTTGGGTACAAAAGCAGTATTATTGATGCCATTTTCTCCAATTGTCGTCGCATCTGATGAAAATGAGCAAATAAGGTCAAAATATTACTGTTAAAATGAAAATGCTAGCACATCATATGCACTGCTAAAATTCTTTGTTTCATCTCAGAGTGTGGAACTATGACGACGCACTGCCAGTGAACGCTTTTGAAAACCACAAGTTGTCTGACAGGGGGCTATCTAAACTCTTGCTTATCAATGAGCTTGATGAGAGCTTGCTTTTAGCTGCTTCAAGTATGCCTCTCTTCTTTGTGTTTTGTTATTGCACTTGTACCGTTGAGCTATCTAATTTTCATGTTGCAGATGATGGAAATGTCCGAATATGGAAAAACTTCACTCAAAAAGGAGGACAGAAACTTGTAACTGCTTTCTCATCAGTTCAGGGTCATCGAGCTGCTGGTTGCGGTGTTGTGATCGATTGGCAGCAGCAATCTGGTTATCTGGTGATATTCTGGTGCCATCTACCATTTGTTCTGCAACACATTTTACACACTGTATGTTCTAATACAAATACTTGCTGCCTTTTGTTGTTAAATAGTACGCATCTGGTGACATGGCTTCCATCCTGGTATGGGACCTTGACAAGGAACAACTTATCAGCACAATTCAGTCATCTGCTGATAGTGCCATTTCTGCTCTGGTAAGTTCTCATTGCCATGTCTATTTGAGTAATCCAAATAAACATGGTAAAAAGGTAGCTATATTCAAGTCTCATAATACTCCAATAAAATATAATGGAGTGCATGCATTCACGAATGTGCGTTTGCAATTAAAATAGCCAAGTTTTATCAGGAGTTATCTGGGTTTTGGTCAGCTTTCTGTTGGTTGAGCATTGTGACAAGGGGTTAATATAAATTAGCCAGCCGTTTGCTTCCATAGTGCCATAAATTATGAATTTTTTCTTAACAAAAAAATCTATTCGTGTAATGGTATATTCAGCTTATCTTGCTGTTTTACTCCGATCTTTGAGAAAAGGTGGTGCATAAAAGCTATTTATAGTTTCTTTCAACAAAAGCTATTTATAGTATTTGTAGAAGTTGATTTCTCCAGATCATATGCATTTTCATTCCATTAGTGTGAAAATGAGCTGTTTGATGGCTTCATGTATATGATTCTAGCTATAGCGCTGGTATTTATGTTAATCTGGTATGACTGTTCTTGAGCATGACCACTGCTTGTTACTCCTGTTTCAGTCTACATCTCAGGTCCACTGTAGTCAATTTGCTGCTGGTTTTGCTGATGCTTCTGTAAGGATATTTGATGTTCGCACTCCTGATAGGTAAGTAGAGCCATAGCTACATCCTTTAGCCTTGTGATGTCTTTTGAAGACCATACATGTGTTCTATTCAATACCCTATTTCCTCTTTTCATTTATCTTTTTTTTTAAAAAAAAATCTGGATCCAATGGTGCAGACTTGTCTATATGGCGAGACCACATGCCCCAAGGACAGAAAAGGTAGTGGACGTAGGGTTTCAACCTGGTTTTGATCCACACAAGGTATATAAACATAACTGCTTGCATCGCTTCGTTTGTAGGTTTTGTTTAAGCTCTATAGTGACCCTTTTATCATTTATGCTGTCACAGATTATAAGTGCATCACAAGCTGGAGATATTCAATTTCTCGATGTTAGAAGGGCAGCTGAACCTTACCTAACTATCGAGGCACACAGGGGTTCGCTGACAGCATTGGCTGTTCATCGGCATGCCCCAGTTGTTGCAAGTGGCTCAGCGAAGCAGATGATTAAAGTGTTCAGTCTTGAAGGAGAACAGTTGGCGATAATACGGTACCAACCATCCTTTATGGGCCAGAGGATAGGCAGTGTTAATTGCCTTTCTTTTCACCCATACAAATCACTCTTGGCTGTTGGTGCTGGTGATAATGCTCCTGTCTCTATCTACACCGAGGAAAAGTACAAGTAAGATGAGGCCTGCAATGTTTATGCAACCACAATGCGACCAGTAGACCAAATGTTTGGATGGCCAGACAATGGCTCCGCGCCATGGTCCAGCTACAAGATCCAAGATGGGAAGCTGGGTCAACCAACGTGGTGGTGATGGCATTGCCTGGTGGAGACCGTGTGCAGTTTGTAAGATACAGCAGAAGATTTATTAGCCTCCTTGCCGAAGGTTGCCAAACCCTACCCCTGGTCCTTCGATTAAAAATGGAGGCTTCCCCCAGATAATGATGGCTAGTTCAGCTGAAATGTAAATAGTCACCTCATCCGGATTGTACCCTTTGTCAAATGTAAAAAGGCTTCGTCATAGGTAAACCAAGTTTGGTAGGAGCTGCCTGGGCAAGTGGTTGTGCATATGGGCCTAGGTTGAATGTATGCATGTGTCCTCACAGATGGTATTGATAGATAGAAGCATTTCTCCTGCTAATATAGCAGTAGATGACATTAGTTTGTCCTGCATGAGTAGGTAGTCCTGAATTGTAATAGCTGGACAGATTGTCCATAACCATGCATGTAAGGGTGAATTGTATTTGTACAGTTGTTAGCCACCTGGTCTCGAGATGTTATTCGTGCGTAGAAGCTAGTTTTTCCGGTTTAGAGAAAATTCTTGTATCATGAAAAAATAGGTGCAAGTTTGTGAACTGAGGCAGTTCATATTTGTCATGTGTGTCAGCCTAGGGAGCTCTATTTGAAGCGAAACGAATGATGCTTCTGTCCATGCTATATTTTGAATTTGCTGCGATGGTACCTGGGTGAAAGCTGATATTCAGTACTGTATCTTACCTCATTTGTGAGTGGCGAAAACAACACTATAAGCTATGTACCTCCTCTTCAGATCTTGTTCGGTTCAAGTTCATTTTTATTTCATATCTTTTTCTGAAACGACAAATAAAAAAAAATGGAGTAGCAAATTGTTCTGCAAATTTGTGTAAATTTGTGTTCACAATTCACATTCACATCTAATCTAATATCATTCCACGCCCTGAAGTGGCTATTCTATTGTGAGCACTAACTACTACCCCTAGTTCCCTGAATGGTTAAATCTCTACGCTGCTGTAACCTTGCACCTTTTGCACCTGATATTCAGCCATCCTCCTGGTCTCCTCTGCGGACTTCCATTCTCCATCTTCTACATAGACATTTGACAGCCACATATACACCATCACTGCTTGGCACCATTCTCAGACTCTGTTGTAACTTGTTATAAAAGCAGCTTGTTTTAGAAGCTGGTGGAAAACAAATTCTGTTTATGTCATGCTTACAGAACCAATAAGCTGTTACAAAAGTTTTCTATTTTGCACACCTTCAACTTATTTTTATGAAGCTGCAGCAGAAATTGTGCCAAACAGGGTCTCAGGATAGGTTCTGCTGCAAGCACACCGAGTTCTTTGTTCCCATGGATCCGGCAACCATTCATCAGCGACCTCCAAACTGCAGGCCAGGGCTGAAACGGCATTGCCTCGATGATGCCTCTTGCCTCCTCGAGGAGACCTTTCCGTGACAGAAGATCGACCAGGCAGGCATAATGGCCCTGGTTGGATTCAACCCATTGCTTACAGAACATGGAACTGAACAGAAGCTTTCCATGCTCTACTAGTCCAAGATGGCTGCACGCTGAGATGACCGCGACAAATGTTACTGGTGTTGGAGCCAGCTGGAGTTTTGTCATCTCCTGGTAGAGACTGAGGGCTTCTTCGATCAGGCCATGGTTGGCATAGGCTGTCAGCATGGTGTTGTACAGTATAGCCTCGATGAAACAGCAGTCAAAGCAGTTTCTGCCGCAGAAATATCACCACACTTTGCATAGGCATCAACGAAAGCACTTGCTACGCAGAAGTGCCTGCTGTGCCCTGTCCTGAAGACAAGCGAATGGATGCACCTGCACTGCCTGATCAGCGCAGCATTTGCACAGGCATTCAGGATGCTAGCCTAGATGTTGTTAGGAGCTGAATTTTTACTCTTATTGAAGAGAGGATGACACTAGAGAGTTGGGGCAATTTTCTTGTCTATTCCTCACACAATGCCATACCAACCCAAGGGGTTGAGGCTACATATTTATAGCAGCCCAAGGGCAGCCAACCAGCCAAGCATATGCCTTCTTGCTAGTCCAAGATGCTATGCAAGGTGCTGTCCTAAAGATGCTAACAACCGTCCTAAAAGCAGTCAAGATGCTACTGTCCTAACTGCTGTCCTAAAAGCAGTCAAGATGCTGTCCTCTAGTCTAAGATGAGTACAACAAGGACCAAAGACCAATGACTAAGGTACAACAAACTAAGGACAAGGGTACAAGGGACTAGGGGACCAAAGACCAAATGACTACAAGACTTATTCCATCATTCTCCCCCTAAGTCTTGTACGTCGGCTTCTGGGAGGGTTGGGCCATCCCGATTCTGGAGCAAAGTTCAATGAACTTGAGCCTCCCAAGGAGCTTGGTGAGCAGGTCCGCAAGTTGGTCCTTGGTGTTGATGTAGATCGCCTTGATGCTGCCTTCCTCCAAGCAGCCTCGGATGAAGTGGTACCTCACCCGGATGTGTTTGCTCCGTTCATGGAAAACGGGGTTCTTTGCGAGGGCCAGAGCAGACACGTTGTCCACCCTGAGTTCCACCGCTCCAGTGTCTCTGCCGAGGAGATCACCAAGCAGTCGAACAAGCCAGAGCGCCTGAGTCGAAACGGTGGAGGCCGCTATGTACTCGGCCTCGCAACTGGATATGGCCACCACCTGCTGCTTGACCGACTACCAGCTAACGAGGCACTTGCCGAAGAAGAAGAGGATCCCGCTCGTGCTCTTGCTGGTGTCGATGTCGCCGGCGTGGTCGCTGTCGTTGTACCCGACAAGGTGTGCCTCCCCAGGACACCTCGAGTAGTGGAGGCCGTGATCAAGAGTCCCCGCAACATAGCGGATGATCCTCTTCACAGCCTGCTGGTGCTCCGTCGTCGGTCGCTGCAGGAACCGAATAACGTAGCCGACGGAGAATGCCAAGTCCGGCCGTGTGTGGGCGAGGTAGCGAAGGCTCCCCACAAGACGTCGGTACTGTGTAGCATCCACCTCCTCCGCTGTGCTGTCGCGGCTCAGCTTCAGCCTCTCCTCCATCGGAGTGAGGGCTGGATTGCAGTTTGTGAGCCCAGCTAGCTCAACAATACGCCTGGCGTAGGCGGTCTGTCGAAGTGTGATCCCGGAGTCGGCCTGATGCAACTCAATCACTAGATAGAAGGAGAGGGATCTCAGGTCACTCATCTGGAAGGTGGCTTTCATCTCTTCCTTGAACGCTGCCACCTCCGCATCCTTGGTGCCGGTGATCACCAAGTCGTCGACGTAGACACCCACCAGTAGGGTGTTTCCCCCATTGCCCCGCCGGTAGATGGCCGCCTCGTGCGGGCATTGCCCGAAGCCCATCCTCTTGAGCGTGGAATCCAACCTGGCATTCCACGCCCGTGGTGCCTGCCGCAAGCCGTAGAGGGCCTTGCGCAGGCGCAACACCTTGCCCTCCTTGCCAGGGAGCGCAAACCCCGGCGGCTGGTGTACGTAGACCTCCTCCTTCAAGTCGCCGTTGAGGAACACCGACTTGACGTCCATGTGCTGGACACGCCAGCCTTCTTGGGCAGCCAGCGCAAGAAGGAGTCGCACGGATTCCATCCGTGCCACGGGGGCAAAGGCATCGTCGAAGTCGATCCCCTCCTGCTGCACGAAGCCGCGTGCCACCAAGCGAGCCTTGTGCTTGACGATGGCGCCGGCTTCATCCCTCTTCAGCTTGAACACCCACTTAAGGGTGATCGCACGGTGACCGCGAGGGAGGTCAGCAAGCTCCCAAGTGCGGTTCGTCTCAACCGCATCCATCTCCGACTGCATCGTGGCACGCCATGCCGCGTGTTTCTCGGCCTCCGCGAAAGACCGAGGCTCACCGTCGTCGCACGCAAGGTGCAACTGCGCCTCCGAATATTGATCATCCAGATCGTGAGGGGCCAGTCCCGGCACCGGCTGGTCGCCGAGAATGTTCTCCATCTTGCGATACCACAACTGCTTGCCGTCGTAGCACCCGTCGAGGCGCTCCTCGTTGTGGGAGAGCGGAGTGACAAACTCCACTGGGTCGTGCTCGACACGAGCTGGTGACGGAGTGGACGTGCCCGGAGGGGTGGCTTTCGGTGCTGGAGTGCGTGGGGTCACCGACTGAGGTGGAGGTGAACGCTCTGGGGCTGGGGTAGACACGCTCGGTGAAGAGGAGCTGCCTACTCCCCCAGCTCCCTTGAAGTAGACGTAGTCGACGACGAAGTCGTCGTTCGTCGAGGTCGAACCGTCGTCCACCGCCTTGTCCCATGCCCATCCTCGCCCTTCGTTGAACACAACGTCGCGCGTCGTACGCACACGCTGTGTCTCTGGGTCGAGAATGCGGTAGGCCTTCGAGCCCTCCGCGTAGCCGATGAACACCCCGGGGGTGCTCCTGTCGTCGAGCTTGCCGATCTGGCCAAGCTCGTTGGCGAACGCAAGGCAGCCGAAGACTCGTAGGTGAGAGACCGCCGGCTTGCGCCCATACCAAGCCTCGTACGGCGTCCTGCCGTGGAGGGCCTTGGTGGGCGAACGGTTGAGGATGTAGACGGCCGCCACCACCGCCTCTCCCCAAAAGATAGCCGGCATTCCCCTCTGCTTGAGGAGGGCCCGAGTCATCCCCACAACCGTCTGGTTGCGCTGCTCGACGACGCCGTTCTGCTGCGGGCTGTAGGGCGCGGAGTAGTGACGCTGAACACCCTCATCCGCACAATACGACGCGAATTCAGCCGCCATGAATTCGCCGCCGTTGTCGGTGCGCAGCACGCGCAGCTTGCGACCGCACTCCGCCTCCGCAGTGGCCTGTGCACGCCTGATGGCATTCGTAGCCTCTCCCTTGCTGCCAAGAACCACCACCCACATGTAGCGGGAGAGGTCGTCGACGAGCAGCAGGAAGTAGCGTCGTCCTCCTGGTGTAGCCAGTGTCGCCGGGCCACACAAGTCCCCATGAATGAGCTCGAGCCGCTCCTTGGCTCGAAAGCTCGACTGCTGGGGAAAAGGAAGCCGCCTTTGCTTCGTCACCACGCAGACGTCACAGAGCTGCTCCACGTGGTCAAGGCATGGCATGCCTCGCACCATCTCCTTGGCACTGAGCTGCTTCAGGGCCTCGAAGTGAAGGTGCCCAAAACGCTCGTGCCACTGCCATGCCTCGTCCTCCCGACGAGTGGCAAGACAGACAGGTTGTGCTACCTGCACGTGAAGGACATAGAGTCGATTGGTGCCTCTAGTTACCTTGGCAAGAAGGCGACAATGGCGATCCCAAATCCTCATGACTCCGTCCTTGATCTCCACGCGCAAACCACTCTCATCCAGCTGTCCCAAACTAATGATGGAGTTTCGCAACGCGGGGATGTAGTAGACTCCGACGAGCAGCTTGTGCTCACCGGACTTAGCGCTGAGGAGGACAGAGCCAACACCCTTGATCTCCACGCCGGAGGCGTCACCAAACTTGACGGAGCCTCGGACATTGGGATCAAGCTCGGCGAAGAACTCCCGTCGACCGGTCATGTGATGGGTGGCGCCGGTGTCGAGGCACCACCCGTCAGTCTTGTCGTTGCTGGAGCCGTCGCCGAGGAGAGCGTGTGCTCTCGGCTCATAAAGATGAAAGAGAGCCGCTGCGATCGATGCCGCTAGAGGTGGCTTGATGCTTCCATGTGCCATGAGCAAAGCTGGCTCCTCCTCCACCTGTGCGACGTGGGCCTCCTCCTCCACTTGTGCGACGTGGGCCAGACCACGTCGTGGCTGCCGACACTCCCTGGCCCAATGACCAAGCTTGCCACAGTTGTGGCAGGTGTCGTCTCGTGTTGGCTTGTGGTTGCCGACGGCACCGCCCTGGGCGCCTCCGCGGGCACGTCCTTGTGCCCCGGCCTGGGCGCCTCCGCGCGCCTTGCGCGGCTTGCCGCGCTTGCGGCCGCCTGTCGAGGAAGAGGACTCCTCCTTCTTCCGGTCACCCTGGCCAGCCTCCCACTGCTCGCGAGTGAGATGAAGCTTCCCGCCAATGGTGATAGGCCCCGAGAGAGGTTGTGGTTCGTCGCTGTCGACGACCTTGAGGCGACCTATCGCCTCTTCGATCGACATCGTGGAGAGGTCCAGCAGAGACTCGATCGATCGAGCGATCTGCTTGTACTTCTCGGGGATGCACCGAAAGAGCTTCTCGACAGCTCTCTCCTCGTCGTAGGTGTCGTCGCCGAACTGCTCCAACTTCTGCAACAAAGTGTTGAGACGGAGAGCAAAGTCATCGACGTCCTCACCTGGCTTAAAGGCCAGGTTCTCCCACTCCTTGCGAAGCGCCTGCAGTGTGGTCTTGCGGGCGCGGTCGCTGCCGATGCGTGCCGCAGCGATGGCGTCCCAAGCCTCCTTAGCAGTCTGCTTCTTGGAAAGCGAGAACTGCATCTCGGGCGGGACTGCAGCAATGAGGGCATCCAGCGCCCGTCGATCCTCGTAGTAGTCGACGTCGTCGTACCGAACTGCTTCCCACATGTGTCGCACCTGGAGCCGCACCCTCATCACCGCGGCCCACTCGACGTAGTTGGTCTTGGTGAGGGTAGGCCACCCACCGCCGGGACCGACATCCCTAACAATGGCCTGGACCCCATGGTGTCCATGGTACCGATCTGGGGAGGGAGAACTGCGTTGCCTGTAACGGCCGCGTTCTCTGTCAACTACGCCGCCGCCGCCGGGAGCACCACCGGCACGTCCGCGCCGGCCTGGACTGCGGCTATCGCGCCCATGGGGACGCGCGGCTACTCGATGCATCTCCTGTGCTCGCGCCACTTCCCTTGCCATCCTGAGCTCATCGTCGACGCCGCTGTCGATAGAGCCGCTGGAGCTACTGCCGCGCAGAGCCTCCAGCTCTGCTGCTGCTGCACACGCTGCAGCCGCCGCCGCCGTTGCTTCCACTTCTGCCCTCGCTGCTGCCAGTTCCGCCGCCGCCAACCTTGCCGCTAGTGCCGCCGTCGCCGCAGCCTCTGCCGCCGCTCGCTCGCGTTCCTCCGCTGCGGCGACCTCCGTCTGCCGCGCGCTCGAGGCGACCGAACGCTGAGACTGTCCGTCGGACATCGCGCACTAGTGGGGAGCTGGTGTGTGGGGAAGAGGGATGAGCTGGGGCAGCTGGTGTTCCTGCTACTGGTTGCGGACAGGGAGAGGCGCGGGAAGGAGATGAGCAAGAGATGTTTAGGCTACATGATAGAACAACTCTGATACCAAGTGTTAGGAGCTGAATTTTTACTCTCATTGAAGAGAGAATGACACTAGAGAGTTGGGGCAATTTTCTTGTCTATTCCTCACACAATGCCATACCAACCCAAGGGGTTGATGCAACATATTTATAGCAGCCCAAGGGCAGACAACCAGCCAAGCATATGCCTTCTTGCTAGTCCAAGATGCCATGCAAGGTGCTGTCCTAAAGATGCTAACAACCGTCCTAAAAGCAGTCAAGATGCTGCTGTCCTAACCGCTGTCCTAAAAGCAGTCAAGATGTTGTCCTCTAGTCTAAAATGAGTACAACAAGGACCAAAGAGCAAGGACTAAGGTACAACAAACTAAGGACAAGGGTACAAGGGACTAGGGGACCAAAGACCAAATGACTACAAGACTTATTCCATCAGATGTAACACCCTAAAATTCAAAGTCAAGAAATTGAGAACAAAATCTATTAGAGCTCGTAACTTTTGTGTATTTGTGTGAAGTTTTGAATTCAGATTTAGTAGGAAATGTTTGAAACACAAATCAAAATGGAAAAGAAAAAAAAACCTTGTGTGGGCCAAGAAATACCCAGCAGCCCATCTCCCCCTCCCTCCCACCGGCCCATCTCTCTTCCCCCTCTCCCTTTTCCTCTCCCCCGTCGGCCCGCTCCTTCCCTCCCCCGGCCCAGCCGCGCGCACCCGGCCCGACCGCGTGCCATGCACGCCTCCCTCCTGAACCCTAACCGCGCCTGGCTACCCTGCCGCCGCCTCCGCTACGCGGGCGCGCCCCAGCCGCACCCTCTCCCTTCTCTACTCTGTCTTTCTGCGCGTGGGGCTCGGTTGTCAGGGTTGTCCCCTTCCCAGAGCCGCGCAACGCCCGAGCGCAATCTTCGCCGGGGGACAAAATGTCGGCATTGAATCACCCCGGGATCACTTTCCTTCCATGGAGATTTTATTTCCTAATTACTCCAAACCCACTCTCCTATAAATCCCCCCTGCAGCCCCATTTTCCCTTCCTCCCTACCCCAAAACTCCAAGCCACCATGGCCACACCTCGCCCGACCACGGCGCCCCGCAAGGAGAGGCCGCCATGAGCAACCCCGACCGATTTGCGAGCAGGTAGACGCTGCACCGCCCCCGCTGGAGTCGTCCGCGACAAGTTTTGCTGCCTGTGACGCCTTCCCAACGTCCATCGATGCCCGAAGGCCGCACCTCGCCGTGGAGCTGCCATCTCCGACCGTTTCCCCTCGTGTGTGACCTGTTGGTGAGGATCCCCGTAACCTCCTCTTTATTTTCGTTCTTTCCGAGGGTAGTACGGGCCACCGGAACGCCATACCGGCGAGCTCCGGCCACGTCCGACCATGGCGCCACCGCCCCTGTCTGTGCCGGCCGCCGCGCACCGCCCCTAAGCCTGCAAGGGTGACGTGGCTTCACCCTGGCCCTTGAATCTAAAACCAGCACCCAGGATTAGAAGATGAGGTACCCCTTTGTGAAATAAAATACAGGCCATCCATTATAAATCCTATGGCCCCAATCAGTCAACCCTGTAACCCTAGCTATTTCACATTTAAACCCTTGCATATTTAGCAATAATTACATATAGGCCCCTCCTTTTACAGAAATGACCCCAACCTTTAATTAAAATACATAAAAACCATTTGTTTATGTGAACTTGCTAGGAGGCCCCTGGAAATTTGATAAATAATATTTTCAGCCACTGTTTAGCTGGGAAAATCACAAAATAGCCCCTAAACATGATAGAAATTATTTTAAGCATTTATATATTTCTATTTTACTAAAAATTCCATGTAAATAGAAATAAATGCATAAAAGTGTAAATAATGTATTAAATTCCTGAAAAATTATTTAGAGAACTTAAAATATATTTTTGTCCCTATTTAAATTTATATAATTCATTTTAGACACAAAAATCGTGTAGAAAATAGATTTAATAGGTATTTGTCAATCTGAAATTATTTTGAGCATGTACATAAATATTAAAAATGATATAAAAATTATTGAGCACGTTCTTTTAATATGAAATATTATTAAATTTATAATTAAGTATATTCTGCGTAGGTAAAATCAACTAAATTATGTCTTAAGCATAAAAATAAATATAGAAATAATATAAACACATAGAAAATATCTAATTGTCTTATTAAACTATATTTGCATAATGTAATTCATTTTGTAACTTGACTAATCAATATGATCACATAGTTTGAACCGGAAACTCAACTATAACATAATAAATCACAAATGTCGACTGTTGGAGTCGGCAGATCCCCTGACACTATGAAAGTGTTTGAAGGAGTTGTGGTTCGGTTTGGGCGCGCGGAGATCTAAGAAAGTGAAGTGCGACTTGGACACGAGTGACACAGTAGTTTACGTGGTTCGGGCCGCCTGAGCGTAATACCCTACTCCACGGGAGTGTATGTGTGTTGTATTAACTTGTGTGCTTGAGTGTGTTCGAGAGTCCCCCCTCCGTGTATCGTCGGTTTGTCCTTTTATAGCATAAGGACAAACCGTTACAAGTCAGCCTGGCCCGACATGTGGCCCTGGCGGTTATTAGTATTGATACACGAGATTAATTGTTGTTAATAACCCTGTAACGGCTCCGACAGTGCCATTACAGGTGTTAAGATCATCCAATTAAATATCATTAATGTGGAATTAATGATAATTAATCGGGTCTTGAAGTCCGTGGCTGTCCTTTGGAGATCCGGAGCTGTTACAACGTCTCCCGGGGGTTTAAAGCGGCCAGCTCCGACGTATGGACACGTGGCAGCTCCGGAGCTTGCTCGTGGGAAGCGGGAAGCTCCGGGGCGGCCTGCTACGTGTTAGGTCCGGAGCTTCTCTCGGTCAGGGGCTACCTCTGGAGGTGCCGTTTCAGTACTTGGCCCGGAGCTTCACCCTTGCGGGTAATAGCTCTGGTCTGACAGTACACGTGGCAACCTAGAGGTTAACCATGTTGGAGAAGCGGGTCCGGTCACGTCTGGCGAGTGGGCCCCCGAGGGTCTTCAACTTGAGTAGATGTCCTTCCCTTGAGATCTTTGTAACCTCAGGGGGTGTATGGTTTTTAGGGTACCGACAGTGGCCCCCTGGACCTGCCTCCGGGGAAGGCTAACGGGATGAAGTCATTCCGCCGGAGGTGGGTCCACACTTGCGACTCTTGAACTGGGTCTTCAAGGGTCTTCGGAGGTGCCTTTGGCGGGGCTTTACGGTTAAGTCCTGACGCGTGGCGCACCTCAGGCGGCAGATAAAATCTTTGACGTGCGGATCTCTCGCTATTGAAGGTCGTCGGTTCCCGATACGAAAACCGTATCGGTTCCGCGCGCCTTGTCAGTCCGCCGCCTTTGGGTTTCCCGCCTCGTGATGACAACTGTTCGCCTGGGTAAGAGCCTCGACTTGATCGTCGGGGTGGTCCCGGGCCCTCTTGTCATCGGCTGGGTTGAATTCTTGAGTAGTATGCTTGACTCTCCTGCAGTTTCCATCCAAGCGTTGCGAGGGCTTACTTAAGAAGGAAAGCGCACCGTCGGGAGTTCTTTACGCTTTCCATCTGTTCTTGCGCTCAAACTCCCAACTCGTGCTTTGCTTCCCTTCTCTCGCCTAGCTGTGCTGCGATGGAGTTGGGTCTGCGTGAGAGTCGTTTGAAGACGGAGAGCGATCTGAAGAAGGTCCGAGCCCTCATGGGGTGGTCGTCGGACTTCTTCAACCGTTCAGTCCGCGCCGGCGGGGAGCTTCCCTTTAAAAAGGAGCACTCCGGCGAAATGGTGTACTTTTCATCGTACGCCATGGTGGGGCTGATCCCACCGTTTTCTTCCTTCTTCTTGATGCTGCTGGACTTCTATGGTCTGCAGCTATACCACCTTGGCCCTCACTCTCTCCTCCTTGTGTCCATCTTTGTCCACTTCTGCAAGATGTGGGTGGGCATCCCTCCCTGCATCGAGCTCTTCCGCACCTTCTTCACCGTCCAAACCACCGTCCGAAGTGACGAGTACCTTGGCTTCTACTACTTTGTGAAGCGCAAGAAGTGCCCGTTCAAGTACCTCCGGTCGTTCCCTTCCGGGAAGTGGGATGACTGGAAGAAAGATTGGGTAGTCGTCCGGGTGGAGGAGCACGAGCGGTTGGAGCTGCCAGACGGTCTGCCCGGCATTGACACGTCGGTGTGGAGCGAAGTTCCGGTGTTGGCGGCAGCTTTCGACCCCGTCCTGTCCAGGATCCGCCAATGTGTGGAGGGAGGATTGACTCCCCAGGCGGTGTTCTGCAACTTCCTGTCCAACAGGTGGGCGCCGATGAAGAGGAGGGAGAAGCTCGCATGGGCCCTCAACAGCGTGATGGACGAAGACCGGGTTGAGACCGGGTTGAAGTCCAACATGGTGGGGAAGTCCTTGGAGTTTCACCTCAAGAAATTCCAGCACGGCATCGATGTAGACGGAGAGTACTTGACTCCGCCACCGGCTTTCCTCCCCCTGAACGTGGAAGTTGAGTTCAGCAGGGAGCTCCGGCGGAAGATGCCCGCGCTTGACGACCTTGGCGTCGTCGAGAGAAGATCGACCACCCGGTTGGCGATCCCCGGGTTGTCGGAAGGCGGCTCCGCCCCTGTCTCTCAGCCAAGAGCTGAAGTCACCGGCAAGGGCAAGGAGCTGGCGGAGGAGCCGGAGAGCCGGAAGAGGAAGCTGCGACATGCTGACGGAAGGTCCGTTGGGCTCGCTACTTCCCCGCCAGTTCCCCGTCCTCAGGAGGGAAGATCCTCCGCCGCTGTAGCGTCTGTCCCCGTGGTGGGGTCCTTTCGGAGTGCTACTGTTCTGGCGGTGGGATCCTCCCGGAGTGCGGCTGTTCCCTTGATGGGTCCCTCCGGAGGTGCCAGCTCCGGACAGGCGACTCCGGTTCGAGAAGCGGTGAGGGCCTCCAGGTCTAGGAGTTCCTCCCGGTCTAGGAGAGCTCCGACCCGAGAAACGCCCGCGGCTATGGCAAGTCCTGGGAGTCCTCCCGGAGCTCCTACGCCGACCGTGGCCAGCCCGGAACGTCCGGGAAAGAGGTTCCGCGCAAGCTGGTGCGTGAGCCTCCCAAGGTAATTTTTCTTGCTTATCTCAATTAACTTTTAATTATAGTATCTGTTTGCTCAATTTCTTTATTCTTCATTTGCAGCGTTCCCAAGAAGGGGAGTGAAGCTCCGCCCTCAGCCACAGTGTCTGAGGCTACGAGGGCTTCTGCTCCAGCTCCGGAGCCACCCCAGGCGGAGGCTGCGACAGCTCCGGCGCCGGCTGTCGTGGTCATGGACCTCGACTCGTCTCCAGAAGTTCCCGTGGTAGCGCCGGACCACGGGATTGAAGATGCGCCAGCGGCACCCGCTCCGGAGGTTGAAGCTCCGGGCCCCTGTGCTGCAGAAGTAGATGCTCCGACTGTCGAGCCGGAGGAAGTAGCGGTCCCGGCTTCAGAGCCGGAAAGTGCTGAAGCCCCGGCGGTTGAGCCGGAGGTAGCTGAAGCCCCGGCGTGCGAGACGGAAGTTGAAGTGGTTCCGGCAATTGAGCCGGTTACTTCCGAAGCTCCGGTCGCAGAGCCGGTAGTTATTGGAGCGCCGGCTGTAGAGCCGGTGATGGTGGAGGCGCCGGTTGTAGAGCCGGTGGTTGAAGAGGCGAGGGAGCTTGAGCCTCCCTCAGAAGGAGCGTCCCGGCCGGAGCCATTGGAGGCGACGACGTCGATGGTACCCGTGGCGGAGCCAGAGTGCCTGAACGAAGTCGCCGGCCCCCAGCCTGAGGGGGCGAATGAAGATTTGGTGGCGGGACCTTCTTCGGTGGCGACTGAGGCCATCCCGGAGGAGGGCCCTAGTGCTTTGGAAGCTCGGGGTTCCGCTCTCGCAGAGTGGGACCCAATTTTTGTAAATGAAGACCCGCTGGAACCAGCGGAGGAGACCCCAGAAGGTCCGGAGCCCATCTCGCTGTCGATGTCCATCGACAACGCTTGCTCCAGTCTGCGCCAAGTCCAACTAGCCTTCTTCCACGACAGCAAGGTTCTTGAAGAGGAGCTCCAAACCCTTAGGAGGTGGCGTAATAGACTCCAATTCGAGACCAAGCTGGCGCAGTCGAGGATTGCTGAGGACAAGGAATGGATCAAGCGGGAGAAGGTCCGCCTGGAGCTCTGGGGTGAGATGCTGGACGAGAGGGAGAGCATGACTCACAACCTCAATGCCCAATCCCGGGAGTACCATGACCAAGCTAAGGCTGCTAATGATGCGGCCAACACTCGGTTCGATCAACTCGAGGCCATCAGTACCGCACTCATCAAGCGCCGAGAGGCACTTGAGGGAAGGGAAAAACGGCTCGAGGATGAGGAGCAAAAACTCCTGGAGCTACGGGACGACGTCTTGCGACGTGAAGAAGAGCTCGCCGAGAAGACAGCTCTGGCGGACAAGGGTATCGAGGAGCGCGCTAAAAAATTGGAAGAGCGCTGCCTCGAGGAGGAGGAGAAGACCTGGGTGCGAGGGCAGGAACTCTACGAGTATGAGTGTGCCCTCATCGCCCGGGAGAAGAAAATAGAGGCTAGGGAGAAAGACCTGGTCGACCGCCGGAACAAGATCCACCTCCGGGAGGAGGAGCTCGGAAGACTCGAAAAGCGGGTTGCTGCGAAAATTCAGCAAAACGCCATAGAAGTTGAGCGCCTCTCCCGCGAGAACTCGGAGCTGGCGGCGGCCCGGAGGTCCTTGGAAGAGATGAAGGGCCTGAGGAAGACGGACTCCCTGCAAATTTGGGAGTTCCTGAGCAAGGCCGACGATGCGCTTGCGCCGATGGGTTTCAGCCCCGTGCTTCCGGATGATCCGGAGCCGGAGCCGGACCTTGCACTGCAAGCGTTGGGCGCTGCGGGCAGCAAGCTCTCCAAGGTGGGCGACGTCATCGCGGACCAGTTGGAGGTCGAGGGGCAATCCCTGGCTAGGAACGTCACAGAATATGTGTTGACGTGCTACACTAGCCGGAACCCTCGATTCCCTCTGGACCCGGTGCTTGAAGGCCCCGTTGAAGGAGAAGGCGAAGCTACCCGAGCCAGCGTGTCGGAGGTCGCCCAGAAGGTCGCTGAGTTCTTCCATAGGGTCTAGGACTATCTTTCTTAGCCTTTATTTGTATCTTCTCTTCTTCCTCAATTTTGTAATCCTTTGTCCCCAGATGTAATCTCTGGTCTTCAAATGAAATGAAATCCTCAATTTTTCGTGAATTTCATTTTTTGTCTTCAACATCTTTGTCTTCACTTGGCCCCCTGGTAGATGTGCACAATTTGATTGTGGACATGTACCAAAAGGATGTTGATTTTTGTTGAAGACAGATTTGCTTCGAACTCGTATAGTTTAGGTCCGAAGTTTTCGATAGTGAAGGTCCCTTGAAATCGTCGGAGCCTAGAAGCTCCGGCACTGTCCATCGTCGGAGCTTAGTAGCTCCGGCAGGAGCCTCTACCAACACGTTGAGTGTCGATAGTTAATACTTCAAGGTGTCGGAGCTTAGTAGCTCCGGCAATGACCCTTGCCACGCCTGGCTTGCTGGCAACAGACTCTAATGATAGAGTCTTCTCACCATCTTTAAGTTAACGCCGGTGGGAGTCGGAGCTTGGTTAACTCTGGTTTTTCTCCATCAATATCGGGTTTATTTTTTCTGCACACTTAAGCCAAGAAAAACAGTAAAATTCGTTCCTTATCTATAACTTCGTCGCGGCTTACGGTTCTCAAGAGAATTTCAAGTTGAACACGATTTTTAGTATAATTGGATGAATTGTCTTTTCTTTTAGATCCAATTGTCCATGGACCCACCTTACTTTGGCCTGCCGGGATGTAGGTAGAGTGGCGTACTTAGGGTGCTTGACCAAGCTAAGTCGATAGCGCACTCCGGCCCTAGAATGGCTTGGCGGCTTTCAGGCGAGTTGACCACAGACGATATTTAAATCTAAAAAATCTTACAATTCAACTCAAATTGTACATAAACTGGTTAAACTAGAACTTCTTAAGAATTGCACGTTTCTGTTATAGACAAGAAAGAGAAAAATAAAAATGTCGAGCCTTATGCAAAAATGAATGCACGTGGAGTCTATTTCACATGAAGATGTCTTTCATTATAGGTCCGGGGTACAGGGGAAACAAGTACACTCTTAGGGTATGGAACCAGGCTAAGCGTGTTCGGTTTCTCGTTTAACCCAGGGTAATTAGCTACACTTCTAGTCTGGAGACTGTATCAAGTGTTGCATGAGCTTTCCAAACCTTTCGGGAAAGGTCCGGCTGCTCTCCCGGAGGAACTACCCGACTCTGTACAATGACTCTATAACATACACTTCAAGTTACTTAAGACTCACCTCCGTGGAATTAAGTGTAGAACTTACGGAGGTGCTCGATGTTCCAAGGATTTGAGAGAGGTGTCCCATCCTCGGCAGCCAAGCGAACGCTTCCGGGACGGGATACTTTGATCACTCGGAAGGGCCCTTCCCAGCCGGGGGAGAGTTTGTTTTGCCCTTCTCTGGATAGTATTCTCTGTAGCACCAGATCGCCTTCCTCGAGCTGTCGGTTGTGTACATGCCGCTGATGATAGCGCCGTAGAGCTTGGCGACATCGGGCATTCCGAACAGCTGCTTGGCACCTTCCCTCCTCGAGGAGGTCTAGGTCTTCACGCCGGAGCTGGTCCTGCGCGGCTTCGTCGAAGGTCCGGACTCGGAGGGAACCCAGGGTGATTTCCGGAGGAAGGATCGCTTCTGCTCCGTACACCAGGAAGAAGGGTGTTTCTCCGGTTGCCCGACTTGGAGAAGTCCTGTTAGCCCATAGAGTGGGCGGAAGCTCTTCGATCCAATTAGCTCCGTGCTTTTTCAAACGCTCATAAGTGCGCGTTTTTAGTCCTTTAAGGATTTATGCGTTTGCTCTCTCGGCTTGCCCATTGCTGGCAGGATGAGCTACGGAAGCGTAGCAAACTTGTATGCCGAGGTCTTCGCAATATCCTTGAAATGCGGAGCTTGTGAATTGAGTCCCATTATCAGTGATGATCTTGTTTGGGACTCCGAATCTGCTCACGATAGATTGTAGAAAATTGATTGCAGATTGTTTGTTGATCGTCACAACAGGAGTAGCTTCCGGCCACTTGGTGAACTTGTCGATGGCGACATACAGGAACTTGTAACCTCCAACGGCTCTTGGGAAGGGTCCCAAGATGTCCATCCCCCACACAGCGAAAGGCCATGTAGGAGGTATCATTTGTAAGGACTGAGCAGGTGTATGAATTTGCTTTGCATGAAATTGACATGCTTTGCATTTCTTCACTAGCTCAGTAGCATCCTGGAGCGCTGTAGGCCAGTAGAAGCCGTGCCGAAAGGCTTTTCCGACCAGCGTGCGGGAAGACGCGTGGTTCCCACACTCACCTCCATGGATTTCTGCGAGGAGCTCGCAGCCTTCTTCCTTTGTGATGCACCGCATTAGGATGCCGTTGGCACCGCGTCGGTAGAGATCCCCTTCTACCAACGTGTATCTTTTAGCCAATCTGACTATCCGGTCAGCGGATACATCATCATCAGGAAGGATGTTGTCTTTCAAGTAGTTCCGGATCTCCGAGATCCATGCATCGGAACTGACTTGAGCATTTGAGTCTTGCGTGCTGGGTTGCTCGGAGCTTCCGGCAGCACCTACGACCCTTGATGGCTGCCATGGTAACAGGGCCATCGGGACCGTCAGCTTAGGGATGCTGATCTCGCCCCCTTCGTTCAGTTCGGCAGGCTGAACTGTGGGTTTTGACAACCTCCGGACAAAGGTTCCGTCTGGAGCCGGAGCTCCGGTTGACGCCTTAGTCGAGAGTTCGTCAGCTTCAGCGTTGTGAGCACGCTGAACATGGTGAAGGTCTAGGACTTCGAAGTCCCTCTGAAGCCTCTGGACTTCAAGGAGATAAGCAGCCAGCTGGAGATTATTGCAGGAGCACTCACCCTTCACCTGTTTGATGACAAGTTGTGAATCTCCTTTGACCAGCAACTGCTTGACACCATATGATAGTGCCACCTTTAATCCATATATGAATGCTTCGTACTCCGCCATGTTGTTGGTTGCCTTGAAGTCAAGGTGCACCATGTATTTCACCTTCTCCCCGGTTGGGGCGAGGAGAAGGATTCCAGCTCCGGCTCCCTGCTTCTGCATGGAGCCGTCGAAGTAAAGGGTCCAGTGAGGCTTAGTGAAGGCCGGAACTTGTGGTTCCGTCTTCTGCTCGCTGGGGCCCCCAGGGTTTAATGGAGAGGGAGTCCATTCTGCCACGAAATCTGCCAACGCTTGACTCTTGATTGCTTGTCTTGGAATGAATTCAAGGTCGAATTCAGCCAGTTCCGCTGCCCACTTTGCTATATTCCCAGTTGAATTGGGATTATGCAGGATCGCTCAAAGTGGATATGAGGTTACCACCGAGACTTTGTGAGCTTGGAAATAGTGTCGAAGCTTCCTTGAAGCAATAAGAACTGCGTAGAGCAGCTTATGCACCTCTAGGTATCGAGTCTTGGCATCATGTAACACTTCACTGATGAAGTATACTGGGCGTTGAATGGTCCGGACCCTCCCGGAGGGGTCCGGAACTTCCTCTTCATTGATCCGGACCCTGTCAGAGGGGTCCAGACTATCTTCGGGGACCTCCGGGTTCTGGGTGAAGGAACCCGGAGCTTCTTCAGGAATGACTTGGATCCTATCGGAAGGATCCGGGTCCTCTGAAGTGGCTTCTTGAGGGTTCAAGTCTGGGAGCTGGGACCCAGACCCGCTTTCAGGAACCTCCGGATCCTCCCGAAGGGATCTAGATTCCTGAGTATTGGGTAGTTCCGGTCTCTCTGCAACCAGAACCATACTGACGACTTCGTCAGCTGCTGAAATGTAAAGCAATAAAGGCTCACCAGGGTTCGGAGCTACCAAGACTGGTAGGGTGGTGAGGAACTGTTTCAGCTCCTGGAATGCCTTCTCTGCTTCTTCAGACCATTGGAATGGTCCGGACTTCCTCAGCAACTTGAAGAAGGGAAGTGCCCTTTCCGCCAGTCTTGAAATGAACCGACTGAGGGCTGCTAGACATCCAGTTAATTTTTGGACGTCTTTGATGCGGGTTGGTGGCCGCATGTCTTCGATGGCTTTTATCTTCGCCGGTTTAGCCTCTATACCCCGGTGACTTACCAGGAAACCAAGAAGCTTTCCGAAACTAACCCCGAAGACGCACTTGTCTGGGTTTAGCTTCGTGCGGGTGGCCCGCAGCTTGTCGAAGACAGCCTGCAAGGTGTCCAAGAGGGACTCCTTGTTTTTGACTTTGACCACGATGTCATCAACGTACACTTCCACTATGTCTCTGATGAGTTCTTCGAAAGTTTTGTACATTGCTCGTACAAAAGTTGAAGCTGCATTCTTGAGACCAAAAGGCATGGCTGTGTAACAATACAATCCATCCACTGTGATGAATGAAGTATGTTCTTCATCTTCCCTAGACATCCGGATTTGATGATATCCTGAATATGCGTCTAGGAAACACAGTAACTCACACCCGGAGGTGGAATCCACTATCTGGTCTATTCTAGGTAGTGGGAATGGATCTTTGGGACATGCCTTATTCAGTGTGGTGTAGTCGATGCACATCCGAAGTTTCCCGCCGGCCTTAGGCACAACGACTGGGTTTGCCAGCCATTTTGGATGGTAGACTTCTCGGATGAATCCGGCTTCGAGCAACTTCTTCACTTCTTGTCGGATGAAGTTCTGTCGCTCTACAGATTGCTTCCGAGGTTTCTGGTGTACAGGCCGAGCGTCGGGGAAAATCTTCAGATTGTGCTCAATCACTTCCCTGGGGATCCCAGGCATTTGTGACGGTTGCTAGGCAAACACGTCAACGTTAGCCCGGAGGAAAGTGATGAGCGCGAGTTCCTATTTGTCGTTCAAGCCACCCGATATGCGGGTAGTTTGGGTGACATCGGAACCAATTTGGACGACTTTGACGGGAATGTCGGTGTCGCCGCTTGGCTGCACACGGGGTGCAGAGGTCGAGCCTCGTTGACGAATGCTCGGAGGTTGTGGAGCTTGCTTCTGTCTGGAGTCCTCCTCTTGCGCTGTGGTGAGTGCATGGAGTTCCTCCAGAGCAGTTACTCCGGCAGTGCGATCTCCACGGATCCGGAGAACGCCTACTGGTGTTGGCATCTTCAACACCAGGTATCCATAATGAGCAGCTGCCATGAATTTGTACAAGGCAGGTCTACCCAAAATGGCATTGAATGGTAACTTGATCTGAGCAACGTCGAAGATCAACTTTTCGGTGCGATACTTCTCCCGGGTCCCGAAGGTAACAGGGAGAGTAATAGCTCCGAGTGGGGTTATGGCCCCCGGACCTACTCCGGAGAAAGGTCGAGAGGGCTGGAGGTCCGAAGGTCGAAGCTGAAGCTTAGTGAAAGCTTCGAAGCTGATGAGATTAAGCCCCGAACCTCCGTCTACCAGGACATGATGGAGCTGGATGTTGTTGATGGTGGGAGATACCATCAAGGGCAGCTGACCAGCTCCGACCATGCTTTGAGGACAGTCCGAAGCATCAAAAGTGATGGGTGTGTCCATCCACTTTCGATGTGGCTCCGGTCTAGCTGTAGGAGCTACAGCAGCCATATCCCGTCGCATAGTCTTAATGACGCGACGAGAGGTGATGTCCCATGATCCACCAAAGATGGTGTTCATGGTTTTTCGACGCTCGTTGTCGGAGACGTCGGAATCATCGTCGATGGAGGTGTAGACGGCTTTCAAGACCTTTTTGGGGTCTTGAAACCCTAACTCCTCTTCAGCCGGAGCTTCATCGACCTTTTGTTTTCCCTCCCTCTGACGGAAGGGAGACCCTTCCCGGCGCTTGTGGTAGCGCTCGGCAAGGTTTTGGACCTCCCGGCAGTCCCCCAGTCTGTGGCTGCCCGTTTTGTGAATGGGGCACCACATCTTGGATTTGCCACCGTCTTCGGAAGACGGTCGAGGTCGCTTCTCGGGGCGTGGCCCCCGGCCACCAGGAGTTGCAGTGGCTGCAACGTTGGATGTGCCAGCCGACGGCTTCTTCTTGCCGTTGGTCTTCTTTTTCTTCTTGCCACTCCCGGAGGTAGCGGCTTCTTCTTTGGAGGATTTTTTATGATCCTCCAGGGCTGGTTTGGAGTGCATTTCACGGCCCTCCGCAGCTCTGGCACATTTGTCAGCCAGACTGAAGAGCTCCGTGACGCTGGTGATCTCTTTGATCGCCAGCTTCTCCAACATCTTCTTGTCTCGTACACCCTGTCTGAATGCCACAATGACAGAAGCGCTTGAGATAGAAGGGATTGTGTTACGTACCTGAGAGAATCTCTGGATGAATGACCGCAAAGATTCTCCTCCTTTTTGCACGACCGCAAAAAGGTCCAGTTCAGTGCCCGGACGGGTGTATGAACTCCCGAAATTGGCAGTGAACTGACGGCACAGCTCTTCCCAACTGTCGATAGAGTTGGGTGGAAGGCTCATAAACCAGGACCTAGCAGTCCCAGTTAAGGCCACTGGAAAGTAATTGGCCATTACAGCCTCGTTTCCTCCAGCTGCTAGGATCGCAGTGGAGTATATCTGTAGGAATTCTACGGGATTGACAGTCCCGTCGAATTTTTCCGGCAAGTGTGGCCGGAACTTCTGTGGCCATCTAACCATGCGCAGGTGCATGGCTAGGGCGGAACAGCCTCCTCCTACACCTTCCAGAGTAGAAAGGTCTTGAGCATCTCGTCTTTCTCGAGCTCGCTCGATGTGGACACGGCCATCCTGTTGGCGGTATCGGCGATCAAGCTCCGCCCGGAGGTCGTGTGTCGAAAGCCGAGATGCAGTATGGGCACGTCGTGCCCCAGAGGGCAACGACGTCACTTGCTGTGACGCAGCTCTTCTCCGGTTGTTGGAGACATGTGGACCAAGTCTTCCAGACAACGTTCGTCGCTGCGACGGGGCCCGCCCTGAAGGAGGTGGACCCTGATTGTTGAGGCGTTCGGCCGCTGCTGCGACCAAATGCTCAATATCAGCTCTCCATTGCTCCATGGCACCTTGAGATGCATCCGGAGGTGGTGGTCGCTGAAGGAGAGCACGCGCTGCATGGAGCGCGTGTTCTGGGTTGTCACGACTTGCCGGCGCAGAATGTGACGCCGGTGCACCATCATGTCGTTCGGCATGTCTTGCCGGAGAAGATGGTGGTGGTGGGAGTGTGACTCCCGCTGGAACTGAGGCTCCTGCCGGTGGTTGCATGTTGGAGGGATTGCCTCCGACAGCCTGAGCAGCAGGTTGCCCGTTGGATGATCCAGCCGCAAAATTCACCATTCTTGAAGATCTCAGGCGCCCCTACCTGGCGCGCCAACTGTCGACTGTTGGAGTCGGCAGATCCCCTGACACTATGAAAGTGTTTGAAGGAGTTGTGGTTCGGTTTGGGCGCGCGGAGATCTAAGAAAGTGAAGTGCGACTTGGACACGAGTGACACATTAGTTTACGTGGTTCGGGCCGCCTGAGCGTAATACCCTACTCCACGGGAGTGTATGTGTGTTGTATTAACTTGTGTGCTTGAGTGTGTTCGAGAGTCCCCCCTCCGTGTATCGTCGGTTTGTCCTTTTATAGCATAAGGACAAACCGTTACAAGTCAGCCTGGCCCGACATGTGGCCCTGGCGGTTATTAGTATTGATACACGAGATTAATTGTTGTTAATAACCCTGTAACGGCTCCGACAGTGCCGTTACAGGTGTTAAGATCATCCAATTAAATATCATTAATGTGGAATTAATGATAATTAATCGGGTCTTGAAGTCCGTGGCTGTCCTTTGGAGATCCGGAGCTGTTACAACGTCTCCCGGGGGTTTAAAGCGGCCAGCTCCGACGTATGGACACGTGGCAGCTCCGGAGCTTGCTCGTGGGAAGCGGGAAGCTCCGGGGCGGCCTGCTACGTGTCAGGTCCGGAGCTTCTCTCGGTCAGGGGCTACCTCCGGAGGTGCCGTTTCAGTACTTGGCCCGGAGCTTCACCCTTGCGGGTAATAGCTCTGGTCTGACAGTACACGTGGCAACCTAGAGGTTAACCATGTTGGAGAAGCGGGTCCGGTCACGTCTGGCGAGTGGGCCCCCGAGGGTCTTCAACTTGAGTAGATGTCCTTCCCTTGAGATCTTTGTAACCTCAGGGGGTGTATGGTTTTTAGGGTACCGACAACAAATAAATCTAATTTAAGTTATCATAATAATATTCGTGTTGCTTGTATGGTATATTGTTCTTGAATGTTTTAATTTCTCTTTTGATGGCAGTTTGTACGCATTCGTGTCACGATCAAGAAGCAACCCGAAGAATATGGAGAGCAAAAGTTCAATGAAGAAAAACTGAGCAGGTATATAAAAACAGGCGAGTTCCCTTGACCATCTTGTGCCTATTTTAGAGATTATAGTTAGTTGCATGCTTAATTAATGTGAATCCTATTCTATTTACCTTTCCATATAATTTCTTGTGCTCGGGATGGAAATGGTGGTACTTGGGGTATTGATTTATGCTTAGCCATGCATAATAGATGGGGGAAACAATTGATCATATATGTCACCTATGATTTATGATTATTTATTAAGATATGAAAAATGAATTGTAATGGATAGGAATATGGCGGATTGGTTTGAATGGTATGATGCAGTACGCACGAGACTTGGGATTGGAGTTTGGACCTTGCCAGATTCTAAGGACTGATTTATGGAGGAAGCCACTAAGCTTTATAGTATCGCCACAAGACTGAGTATGGGGCAACTCGGTCGATTAATTAGGCCTCTCCGGTGCTGTATTGGTGATTGGATAGGCCAGGAATTAGTTCAGAGTGTACTGCCTTGGGATCCGCATGGCTTAAGAGGGGACAACTGGGGTGTTGAGACGCAGTTAGCAGCTCACACTTTTGTACATGGGTGAAATCTCAGAGGACTAGTACGCGTCGGGAGAACCTTTGTAAAGACCTCGTAGTGATCACCTGACCACACACCTACGGAAGTGTGTAATGTGGTTGCGCACCACTGACATCAGTGAGGTTTACTTAGTCCATCTGGCAACAGGTGATGAAATCACGACTTGTGGATAAAGGATACATTCTCTGCAAAGATTAGAAAATTATCATGACAGCCGTGCTCACGGACAAGAGCAACTTGGTGTCGAATTCATAATTAGTCAATAGTTAGGATGATGGTTGAGATGATGGATTGAGAATGATATTGGTATTATTACATTATTATTATTGTTATGGTTGAAATTATTCACTTAGATGTAGGTTGCTAATGAAAGCTAAGGATATGTTTAATGCTTAGTGCTTAAGCCACTATCAGCCATTCCTTTTGATTGACCTTCATGTCATTTATTTTCCACACTTACTGAGTACTCTACGTACTCATGCGCTTGTCATTATGTTTTTCATAAATGCTGCTCAGTGAAAAGAAGATCAAGCGAGGATATGTTTCTATTGAAGACAGCGCATTGAAGGTCGCGTTGCTGCCAGTCGATTTTGTCTGTGGTTGTCCTAAAGTTTTTTCTCTTCTACTGCTATTTCAAAACTTTTTTTAAGGTATAAATGTTGTTTGCATTCGATATAGAACTGTTTATCACTATTTGTCATGCATGTATGATGAATCTGATCTTGACATACATGTATTTTGCAGCTAGTTTTATGTTTAATAAAACCGGGTGTGACACAAGATGAATTCATCAGGATTTTCTGAACAGTCACCTCTGAAGAAGTTGAAAAGGTAAAGAACCTCATCGTTCATACCATGCTTCAGGAATGCAGAGATGATGACTCCCACGACACCAAATCCATCTTTGCAGCATCCTCAATGACTTTCAGTGAACTCTGAACTAAACCAGAGGCTGCCATTGCTTTGATTAGTGAAGTTGAGACAAACTGACATGATGCAAATCCATCTTTTAGAATACTTGCGTGGATTTGCTCGTGGTTCCTCATGTCATGAGCTTGTTGGAAGGCAGACAAAGCAGCTGGATATGTGAACTCATCTGGTCTTGCTCCAAAGCAGAGCAAGTTGCGGAAGAGCCTCATAACATGTTCAGAACAACCGTGCAGACCAAAACTTGCAATCATCTCGTTCCATGTCACAACATTTCTGACACTAAGATCAGAGAAGAAGCCATATGCACTGTCGAGCAATCCACATCGTGACAGCATGTTGATGATGGCATTTACCACAAGAACATTTTCTGAGTAGCCATGACAATAAGCAAGGCCAAAGATCTGAAGTCCTAGGGATGTGTTCTCTTTAGCACCGCTCAACCTCAACATAATGGAGAATGTAACTTGATTAGGGTTACATCCACATCTTGACATGTCGACGAAGCATCCCACAGCTGCCCTCTCATCCTCACCATGGGCTAGAGCCACAAGATATCACAGTGTTCCAAGAAACGGTATCCTTTCGCTGAATCTTACCAAAGATAGCCATGGCAGTTTCCTCCGGTCTTGCTTTGAAATACATATCGACAAGCACATTCATCACTGAGGTATCAGACTCCAACATGTTCTGGATGACAAGAGCATGGAACTGCTGTCCAAAATTCAACCTGTCATGAATTGAACAAGCCTTCAGAGCTGAAATGTAGGTGAACACGTCAGACGGTATTCCACATCGATGCACCTGAACCACTGTCCCCATCGGGTCGTACCCACGACCGTTTGAGACATAACCCTCCAACATTGCATTCCAGCATGCCGAGTCTTTGCGCCATATGTTGCCAAATACTTGTTCAGCAGCAGCAACACGCCCGTGCTTGGCATACATGAGCAGCAGAGAGCTCCCCACGTAAGGATCACCATCAAGGCCTGCTTTGGCAGCAAGGCCGTGGAGTGAACGGCCGAGCTCTGCAGGCGCCATTGGGTGACAGGCACCAAGCGCACTGGCAAGGGCAAACTCGTTCGGGCAGAACCCACTCCTCAACATTGAAACGAACAAGCACAGCCCCAGTTCCGGCGCGCCGTCGCGCGTGCAGCCAGACACCATGGCGGTCCAGGAGACGAGGTTTCAGTGCGGCATTTCTTCGAACACCTCCAGAGCGCAGGCGAGGATGCCACGCCTGGAGTAGAAAATGAGGAGGTGGTTCATGGTGAAGGTGTCGGCGGCGGACATTCCGAGCTTGACGGATGTCGCGTGGAGCTTGGTGCCCACGTGTGGTGGCGAGGTGGAAGCCGGGGAGGAGGCAGCGGCGGCGAGAGCCTGAGCGATCGCGAAGGGGTACCTGGTGGGAGTGAGGGAGCAGCAGCTGGCAAGCGTGGGTGGAAGCCGTTTTCTTGGCGGAGGCGATGGCAGCTTGGAGGAACAGGAATGCTGCTGCATCTCCTGCAGCGAGGTTCACGACGCCATTTGCGCTGCAGTAGGCCGCCTCATGGAGCGAACGCCTCTTCGCAGAGAAGGAATCTGTCACAAGAGAAATGAGGTAAGGCGCCACCCTACGGCAGGCGCTCTGCCACTCATGCACCAACGTCGCCCGCGCTGCTCGTGTTCCTGCTCACCGACGACCCCACGGAGGTCGGTCTTCTGCGTGTTCATGGAGCGCGCGCCTGTCCCTGGGCAACATCTTCTTCGGTGCTGGTGCTCGCCGTCGCCGCGCTCAACATCCCCGCTCTGCTTCCTCAAACTCCCCTCCCACACTCACCTTTTCCTTTAAGATCAATCCCCCCGTCCTCACCTCCCTCCTCAACCTCTTCACGGTGCGGTCCCATGGCCTCGGGTTACTGCTTGACTTGCGGTTGGGCTTGAGTACGGCCCGCAATCTCCGTGAGGTGGACCACGATGAGCGACACGGGGGAGGATCCCGACGACGGAGTCAAATCCTCTGCATTTGCATGCAGAGCTGGCATTAGATGAAATTTGAACCATTCAACATAAAAGTTCAACCACCTCTAATGGTCTCAAATTTAATAACAATAAATGCAGTACTTATAAAAAGTGAAAGCACACACTATGACCAGAAAAAGGCGCCAAACACAACACTTGTGGCGCCAGAATCAGAACACTTCCCTCCTGCTTGTTCTTTATTTCTATTCCTCTTTTCCCCTGCTGCGGTACTGCATCTGAACAAAATCAAGAACACTTTCCTCCTACTTCTTCTCTGTCCCTATTTCTCTTTTCTTATGTCTTGGTCCTTCACAACAAAATCAAGATTGGTTGGGTCTCTATCTTCAGTCCTCTTTTCACATATTGTGGTCCAGCAGAATTACCTGTACAAATCAAGACTGTGAGTCACATAAGTAAGTGAGATCACTTTACTTGCATTCTTTTATCTATTTTTAACTTGAAATGGAAAATTGATTCAAAATTTAATCAACACAATTAGGTTAAAGCAAATACTCAATCATTCATTTTTTATGCTTGTAGAATGGAGAAGCTACCAAGTTGGATGCCAAAAATTAGGAATAGGTGTAATCAGACCTGCTTTTGTTTTTTGATTTTGACTTGCTTGAAATTAAGTGGATAGGCAGCTTTCTCTTAACTGGTGCCTCAGTAGATGCATGATATTCTGAACAGTTACCTAGAGGATGATTGGATAGCTGGGTTGAAGAAGAAATGCAAGGAATCAAATGCAACAGACAGCAAGCTTTCATGGCAGCAAGGTATCATTAGATACAAGAATAGGATTAGTGCTAACAGATTCATCAAATTCGACATCGTCATCGAAATGTTCGCAAAAACATTTTATGTTTTTAATAACCTTCAAGTTATCCATATTCTTTCTGTTAGTTCGATACACCCTAAATTCAGACTTATATCCGTCAATTATTTTGAAGACAAGTCTATCTCTTCCTTCAACTCCTTCAGCAATAATATCTATGTATTATGTTTCCCTAACATAACACGCTAGTTGTTGATCCATCAGCACCATTTACGAATGGTGAGAGAGAGAGAGAGTAGTCATCATTTTCCATTCTGAAATGTTCCCTGTAGTATAGTAGGTCTTGAATTTCACCTATAAAAGAAAGATTACTATTCCTTAGTAATGTAATTTTCAGAAGATGTGCAACGAAGGATACCCTTGCTTTTGGCCCTATGGTCCTACTCAAGGTAGACTATCGCAAGTCATTTAACCGAGAAAGAGCAATTTCGTTTTATAATCTATAAAAGTAGGATTGAACTTTCCATGGAGGTTTGGAATCTCAGCAAAGCACGAAATACGTGCAGGATCATCATTAGAACCATCATACTTGAAATCCAGTCTATCGCTGGAAGAAGATTGGAATGCACCCCAAGAGGTTTTTTCAATGCTGCTAGTGGCTTCTTGATTCAGGCGATGCATCCGGCACCACTCTTGGGGCTAAAACGGGATTTATTATCATAGGTAGTGTTCGAGATCGCCTCTGTGCGGTGAACGCTCGAATGTAGCTAACATCAGTTTTGTCCTCGTAATTTCGATCCAATCCGAAGCCCCTCCGGTGGTGACGAACCTTACTTCTCCTCGGTCAAGTGGTTGACCCGTCTGTCCAATAAGTTGACTAAGTGCTTCTGTCTATTCTTCTTAGAATCTTCTCTAAAGCAAGCAAGATTTTTATGTCCTGTATGGAAGTTGATTTGGAAAGCAAATGCTAGGAAAAGGTCTTCTTTATCAGTCTTTCTTCTTATTACTGTACTGATAGAACTTTCTTAGTATGAAATTTAATACGGTGGATGATGCTTGGAATTTTTGGATTAGTTATGGTGGTATGGCAGGTTTTGATGTTAGAAAACAATATAACAACAAAAGCCAAATAGATGGAGTGTATACTTCGAGCAGATTTGTGTGTGTAAAATCTGATTTCAGAGGAAAAGATAAAAGGGACCACCTAACAAAGAATCCTCGAGCTGAGATCAGAATTGGTTGCAAAGTTAGAATGGGAATTACAATTAATCAAGTAGATGGAAATTATGAGTTATATGATCTAGTATTTGAGCATAATCATGTCCTTCAGCTACCTGAAACTTGTCATCTAATGACTTCACAACGAAAAATTTCTACTGTACAAGGTACACAAATTGAAATGGCAGATGCTTCTGGTATTAGGCCCAAGGATGCTCATGAATTAGCAAGTAGACAAGCTGGTGCTTTTAATAATCTCAGTTACACACACATTGATCATAATAATTACTTGAGGTCAAAGCGGCAAAGAAGTCTCATATATGGAGAAGCTGGAAGTATATTGAAATATTTTGAACATAGATGTGCTAAAATCCTTCATTCTACTCTGCCATATAGCTAGACAGTGAGGAAAAAATAGCCAACATATTTTGGGCAGATGCTAAGATGCTTATTGATTATGCCCAATTTGGTGATGTCATTTCATTTGATACAACATTTGGAACAAATAAAGAAACCAGACCACTAGGTGTATTTGTTGGATTTAATCATTTCAGAGAAAAAGTGATATTCGGAGCTGCTTTAATGTATGATGAGACAACATAATCTTTTGTGCGGCTTTTTGAAACTTTTTTAAAAGCACATGGGAAAAAGCATCCCAAAACCATCTATACAGATCAAGATGCGGCCATGAAAAATGAAATATCTTTAGTATTTCCTAACACTTGGCATGGATTATGTACATTTCACATCATGCAAAATGCCGTCAAACACCTAGCTCGTCAAGACCGTGATGGATCAAGTGCTCTAGCTGAATTAAGTGCTTGCATGTACGAGCACGAGGATGAGATAATATTTGAAGCATCTTTCAGTGCCTTGAGGAATAGTGTATATAATTATACTTGGTTGCGTGTTATCTATCAACAAAAGGAAAAATGGCCTGAATGCTATATAAAGAATGTACACACACTAGGAATATGAAGTACACAATTAAGTGAAAGCTTAAACAGAGATATGGAGAACTTTCTCAAATGTGATTTGGATATCACTCGATTTTTCACACATTTTGAAAGGGTTGTTGCAAGCAAAAGATCCAAAGAGTTGGATTCAGAATATAACTCAAGGAAAAAGCAGCCACATATAAAAATGAAGAATCCATTGTTGATACAAGCAAGTACCATGTATACTGCACCTATATTTGAAGCTTTTCAAGCTGAATATGAAAGATCCACAACGACATATGCTAGATCAAATGAAAATATTAATGAGTACATTGTAGGGACCTACAATGAAAACTCTACAATGGAGAAAGAGTACATGGTTGTAGGTGATCCTTCCAACCAAGTAGTATTTTGAAGCTGTAGACAATTTGAGAGAATTGGAATATTATGCAGTCATGCATTAAAAATTCTTGACATAACGAATATCAAGATCTTGCCTCAGCATTATGTTTTGAAGAGATGGACTCAAGAAGCAAGGAGTGGAACTGTACAAGACACTAATGGAAAGACTGTTTTAGAAAATTTAAAAATAGATGCAACATGACAGTATCAGTTTCTATCACGAAAGTTCCTAGCAATTGCTTCTCGAGCATCTGAGTATGAAGACATATATTCATGTTGATAATGTGCTTAACACCTTGCAAATAGACGTTGATAACAAGATTAAGGACTCTTCAAACATGACTACAGATCAGCATGAGGAGCAAGAACCATTTAAACTTTCTGAAAAATTTGCTCATGTCAAAGGCATAAAGAAAAGAGTGGTTCGAAAAAATATTTCAAGGCGAGCACAAACATGGGTCGACAAGTTTCGTAAGAAAAAGAAGACAAGAGTAAACAATAATTTGGGCAACATATCTATGGACAATGATCATGTGATAGCGGAATTTGGATCTTCTATTAGCTTCACTCAGCTACTTATGGTAAAACAAGTACTTTCACATGATTAAGCAAGATAAAAAAATTCTCATATTTTATTTGTTCATGTTTCAGGGTGGAGCAGAACCTAGTGGCCCTAGTGGAGCACAAACAAGTTACGTTGATGACAATCATTGATGTATTAGAAAGCACGTCAGATTAGTACTATTTTGTTAAGCATTACAATGTAATTCTAATATCAATTACGTTGAACCAAGCCAAGTTTGTGAAGTAGTTTTAATTTTGTGGCATCTGTTGTCTGTCTATTAAAATGCTAGCAGCATCAATCACATAGATGCAGGAGGCAAAGAGGATTACCTGCCATAGTAGAGCTCAGTGAGCTCTATTTTACTCGATGATGCTGCTGCTGCCTCTTCTGCTCTACGCATGGATGTAGGACCATTGGGGTTGGGGGTTGGAGACCTCAGTTTGTTGGCCGGAACTCGCGCACGACCTTGTTGATGAAGTTGGCTGGCAGCATCTCGACGCCACCGTCGCCGGCGGGGGGCGGGAGGAGGGAGATGTTGGCAAAGGGGACCGCGGCTGGGGCATCAGCGTGGTGGAGGTGCTCGTCGGGCATGTCCTGCACCCGGTGCCTCACTCGTCGATTCCCATAGTGCGGGCGCCATGCGTCTCGCCCTTTTATGCGCTGGATGTTGAATCTTCGTCAGATTCACCAGCGACAGTATGCGAGAACGGAGGAAGGAATGCCGGTGAGGGGAGCTGCGCCCGGCGGCTCGGCGAATTCGACCGGCGGCGCTGGACATCGAGGCGAGATTCGAGTGATCCTCCGTGGAAATCAACATTGAACAGGGGCAGGGAACGGAGAATCGGGAAAGTTCGATGCTGAGATCTGAGGAGAAGACAATACGGTGGGCTGTGGGCCTTGTGGAAATTTTTTGTTGAAAAGCTGCAAGCAATAGTAGCCTTTGATCCATATTTTAAAGGCTCAAATTACATCTAACGCACTCCCTGCATTGAGACGCGCAATGCAGAGGATTTGGTCCCCCCGACGACGCCTCGAGCAGGTCCATGAGCGGCGCCTCGTGGTCCTCGCTGTGCAGGCAGGCCAGCACCAAGAGGTAAGCGCTGGACCGCGCAGCGATGCTCTCCATGGTCAGCCACTCTGGTCAGGTCCGTGCGGTGCGGTACCCCCGACAGCGCCATGTACATCGGCAGGAACAGCACGATGGCGGCGCCGATGTGCATGCTGCCGGGAGGAGCGCCAGCCCCAGCATCATATGACCAATCCTGTACTTGAACCCGTCACCAGCGCCGACAGCAGACCAAGAAGGACATAGGCTATAACAAATATAAATTCCATCTCAAAGAAAAATGAAATCACTCATCATTCTTTTGAAAAAAAGTTTTTTTGCTAACTTTTTGGATTTCTCACGAAAATTTGATACCGTTAAAACTACCCAAAAACTTAAGTATGACTACGTAACACAAGCTTGATTTCGAAAAAAAAATGAATTTATGATCTATTTTTTTGCGGAAAACTCGATTCTCAATAAAATCGAAGGCTAACCTCTCAGGATTTCTCGCGCAAATTTGATACCGTTAAACATTTATAAACATTAAATATGACTAAGTAACGCATATCCGACATGTAACACAAGCTTCATCTCGAAGAAAAATGAATTTACGACCAATTTTTTGCAGAAAAATCGGTTCTCGATAAATTGAAGGCTAACCACTTTGGATTTCTCACGAAAATTTGATACCATCGAAACTTCTCCAAAAAATAGCATGACTACTAACACATATATGAGATGTAATACAACATCAATCTCGAAGAAAAATGAATTTAGCATCCATTTTTCAAAGAAAACTCGATTCTCGATAAAATCAAAGGCTAACTCCTTTGAATTTCTCGCAAAAATTTGGTACCATTGAAACTACTCCAAAACTTAAGTATGACTACGTAACGCATATCTGACATGTAATACAAGCTCGATCTCGAAGAAAAATGAATTTATGACTCGTTTTTTTAGAAAACTCGGTTCTCGATAAAATCAAAGGCTAACCTCTTTGGATTTCTCGCGAAAATTTGATACCGTCGAAACTTCTAAAAAATTTAAGTATGACTACGTAATGCATATCCGACATGTAATACAAGCTCGATCTCGAAGAAAAATGAATTTATGACCCATTTTTTGCGGAAAACTCAGTTCTCGATAAAATCAAAAGTTAACCCCTTTAGATTTGTCGCGAAAATTTGATACCGTCGAAACTTAAAAAAATTTAAGTATAACTACGCAACGCATATACAACATGTAATACAAGCTCTGTCTCGAAGAAAAATGAATTTACGAAGAAAACTCAGCTCTTGATAAAATCGAAGGCTAACAATTTGGATTTCTCTCGAAAATTTTATAGCATCGAAACTTCTCCATAAATTAAGTATGACTATGTAACGCATGTCCGATATGTAATACAAGCTCAATCTCTAAGAAAAATGAATTTACGACCTACTTTTTCTAGAAAACTTGCTTCTCGATAAAACCAAAGTCTAACCACTTTGGATTTCTCGAGAGAATTTAATACCGTCGAGACTTCACCAAAAATTACGTATGACTATGTCATGCATATCTGACATGTAATACAAGCTCGATCTCGAATAAATGAATTTACGACCTATTTTTCGTAGAAAACTCGGTTCTCAATAAAATCGAAGCCTAACCCCATTGAATTTCTCGCAAAAATTTGATACCATTGAAACTTCTCTAAAATTAGGTATGACTATGTAATGAATACCCGACATGTAATACAAGCTCGATCTCGAAGAGAAAATGAATTTATGACCCATTTTTCGCAAAATAAATCGGTTCTCGATAAAATCGGAGGCTAACCACTTTGGATTTCTTGCAAAAATTTGATACTATCGAAACTTCTCAAAAATTAAGTATGTTTACGTAACATATATCAGACATGTAATACAAGATCAATCTCGAAGAAAAATGAATTTACCATCCATTTTTCGCAGAAAACTCGATTCTCGATAAAATCGAAGGCTAACACTTTATTTCTTGCGAAAATTTGATACCGTTAAAACTACTCTGAAACTTAATTATGACTACATAGCACATATCCGACATGTAATACAAGCTCGATCTTAAAGAAAAATGAATTTACGACCTATTTTTGCGGAAAACTCGATTCTCGATAAAATCGATGGCTAACCTCTTTGAATTTCTCGCGAGAATTTGATATAGTCAAAACTTCTCGAAAAGTTAAGTATGACTATGTAATGCATATATGACATGTAATACAAGCTTGATCTTGAAGAAAAAATGAATTTACGACCCATTTTCACAGAAAATTCAATTCTTGATAAAATCGAAGGCTAATCACTTTAGATTTCTCCCGAAAACTTGATACTGTAGAAACTTGTCCATAAATTAAGTATGACAACGTAACCATATCTGACATGTAATACAAGCTCAATGTCGAAGAAAAATGAATTTACGACCTATTTTTTGTAATAAAACTCAATTCTCGATAAAATAGAAGGCTAACCCCTTTGAGTTTCTCGCGAAAATTTGATACCATCAAAATTTATCCAAAAATCAAGTATGACTATGTAACGCATATCTGACATATAATGCAAGCTCAATCTCAAAGAAAAATGAATTTATGACCTATTTTTCGCAGAAAACTCGGTTCTCGATAAAATCGAAGGCGCCCTTTGGATTTCTCGCGAAAATTTGACACCGTCGAAACTTTTCGAAAAATTGAGTATGACTATGTAATGCATATCCAACATGTAATACAAGCTCCATGTAGAAGAAAAATGAAATTACGACCTATTTTTCGCAGAAAACTCGGTTCTTGAAAAAATTGAAGGCTAACACCTTTAGATTTGTCGCGAAAATTTGATACTGTGGAAACTTCTCCAATCATTAAATATGGCTACGTAATCGCATATATTACATGTAATAGAAACTCCATCTAGAAGAAAAATGAATATACGACCCATTTTTTTAGAAAAATCGGCTCTCGATAAAATCTAAGGCTAACCCCTTTGGATTTCTTGCGAAAATTTAATATCATTGAATCTTCTCCAGAAATTAAGTATAACTACGTAACGCATATCCAACATGTTATACAAGCTCAATCTAGAAGACAATTGAATTTACGACCCATTTTTCATAGAAAATTCAGTTCTTGATAAAATCGAAGGCTAACCCCTTTGGATTTATTGCAAAAATTTGATACCGTTGAAACTTATTCAAAAAATGAAGTATGACTACATAACGCATGTCTGACATGTAATACAAGCCCGTTCTAGAAGAAAAATGAATTTAGAATCATTTTTGCAGAAAAATCGGTTCTCGATAAAATCAAAGGCTAACCACTTTGGATTTCTTGCAAAAATTTGCTACCATCGAAACTTCTCCAAAACTTAAGTATGTCCCCGTAACACATATTGGACATGTCATACAAGATCAATATCGAAGAAAAATGAATTACTATCCATTTTACGCAAAAAATTCGGTTCTCGATAAAATCGAAGGCTAACCCCTTTATATTTCTCGTAAAAATTTGATACCATTGAAACTACTCCAAAACTTAAGTATGACTACGTCACGCATATCCGACATGTAATACAAGCTTAATCTCAAAGAAAAATGAATTTACGACCCATTTTTTTGTAGAAAACTCTGTTCTCGATAAAATCGAAGGCTAACCCCTTTGGATTTCTCTCGAAAATTTGATACTACAGAAACTTCTCAAAAATTAATATGACTACATAACGCATATACAACATGTAATAATAGCTTGATCTCAAAGAAAAAATAATTTACGGCCCATTTTTTTTAAGAAAACTCAGTTCTTAATAAAATTGAAGGCTAAACCCTTTAGATTTCTCGCAAAAATTTGATATCGTCAAATCTTCTTCAAAAATTAAGTATGACTACGTAACGCATATACGACATGTAATACAAGTTCGATCTCGAAGAAAAATTAATTTACAACCCATTTTTCATAGAGAACTCGGTTCTCGATAAAATAGAAGGCTAACCCCTTTGAATTTCCCCCGTAAATTAGATACAATCGAAAATTCTCCATAAATTAAGTATGACTACATAACGCATATCCAAGATGTAATACAATATCAATCTCAATGAAAAATAAATTTACGACCCATTTTTCGTATAAAACTCGATTCTCGAGAAAATCGAAGGCTAACCTCTTTGGATTTCTCGTAAAAATTTGATTTTGTCAAAACTTCTCCAAAAATTAAGACTACGTAAAGCATATCTAACATGTAATACAAGTTCAATATCGAAGAAAAAAATGAATTTACAACCTATTTTTTACAGAAAACTCGGTTCTCTATAAGATCGAAAGCTAACCCCTTTGGATTTCTCTTAAAAATTTAATACTGTCGAAACTTCTCCAAAAATTAAGTATGACTAAGTAACACATATCCACATGTAATACAAGCTCCATCTAGAAGAAAAATGAATGTACGATCCATTTTTCGCATAAAACTCGATTCTTAATAAAATTGAAGGCTAACCTCTTTGGATTTCTCGCGAAAATTTGATACCGTCTGTCGGTACCCTAAAAACCGTACACCCCCTGAGGTTACAAAGATCTCGAGGGAAGGCCGTCTACTTGAATTGAAGACCCTCGGAGGCCCACTTGTCAGACATGACCGGACCTGCTTCTCCAACATGGTTAATCCCTAGGTCGCCACGTGTACTGCCGAACCGGAGCTACCGCCCACAAGGGGGAAGCTCCGGACCAAGTACCGAAATGGCACCTCCGGACTTAACCCCTGACCGAGAGAAGCTCCGGACCTGACACGTGTCAGATAGCTCCGGAGCTACCTGCTTCCCACAGCAAGCTACGGAGCTGCCACGTGTCCAAACGTCGGAGCTGGCAGCCTCTAACCTCCGGAAGATCTTGTAACGGATCCGGATCTTCAAAGGAGAGCCAAGGACTTCAAGACCCGATTAAATGTCATTAATGCCATATTAATGACACTTAAACGGACGATCTTAACACCTGTAACAGCATTGTCGGAGCCCGTTACAGGATCATTAACAACAATTAATCGTGTATCAATACTAGTAACCGCCGGGGCCACATGTCGGGCCAGGCCAACTTGTAACGGCCTGTCCTTGTACTATAAAAGGACAGGCCGACGATACACACAAGGACACACGTTCACAGACGTGGAGATTATACGTGACAAGTTAATACAACACCAACACACCCGTGGAGTAGGGTATTACGCTCAGGCGGCCCGAACCACGTAAATCCTAGTGTCTCCTGTGTTTAATCGCAATTCACCTTCTTGAGTCTCCGCGCGCCCACACCGAACCACAAACTCCTTCAACACTTTAGGAGTGTCAGGAGATCTGCCGACTCCAACAGTCGACAGTTGGCGCGCCAGGTAGGGGCGCCTGAGATTTTCGAGAATGGTGAACTCCGCGGCTGGATCATCCAACGGCCAACCTGCTGCTCAGGCTATTGGGGGCAATCCCTCCAACAGGCAGCCACCAGCAGGAGCCTCGGCACCAGCAGGAGCCACACTCCCACCACCACCATCTTCTCCAGCAAATCGTGCTGGGCAACATGATGGTGCGCCGGCGTCACTTACTGCGTCGACAAGTCATGACAACCCGGAACATGCGCTCCATGCAGCTCGTGCTCTTCTCCAACGACCACCACCTCCAGACGCATCTCAAGATGCAATGGAGCAGTGGAGGGCCGATGTGGAGCATTTGGTCGCAGCAGCGGCCGAACGCCTCAACAACCAGGGTCCTCCTCCTTCGGGACGAGCCTCCTCGCAGCGACGGACTTTGTCTGGAAGACTTGGTCCGCACGTCTCCAACAACAGGAGACGGTCTGCGTCACAGCAGGTGACGTCGTTGCCCTCTGGGGCACGACGTACCCATACGGTATCCAGGCTTTCGACTCATGACCTCCGGGCGGTGCTTGATCGCCGATACCGCCAACAGGATGGCCGTGTCCATATCGAGCGTGCTCGTGAAAGATGGGAAGCTCAGGACCTTTCTACTCTGGAAGGAGTAGGAGGAGGCTGTTCAGCCCTAGCCATGCACCTGCGCATGGTCAGATGGCCACAGAAGTTCCGGCCACACCTGCCGGAAAAATTCGACGGGACTGTCAACCCCGCCGAATTCCTTCAGATATACTCCACTGCAATCTTGGCAGCTGGAGGAAACGAGGCTGTAATGGCCAATTACTTTCCCATGGCCTTGACCGGGACCGCCAGGTCCTGGTTTATGAGCCTTCCACCCAACTCTATCAACAGTTGGGAGGAGCTGTGCCGTCAGTTCACTGCCAACTTCGGGAGTTCATACACCCGACCAGGCACTGAACTAGACCTTTTTGCGGTTGTGCAAAAAGGGGGAGAATCTTTGCAGTCCTTCATCCAGAGGTTCTCCCAGGTACGTAACACAATCCCTTCTATCTCGAGCGCTTCTGTCATTGTGGCATTCAGACAGGGCGTACGTGACAAGAAGATGTTGGAGAAGGTGGCGATCAAGGAGATCACTAGTGTCATGGAACTCTTCAGCCTGGCAGACAAATGTGCCAGAGCTGCGGAGGGCCATGAAATGCACTCCAAACCAGCCTCGGAGGATCACAAGAAATCCTCCAAAGAAGAAGCCGCTACCTCCGGGGGTGGCAAGAAGAAAAAGAAGACCCACGGCAAGAAGAAGCCGTCGGCCAGCACATCCAATATTGCAGCTGCTGTAACTCCTGGTGGCCGGGGGCCACGCCCCGAGAAGCGACCTCGACCGTCTTCCGAAGATGGTGGCAAACCCAAAGTGTGGTGTCCCATTCACAAAACGGGCAGCCACGGTTTGGAAGACTGTCGGGAGGTCCAAAACCTTGCCGAGCGCTACAGCAAGTGCCGGGAAGGGTCTCCTTTCTGACAGAGGGAAGGAAAACAGAAGGTTGACGAAGCTCCGGCTGAAGAGGAGTTAGGGTTTCAGGACCCCAAAAAGGTCCTGAAGGCCGTCTACACCTCCGTCGACGATGTCTCTGACGTCTCTGACAACGAACGTCGGAAAACCATGAACACCATTTTTGGTGGATCATGGGACATCACCTCCCGTCGCGTCATCAAGACTATGCGGCGGGATATGGCCGCTGTAGCTCCTACAGCTAGACCGGAGCCACATCGAAAGTGGATGGACACATCCATCACTTTTGATGCTTTGGACTGTCCTCGAAGCATGGTCGGAGCTGGACAGTTACCTTTGATGGTATCTCCCACCATCAATAACATCCAGATCCATCATGTTATGGTGGACGGAGGTTCGGGGCTGAACCTCATAAGCTTTGAAGCTTTTACCAAGCTTCAGCTCCGACCTTCGGATCTCCAGCCCTCTCGACCTTTCTCCGGAGTAGGTCTGGGGGCCATTACCCCACTCGGAGCTATAACTCTCCCCGTTACCTTCGGGACACGGGAGAAGTATCGCACCGAGAAGTTGGTCTTCGACGTCGCTCAGATCAACTTACCATTCAACGCCATCTTGGGTAGACCTGCCCTATACAAATTTATGGCAGCTGCTCATTATGGATACCTGGTGTTGAAGATGCCAACACCAGTAGGCGTTCTCCGGATCCACGGAGATCGCACCGCCGGAGTAACTGCTCTGGAGGAGCTCCATGCACTCACCACAGCGCAAGAGGAGGACTCCAGACAGGAGCAAGCTCCGAAACCCCCGAGCATTCGTCAACGAGGATCGACCTCTGCACCCCGTGTGCAGCCAAGCGGCGACACCGACATTCCCGTCAAAGTCGTCCAAATTGGTTCCAATGCCGCTCAAACCACCCGTATATCGGGAGGGTTGAACGACAAATAGGAACTCACGCTCATCACTTTCCTCCGGGCTAATGTTGACGTATTTGCCTGGCAACTGTCACAAATGCCTGGGATCCCCAGGGAAGTGATTGAGCACAATCTGAAGATTTACCCCGATGCTCGGCCTGTGCATCAGAAGCCTCGAAAGGAATCCGTAGAGCGGCAAAACTTCATCCGACAAGAAGTGAAGAAGTTGCTCGAAGCCGGATTCATCCGAGAAGTCTTCCATCCAAAATGGCTGGCGAACCCAGTCGTTGTGCCCAAGGCCGGCGGGAAGCTTCGGATGTGCATCGACTACACCACGCTGAATAAGGCATGTCCAAAAGATCCATTCCCACTACCTAGAATAGATCAGATAGTGGATTCCACCTCCGGGTGTGAGTTACTGTGTTTCCTAGACGCATATTCTGGGTATCATCAAATCAGGATGTCTAGGGAGGATGAAGAGCATACATCATTCATCACAGTAGATGGATTGTATTGTTACACAGCCATGCCATTTGGTCTCAAGAATGCAGCTTCAACTTTTGTACGAGCTATGTACAAAACTCTTGAAGAACTCATCAAAGACATAGTGGAAGTGTACGTCGATGACATCGTGGTCAAGGTCAAGAACAAGGAGTCCCTCTTGGACACCTTGCAGTCTGTCTTCGACAAGCTGCGGGCCACCCGCACGAAGCTAAACCCAGACAAGTGTGTCTTCGGGGTTAGCTCCAGAAAACTTCCTGGTTTCCTGGTAAGTCACCAGGGCATAGAGGCTAATCCGGCGAAGATAAAAGCCATTGAAGACATGCGGCCACCAACCCGCATCAAAGACGTTCAAAAGTTAACTGGGTGTCTAGCAGCCCTCAGCCGGTTCATATCAAGAATGGTGGAACGAGCACTTCCCTTCTTCAAGTTGTTGAGGAAGTCCGGACCATTCCAATGGTCCGAAGAAGCAGAGAAGGCATTCCAGGAGCTGAAATAGTTCCTCACCACCCTACCAATTCTGGTAGCTCCAAACCCTGGTGAGCCTTTGTTGCTTTACATTTCAGCTACTGACGAAGTTGTCAGTATGGTTCTGGTTGCGGAGAGACCAGAACTACCCCATACTCAAGAACCCAGACCCCTTCAGGAGGGTCCGGAGGTCCTTGAAAGTGAGTCTGGGTCCCAGCTCCCAGACTCAAATCCACAAGAAGTCACTTCAGAAGACCCAGACCCCTCTGAGAGGGTCCAGGTCATTTCTGAAGAAGCTCTGGGTTCCTCCAGCCAGAACCCGGAGGTCCCCGAAGAGAATCTGGACTCCTCCGACAGGGTCCGGATCAATAGAGAGGAAGCTCCGGACCCCACCGGGAGGGTCTGGACCATTCAACGCCCAATATACTTCATCAGTGAAGTATTACATGATGCCAAGACTCGATACCTAGAGGTGCATAAGCTGCTTTATGCAGTTCTTATTGCCTCCAGGAAGCTTCGACACTACTTCCAAGCTCACAAAGTCTCGGTGGTGACCTCCTATCCACTTCGAGCGATCTTGCATAATCCCAATTCAACTGGGAATATTGCAAAGTGGGCAGCGGAATTGGCTGAGTTTGATCTCGAATTCATTTCGAGACAAGCAATCAAGAGTCAAGCGTTGGCAGATTTCGTGGCGGAATGGACTCCCTCTCCATCAAACCCTGGGGGCCCCAGCGAGCAGAAGACGGAGCATCAAGTTCCAACCTTCACCGAGCCTCACTGGACCCTTTACTTCGATGGCTCCATGCAGAAGCAGGGGGCCGGAGCTGGAATCCTTCTCCTTGCACCGTCTGGGGAGAAGGTAAAATACATGGTACACCTTGACTTCAAGGCAACCAACAACATGGCGAAGTATGAAGCACTCATCTACGGACTGAAGGTGGCACTGTCATACGGTGTCAAGCAACTGCTGGTCAAAGGAGATTCACAGCTCATCATCAAGCAGGTGAAGGGTGAATGCGCCTGCAATAATCTCCAGCTAGCTGCTTACCTCCTTGAAGTCCAGAGGCTTCAGAAGGACTTTGAAGTCCTAGACCTCCACCATGTTCAGCATGCCCACAACGCTGAAGCTGACGAACTCTCGACCAAAGCGTCAACCGGAGCTCCGGCTCCTGACGGAATCTTTGTCTGGAGGTTGTCAAAACCCACAGTTCAGCCTGCCGAACTGAACGAAGGGGGCGAGATCAGCATCCCGAAGCTGATGGTCCCGATGGCCCTGTTACCATGGCAACCATCAAGGATCGTAGGTGCTGCCGGAAGCTCCGAGCAACCTAGCACGTAAGACTCAAATGCTCAAGTCAGTTCCGATGCATGGATCTCGGAGATCCGGAACTACTTGAAAGACAACATCCTTCCTGACGATGATGTATCCGCTGACCGGGTAGTCAGATTGGCTAAAAGATACACGCTGGTAGAAGGGGATCTCTACCGGCACGGTGCCAACGACATCCTAATGCGGTGCATCACAAGGGAAGAAGGCTGCGAGCTCCTCGCAGAAATCCATGGAGGCGAGTGTGGGAATCACGCATCTTCCCGCACGCTGGTCGGAAAAGCCTTTCGGCATGGCTTCTACTGGCCTACAGCGCTCCAGGATGCCACTGAGCTGGTGAAGAAATGCGAAGCATGCCAATTTCATGCAAAGCAAATTCATACACCTGCTTAGCCCTTACAAATGATACCTCCTACATGGCCCTTCGCTGTGTGGGGGATGGACATCTTGGGACCCTTCCCAAGAGCCGTCGGAGGTTACAAGTTCCTGTACGTCGCCATTGACAAGTTCACCAAGTGGCCGGAAGCAACTCCAGTTGTGACGATCAACAAGCAATCTGCTATCAACTTTCTGCAATCCATTGTAAGTAGATTCGGAGTCCCAAACAAGATCATCACTGATAATGGGACTCAATTCACAAGCTTCGCATTCCAAGGGTATTGCAAAGACCTCGGCATACAAGTTTGCTACGCTTCCGTAGCTCATCCCGCCAGCAATGGCCAAGCCGAGAGAGCAAATGCAGAAATCCTTAAAGGACTCAAAAGGCGCACCTATGAGCACTTGAAAAAGCACGGAGCCAATTGGATCGAAGAGCTTCCGCCCACTCTATGGGCCAACAGGACTTCTCCAAACCGGTCAACCGGAGAAACACCCTTCTTTCTGGTGTACGGAGCTGAAGCAATCCTTCCTCCGGAAATCACCTTGGGTTCGCTCCGGGTCCGGACCTTTGACGAAGCCGCGCAGGACCAGCTCTGGCGCGAAGACCTAGACCTCCTCGAGGAGGGAAGGTGCCAAGCAGCTGTTCGGAATGCCCGATATCGCCAAGCTCTACGGTGTTATCACCAGCGGCATGTACACAACCGACAGCTCGAGGAAGGCGATCTGGTGCTACGGAGAATACTATCCAGAGAAGGGTTAAACAAACTCTCCCCCGACTGGGAGGGGCCCTTTCGAGTGATCAAAGTATCCCGTCCCGGAAGCGTTCGCTTGGCTACCGAGGATGGGACACCTCTCCCAAATCCTTGGAACATCGAGCACCTCCGTAAGTTCTACACTTAATTCCACGGAGGTGAGTCTTAAGTAACTTGAAATGTATGTTATAGAGTCATTGTACAGAGTCGGGTAGTTCCTCCGGGAGAGCAGCTGGACCTTTCCCGAAAGGTTTGCAAAGCTCATGCAGCACTTGACACAGTCTCCGGACTAAAAGTGTGGCTAACTACCCTGGGTCAAACGAGAAACCAAACACACTTAGCCTGGTTCCGTACCCTAAGAGTGTACTTGTTTCCCCTGTACCCCGGACCTATAATGAAAGATATCTTCATGTGAAATAGACTCCACATACATTCATTTTGTGCAGGCTTGACATTTTTATTTTTCTCTTTCTTGTCTATAACAGAGACGTGCAATTCTTAAGAAATTTTAGTTTGACCGGTTTATATACGATTCGAGTTGAATTGTCAGATCTTTTGGATTTAAATATCGTTTATGGCCAACTCGCCTGAAAGCCGCCAAGCCAATCTAGGGCCAGAGTGCGCTATCGACTTAGCCTGGTTAGGCACCCTAAGTACGCCACTCTACCTACACCCCGGCAGGCCAAAGTAAGGCGGGTCCATGGACAATTGGATCTAAGAGAAAAGACAACGCATCCAGTTGTATTTAAAATCGCGTTCAACTTAAAATTTTCTTGAGAATCGTAAGCCGCGACGAAATTATAGACAAGGAACGAATTTTACTATTTTTCTTGGCTTAAGTGTGCAGGAAAAATAAACTCTACGTTGATGGAGAAAAGCCGGAGCTAACAAATCTCCGACTCCCACAAGGGGGCCAACCGTCGGCGCTGAGTAAAAGATGGTGAGAAGACCCCATAAATGGAGTCTGTTGCCAACAAACCAAGTGTTGGCAAAGGTCACTGCCGGAGCTACTAAGCTCCGACACCTTGGAGGACTAACTATCGACGCTCTACGTGTTGATAGAGGCTATTGCCGGAGCTACTAAGCTCCAGCGATGGACAATGCTGGAGCTTCTAAGCTCCGACAACTTCAGGGGACCTTCACTATCAAAGACTTCGGACCTAAATTCTATAAGTTCGAAGCAAATTCGTCTTCAACAAAACTCAATATCCTTTTGGTACATGTTCACAATCAAATTGTGTACATCTACCAGGGGGCCAAGTGAAGATAAAGATGTTGAAGACAAAAAATGAAATTCGCAAAAATTTGGGGATTTCATTCATCTGGAGACAGGAGATTACATCTGGAGACAAGAGATTACAAAATTGAAGAAGAAGAAGAGAAAATACAAGTGAGAGCTAAAGAGATGGTCCTAGACCCTATGGAAGAACTCGGCGACCTTCTGGGCGACCTCCGAAACACTGGCTCGGGTAGCTTTGCCTTCTCCTTCGACGGGGCCTTCAAGCATCGGGTCCAGAGGAAATTGAGGGTTCCGGCTGGTGTAGCACGTCAGCACATATTCTGTGACGTTCCTCGCCAGGGATTGCCCCTCGACCTCCAGTTGGTCCACGATGACGTCGCCCACCTTGGAGAGCTTGCTGCCTGCTGCGCTCAACGCTTGTAGCGCAAGGTCCGGCTCCGGCTCTGGATCATTCGGGCGCACGGGGCTGAAACCCATCAGCGTCAGCGCATCATTGGCCTTGCCCAAGAACTCCCAAATCTGCAGGGAGTCCACCGTCCTCAGGCTCTTCACCTCTTCCAAGGATCTCTTGGCCGCCGTCAGTTCAGAATTCTCATGGGCGAGGCGCTCAACTTCTTTGGCGTTTTGCTGAATCTTTGCAGCAACCCGCCTCTCAAGTCTTCCGAGCACCTCCTCCCGGAGGTGGATCTTGTTCCGACGATTGACCAGGTCCTTCTCCCTAGCCTCCACTTTTTTCTCCCGGGCAACAAGGGCACACTCGTATTCGTAGAGTTCCTGCCCCCGCACCCAGGTCTTCTCCTCTTCCTCGAGGCAGCGCTCTTCCAACTTCTTAGTGCGCTCCTCGAGGCCCTTGTCAGCCAGAGCTACTTTCTCGGCGAGCTCCTCTTCCCTTCTCAGGATGTCATCCCGCAGCTCCAGGAGTTTTTGCTGTTCGTCTTCGAGCCGTCTCTCCCTCCCTTCAAGTGCCTCTCGGCGCTTGATGAGCACGGCGTTGATGGCCTCAAGCTGCTCGAACCAAGCATTGGCCGCGTCGTTGGCAGCCTTGGCCTGATCGTGGAACTCCCGGGATTGAGCGTCGAGGGCATGGGTCATGCTCTCCCTCTCATCCAGCAGCTTGTCCCAGTACTCCAGGCGGATCTTCTCCCGCTTGATCCACTCCTTGTCGTCCGCTAGCCTCGACTGCGCCAGCTTAGTCTCGAAGTGGAGCCGATTACGCTACCGCCTAAGGGTTTGGCGCTCCTCTTCAAGAGCCTTGCTGTCGTGGAAGAAGGCTAGTTGGACCTGACGTAAACTGGAGCAGGCGTTGTCGATAGACATCGACAGCGGGATGGGCTCCGGACCTGCTGGGGTCTCCTCCGCTGGTTCCAGCGGATCTTCACATACAAAAATTGGGTCCCACTCTACGAGTGCGGAACCCTGAGCTTCCAAGGCGCTAGGTTCGTCCTCCGGGATGGCCTCTGTCGCCATCGAAGAAGGCCCCGCTGCCAAGTCTTCATTCGTTCCCTCAGGCAGGGGGCCGGCGACTTCGCTTAGGCACTCTGGCTCGGCCACAGGTACCATCAACGTCGTCGCTTCCGGAGCAGGAGCTACTACTGGCTCCGACCGGGACACCCCGTCCGAGGGAGGCTCGAGCTCCCTCGCCTCTTCAACCGCCGGCTCTGTGACCGGCGCTCCAACAATAACCGACTCAGCGACTGGTACTTCGGAGGTAACCGACTCCACTGCCGGGACTACCTCGACTTCCGGCTCGCATGCCAGAGCTTCAGTCACCTCCGGTTCAATCGCCGGGGCTTCGACAAGTTCCGGCTCCGAGGCCGGGACTACTACTTCTTCCGGCTCTACAGCCGGAGCTTCCACTACTGCAGCACCAGGACCCGGAGCTTCAACCTCCGAGATAAGTGCTGCTGGCGTGTCTTCACTCCCGTGGTCCGGCACTACCACGGGAAGTTCTGGGGACGAGTCGAGGTTCATGACCACGACAGCCGGCGCCGGAGCTGTCGCAGCCTCAGCCACCACCTGGGGCGGAACGGGGACAGGAGCAGAAGCTCCCACGGCCTCAGAAATCATGGCCGAGGGTGGAGCTTCACTCCCCTTCTTGGGGACGCTGCAGAGGATGGATAAAGAAAATTAACAAACAATCGCTACAACTAAAAAGTTAACCAAGGTAAAAATCAGAAATTACCTTGGAAGGCTTCCGCACCAGCTTGCGCGGAACCTTTTTCCCAGACGTTCCGGGCTGGCCATGGTCGGCGTAGGAGCTCCGGGAGGCCCCCCAGAACTTGTCGCAGCCACGGGCGTTTCTCGGGTCGAGGCTCTCCTCGATCGGGAGGAACCCCTAGACCTGGAGGCTCCCACCGCCCCAGGTGCCGGAGTCGTGCACCCGGAACTAGCACCACCGGAGGGCTCCACCACGGGGACATACGCGCTCCGAGAGGATCCCACTGCAGGAACAGTCTCGTTCCGAGAGGACCCCACCACGGGGACAGACGCCACGGCGGCAGAAGATCTTCCCCCCTGGGGAGAAGGAACCAAGGTGGAAGTAGCGGGCATGACGGACCTTCCGTCGGCATGTCGTAGCTTCCTCTTCCGACTCTCCGGCTCCTCCGCCAGCTCCTTGCCCTTGCCGATGACCTCAACCCTCGGCTGTGGAGCAGGGACCGAGCCATCTTCGGGCACCCCGGGGATTGCCACCCGGGTGGTTGGTCTTCTCTCGACGACACCAAGGTCGTCAAGCGTGGGCATCGTCCGCCAGAGCTCCCTGCTGAACTCCACTTCCACATTCAGAGGGAGAAAGGCCGACGGCGGAGTCAAGTAATCTCCGTCGACGTCGATGCCGTGCTGGAATTTCTTGAGGTGAAACTCCAAGGTCTTCCCCACCATGTTGGACTTCAACCCGGTCTCAACCCGGTCCTCGTCCATCACGCTGTTGAGGGCCCAGGCGAGCTTCTCCCTCCTCTTCAGCGGCGCCCACCTGTTGGTCAGGAAGTTGCAGAACACCGCCTGGGGAGTCAATCCTCCCTCCACACATCGGCAGATCCTGGTCAGGACAGGGTCGAAAGCTTCCGCCAGCACCGGAACTTCACTCCATATCGACGTGTCGATGCCGGGCAGACCGTCTGGCAGCTCCAACCGCTCATGCTCCTCCACCCAGACGACTATCCAATCTTTCTTCCAGTCATCCCACTTCCCTGAAGGGAACGACCGAAGGTACTTGAATGGGCACTTCTTGTGCTTCACGAAGTAGTAGAAGCCAAGATACTCATTGCTCCGGCCGGTGGTGTGAACGGTGAAGAAGGTCCGGAAGAGCTCGACGCAGGGGGGATGCCTACCCACATCTCGCAGAAGTGGACAAAGATGGACACGAGGAGAATGGAGTGAGGGCCAAGGTGGTATAGCTGCAAACCATAGAAGTCTAGCAGCATCAAGAAGAAAGAAGAAAATGGTGGGATCAGCCCCACCATGGCGTACGAAGAAAAGTACACCATCTCGCCAGCGCGCTCCTTCTCAAAGGGGAGCTCTCCGCCGGCACGGACCAAGCGGCTGAAGAAGTCCGAGGACCACCCCATGAGGGCCCGGACCTTCTTCAAATCGTTGTCGGTCTTCAAGCGACTCTCGCGCAGACCCAACTCCATCGCAGCACAGCTAGGCAAGAGAAGAGGAGCAAAGTACGAGTCGGGAGTTTGAGCGCAAGATCAGATGAGAGGCGTAAAGAACTCCTGACGGTTCGTGCTTTCCTTCTTAAGTAAGCCCTCACAACACTTGGATGGAAACTGCAGGGGAGTCGAAGATATTACTCAAGAATTCAACCTAGCCGATGACAAGAGGGCCCGGGACCACCCCGACGATCAAGTCGAGGCTCTTACCCAGGCGAACGGTTGTCATCACGAGGCGGGAAACCCAAAGGCGGCAGCCTGACAGGGCGCGTGGAACCGATATGGTTTTCGTATCGGGAACCGGTGACCTTCAATTGCGTGAGATCCGCACGTCAAAGATCTCATCTGCCGCCCGAGGTGCGCCACGCGTCGGGATCTAACTGTAAAACCCTGCCAACGGCACCTCTGAAGACCCTTGAAGACCCAGTTCAAGAGTCGCAAGGATGGACCCACCTCCGACGGAACGACTTCACCCCAGTGACCTTCCTCGGAGGTAGATCCAGGGGGCCACTGTCGGTACCCTAAAAATCGTACACCCCCTGAGGTTACAAAGATCTCGAGGGAAGGCCGTCTACTTGAATTTAATACCCTCGGAGGCCCACTTGTCAGACATGACCGGACCTGCTTCTCCAACATGGTTAATCCCTAGGTCGCCACGTGTACTGCCGAACCGGAGCTACCACCCACAAGGGGGAAGCTCCGGACCAAGTACCGAAATGGCACCTCCAGACTTAACCCCTGACCGAGAGAAGCTCCAGACCTGACATGTGTCAGATAGCTCCGGAGCTACCTGCTTCCCACAGCAAGCTCCGGAGCTGCCACGTGTCCAAACGTCGGAGCTGGCAGCCTCTAACCTCCGGAAGATCTTGTAACGGATCCGGATCTTCAAAGGAGAGCCAAGGACTTCAAGACCCGATTAAATGTCATTAATTCCATATTAATGACACTTAAACGGACGATCTTAACACCTGTAACGGCATTGTCGGAGCCCGTTACAGGATCATTAACAACAATTAATCGTGTATCAATACTAGTAACCGCTGGGGCCACATGTCGGGCCAGGCCAACTTGTAACGGCCTGTCCTTGTACTATAAAAGGACAGGCCGACGATACACACAAGGACACACGTTCACAGACGTGGAGATCATACGTGACAAGTTAATACAACACCAACACACCCGTGGAGTAGGGTATTACGCTCAGGCGGCCCGAACCACGTAAATCCTAGTGTCTCCTGTGTTTAATCGCAATTCACCTTCTTGAGTCTCCGCGCGCCCACACCGAACCACAAACTCCTTCAACACTTTAGCAGTGTCAGGAGATCTGCCGACTCCAACAGTCGACACCGTCAATTCTCCAAAAATTAAGTATGGCTATGTAACGCATATCCGAAATGTAATAAAACTACATCTAGAAGAAAAATGAATTTATAACCCATTTTTCGCAGAAAACTCGATTCTCAATAAAATCAAAGACTAACCCCTTTGGATTTCTCGCGAAAATTTGATACCGTCAAAACTTCTCTCAAATTAAGTATGACTACATAACACATATCTGATATGTTATACAAGCTTGATCTAGAAGAAAAATGAATTTACGACCCATTTTTTTTGTAGAAAACTCGATTCTCAATACTAATGTTGATATCTACTACGCACTACTAACAATTCATCTCTAGCAGTGGTGTCATAAATGCTTGTTGGTAGATTTTAGATTATACACGTAAATCCGCAAGCGCACTAAAACTATCAATATAACATTTTCTCTCTAAGAGTATTCCTAAAGTGTGTCATTTATATTCTCCCAAAGGAAAGCTAGATGGAGGTAAAAAATTCATCAAGTGGAAAGGCTAGGTTGGCCTAGGTAGGGTTCTAACAAGGATGGATAAAGGGTAACTGAGGTAGCGTGATACACACAAGAGCATTCTATCCTAAGGGGATAAATGGGGTAAAAAGAGACTAGGCTAAGAATTAGGTAGAGACTCCTACAATGCTTCTAATGTACATATACATAGCCTATGTTAGTTACTAATGATCATGTCATTTATGAATTCTCATGCTAAGTGGATTAACACATCGGGCACAGGTTTACCCCTAGCAATACTAGGACATCTCCCTCCAAGAGCCTGTGGCATAGCCGAACATGGAGGATTACAAAGGACATATAGGGCTGTCACCACCTACTGCCTACCTCTTCAACCCGTGGGCATACGAGACATTCAACACTACTCTCTAACCTAGCACCATGCTAGCATATTAAGTAATTACCTTAATAGCCTAGGCACAAGTCATCCTAAGGCAATGAACTAAGGGCGCATTTGGTACGTCTCCAGATTTGATGAGAATCAGAAATAGTTTCAGTTTCAACTTGAAATAGTTTTAGAATACAAAACAAAATCACTTGAAAACCGTTTGGCTATTTTTTTTGATTCAGTTTCAGCTGAAAGGTGATAAGTGCTGAATTAACATATTTACCCCTTCCCGTTTACCATTGGCCCATGCAACGGGAACATCTTCTTCCAAATCCATGCCTTTACGATTCCCTGCACATACGCAACCCTGTCAATGTGTCATCGATTTGGCTTTGCACTGACTTGTACTTACCATAATGTTGCAACCTGTAGTGGTGGTACAACTTGGCTTACTGCCTCGCGATGCTCGCTCTCCGGCAATGGACTTGCTTGCTGATGGCTTCGATACATGCTTACGGCAACAAACTTTAACATATGCGCTAGCAGCTGCATTTTGTAAACCGCAAAGTCAATGCTATTAAGGATATTACAAAGAATGTGGATTAATAAAAATACAAGAGAAACATATCTACGATCTAGATTGTAGTAATGCAACTGCAAGTTCATCATGAAATCTATCCATGCTTATGTGACTAGCGGAATTTGTGGAAATGTCAGATGCATTTGATGGTGGTGCATGCCCCGCGTGGATCCTCCGCTGCGGAGGTCTAGCGGCAGGATGAGTTGAGCTGGATGAATACGAGATCAATCTCGAGGGCTTCGGCAAGTTCGTTGAAGAGCCGCGCACATATCGTATGAGGTGGCAATACCGAGTAAATAGTACGAAGTTGCTGACCAGGGTTGAGTCCCAGTTCCGATCCAACCTGTGAAACACCTTTTTGCCGGTTTCAGCTCCCTAGTTATTTTTACCGAATCACTTTGGAGTGATTCTGGGTGAATCAATTTCACACTTTTACCCGTTTGGCAGTGCAACAACTGATTCTTTGGTGAAACTGTTCTGATTCGTGCAGCCAAACGCACCCTAAATCATCGTTGAACCAATGTTAATTCATAGCACAAGTGATTCATGTTAACATAATCATATCATAGCTAATTAGACTATAGTAGAGGTTTATAGTGTTTATGATGATATATTGAGAATGGTATAGTACAATCATAAACACTACTCCTACCACATACATGGAATCCACAATCAAACAAGAAATGCTACATCCAAGTATATGAACAATATAAGACTAAAGATAACATCTTTATTAAGAATAAAGTTACATATACAAATAGGAATATGGGAGACATACCTTTCCCAATTGGAAATTGGGAAGAGACTCCTTCTACTCCTCTCCTACTTGGACTATGGACTAGATACTCTCCTCTCTACAGCTTATACTCCTCTAAACCTATGGAGAGTAGTGGATACAATGGATGAATACTCAAGTGGTGTGTGTTGAAGTGAGGGGTGAGGGGTCCTATTTATAGCTTGGATAAGAGTCGGTTCCCGCCACCAAAAATGCGTGAATCAGTCAACCATGACCTCTTCAAGTTGGGAGGAGCCAACACGTGGCGTTTGACCATGAAAGGCGGCAGGACCTAGTCGGCCGACTAGGGGGGTCGACCGACCTGGTCTTGGCCCCTTTTGCGGTGTGGGTCTCTGCCAGGTGGGTCCCATTGACTGATATTGGTTCTACACCATTGGATGACCTCAGATACTTCTGTTTGTAGGCCATTTGATCCATGTGGTGCCACGTGGCATCGCCTGATTGGCTGGAATGATATTTTATAGGATCTATCCCCTTGTTTCACTTCAATTCTGCATAAAATCCCTAAATGCACTACTTTCTCCAAGGACAAGTGAAAATAGGTTAAATAGAAAGGTGATGTGTGCAATAAATAATATTTTCTTCACATAGTTGAGTTATATTGACGAGTGAAATTGGTATATAACAACCGTCAACAAACTCCCCCCAAGCTAATCCTTTGCTCGTCCTGAGCAAAGTAAAGACTTTAGGTTGATGATTAGGACTTGCTACTATGTTCTATTTTTCAAAAATACCATGTGCACAACAAAATACTCTACCTAGTATTGCAAAAATTGGTATGATACTTCACCCATCTTAAGTCATTATGGGGCTTATGCCATTTTCTATTCATGGGTGGTTGAAATATAGAACAACAAATGGAGCACACATACCCTAGAAGTCAAGTTCCACTCAAATTTCAGAGAGTTCAATTCAAATTTTAAGTACCTCAATTTGATTCTCTCAAGTCTCTCCTTTGTGTGTATTGGAAATATATCCTCACCAAGGCATTTTGCCTAAATTCACCCTACCTCTACATAAGGCTTGTATGTAGGGCTTGGTAGGAAATATAATAGGCATATTTGCAACACATAATATTACTAAGTCAAAACAGTAAGCCTTAGGAGAAATCAATTCAAAACAATTTGATTCAAGACTTGTGCATGTGTGATGGAATGGAGTGGATGTGGATCTTGAGATAACTCGTTTTTGAGTGGACTCTCTTATTTTGCAAGGATGAAACATGGCTACTTTTTTTCTCATGCTTATGATGTAAGCATGCATTTTCTTTTTCTTTTTCTTTTTTCTTGTAGCCATGTCTTCTACTCCTTCTTTTTGCAATGAATTTTGGAGATAGTACTAAGCATGAATGATATGGAGTTTCTCTTTTTATTGTGAAATGGTGGTATGGTGGAATTTTGCTTACTTCTAGTATAGAAGTATAGCATGTGCAAGTGAAGTCTTGAATTCAAAAGTAATGAATGAAATCTCACATAGGTTTATACTAGTTTGACAAAGCTCAATGTGAAGACAAATACCATATGCATAAGGTCTATCAATGTAATATATCATATGGCTTTGGTAGGTATTTGGAATCAAATGAGAGTAACTTAAATCTTTTTAGAATTTCTCCGAAAATCTAAGTTTCACTTTCAAACTAGGAATAACAGCCCTATCACTATATCATATCTCACAACAACTTAGAATGGATTAAACTTTTGCTACCCACAATTTCGAAATCAAGGCAAAAGAAATTTAGCCAATGAGAGCAAGATGTTGGAGAGTAGTAAGTTGTAAACTAGGGACTTAGGAAAATTAAAACAGAGCAACTATTCATCATTTCATCTATGTGAATTCCAAACCATTCTTACCGCACATCATTTATTTTATTTGAAAGCAAATCTATCCTAAAATTTATTATTATTATTATTATTATTATTATATATGCAAGGTGAATAATGGTCGAATGGAAAATAAATATGCAAATGGGTTGATACAATTTACCTCAAGTGGGGGTCCTCCCCCAAGCTTGTTCTTCACTCGCCTCCGTGTCGAGGGTTGAACCCTTGATGATAGAAGTATGCCGCGAGATCGGCTTGTTGTTGTTGTAGCGTGGAGTTGAGGTTGATGAACTGAGCATCCATGTGTTGTTGCTAGTCTTGGGTACCTTGGACATGCCCTTGGAGAGTGTTGTAGATGTCACCCGTTCTCACTTCAAGCTCATCCATACGTCTAGTGAGATCTGTCATTCCTTGGCTAAAGTCATGATGACTTCTAGCCAAAGAGGAACGACATCTTGAAATGGACGATGGAGGCAAGCTTCTAGAGCTTGAAGTGGATAGGGGCTGCTCCCATGTGGCACCTGGCCATCCATGCCAAGGCGGACCTTCAGTCTCATACGATGGAGGTTAAGTCCATCCGGGTGCATCACCCATTGGGTTCTCTTCCTCTTCGTACTCATGGACTGCGGAGGTTTTTAACACCCTCATTATCATGCATCATTCCCTGCATCCATCATTAAATATGTTTAACATCGAGCAACATAAAAAGGGACAAGTTTAAAATGAATTAGAAGCAAAACCGCACTTAAGAATTCTGGGGAGTGCGGACTAGTCCGATTTCTCTCTGACTCCCATCGGACTTGTTCGTTTTTCTGCGGACTAGTCTATTTTTCTCTCTGGACACTTTCAAACTTGTCCAGTCCATTGTGGACTAGTCCGTTATCCCAAATTGCTTGAAATTTTGCTAAGTCACTGGTCTTGTCCGGTGTTCCAGCGGACTTGTCCATTTTCCCCTCTGACTAAAGTCGGACTTGTCCGATTGTGGCCAAATTTGTCTATTTTTCTCCTTTGGATAAGTTCGGACTTGTCTGATGTCCAGTCTGGACTTGTTCGATTTGCCTCTGTCCAACTTCGGACTAGTCCGACCTTTTTGCGGACTTGTCTGATAAATCGCGACTTCGAGTTGATCTTTTGTTTCACGACTTGTTTCTTGGGTTTTACTTTAAGTGGGCCTAGGGACGTCATGCCTAACTCTTTTAGAGCCCATGTGACACCCTAAAACCGACCCCTACTCATATCAAACTCAAATTCATTGAAACCCTAGCCTCCACCTATATATAAACAACCCCACCCCTTGGCTTGACATCTATTTGCCACTTTTCTATTACACCCAAACCCTAGCTCGTGAATAGCCGCCACCAGGGAGGGAGAAGGAGATATAGAGCAAGAAGAACAAGAGGAGGAAACGAAAGAGGGTCAAGATTTCCATCAAGTTTTGTTCTCCATCGCCAATTCACCTCCAAGTTCATCATCAACCCTAGACCGTCAAGATCCAAGTGTTGCCTTCAATACCCTTGATTCTTTGGAGTCTTGGACACATGGTATACCTTCTACTTCCTTTTCCTTACGTGAATGCAACCCCAAATCTCCAAATTCACGTTGATCTAGAAAAACCCTAGTTCGCCAGTTCTGCGAAGTGCGGACTTGCCCGATCCCTAGCGGACTAGTCCGATTTTCCTGGTTAAGTTGTGTTGAATTACTTCCAGAATTAGATCGAATCAACTCCAAACATGTGTAGACTTCTCAATAACCATTGTAATTGATTAATAAACATCATTAACAACTTATTAACTAGTTTTGCTTCGCATTTGCATTAATCATGCATGTCATGTCATATTGAGTAATATTTTGACACTCTTTGACTGTAATTCTTGTCTTGTATGTTTGTTGCCCGGTTTAAACGGATTTGCGCTAGAGAGCGTTGCGGAGGATCTCCAGCACCAGAAGTTTGAAGTCATTGATCCTAATCAAGGCCAAGAGCAAGGCAAGTGTCCTTGAACATATCGATCCTGTTTTAAAAACAAATATTTTGTTTGCAAAACTGCATGCTTGTGTCAATTTGATGGGAATCCTATGGTAGGAAGTTTACTAGATTTGTTAAACCACCCTTGTCACCTGGAATTCATGGTAGAGTGTCAGGAAGGGCTTTTTACCTTTTTGCTTCGCTTAATTAATTGAGATGGGAAAATAGTACTACACATTTAATTATGCATTAATGAGATTATGGTTAATATGAACTGGTTAATATGATGTGGTAATGGGTGATCTAAGCAAGCATGGTGTGACGCCCGGTTCCGAAAAATGAACCAAGCTAACGCATATGTGTGCCCAGGATGTTCATCACACATACACGAGTGCAATCACGAAAGAGTATACAGAAAATTACCACAGAACAAGATTAATTAATCAAATTTTATTACACAAACCAGATTATCCTCGAATACAAGTTCCAATATATATTAATGACAAGTTCAACTAATGCAGCGGAAATAACTAATTAAGCAACTAAGCAACTAAGCATAAACAATAGGGTATAGCGCAGCTCCAATAACACCACAGGAAAAGTTGACGGTAGACACGGCCTAAAACTCCACATTATCACCATTAAACTCCCAATCCTGACCTGCAACTGTTGGGTGGGGGATTGCAAGAGTGAGTACATGTCGTACTCAGCAAGTGTGGAAAGTATGACATGTGGCTTATTCAAATGATGACAATAATAATGGCAAAGTGCTGAAAAAGTACATAAAAACATTTGGAAAGCAATATATCATATGTATGTGAAGTAAACCCATCATAATCATAAGTAAAATCATAATATCAGTCCATAATTCACCATCCTCATCCATAATTCTAGATTTCACCATTTGCCAATAACCATAATCAATACCAAAAATTAAACCATAACCATCCATAACCATTACCAAACCATAACCATCTCAATTACCAATTTCCCTCTAATCATGTAGGTCATCCAGACGCTCTTAACCAGGAGCACGACTATCATGATAGTTTATTTAGACTCTGCAGAGTTTGTACCACTTTACCCACGTGTTTGTGATTTCATCACCCATCGGCGACTAAAGAACCTCCCTTTCGCCAATTACACTTCCTTTGGTGTATGGCCAAGAGATCACAAAATAGCCTTTACAAAGGGATTACTAGTCTATTCAGACCCCACTAAGGTTTCACCGGTGGCGATGTCTCCAACTGAGCACATCTTCAACCAAGGGCCCCCTCTTGAGCCATTCGGATCCCAGGGTAGTCCCACCAATCCTCAACAAACCCAATCCGACTACCCCTTCCCCGAGCATCCACAATGGTCCAAATAGCACTAGCAAAGCCCTAATTAATCAGCTACGCCGCACCCATACTTGGCCTCGTGGTGGCACTGTAGTCCTGGCTTATTCTCGCATGAACCGGTCCTTAGATCTAAAGCAAGCAAACCACCATAACATCCAACCCATCCACATACCAGACTTTCTTAGATCACCCATTACCATGTCATATTAACCAGTTCATGTTATCCATAATCTCATCCATGCATAATTAAATTGAATGATATAGTTGTTCCCATCCCAGTTGATTAAGCGAAGCAAAAAGGTAAAAGCCCTTCCCGACTCTCTACCATATATTCCAGGTGACAAGGGTGGTTTAACAAGTCTAGTAAACTTCCTACCATAGGATTCCTATCAAATTGACACAGCATGCAGTTTTGCAAACAAAACATTTATTTTAAAAACAGGATCAATATGCTTCAAGGACACTTGCCTTGCTCTTGATGTCGATTAGGGTAAAAGCCTTCAAACTCTTGGTGTTGTAGATCCTCCGCACCACTTTCTAGCGCAAATCCATCTAATCCACACAATAAACATACAAGACAAGAAACACAATCAAAGAGTGCACAAATATTACTCAATATGTCATGACATGCATGATTAATGCAAATGCAAGGTAGAACTTGTTAATAGATTGCTTTTAATGACCACTAACTAGTTCTAATAGATTTTAACAAGTTTATACAGGTTTGGATTCAATTAGATCAAATTTTAGAATCAATTTGATGTAATTTAATCAGGAAGACCGGACTAGTCCACTAGGGACTGGACAAGTCCGCACTCCGCGAGATCAGCAGATTAGGGTTTTCTATATCGACGTAAATTCGGAGATTAGGGGTTGAATTCTCGTAAGGAAAAGAGAATAGAAGGTATACCAGGTGTTTAGAACTCCAATGAATCAAGAAACTTGGAGGTAACACTTGGATCTTGATGATCTAGGGTTGGTGATGAACTTGGAGATGAATTGGTGGTGAAGGACAAAACTTGGTGGAGGTCTTGATCCTCTTTCATTTCCTCCTCTTCTTCTTCTTGCTTGGAATCTTCTCCTCCCTCCTTGATGGTGGCTCTCCACGAACTAGGGTTTGGGTGGGTGGAAAAGTGGCAAATAGATGTCAAGCCAAGGGGTGGGGCTGTTTATATAGAGGTGGAGGCTAGGGTTAGATGGATTTCAAATTTGGGATGAGTAGAGGCCGGTTTAGAGTCCCACATGGGCTCTAAAAGATTTAGGCACGACGTCCCTAGGCCCACTTAATGTGAAACCCAAGAAACAAGTCGTAAAACAAAAGATCAATTCGGAGTCGCGAAATATCGAACAAGTCCGGACAGGACCGGACTAGTCCAAAGTCGTCCAGAGAGAAAATCGAACAAGTCTGGCAAAACATCGGACAAGTCCGAATTTGAACAGAAATAAAAACGGACAAGTCCGCTGGAACATCGGACTAGTCCGAAAAAGTCCAGGGACTTAGCAATTTTTTCAAGGATTCATGGAACATCGGACTAGTCCGCACAAAATCGGACAAGTCCAAAAGTTTCCAGTGCCAGAAATTGGACTAATCCGCAGCAAAAACAGACAAGTCCATTTTTAGTCAGAGAGAAATCGGACTAGTCTGCAGCAAAACCGGACTAGTCCGCACTTTCCTGCGTTTTAAGTGCGGTTTTGTTCCAAATCAATTTTAAACTCGTTCCTCTTGTTGTGGGTTAATGTTAAACATGTATATGAATGTATGCAAGGCATGATGCATGAAAATGAGGGTGTTACAAACCTACCCCCCTTAAAATGAATCTCGCCCTCAATATTCGACGCGGAAGAGAAGAGATAGGGAAATTCCTTCTTGAGATCATCTTCTAGCTCACAAGTTGCTTCTTTTTCTGTGTGGTGCTTCCATTGAACTTTACACCATCTAATGACCTTGTTCCTTGTGACTCTCTCCTTAGTTTCCAAGATTTTGACTGGTTGTTCAGCATAAGTCAAATCTTCCTCTAGCTCCAATCCTTTCATTGGCACTTGTTCTCCCGGTACTCTCAAGCACTTCTTGAGCTGGGAAACATGAAAGACATCATGTACGTCTGAAATATGAGCCGGCATCTCCAACTTATACGCTACTTCTCCTCTTTTGTCCAAAATCTTGAATGGTCCAATATAACGAGGCGCGAGCTTCCCTCTTATGTTAAACCTCTTATGACCTCTCATTGGTGACACCTTGAGGTAAACAAAATCTCCCACTTCAAAGGCTAATTTCCTTCTCCTATTGTCCGCATATCCTTTTTGCCTTGATTGGGCAGCCCTCAAGTTTTCACGAATTATTTGGACTTGCTTTTTGGCTTCTTGCAACACATCCAGACCAAATACTTGAGTTTCTCCTGTCTCATTACAAAATAAAGGTGTCCTACACTTCCTCCCATAAAGCGCTTCATACGGTGACATTTTCAAGCTTGCTTGGTAACTATTGTTGTATGAAAATTTTGTGTATGGCAAGCTTTTGTCCCAACTTTTCCCATGCTTTAAAGCACAAGCTCTTAACATGTCCTCCAAAATCTGATTGGTCCTCTCGGTTTGTCCATCCGTTTGAGGATGATATGCTGAACTAAAATTCAACCCCGTTCCCAAAGCTTCATGCAACTTTTGCCAAAACCTGGAAGTAAATTGAGAACCTCTATCCGAGACTACCTTCTTCGGTACTCCATGTCGGCACACAATATGCTCCATATACAATTCTGCTAGCTTCGCGGTGGTATATGTGGTCTTGACAGGAATGAAGTGAGCTGATTTTGTCAACCGATCTACAATGACCCATATTGAATCATAGCCAGACTGGGTTCGCGGTAATCCAACTATAAAGTCCATACCAATCTCTTCCCACTTCCATTCCGGAATCTTTAATGGCTGCAATAATCCTGCTGGCCTTTGATGTTCCGCCTTGACTCGTTGGCACACGTCAGACAATGCAACATATTCTGCTATGTCCTTCTTCATGCTATCCCACCAATAGCAAGCCTTCAAGTCTTTGTACATCTTCGTACAACCGGGGTGAATCGAGTATGGTGAGTCATGTGCCTCCTTTAATATTGTCTTCTGAATATGCTTTACATTAAGCACAACGATTCTCTTTCCAAGCCATAAGGTACCATGTTCGTCCTCATCAAATCTGAATTCTCTCCCTTCCTCAGTCTTTTCCTTGATTTCCTTGATCTCCTCATCTGCGGTTTGTACCTCTCGAATTTCTTGCTCCAAGGTTGGATTTAACTCCATCATCTCCATCTCATTTACAAACCCGAGGTTCAACCATTCAAACTCCTTGCATAACTCGGATGGTAACTCTCGAACTGTGAATTGGTGACTTACTCCCTTTCTACTCAAAGCATCGGCCACTACATTGGCTTTTCCTGGATGATAGTTGATCCCCAAATCATAGTCTTTGATGAGCTCCAACCATCTCTGTTGCCTCAAGTTCAGATCCGTTTGTGTGAAAATATACTTCAAACTCTTATGATCCGTATAAATTTCACACCTATGTCCAAGAATATAGTGTCTCCAAATCTTCAATGCGTGTACCACGGCCGCGAGTTCCAAATCGTGCGTGGGGTAATTATGCTCATGTTTCTTCAATTGTCTTGATGCATAGGCGACCACTTGACCCTCTTGCATCAATACACATCTAAGTCCTTGTCTCGATGAATCACAATAAATATCAAAACTCTTGCTCACATCCGGCAGTATCAAAACTGGGGCTGTTGTCAACCTCTTCTTCAACTCCTCAAAACTATTTTGACAAGCTTCAGTCCATTGGAACGCCTTTCCCTTCATTAGAAACTCCGTCATAGGTCTGACTATCTTGGAAAAGTCCTTGATGAATCTACGGTAATATCCAGCCATCCCAAGAAAACTTCTTATTTCCTTGACATTTTGCGGTGGTTCCCACTTCAACACGTCTCTCACTTTTCCGGGGTCAACCGATACTCCTCCTCCTGAGATTATATGACCCAAAAATGGCACCTCTTTCAACCAAAACTGACACTTGTTGAACTTGGCATACAATTGATGCTCCCTCAATTTCTGCAACATAAGCCTCAAGTGTTCCTCATGTTCTTTCTCATCCTTCGAGTAGATCATAATATCATCAATAAACATCACAACAAACTTATCCAAGTACTCCATGAAGACCTTATTCATGAGGTACATAAAGTAGGCAGGTGCATTTGTCAATCCAAAAGACATCACGGTGTACTCAGAGGATCCATACCGCGTCCTAAAGGCTGTCTTGGGTATGTCCGATGGTCTAATCTTCATTTGAAAGTATCCCGATCTCAAATTAATCTTAGAGAAGACACAAGCACCCTTCATCTGATCAAACAAGTCCTCTATACGTGGCAAGGTGTACTTGTTCTTGATTGTTACCTCGTTGAGAGCTCGGTAATCCACACACATCATTTGGGATCCATCCTTCTTGTCCACAAATAGAACGGGCGCTCCCCAAGGCGAAGATCTAGGGCGAATAAAACTCTTCTCTAGTTGCTCTTGAATTTGCTTCTTGAGCTCCGCTAATTCCATAGGAGGCATCCTATATGGCCTCTTAGCTATAGGTGCAGTTCCAGGTATTAAATCAATAACACACTCAATATCTCGATCGGGTGGCATACCTGGCAACTCGTCCGGAAAAACATCCAAAAATTCACACACCACTGGAATCTCCTCAATTGCGGCACCGTCCATATGATTCAACTCCAATTGCTTCGGTGCGGTTTGAGATGCTTCAAATTCTACGGTGATCCCTTCTTCGTTGGTCAACTTCACCGTCTTCGTGGCACACTCAATAACTCCATTGTGCTTCCTCAACCAGTCCATACCAAGTATAATGTCCAATCCTTGAGAATCCAAAACAATGAGGTTGGCGGAGAAGTCTACCCCCCTTATTCTAAGGCTTATTTTTGGACATACTATACTTGTCCTCATCTCTCCTCCAGGAGACTTAACCAATAGAGTAAACTTATACTTGGCAACATACTTCGATGCAATGAATGAATGCGATGCTCCAGAATCAAATAACATAGTCGTGGGGTTGGAGTTGGCAAGAAACATACCAATGACCACGTCATCCGCTTGTTGAGCATCCTACGTAGAGACATGGTTCACGTTGCCACGAGCAAAATTCTGCTGTCCACGGTTCCCTTGTGGCTGTCCTCCATTGGGTCTTGGGTTTTGCCTCGACGCATTGCTTCCTTGACCAAGGACTGACTTAGGACATTGATGCGCAAAGTGTCCAGCTTCTCCACAAGTATAACACTTCTTAACTCCACCAGAATTATTGGGACGAGCTTGGTTTTGAGCGTTGGCTCCAGGAAAATCAGCACGAGGCGCATAAGGCATTGGAGGCCTAGTTGCTTGCACGACAGGGCGCTGCTGCACAAACTGAGTTGGGTGTGGTGCATAACTAGGGCGTTGAGCAGGAATAGAGGAGCTGTAATGAGGCGCATTGGGCAGCGCAAAGCGAGGGCGCACATTACTTCCTTGTTGCTGTCCTTGATATGGCGCCTTCCTCTTGATTTCTTGCTCCATCTCACGAATCTTGTTCTCAACCACAATTGCTTTGTCCACAAGCTTCTGGAAATTTGCATAGTCACAATTGAGTAGTTGCACTTGGATTTCATTGTTCAATCCCCTCATGAACAAGTATTGCTTCCGGCTGTCCCGACCTACATCCTCATGCGCATACCTTGAGAGTTGAGTGAATTTATTGAGATACTCACTCACGCTTGATCTTCCTTGCCTTAAATTCTCAAATTCTTGCCTCTTCAAGATCATAACACCCTCCGGCGCATAATGAGAATGGAAATTCTCCTTGAATTCGGTCCAAGTAATTCTCTCTTGGTTCTCATGAGCATTGTAATAAGCATCCCACCAATCCGCAGCTGCTCTAACTAGTTGATGAGAAGCAAACAAGACCTTCTCCTGGTCACTGCATTGGACAATAGCTAGCTTCTTCTCCACAAACTTGAGCCAATCATCCGCATCCATAGGGTCGGAAGCTTGAGCAAAGGTTGCGGCCTAGTCCTCATAAACTCTCCCAATCTGTTATGAGGAGGTGGGGGTGGCGGTGGAGGCATGTGGGGCTGATTGTTGATGTTGCCAGCCTGTAGCTGTCCCATAGTCTGTATCATGGTCTGCATGAGCTGGTTTTGCATAGCCAATAGCTGCTCAATGTTGATAGCTCCCTACGTAGAACCTTGTCCATTGTTGTTCTGAGGCACTCCATTGTTCTCCTCCTCATCATTGCCATCCCTCTGGTTGCGAGTCCTCACCATCTGAAGAAAAGCAATAGGTAAGATTTAGAGAACGTCCCCAACTATATGCATCAAGGGTTATAAAACTAAACAGCTAGCTACACTAGCCTAGGTGGACATGGCAATGCTAGAGCACCCCAAAATCCTCTATTAAGCACACAAGCAAATAATATATATAGCAAACAGCACTCCAAGCAAAAACACATCGATCCCTGAGTGCTCCTATGTGCTCTAAAGTGTCCATTCTATCTAGGCTGCATCCTACGGTCAACCTGTGGCTCTCATACCAATCTGTGATGCCCGGTTCCGAAAAATGAACCAAGCTAACACATATGTGTGCCCAGGATGTTCATCACACATACACGAGTGCAATCACAAAAGAGTATACAGAAAATTACTACAGAACAAGATTAATTAACCAAATTTTATTACACAAACCAGATTATCCTCGAATACAAGCTCCAATGTATATTAATGACAAGTTCAACTAATGCAGCGGAAATAACTAATTAAGCAACTAAGCAACTAAGCATAAGCAATAGTGTATAGCGCAACTCCAATAACACCACAGGCAAAGTTGACGGTAGACACGGCCTAGAACTCCGCATTATCACCATTAAACTCCCAATCCTGACCTGCAACTGTTGGGTGGGGGATTGCAAGAGTGAGTACATGTCGTACTTAGCAAGTGTGGAAAGTATGACATGTGGCTTATTCAAATGATGACAATAATAATGGCAAAGTGCTGAAAAAGTACATAAAAACATTTAGAAAACAATATATCATATGTATGTGAAGTAAACCCATCATAATCATAAGTAATATCATAATACCAGTCCATAATTCACCATCCTCGTCCATAATTCCAGATTTCACCATTTGCCAATAACCATATTCAATACCAGAAATTAAACCATAACCATCCATAACCATTACCAAACCATAACCATCCCAATTACCAATTTCCCCCTAATCATGTAGGTCATCCAGGCGCTCTTAACTGGGAGCACGGCTATCATGATAGTTTATTTAGACTCTGCAGAGTTTGTACCACTTTACCCACGTGTTTGTGATTTCATCACCCGTCGGCGACTAAAGAACCTCCCTTTCGCCAATTACACTTCCTTTGGTGTATGGCCAAAAGATCACAAAATAGCCTTTACAAAGGGATTACTAGTCTATTCAGACCCCACTGAGGTTTCACCGGTGGCGATGTCTCCAATTGAGCACATCTTCAACCAAGGGCCCCCTCTTGAGCCATTGGATCCCAGGGTAGTCCCACCAATCCTCAACAAACCCAATCCGACTACCCCTTCCCCGAGCATCCACAACGGTCCAAACAGCACTAGCAAAGCCCTAATTAATCAGCTACGCCACACCCATACTTGGCCTCGTGGTGGCACTGTAGTCCTGGCTTATTCTTGCATGAACCGGTCCTTAGATCTAAAGCAAGCAAACCACCATAACATCCAACCCATCCACATACCAGGCTTGCTTAGATCACCCATTACCATGTCATATTAACCAATTCATGTTATCCATAATCTCATCCATGCATAACTAAATTGAATGATATAGTTGTTCCCATCCCAGTTGATTAAGCGAAGCAAAAAGGTAAAAGCCCTTCCCGACTCTCTACCATATATTCCAGGTGACAAGGGTGGTTTAACAAGTCTAGTAAACTTCCTACCGTAGGATTCCCATCAAATTGACATAGCATGCAGTTTTGCAAACAAAACATTTATTTTAAAAACAGGATCAATATGCTTCAAGGACACTTGCCTTGCTCTTGCTGTTGATTAGGGTCAAAGCCTTCAAATTCTTGGTGCTGTAGATCCTCCGCGGCACTTTCTAGCGCAAATCCGTCTAATCCACACAATAAACATACAAGACAAGAAACACAATCAAAGAGTGCACAAATATTACTCAATATGTTATGACATGCATGATTAATGCAAATGCAAGGTAGAACTTGTTAATAGATTGATTTTAATGACCACTAACTAGTTCTAATAGATTTTAACAAGTTTATACAAGTTTGGATTTGATTAGTTCAAATTTTAGAATCAATTTGATGTAATTTAATCAGGAAGACCGGACTAGTCCACTAGGGACCGGAAAAGTCCGCACTCCGCGAGATCAGCAGATTAGGGTTTTCTAGATCGACGTAAATTCGGAGATTAGGGGTTGAATTCTCGTAAGGAAAAGAGAATAGAAGGTATACCAGGTGTTTAGAACTCCAATGAATCAAGAAACTTGGAGGTAACACTTGGATCTTGATGATCTAGGGTTGGTGATGAACTTGGAGATGAATTGGTGGTGAAGGACGAAACTTGGTGGAGGTCTTGATCCTCTTTCGTTTCCTCCTCTTCTTCTTCTTGGTTGGAATCTTCTCCTCCCTCCTTGATGGTGGCTCTCCACGAACTAGGGTTTGGGTGGGTGGAAAAGTGGCAAATAGATGTCAAACCAAGGGGTGGGGCTGTTTATATAGAGGTGGAGGCTAGGGTTAGATGGATTTCGAGTTTTGGGATGAGTAGAGGCCGGTTTAGAGTCCCACATGGGCTCTAAAAGAGTTAGGCACGAGGTCCCTAGGCCCACTTATCGTGAAATCCAAGAAACAAGTCGTAAAACAAAAGATCAATTCAGAGTCGCGAAATATCGGACAAGTCCGGACAGGACCGGACTAGTCCGAAGTCGTCCAGAGAGAAAATCGAACAAGTCTGGCCAAACATCGGACAAGTCGGAATTTGAACAGAAAGGAAAACGGACAAGTCCGCTGGAACACCGGACTAGTCCGTAAAAGTCCAGGGACTTAGCAAAATTTTCAAGGATTCATGGAGCATCGGACTAGTCCGCACAAAATCGGACAAGTCCGAAAGTTTCCAGTGCCATAAATCGGACTAATCCGCAGCAAAAACAGACAAGTCCGTTTTTAGTCAGAGAGAAATCGGACTAGTCCGCAGCAAAACCGGACTAGTCCGCACTTTCCTGCATTTTAAGTGCGGTTTTGTTCCAAATCAATTTTAAACTCGTTCCTCTTGTTGTGGGTTAATGTTAAACATGTATATGAATGTATGCAAGTCATGATGCATGAAAATGAGGGTGTTACACATGGTATGTGGATGGGTTGGATGTTATGGTGGTTTCTCTTGCTTTAGATCTAAGGACTGGTTCGTAGAGCGACCATCCAGGATTTACAGTGCCACCACGAGGCCAAGTATGGGTGTGGCATAGGTGATTAATTAGGGCTTTGCCAGTGCTATTTGGACCATTAAGGATGCTCGGGGAAGGGGTAGTCGGATTGGGTTTGTTGATGATTGGTGGGACTACCCTGGGATCTGAATGGCTCAAGAGGGGGCCCTTGGTTGAAGATGTGCTCAGTTGGAGGCATCACCATCGGTGAAACCTTAGTGGGGTCTAAATAGGCTAGTAATCCCTTTGTAAAGGCTATTTTGTGATTTCTTGGCCACGCACCGACGGAAGTGTGAGACGGCATAATAGAGGTTCTAGTCATCGAAAGGTGATGAAATCACAAGCACGCGGGTAAAGCGGTACAACCTCTGCAGAGTGTCTTAAAAACTATCATGATAGCTGTGCTTCCGGTTATGAGTAGACTGGACCCTCACATGATTCGGGGAAACTTGGTATTGGGATGGTTGTTTGGTTATGGCTGGTTGTAGATTAAATTCTGGTATTGGATATGATTAATGGTAATGGTGAAATCTGGAATATGGATGATGGTATTGAAATATGGACTGGTACTATGATATTACTTATGGTTCATGATGGTTTGCTTCACATACATATAACATATTGCTTTTCAAATGTTTTAATGTACTTTTCAGCACTTAGCCATTATTATATTCGTCATTTGAATCAGCTACATGTCATATTTTCCAATGTTGCTGAGTACAACATGTACTCACCCTCTCAATTCTCCCACCAGCAGTTGCAGGTCAGGATTGGGAGTATGACAATGATAATGCAGAGTTTTAGGCCGTGTCTGCCGTCAGCTTTGCCTATGGAGTGCTGGAGCTACGCTATACCCTATTTGCTTATGCTGCTTAGTTGCTTAGTTTGCTTATTTAGTTTATTTCCGCTGCATTAGTTCAAACTTTTCATTAATATTCATTAGAGATTGTATTCGAGGATATTATGAATTGTGTAATAAAAGTGGTTAATTAATCTTGTTCTGTGGTATTTTTTGTATATCCTTTTGTGAATGCACTCGTGTATGTGTGTTGAACGTCCTGGGCACACATATGCGTTCACTTGGTTCATTTTCGGAACTGGGTGTTACAAATTGGTATCAAAGCCACAGGTTGACCGTAGGACGTAGCCTAGATAGAGTGGACACTTTAGAGCACATAGGAGCACTTAGGAAGCGATGCATTTTTGTTTGGTGTGCTGTTTGCTATATATTGTTCGCTTGTGTGCTTAGCAGAGGATTTTGGGATGCTTTAGCATTGCCATGTCCACATAGGCTAGTATAGGTAGTTTCTTAGTTTCATATTCCTTGATGCATATAGTTGGGGATTCGTTCTATCTCTCTTTTCTATCTCGCTCAACCTCTACTCCAATGGAAGAAGGACACAACCCAAAACATTCACTGTCTCAGACGAAGCTGTATTAAGATGAGAACATAGATAGTATGTCCAAAAGTAAGCCTTAGAGTAGGGGGGCGTAGAATTCCTCGCCAACCTTATTGATTTGGATTCTCAAGGATTGGACACAAGGGGATGTTCCTGTCTTGGGAGTTGACCGACGAGGACGTCGATGTTCTAGGGGAGGGAGGATTGTGACATCCTACTTGGAATGGATTGGCTACAGAAGCACGAAGGAGCAATTCAGTGTGTCACCAAGACCGTGAGACTGACAATGATGAGGGAGTCAACCTTGAAATTAATGTGTCACATTAAAACATCGAAGGACATAACGCTACATATTCATCTACGTGTTCAACAATGTAGCTTTGTGTGATGTGTGCCAACGAGTCAAGGCGGAACATCAAATACCCGTTGGATTATTGCAACCATTGAAGATTCCGGAATGGAAGTGGGAAGAAATAAGTATGGTATTTATAGTTGGATTGTCACGTACTCAGTCCGGTTATGACTCAATTTGGGTAGTTGTGGATCGTTTGACCAAGTCAGCTCACTTTATTCCTGTCAAAACCACTTTTAATGGAGAGAATTTAGCGGAACTGTATATGGGAAGAGTAGTATGCTTGCATGGAGTTCCAAAGAAGATAGTATCAGATAGAGGTTCTCAATTAACCTCCAGGTTTTGGCAAAAATTGCATGAAGCATTGGGAACAAGATTAAATTTTAGTCCAGCATATCACCCTCAAACGGATGTACAAACTGAGAGGACCAATCAGATTTTGGAGGACATGTTAAGAGCTTGTGCTTTGAAGCATGGAAGAAGTTGGGACAAGAGCTTGCCATATGCAGAATTTCCATATAACAATAGTTACCAAGCAAGTTTGAAGATGTCACCCTATGAAGCACTTTACGGAAGGAAGTGTAGGACACCCTTGTTCTGGAATGAGACAGGAGAGACTCAAGTATTTGGTCCGGATGTGTTACTAGAAGCTGAAAAGCAAGTTCAGACTATTCGCGAAAACTTGAAGGCTACTCAATCAAGGAAAAAAAGCTATGCGGATAATAGACGGAGAAAACTAGCCTTTGAAATAGAAGATTTTGCTTAGCTCAAGGTGTCACCAATAGTTCATAAGAGGTTTAATATAAGAGGCAAGCTAGCACCTCGCTATATTAGACCATTCAAGATTTTGGACAAAAGAGGAGAAGTAACGTATAAGTTGGTGCCAGCTCATCTTTCAGATGTCCATGATGTGTTTCATGTTTCTCAGATCAAGAAGTATTTAAGAGTACCAGAAGAACAAGTGCCAATGGAAGGATTGGAATTAGAGGCCGATTTGACTTATGCCGAGCAACCGGTCAAAATCTTGGAAACCAAGGAGAGAGTTACAAGAAACAAGGTCATCAGATGGTGTAAATTTCAATGGAAGCATCATACGAAATCAGAGGCAACATGGGAGTTGGAGGATGATCTCAAGAAGGAATTTCCCTATCTCTTCTCTTCCGCGTCGAACCTCGAGGGCGAGATTCATTTTAAGGGGGTAGGTTTATAACACCCTCATTTTCATGCATCATGCCCTGCATTCATCATTAAATATGTTTAACATCGAGCAACATAAAAAGGAACAAGTTTAAAATGAATTAGAAGCAAAACCACACTTAAGAATTCTGGGGAGTGCGAACTAGTCTGATTTTGGTGCGGATTGGTCTGATTTCTCTCTGACTCCCATTGGACTTGTCCGTTTTGCTGCGGACTAGTTTGTTTTTCTCTTTGGACACTTTTGAACTTGTCTGGTCCATTGTGGACTAGTACGGTATCCCAAATTGCTTGAAATTTTGCTAAGTCCCTGGACTTGTCCGGTGTTCCAGCGGACTTGTCCGTTTTCCCCTCTGACTAAAGTCGGACTTGTTCGATTTTGGCCAGATTTGTCTGTTTTTCCCCTCTGGATAAGTTCAGACTTGTCCGATGTCCAGTCTGGACTTGTCCGATTTCCCTCAGTCTAACTTCGGACTAGTCCGACCCTTTTGCGGACTTGTCCGATAAATTGCGACTCCGAGTTGATCTTTTGTTTCACGACTTGTTTCTTGGGTTTTACCTTAAGTGGGCCTAGGGACGCCGTGCCTAACTCTTTTAGAGCCCATGTGAGACCCTAAAGCCGACCCCTACTCATCTCAGACTCGAATTCATTGAAACCCTAGCCTCCACCTCTATATAAACAACCCCACCCCTTGGCTTGGCATCTATTTTCCACTTTTCCATTACACCCAAACTCTAGATTGTGAATAGCCGCCACCAGGGAGGGAGAAGGAGATCTAGAGCAAGAAGAAGAGGAGGAGGAAACAAAAGAGGGTCAAGATCTCCATCAAGTTTCGTTCTCCATCGCCAATTCACCTCCAAGTTCATCATCAACCCTAGATCGTCAAGATCCAAGTGTTGCCTTCAATACCCTTGATTCTTTGGAGTCTTGGACACATGGTATACCTTCTAATTCCTTTTCCTTACATGAATGCAACCCCAAATCTCCAAATTCACCTTGATCTAGAAAAACCCTAGTTCGCCAGTTCTGCGAAGGGCGGACTTGTCCGGTCCCTAGCGAACTAGTCCGATTTACCTGGTTAAGTTGTGTTGAATTACTTTTAGAATTAGATCGAATCAACTCCAAACCTGTGTAGACTTCTCAATAACCATTGTAATTGATCAATAAACATCATTAACAACTTATTAACTAGTTTTGCTTCGCATTTGCATTAATCATGCATGTCATATCATATGAGTAATATTTGTGCACTCTTTGATTGTAATTCTTGTATTATATGTTTGTTGCTTGGTTTAGACGGATTTGCGCTAGAGAGTGTTGCGGAGGATCGCCAGCACCAGGAGTTTGAAGTCTTTGATCCTAATCAAGCCCAAGATCAAGGCAAGTGTCCTTGAACATATTGATCCTGTTTTAAAAACAAATGTTTTGTTTGCGAAACTGCATGCTTGTGTCAATTTGATGGGAATCCTATGGTAGGAAGTTTACTAGATTTGTTAAACCACCCTTGTCACCTAGAATTCATGGTAGAGAGTCGGGAAAGGCTTTTTACCTTTTTGCTCTGCTTAATTAATTGGGATGGGAAAACGAGACTACACATTTAATTATGCATTAATGAGATTATGGTTAATGTGAACTAGTTAATATGATGTGTTATGGGTGATCTAAGCAAGCATGGTATGTTGGTGGGTTGGATGTTATGGTGGTTTCGCTTGCTTTAGATCTAAGGACTGATTCATGGAGCGACCATCCAGGATTTATAGTGCCACCACGAGGCCAAGTATGGGTGCAACATAGCTGATTAATTTGGGCTTTGCCAGTGCTATTTGGACCATTAAGGATGCTCGAGGAAGGGATAGCCGGATTGGGTTTGTTGATGATTGGTGGGACTACCCTGGGATCCGAATGGCTCAAGAGGGGGCCCTTGGTTGAAGATGTGCTTAGTTGGAGGCATCGCCACCGGTGAAACCTCAGTGGGGTTTAAATAGGCTAGTAATCTCTTTGTAAAGGATATTTTCTGATCTCTAGGCCACGCACCGACGGAAGTGTGAGACGGCATAATAGAGGTTCTAGTCATCGAAAGGTGATAAAATCACAAACACGTGGGTAAAGCGGTACAACCTCTGCAGAGTGTCTTAAAAACTATCATGACAGCCGTGCTCCCGGTTATGAGCAGCCTGTACCCTCACATGATCAGGGGAAACTTGGTATTGGGATGGTTGGTTGGTTATGACTGGTTATGGATTAAATTCTGGTATTGGATATGATTAATGGTAATGGTGAAATCTGGAATATGGATGATGGTATTGAAATATGGACTGGTACTATAATATTACTTATGTTTCATGATGGGTTTGCTTCACATACATATAACATATTGCTTTTCAAATGTTTTAATGTACTTTTCAGCACTTAGCCATTATTATATTCGTCATTTGAATCAGCTACATGTCATATTTTCCACACTTGCTAAGTATGACATGTACTCACCCTCTTAATATTCATTAGAGCTTGCATTCGAGGATATTATGAATTGTGTAATAAAAGTGGTTAATTAATCTTGTTCTGTGGTAAATTTTTGTATACCCTTTTGTGAATGCACTCGTGTATGTGTGTTGAACGTCCTGTGCACACATATGTTTTCACTTGGTTCATTTTCGGAACTGGGTGTCACAAGGTTGTCGGAGGCATAGCTTCTCTCCTTGTACGACTTCTAGTTATCCTGCCAGAGACATTACTTCTTCCGACTTCCTCGATGGGAAGAAGGTCAATGGTTAGCCTCCGACATTTGTACAAATGATAATCCGGGTTAGGTAACCGAATTTCATTGACAAAGTCGGGATAATAAAATATCAAAGAGCCATCTTGATCATGCTTAAGGGTATGTCCTTGCACTAAATAATCTTCATTTTCAATGTACTCAAATGAAGAATATTCTAGTGATCCTACCCTAGTAGCAATACGGGTAATCAATGAAGTACATTCAATTGGCCCTACCCTTGGAATGTAATCTAACCATTGTTTCATCATGGCAATAAAATAAAATTTTCAGCTCATCATCGCGTATTATCCTTACATATGCTCTAGGGAACATAATCATAGCCACCCATCTATGCATGAAGCGTAAAGTAGGGTTGTGCAAGTGGCTATTCCTAGGTGCACTGTATCTGACCTCAACAGTTAAATCTTGCCAAAAACTTTGTTTGTTAAACTGAGGCAAAGTGTCAAATCTAGCAGACAATATTTATGGAAGCCTAGGATTTCACTTAATTCTTTCCATTGGATAGTGTATTCTTTTTGAAATAATCTAAACGTAACACCATCAAATCCTATTTTGAGTGTGCAAAGGAGCTGTATGGAGAGAAGGCGTGAACCTGAAAGTTGCCAAGAGGGGGGGGGGGGGTGAATAGGCGGATAACCTGAAATTTAACTCAATAAAAGCTAATCAAATTACAGAGTGCGGACTAGTCCAACCTAGGGGTGGACTAGTCCAGTCAGGATAGCAGATTTTATCAAAGGTGAGATTTTTAAGTGATCTAAAGGACTTAACTCGATGAAATATAAAGTATATGAGCCTAGCAATCTAGTAGATGGTGTGCACGAAGTAATAACAACTAGATATAGGTGGATCGCAAGATTAAAGTGAAGAACGTGTGGAACCCTAACTTGATATAGCGAAGAACGAGGAAATCAATTCAAAGACACAAGACGCAAGATTTATCCCGTGGTTCAACCCCACCAATGAGCCCACATCCACGTTGGGGATGCCCACGAAAGGCAGGGTTCCACTCAACCCTTTCCTCACTTAGCACCATGAAGGCCGGCTATTCTGCCACTAAATCACAAGGGTAATCACCAATCCATGGGGCAACTCACAGCCTGAGGCTCCCAAAAGTTTACAACTCAAAAATATCGAAGATCAACACCCACACAAACTCAAATCAATCAGTCAAACCGAGAGAATCAACCCAAGAGCTCAAGATTGAACAAACCCTTCTCTTTCCTCTTCCAATCCTCACAAATCCTCAAGAATTGCTCTTAGGACTCCAAGAATGGTTGAGAGAGGGTTAGGATGGCTCTAGGAAGGCTATGGTAGGGTTTCAGAGTTAGCCTTTGGAGGCCGGGGGATCCCTTTTTATAGGGGTCCCGACACTTAGCCGTTCCCACCAAAAAAAGTACGGACTTGTCCGGCCTTTGACCCCGGACAAGTCCGGCCTGTGGGTACCAATTATGTCATCCTTGACCAACCATAAATCCCCCAACCACATTTTGAATTCAAACGGTCATCAAACCACGGACTAGTCTGTCCAACAACAGACTAGTCCGATCTCACACAGAACAGTTATTTCCGGATGAGAGCAAACAAGTCCGACATACCAGACTAGTCCGGCCTCCAAGGGCGGACAAGTCCGGTCATCCAAGACTTAGTCCCAGCAGCCATCTCCAAGTCCACAGCAGACTAGTCTGTCAAGGGACGAACTAGTCCAGACTCAGTCAGGAACTACTTTTCCACACTGAAACGGACTAGTCTATCCATGTAGACTAGTCCGGTCCATCAGGACTTAGTCCCAGAAGGACACAAACACGCTCACCACAAACTTGTCCGTCCCCCAAGAGACAAGTCCGAACATACACAAAATTCTTTGGTCTGCCTAACTTCGGATCAGTCCGATGTGGCTGGACTAGTCTGGTCTTCCAGCCCGAACAAGTCTGACCCGGTGCTTAGGGCTGCTTCAACTCATCTCTCAATCTAGTCTAACTTGGACTATGAGCTATTAGGAGATTCTAACACTTTGACTCATTGAACACACTCAAGCTAAGTGACTAAACTCGACACAAAGAATTTAAAAACTCAAGTTCCATTCTTCGAGTTCTTCACATTTTATTCTCTTTTTCCTTTTTGAGTGCATCCAATGTCGTCCATCCTTCAATAACCTGTGCTTACACTTGCAAATCTCATTAGTCTCTTAAAAGTTGTCATTAATCATCAAAACCCATGGGGATTAGCCTATATGCACTTTCAATCTCTCCCTTTTTTGTGATTTGATGACAACACATTGAGGTTTTTGATAAAAATAAGGTTGATATGTTTTTCATAACACACACGTGTATAAGGAGGTCCCCCTAAATGTGTGCATCCATGATTTGCAATAAGTTAGATGCACAAGAATGAAGTCTATGTGATGCTTATACATTTGTGCGTTATGGTGGGGTGCCTACGTGTGATGCAAGTGTTTAGATGTGAAAAGTGAAGTGAAGTATGCATCTCAAATTTTAATTTAGCATCATCACACATATTTGACTAGAATGATCTTCAATAGAATCAATAATGACAAAATAGACAATAAAATTCACATAACATAGGGTGATAGTGAAAGCATCTAGGCCCCCATGAGATATGGTTTCGGTGATTAATGACAACCGTTAGATATTACTAATGAGTTTGTGGATGCGAGGTCTCACGTATAACACATCAAACGTAATGAACTATCTATTCATATCATCTACTGCTCATTGGATACAAATGGATACCCCTCAAAGAACTATTCTAAGGGGTTAATCGATTTTCATGAAGACTAAAAGAAGAACTCATACGTCAACGCAATTCCATCAAAATTGACAACACAAGGAACTCAATATTCATCAGAAGAACATTCCCAACAAATGTCAAAGAGGTCACTTAAGCAAATTCCAAAAGATCATCTTAAAACAACTCGAAGCAAACAAGATCAACACACCGGATCATCCGATGTTCTGTGAAATGACTACATCGGTCGAGTTGTGTCAACAGAAGAAGAAGACCTCAAAACTGAAGTACACACCGGATCATCCGATGTGTAGGAAGTGGTACATCAGTCCAATTCAACAGAAGGATAAATTTCTCAACTGTTCTGGAGAAGTACACACCAGATCATCCGATGATGAAGCAAAGTGCACATCGGTCTAATTCAACAGAAGCAATTATTTATGGACCAATTCTCAAAATCAACTCACCGGATCATCCGATGTACACAGAAGCACACATCGGTCGATTACTCTAGTAAGCATCAAGTTTGAGTAAATCCTGGAGGAAAAGCCACCAGATCATCCGATGAGAAGACATGATCAACATCGGTCTAACAACGGTCATATCTGACACAATGACGTCAGCTAAAGTAACTTGATTGATGATAACTAAAGGGGACACATCGGATCATCCAGTGTTCACAGTAAAGTTCTGTCAGCCTACTTTTCCAACGACTATTTCGGGGAGGCTGGCTATAAATACCCCCTAATCCTGTCATTTCGTCAAGTCTTGATCACCAGACACCATCAACACACCCACAAGCGTTCAAGACCAAGAGCAATCACTTCCACACCATTTCGATCATCCATACACCAAGATTTAGGCTAGAACTAGCTAGAGAGAGAGCTTGTGTGCCTCCATTCTGGGTGAGTGGACTCTCTAGGATAGTGTGAGAGCCTCAAGGGAGTGCCCTTGGTGTTTGTAACTGTGAGAAGACTTCCGGAGCTTGCCAAGGCATGTGTGGAATCCCTAAAGGTCAAAGTTGTACAAGGCTTGAGCTCCACCTTGCCAAGGGAGGCGAACGGAGAGTAATAGTGAAAATCCCTTGTCTCGATGACTTGGGTGTGGCAAAACCCCTTGGTGGGTGCCACAACGTGGATGTAGGAAGATCTTGACGATCTTTCCAAACCACGGGATAAATCCTTGTCTCCTCGGGAGTTTGCATCCTTCTCCTTTCCTTTACTTTTATGCATTTTATATTCCGCGAAGTTTCTATCAACTAGAATGCATAGATAGTTTGCGTAGGGAATTGGACTTTAGAAATTAAGTTTCATTGCTTAGAATTTTTCGAAGAAAGCCCAATTCACCCCCCCTCTTGGGCATTCAGTCCTTACAATTGGTATCAGAGCAAGATTGCTCATAGTATCATTCTAGCTTCACCGCTAGAGAGCTAAAATGGCCAAGGTTGGGGGTTCGGTTCCTATCTTCGAGGGCAAGAACTTTGCCTATTGGAAAGCACGCATGCACGCTTATCTTGAGGCTATTGCTCCCGAAGTATGGGAAGCGACCCACGCGGGGTTTGGAGAACACAATTATGTTGGTGATCAAATTAAGTGGGATGCTAAAGCTAGGAATGCTATTTATGAATGCTTTAGTCAAGATGTGTTTTCTAGGATTGCTAGCAAGGAAAAGGCTTGTGAAATTTGGGCTTGCTTAATAGAGATTCATGAGGGTTCTTCTAGGGTCAAGGAACTTTAATATCACATGCTTAAAGCAAAATATGATGAATTTAAGATGCTACCTCATGAAAATGTTAATGAGATGTTCTCTCGCTTAAATGTGCTTATTGAAGAAATAAATGCTCTTGACATTGCTTCTCTTGGCAAGGGACTCATCAACCGCAAGATCCTCATGCTTCTTCCCAAGCCAAAGTACAACATCATCAACTCCATGCTCCAAAAAGAGTCACTTGACCACATTGAAGTTTCGGAGCTCATTGGAGAAATACACGCTCATGAGATGAGTGTACTTGGGATGATGGAGCAATCAACTTCAAAGACAATTGCTCTAAAGGCCTTCACCAAGAAAACAAGCCACAAGAAGAAGAAGGTGGTTGAGCCTAGCTCAAGTGAAGAAGAACAAGCATCAAGTGAAGATGATGATGATGATGAGCTTGCGTTGATGATGAGAAAGTTCTCACGCTTGAACTCCAAGATCACTAAGAAGGGATACACATTTGATCCTAAGAAGAGAGCATTTCTACCAAGGAGAGATGATCACAAGACTTGCTACAATTGTGGTGATCAAGGCCACATCTCCTATGATTGTCCAAGACCGGACAAACGAAGAGAGAACTACAAGAGCAAGCATCGCAAGCTTGAAGGAAGTGATGATGATGAAGAAGAAGCCAAACCAAAGCCAAGATCCTTTGGGAAGAAGAAACATGACAAGGGCAAGAAGGCAAGGCTCTGTAAAACCCCACTTTTATGGCATGTTAAGTTCATATGGGTTTTGTGATCAACTATTTTAGATATCCAATATAATGGTGCACATGACCTATGCCATCCAAAACTTTTCTTGCACTCATTGTTAAATTCTTTTAACATGGGTACTGGACTTCACCATGAATCCAAATTATATTCTATTCACCCTTTTTAAGAATAAGAATTTTTGGATAAGATTTAGTAAGCAATGCAAAATGAAGCCCTAATAAGCTCTAACCCAAATATTCAAATTAAGGGCTCTAAATTTTTCCATGAGCTCCCAAATTCCTCAATAGCATGCTTACAAAGTTTCAAGATTTTAGAAACTCATCTACTATTTTATTTGAGGTGCTTGGTGAATTTGAATCAAATTCAAATCTGAATTTTTAATTCTTCCCCAACTTCTTTAAACATAAGATTTGAGTTCACCATTGTGTTCAGAATAATTCATTTGCCATCTCCACAAAATTTCATGATTTTTGGAGTTGATCTTCTATTTTTAAATGAATTTAGTAACTGAACTGTGGGGAGTATCACTGGACAGTGGGCCCCACATGTCAGCTCCTCTTTGAATGGATCAGCTCGATCCCGCCATCTCTGTACCGACGCACCTCCGCTCGACACCGCGCGCGCATGCAGCTCCAGCGAGCTGCCTGCCTGCTCGCCGCGGCCCTATAAAAGGCCGGCCGAAGCTCCCTTCACTCCTCATCCCCGATCGCAGCTCCACTGCCTCGCGACTCTTCTTCCGCCGCGCGCCATCGCCGCCACTCGCCACTGCTCCGCGGTGTGCCGCCGTTCCGCGCCGTTTCAAGCCAAGCTCCAAAGAGCAAAAAGGTGCGCCTGATCAAACTCTAGCTCATGGTACAAACCATTTCTCTTATCGTTGAAGCTTGAGCGAGTTATTGCTCGTTTCCCCTACGGCCGAAAGTAGATAACTAGCTAAGTTTTCTTGTTGATTCCTTTTCTGCAAGTAATCATCCTTTGCAATTGCTTAGAGATAGTTTCTATAGATCCTAGCGCTCCTGTCTGAGCAAGAACCATTAAGAATCATCGAGCAACGGCTCTGAATTTCGAGTTTTGCTCGCCGCCGGTGAGAAAACCTCGGTTCACCGTCGAACTCGTGATTCCCGGCAACTCACTCCCCTTCTACGCCCAGGTCCTTGAACTCCATCATCCCAGAAAGGTTTTGGAGAAATTCCCAAGTGATTTGAGCTACGCTGGAGCGAGTTCTATGTTGCCCGAGCGCTCATCGCCGCCGCCACCGTCGCACGACCTTTTCCGGCGAGCTTCAGGACCCATTGACCTCACCATCGTGCTCAGCGACCCCAAAAACCCCCAGGCGGCAAGTTTCCGCGAGTCTGGTCCGTTGGTTTAGCCGGCGGCGAGCTCGCCGACGAGCCACCGCCGCGGGTGCTGCTCCGCGCGAGCACCAGCCCGAGGTAGACGATGACCCCATCGGGTCCCACCTGCCATTCACTGCGGGATCACGGTGCGGCTGAGATCTAGTGTGGCTGCGCGCTTTAATTCTGTGGACCCCAGTGCTGCCTCAACCAGAATGCGCCACGTGGTCTTTGGGATATATTTAATTCCAGAAATTTGTCCAAACTTCTAAATTGAATATCTATCTGTAGAATACTCCAAATTCATTCAAACAAATTTTGTTTGAAAGCCCTTGAGCTCTAGTTTCGCTCAGTACCAATTAGGCTCTGTGAAAATCAATATTTAATTCTGTAGGAATTAATCTTTCCCAAGTAAAATGCAATTTTTCCAGACGAAGTACTCCCTGGAAAAATCCCCAAAATTCAAATAACAATTATTGTCCTACTCTTGACTACCAGCAAAAATTTGGGAGCCATTGCACCTGTTTTAACCTCTGTATAATTCAATTACCTTTTTCAGTTATTGAATTTTCACAGATATGCAGATGCTTTATTATGCCCCAAATTTGGACTGAATCTTCCACTTGTCATACCTTAGCTCCTGTAAAAATCTTGGATTTAATGGACCTCATATTCTAGTCTTAATTCAATTTCAAACTGAATATTGACTAAATGCTTAAAAGTTCAATTACAAGACAATCCCAGAAATTCTTGTCAACTTAGAAACTCAATAAATTCTTCACCAAGGCTTATAAATTTATGAAACCACTTTTGCTAGGACCAGGACAATTTTCTCTATCTTGATTATCAACTGATGGCTATATTCGAGCTACAGTTTCATCTCTAAAAATTGTGGAAGTTATTTGCTTGCCATAATCTTAGAGGCCACACTCTACTTTGATCATCTCCTGTTCGTTGCAAGAACTTCTGTAGTATTCCCTAAATACCTAATTCAACATTCCCAAGCCAAATAACTAATTATCCTATAATGGTCACCATAAATTAAAATCCTGGTCTTGATATTAAATATTTTCAAAGTCATTCATACCGTATTTTATGCATATCGTATAGTAACCGAAGTCGAGGAGGAGTCAGAGGCCTTGGAAGAGCGTCTTCCAATTTCTAACTCAGAACCTGACCTGCAACAAGGCAAGCCCCGGTTTGCATTTAAGTCGTTTATAAACTTTTGCTTTATCACTATGATGAGTAGTATATGAATTGTGCATTACGTTTAGGGTGAATGATACTCCACATGCATGACCAAAAATCCCAGGGTTTATTTGGCACGAGATACAGTTTGACCTGTAGTAACTGCTTTGCTAATGCATAGGAAATCCGGTAGAAGTCGAGTAGTTGGAATCTACTCGCGAGAGATGTATCTCACAGGATTGGTTGAATAGAAAATGGCTTAATATAATGAAATTGAGACCGGGCAGGGAATGGATAGGAAGCGGCGAGAATTGAGTCTCGGTCGCATAGCCCTGCCTGTGTCGATTAAGGCCCGTCCGTATGCAGCCCCTTCGGACAAGCTTGAATTGTACCGGCAATATAATGGACATATGGAATCCAATAAACTGATGTAACTTGATAACTGGGATGTCGAGACCCATTAACTCACCATCAATAGGGGTGGGTTGAGGACAGTAAGGTGTAAATCGGTCGACGGACACATGAGGTGTTCCGTGCGGAGACCTTCTGTTTGCGGAGGTGAGACGGGCTCAGCATTCGAGTTTCTTGTGAAAGGTGGCCATATACGCCTAGTACTGAAGTGTTATGTAGGTACAGGTGTGCTCGCTGACACTTCCGAACGACGTATGTGTCGTGTTGTCCGGGTGTGTTCTGATTGCAATCACTGTCCCTCGCAGTAATAGAGTACCACTTGTTCACTGAGTGGTGACGTAGTAAATACTAAAGAAGTCAGAAAATCATATTGTATTGAATTATAATTACTTTGCAACCTTGTATGATTTAGAGATAGTATAATTAAAAGTTTACAGTTTCCCCATACTTTAGCTATAATAGCATTATGTGCTTTGGGCATGTCATATCATCGGTAAAGCGTTTCTTGTTTGATTGTGGAGCCCATGATGTGCCGTGCTCAGAGAATGTCATTTGCTACTTAAAACTTGATTATAAGGATCCACTTGTAGGCGAGTCATTTATGCTATTCCTTACCTATGTTTAGTGTCCCCTTGCATCTGTCTAGTGAGACGGTTAAGTCTTGCTGAGCCTTATGCTCACGTTTGCAGTTAACGAGTTTTTGCAGGTTACTCTGTTGAGGATGGGTTTGACGATGAGGCAACACCCCCTCCAGGGTGTACAGCCGAGTGGGAACCCTGCACGCCCGCCATAGTTTGCGTGTTGCTAGTGCAAAGTATCCCAGGCATGGATAACTTTGCTTTTGCATAGCTAGTGCCGAGAGCGTAGCTATGATACATATATATATTTCTTTTCCTATAGTATTGTAAAAACTTCCGCTGTGTATTAAATAAAAGGCTTGGTATTGTACTTTATTCTGGTTCTATTCTTGTATACTGTTGAGTGTCGCATCGCACGACACCACCCAATGAGATCCTCGGATGTGTGGATTCCGGTCCCCACAGACATGGTATCAGAGCATCTTTGGGAACAGTGTACCTGAAAGGAACATATTTTCAAAAATTAGGAACTTGAGTGAGGAATTAGTTATATGCCTTTATAAGGAGTATTACTAGTATAAGTTATAAAGGTGGTATACTAACTATGTGTTATTATATTCTGTAACGACGCTCCGACATCAGGTAAGAGGTAAGGTACGCCACCGAGAGCGGATCAATCTCGGTAAGCTCCGCATACGAGAGGTGGTATGTGAAATTTCCGTGGCTTGGCACGGAAAGTCAATATGAGTCTTTGAAACTTTCCATGTTTCTGAGAACATATGACACGCGGTACCCCAGCGTGGCACAAAGTTAGAGGGAAACCCCGTCGGGTGGTATGTAACCCGATAGTGTGTTCTCATATCTATGAGAACATGCGAACACGTATGCCCGAGCGTGTATAAGTCGGATCGTACGGGAGTCTTTGCTGTACAGACGTATTTACAGCCATGTACCTCGAGGCATGACCTCGCTCGAGGGCGACTCACTCCAGAGTCGTATGCTTTTACTTTCAAATATAATTGTATATTGTGGTTACCTGTTCTGTTTCCCTGCCGCCGTACGGTGTGCCCGTGCCAGGGGATTGTTTGCTTTCTACAGGGACACTAATTTCGGTAGAGGACCGTGTAGAAACCGTTTGCAAGAGAACGATATAGGAACCACCTATAGACGTAACCGGATGTACCGGATAGAATTTCCTTTCGTGAGGCACGTAGTACCGTCAGTATCAAACGTGATACTAGACCCTCCCCACCGACAGAATGGTTGCATTGTGTTTTGAGAAAGTCCGACTATCAGATGCTGGTAATTTCGGGCTCATAAAAAGAAACTCCAACTTGATAAGGTAGATAGAACCAAGATTCTTGTTTTCTGGTTGAAGTGGCTCAACTTCGCCAAGCTGTAATCTTGGTTAGAAATTAGATAACATAAGAGTATCCTACATAGATGGAAAGCTCGTGAAGACCTCTCCAACTTTCCTGTTGACCAGAAAGACAGAAAAGCTTGTTAATCTGTTAAAAACTGGGGTTTACTGTAATTACTCCATATGAACCCACCTTTGTACCCGTTTCTGTATTCTTGCCATAACTCACTGTAGAAAAGTCCACTGCCTTATTGGAATATATGTTTGAGAAGGGTAGGCGGAGATTTACGAGTTTGTTATGGGAAGTCTTTCCTGATTTTAATTGGAGTTTAACCAAATTGGGAAGTCAGCACAGTGAACTGCATGACTGCTGATGCAAACCAGTCAGTTTTACTGTTAAGTGTGGATAGTTATAACTCCTAATCCAGAACAGTGATATGGCCACACCTATACATTTCTGGAAAGCTTAGGAAGTCATCTATCAACTTTATTTATCGCTCCTGACCTGGATCTAGGTATAGCTATGCCTAATTCCATTTGTTGCAAATTTGGTTCCTGCAGTCCAAAACTTGGAACAGTTTGCACATAATTGTGAATTGATGCATAATACCTACATGACAAGGTTTTCGTGGTGGAACTTCTTTAGTTCTGGATTGTTAACACGATGTTACTCAATGTTTATTTTGACATCACCTCAATATCTTATCATGATAAACCTGTATAGATTGTGGAGATAAGCCCATATACAGGAGAGGTTCTGTTAAAATTTTCAGAACCCTTGAGTCAACTCAAAACCGGTATAGATTGTTCATACTAGTTCAACAGTAGCTGTATGAGTACAATCTGGAAAGGTTTTGAAGTGTACTACAACTTTTGTATTCAACTTAAATTTTAGTTCTGAATTTTTCTGTATGAAACTTACGGGTTAATGCAGACAGGTCGGCTGGAACGGAACTGTGATCACTTCCAGTTTGCAGCTTTCTTGGATCATTTGATAATGGATAGTTTCTTGGATCCAAAATTATCAGTGATTAAGTTGAATACTTATACTGTATATTGATATCCTGGTATGCTTGTCCACAGATGGCAGCACCCAGAATTCAGTTACCAAATGGATGGGTGTTCTCAACGTGTACCGGACACGCCGGATTTCCGGACGTGTTTGTGAAATTGCTTCGCCAATTTGGCTACCGGAAGTGGCCTAAGTATTGGGGCAAGAAATTCCAGGAAAGCGGTATGTGGAGTTGCACCATCTATGTTGATGTGCCTGCTGGTCCACCGCATCTCGGATGGGCTCCATTCTCCATCAAGATTAAAGGGTTAATATTGGAAGAAACGTGGAGCTACGCCGCAAGTGTTGCCATAGGGAGATTCTGCAAACTCCATGGCAATAGTCTGGTGGGTACTCCATATGAATTCTTTCCAGTTACCGGTAGGGCTTCCGAAGCTTGGGCAACCCGTTTGCTTAGGGAGGTAGAAAATCATGGCAAAACTTCCACGACTGCTTTAGCGGTGTATGCAGCCGCATCCCATCGCGAGAAGGGAAATCAAAGGGCATGCATAAAAGAATTGACGGACAATCTGAAGCAAGCCATGGCTCGAGCAGATCACTTTGAGTGGGCAAATGACGGACTTAGGGATATGATAGCTCCTCTCAACCATCGTTTGAATATCAGGGAGAATCAATGGCATGACGCTGTAAGGGATTTAGCCGCGTCTCGCCAGGAGACTCTAGATATGGAGACTGAGTTAGGGGCAAGCCTACATTATGGACACCATCGGGACACTCAGTTGAACGCAGTGACTGTGGACCGGGATAAGTCCAGGATGCAGGCTCAGAGCTGGAAGACCAGCTGTGAGCAGGCTCAGCAAGAGAATGAGGCCTGGGGGATGTTTATGATACAGGCAGATTGGCAAGCTATAGCTGCCAAGAAGACGTTGATGTTGAATGATGTATCAACTTCTACTCCAGCACCCGTATCAGTGGTGCCTAGCCCTGAAGATGAAGAAGAAGAAGAAGAAGAAGACCCAGAGGAACTTGAATACGTCGAGTAGGGCGTATTGAAGTGAGATGTGGTAGCACTTCTGCCAACACAGGGCAACATATAGTTAAATGGTTGCTAGTGTTTCTCTTTGGTGACCATGTTTGTGTCATATTAAGAGTAATGGTTGTGGTGTCTAGATAATTAGATGAGTATGACATGTCAGGAAGACCAAGTATGGTAGAGATGTATTTCCATAAAGGGAGTCCATCATTTTGGGTTTACTACTGTAAACTTGGTCATGAGATGATATATTTTGTATAGAGTTTATGCTTTATCAATACATGTAAATGTTATGCATCGTCTATTATTATCTACCGCATTTCTAAGGGAGGATGAACTTGAGGCAATGGGACTTACCGTGTTAATCATTGTATTGCAGTATGGTGCGTACTCGTACAGCATCAGAGTTGGGAGGATCTAGTGGAGGACAGGGGGATGACACACCACCCCCGGAGCAGAATACGCCTCAGACGCAACCACCTCCACACCCTCCAACCACACTCCCCAGGAGTCCCGCGGAGGTTCTCGCTGCAGTTCTCGGCTCGCGCGACGAGCAAACCGAGTTACTGCGGACATTGGTGCAGCACTCGTCCCGTCGAGGGGGACGACAGGATGATGGACCGCATCATCAATATCAGAGTTCTTACTCTGATTTCGTATCGACGCGTCCACCGGTCTTCAGGGAGGCCGACGAACCTTTGGAGGCGGACAATTGGCTCCGCTCCATTGAAGGGAAGTTCGGTTTACTCAACATAACCGAACCGCAAAAAGCGCTGTTTGCAGCACAACAACTCCAGGGGTCTGCCAGCGCATGGTGGGCCAATTACCTTGCAGCACGTCCCGCCGGCCATGTCATAAGCTGGGCCGAATTCCGGGAGGCGTTCCGCGCCTACCATGTTCCTCCCGGAATTATGAGGAGGAAGCTTCAAGAGTTCTTGGAGCTAAGACAGGGAGGAAGGAGTGCATACGAGTACTCCAAAGCATTTAATCACTTGGCCCAATACGCTCAGGACCAAGTGAATACCGAGGATCGGAAGCGTGAATGCTTCTACAAGGGTTTGAACTCCAAGTTGAAGGACAAGCTAGTCCTGTTCAACCGCGGCAACTTCAACGACATCGTTAATGCTGCCATAATGCAGGAGGACGCCACGCGCGAGCTGTCCTCCGATAAAAAGAAGAGGGGTGCTCCGCAGAGCAGCGGAGGTGGTACTCCTCAGAAGTACCGTATGGTGTATCGATCACCATCCGGCCAGAGGTGGCAGCCGCCATCGTGACCACCAATGTTTCGTGGTCGTCAGTTCAACAACGGCGGGTTCCGGCCACAACAGCAGCAGGGGATGATCCCACGTGCACTCCCACCTACGCCACGTGCACCGGGATTCCGTCCGCCCATTCGTACTGGCTAAACCCCGTACACGTGTTTCACGTGTGGGCGTGCGGGACATTTCGCCAAGGACTGCCCTCAGGATCGACAAGGCGGAGGGCCATCATCTTACCCGGGGGCCAACCAACCCCGCAACCAGCCCAAGAAGCTAGCCACCAGACCCGGCAACGTCCACCACCTCGCCATCGAGGACGTTCCGAAAGGCGCACCCGTGCTCATGGGTACGTTCTCTATCTTCGATCAACCCGTAGTCATACTCTTTGACTCCGGAGCTTCGCATAATGTTATTAGTAAATCTTTTGTCCTCAACAGTCAATTACCAATAATCCCCACAAAAACTCCATATGTGATTAGCACTCCAGCCGGGAAAATGGTAACAAATAAATTGGTTCCTGGAATCCCACTTAACCTAGATGGGACCATATATCTTACTTCATTTCTGATATTAGAACATCAAAAGCTAGATATCATCTTAGGAATGGCATGGTTGCAGTACCATGGTGCTATTCTCGATATCATTCCTAGAAAGATTTATCTAAACTCTCCACTCCATCAACCCCAAGTTCTCAATCTTGAGAACATCATTCCATTGGAACCATCTATTCTCAATACCGAGGTTATGGAACTAAAGGATATTCCGGTAGTATCTGAATACCCCGACGTGTTTCCTGAAGATCTTCCTGGTATGCCCCCAGAAAGAGATATAGAGTTCAAGATTGAACTTGCACCAGGAACAGTGCCAATTTCAAGACCACCCTACAAGATGGCACCCAAGGAACTTGCAGAACTGAAGGAACAATTAACTGAACTTGAGAGCAAAGGTTTTATTCGTCCAAGTTCATCACCATGGGGTTGCTCTGCACTATTTGTAGAAAAGAAAGATAAGACCTTGAGGCTGTGTGTAGACTATCGTCCACTTAATGCTGTCACCATCAAGAACAAATATCCACTACCGCGCATTGATATTCTTTTCGATCAATTGGTGGGTGCTAAAGTATTTTCGAAGATGGATCTTCGTTCTGGTTATCATCAAATTAGAATCCGACCAGAAGATATATCCAAGACAGCATTCTCAACAAGGTATGGACTATATGAGTATCTGGTTATGTCTTTCGGATTAACCAACGCCCTGGCTCATTTCATGTATCTCATGAACTCGATATTCATGCCAGAATTGGACAAGTTTGTCGTGGTCTTCATTGACGACATACTTGTGTATTCAAAATCCGAAGAAGAACATGCTCAACACTTGCATATTGTGCTTCAGCGATTACGGGACCATCAGCTGTATGCTAAGTTCAGCAAGTGTGAATTCTGGATCAACCAGGTGCCATTTTTAGGGCACATCATATCAGCAGAAGGGATTGCAGTTGATCCAAGTAAGATCCACCAAGTCCTTAAATGGGAGTCTCCAAAGTCTGTACATGAAGTCCGAAGTTTCCTGGGTTTAGCTGGATATTACCGGAGGTTCATCCCCAATTTCTCCAGGATAGCTAAACCAATGACAGAACTTCTGAAGAAAGGGCAGAAGTATGTATGGACTGAAGCATGTGAGGCAGGTTTCAGAGCATTGGTGAAACACCTCACCACGGCACCAGTTTTAGCCCAACCAGACACAACCAAAGCATTTGATGTCTTTTGCGACGCATCTGGGATTGGTTTGGGTTGTGTGTTGATGCAGGAGCGAAGAGTGATCGCGTATGGATCACGGCAGCTTCGGAATCATGAGCAGCATTACCCGACTCATGATCTTGAACTCGCTGCTGTGGTACTAGCATTGAAGATGTGGAGGCATTATCTACTGGGTAATTTAGTACACCTCTACACTGATCACAAAAGCTTAAAATACATCTTCACCCAGAAGGATTTGAATATGCGACAAAGGCGATGGTTAGAATTGATCAAGGATTATGAGATTGAGATCCACTACCATCCAGGCAAGGCGAATGTAGTCGCAGATGCACTGAGCCGCAAGTCCCATGTCAACAATCTTTCCCTCACCACAATGGAAGGAGAAGAAGGACCGAGTTTTTACTTGGTTCCATATGGAGCACTCTACAACCTAGCTCTCATTCCTACCATCAGGGAGGATATTGTAGCAGCTCAGCAGGAAGACATAGGAATGTCGCATATTCGACAAAGAATGATAAAGGGGGAAATGAAATGTTTCCATAGTGACAAAGAGGGTACCATCTGGTTTAACGACCATATAGTGGTACCCCGAAACATGGAACTTAGAAAGAAGATACTGGACGAAGCTCATTTGTCCAAGTATTCCATTCATCCGGGAAGCAACAAGATGTACCAAGATCTGAAGAAGAAATTCTGGTGGACTCGGATGAAGAGAGAAGTAGCTAAATACGTGTCCGAGTGTGATACGTGTCGACGAGTAAAGGCCGACCATATGAAGGCAGCTGGACAGCTTCAACCTTTAAGCATACCGTCTTGGAAATGGGAGGATATCAGTATGGATTTCATTGTTGGGTTGCCTCCCACTCTCCATAAACACGACTCCATTTGGGTGATCGTTGACCGATTGACCAAATCGGCTCATTTCATACCGGTCAGCGTGGCATACGATGCGAAGCGATATGCGGAAATTTATATCTCCAGAATAATATGTCTACATGGTCTACCCTGTACCATCATCTCGGATCGTGGAGCTGTATTTGTCTCGCGATTCTGGGAGCATCTCCACGATGCACTGGGGACCAAATTGATTCGGAGCTCGGCTTATCATCCTCAGACCGATGGTCAGACCGAACGGGTGAATCAAGTGCTAGAAGACATGCTTCGTGCCTGTGCCATCCACCAGGGTAAGAACTGGGATGATCATCTACCTTTGGCGGAGTTTTCATACAACAACGGTTACCAGGCTAGCATCCAGATGGCACCATATGAAGCTCTCTATGGCCGAAAGTGTCGCACGCCCTTGAACTGGTGCGAATCAGGTGAACGGGCAGTGTACGGCATCGACTTAGTAAATGAAGCCAGGGATCGAGTTCGCACTATTCAGGCGAATCTCCAAGCTGCTCAGTCTCGTCAGAAGAGCTACGCAGACAAACGACGTCAACCTCTTCACTTCGAAGTTGGAGATCAAGTTTATCTCCGGGTATCCCCTATGAAGGGTATCCATCGCTTCAGGGTAAAAGGGAAGCTAGCTCCACGCTTTATTGGGCCGTTCGCAATAATCGAAAGATGCGGACCTGTGGCATATCAATTGGGGTTACCAACGTCACTTTCAGGAGTCCACAATGTATTCCACATTTCCCAATTGCGGAAATGTCTTAAGGCTCCAGCTGATATCCGTATAGAGGACTTGGAAGCTCTACAACCAGATCTCACTTATTCCGAGCATCCAACTCAGGTCATTGATAAAAAGACTCGCACCACAAGAAGTCGCACCTTGCATTTCTATAAGGTTTTGTGGAGCAACCACAGTGCGGTAGAAGCCACGTGGGAAAGCGAGGAGTATCTTAGAACGAACTATCCGGACTTGTTAGCGGCATATGTTGGATATATCCTTTTTCCTTTACCTTCTTTTGTAATCTCGGGACGAGATTCTTTTAAGGGGGGAGGAATGTAAAACCCCACTTTTATGGCATGCTAAGTTCATATGGGTTTTGTGATCAACTATTTTAGATATCCAATATAATGGTGCACATGACCTATGCCATCCAAAACTTTTCTTGCACTCATTGTTAAATTCTTTTAACATGGGTACTGGACTTCACCATGAATCCAAATTATATTCTATTCACCCTTTTTAAGAATAAGAATTTTTGGATAAGATTTAGTAAGCAATGCAAAATGAAGCCCTAATAAGCTCTAACCCAAATATTCAAATTAAGGGCTCTAAATTTTTCCATGAGCTCCTAAATTCCTCAATAGCATGCTTACAAAGTTTCAAGATTTTAGAAACTCATCTACTATTTTATTTGAGGTGCTTGGTGAATTTGAATCAAATTCAAATCTGAATTTTTAATTCTTCCCCAACTTCTTTAAACATAAGATTTGAGTTCACCATTGTGTTCAGAATAATTCATTTGCCATCTCCACAAAATTTCATGATTTTTGGAGTTGATCTTCTATTTTTAAATGAATTTAGTAACTGAACTGTGGGGAGTATCACTGGACTGTGGGCCCACATGTCAGCTCCTCTTTGAATGGATCAGCTCGATCCCGCCATCTCTGTACCGACGCACCTCCGCTCGACACCGCGCGCGCATGCAGCTCCAGCGAGCTGCCTGCCTGCTTGCCGCGGCCCTATAAAAGGCCGGCCGAAGCTCCCTTCACTCCTCATCCCCGATCGCAGCTCCACTGCCTCGCGACTCTTCTTCCGCCGCGCGCCATCGCCGCCACTCGCCACTGCTCCGCGGTGTGCCGCCGTTCCGCGCCGTTTCAAGCCAAGCTCCAAAGAGAAAAAAGGTGCGCCTGATCAAACTCTAGCTCATGGTACAAACCATTTCTCTTATCGTTGAAGCTTGAGCGAGTTATTGCTCGTTTCCCCTACGGCCGAAAGTAGATAACTAGCTAAGTTTTCTTGTCGATTCCTTTTCTGCAAGTAATCATCCTTTGCAATTGCTTAGAGATAGTTTCTATAGATCCTAGCGCTCCTGTCTGAGCAAGAACCATTAAGAATCATCGAGCAACGGCTCTGAATTTCGAGTTTTGCTCGACGCCGGTGAGAAAACCTCGGTTCACCGTCGAACTCGTGATTCCCGGCAACTCACTCCCCTTCTACGCCCAGGTCCTTGAACTTCATCATCCCAGAAAGGTTTTGGAGAAATTCCCAAGTGATTTGAGCTACGCTGGAGCGAGTTCTATGTTGCCCGAGCGCTCATCGCCGCCGCCACCGTCGCACGACCTTTTCCGGCGAGCTTCAGGACCCACTGACCTCACCATCGTGCTCAGCGACCCCAAAAACCCCCAGGCGGCAAGTTTCCGCGAGTCTGGTCCGTTGGTTTAGCCGGCGGCGAGCTCGCCGGCGAGCCACCGCCACGGGTGCTGCTCCGCGCGAGCACCAGCCCGAGGTAGACGATGACCCCATCGGGTCCCACCTGCCATTCACTGCGGGATCACGGTGCGGCTGAGATCTAGTGTGGCTGCGCGCTTTAATTCTGTGGACCCCGGTGCTGCCTCAACCAGAATGCGCCACGTGGTCTTTGGGATATATTTAATTCCAGAAATTTGTCCAAACTTCTAAATTGAATATCTATCTGTAGAATACTCCAAATTCATTCAAACAAATTTTGTTTGAAAGCCCTTGAGCTCTAGTTTCGCTCAGTACCAATTAGGCTCTGTGAAAATCAATATTTAATTCTGTAGAAATTAATCTTTCCCAAGTAAAATGCAATTTTTCCAGATGAAGTACTCCCTGGAAAAATCCCCAAAATTCACATAACAATTATTGTCCTACTCTTGACTACCAGCAAAAAATTGGGAGCCATTGCACCTGTTTTAACCTCTGTATAATTCAATTACCTTTTTCAGTTATTGAATTTTCACAGATATGCAGATGCTTTATTATGCCCCAAATTTGGACTGAATCTTCCACTAGTAATACCTTAGCTACTGTAAAAATCTTGGATTTAATGGACCTCATATTCTAGTCTTAATTCAATTTCAAACTGAATATTGACTAAATGCTTAAAAGTTCAATTACAAGACAATCCCAGAAATTCTTGTCAACTTAGAAACTCAATAAATTCTTCACCAAGGCTTATAAATTTATGAAACCACTTTTGCTAGGACCAGGACAATTTTCTCTATCTTGATTATCAACTGATGGCTATATTCGAGCTACAGTTTCATCTCTAAAAATTGTGGAAGTTATTTGCTTGCCATAATCTTAGAGGCCACACTCTACTTTGATCATCTCCTGTTCGTTGCAAGAACTTATGTAGTATTCCCTAAATACCTAATTCAACATTCCCAAGCCAAATAACTAATTATCCTATAATGGTCACCATAAATTAAAATCCTGGTCTTGATATTAAATATTTTCAAAGTCATTCATACCGTATTTTATGCATATCGTATAGTAACCGAAGTCGAGGAGGAGTCAGAGGCCTTGGAAGAGCGTCTTCCAATTTCTAACTCAGAACCTGACCTGCAACAAGGCAAGCCCCGGTTTGCATTTAAGTCGTTTATAAACTTTTGCTTTATCACTATGATGAGTAGTATATGAATTGTGCATTACGTTTAGGGTGAATGATACTCCACATGCATGACCAAAAATCCCAGGGTTTATTTGGCACGAGTTACAGTTTGACCTGTAGTAACTGCTTTGCTAATGCATAGGAAATCCGGTAGAAGTCGAGTAGTTGGAATCTACTCGCGAGAGATGTATCTCACAGGATTGGTTGAATAGAAAATGGCTTAATATAATGAAATTGAGACCGGGCAGGGAATGGATAGGAAGCGGCGAGAATTGAGTCTCGGTCGCATAGCCCTGCCTGTGTCGATTAAGGCCCGTACGTATGCAGCCCCTTCGGACAAGCTTGAATTGTACCGGCAATATAATGGACATATGGAATCCAATAAACTGATGTAACTTGATAACTGGGATGTCGAGACCCATTAACTCACCATCGATAGGGGTGGGTTGAGGACAGTAAGGTGTAAATCGGTCGGCGGACACATGAGGTGTTCCGTGCGGAGACCTTCTGTTTGCGGAGGTGAGACGGGCTCAGCATTCGAGTTTCTTGTGAAAGGTGGCCATATACGCCTAGTACTAAAGTGTTATGTAGGTACAGGTGTGCTCGCTGACACTTCCGAACGACGTATGTGTCGTGTTGTCCGGGTGTGTCCTGATTGCAATCACTGTCCCTCGCAGTAATAGAGTACCACTTGTTCACTGAGCGGTGACGTAGTAAATACTAAAGAAGTCAGAAAATCATATTGTATTGAATTATAATTACTTTGCAACCTTGTATGATTTAGAGATAGTATAATTAAAAGTTTACAGTTTCCCCATACTTTAGCTGTAATAGCATTATGTGCTTTGGGCATGTCATATCATCGGTAAAGCGTTTCTTGTTTGATTGTGGAGCCCATGATGTGCCGTGCTCAGAGAATGTCATTTGCTACTTAAAACTTGATTATAAGGATCCACTTGTAGGCGAGTCATTTATGCTATTCCTTACCTATGTTTAGTGTCCCCTTGCATCTGTCTAGTGAGACGGTTAAGTCTTGCTGAGCCTTATGCTCACGTTTGCAGTTAACGAGTTTTTGCAGGTTACTCTGTTGAGGATGGGTTTGACGATGAGGCAACACCCCCTCCAGGGTGTACAACCGAGTGGGAACCCTGCACGCCGCCATAGTTTGCGTGTTGCTAGTGCAAAGTATCCCAGGCATGGATAACTTTGCTTTTGCATAGCTAGTGCCGAGAGCGTAGCTATGATACATATATATATTTCTTTTCCTATAGTATTGTAAAAACTTCCGCTGTGTATTAAATAAAAGGCTTGGTCTTGTACTTTATTCTGGTTCTATTCTTGTATACTGTTGAGTGTCGCATCGCACGACACCACCCAATGAGATCCTCGGATGTGTGGATTCCGGTCCCCACAGGCTCTTCCCAAAGAAGAGAAATGGCCCACAAAAGGTGTTCATGTGTGAGGCAAATGAATGGGTCACCGACGAAGAAACAAGTGATGAAGAGAGTGAAGAGGAAGAAGAAAGCTTGGCCGGCCTCGCCATCGTCAACATTGATGATGCACCTCTTCATCCACCGCCCATGTGCCTCATGGCGAAAGGTAACACCAAGGTATGTGATAGCGATGATGAGCTTTCCCCCGATGATTTAACTTCTTTGATAAATGAACATCATGCTATCATTAAGAGGGAAAAGAGTAAGGTTAAAGTGCTTGAAGAAACTTGTGCAAGACTTGAGAGTGCTAACCTTGATTTGCTTGACAAGTATGAAAGCATATTCAAAGAGCATGACACGCTCAAATCCCATGTCAAGCAAATTGAGGAAGAAAAGGCTAAAATCAAGATAGATAATCATGAACTTAACTTAGCACACCAAACACTCTTGGAAGAGCACAACAAGTTAATACAAGAACATCAAACACTTAACCTTGCTCATGACATGCTTGATCAAGAGTTGAAAAATATGAAGAAGCAAACTCTTAATGATAAGATATCCATTACTTCTCATGCAACTAATGCTTTGCACAAGTCTTTGCCTTTGGAAGCTAATGCTAGGGAGAAGGACTTGTTAGAAGAAATTGAGAGTCTCTGCACTAGTGTGGCTAGACTTTCAAAAGGGGAGGTCAAACACAAGGAAATCCTCTTCCAACAAGCAAAGGCCTTCAACAAAAGAGGACTTGGATCCTTCCTGGTGCCCAACAAAGCATAAGTGCCCTCACCGGAGCTAAGAACAAGCTTCATCAAAGAAGTTGGTTCTTATTGCCAACATTGTGAGGTCACCGGTCACCACACAAGGGAGTGTCCTCTTCCTAACCGACCCTCTCCCAAGCTTCCTACTAATTACAAATCTACTTTCAATGATCGCTATTATATCTTAAGTAAAGTAGATGGCAAGGTGAAGGCTAGGTTCATTGGCAAGGACATGAAGGGCATGAAGGGGAAGCTCCCCAAGCAACTTTGGGTCCCAAAGACACTTGTATCACACATACAAGGACCTAAGTTGGCTTGGGTGCCTAAAGTTAAAAATTGAATTCATGTGTGTAGGTGAACTAGAAAGCCGGAGGAAAGCATTAGGTACTCGATAGCGGGTGCACCCAACATATGACTGGCAATGATGGTATGTTCACCACCATAGAAAACCCCGACAATCATGAACAAGTCACCTTTGGTGATAACTCTAAGGGAAAGGTAATTGGGTTAGGTAAAATTCCTATTTCAAATGATTTATCCATTTCTAATGTTTTGTACGTTAAGTCACTTAACTTTAATTTACTTTCTATTGCACAACTATGTGATCTTGGACTAACTTGCACATTTAGCAAAAATGATGTTGTTGTGAGTAGTGAAACTAGCCAAGACATAGTCTTCAAAGGATTTCGGCATGGACATCTCTACCTAGTGGACTTCGCCAACAAGAATGCTAGCTTGACCACTTGTCTTTTCACTAAGACAAGCTTGGGATGGCTATGGCACCGACGCATAGCGCACATAGGGATGAGCAAACTCAAGAAGTCATTCAAGCTTGGGATGGTGACCAGCGTGAAGGATGTCACATTTGAGAAGAACAAGCTTTGTAGCGCTTGTCAAGCCGGGAAGCAAGTTGCTTCACACCATCCAATGAAGACAATGGTGTCAACCTCCAAGCCACTTGAACTACTCCACATGGACCTCTTCGGACCGTCCACATATCAAAGCCTTGGCGATAACCTCTATTGTCTCGTTATTGTTGATGACTATTCTCGCTATGCTTGGACTCTATTTTTAGGAGACAAGAGTGAAACTCCGGAAGTGTTCAAGACCTTCGCCAACCGCGCTCAAAGGGAATTTCAACTTCCCATCATCAAGGTCCGGAGTGACAACGGCACCGAATTCAAGAACTATAACATTGGGGAGTGGTGTGACCATGAAGGAGTGAAATATGAGTTTTCGGCCACATACACTCCTCAACAAAATGGTGTCGTTGAAAGGAAGAACAAGACACTCATCACTCTTGCAAGAGCAATGCTTGATGACTACGGCACGCCGGAGAAGTTTTGAGCCGAAGCGATCAACACGGCGTGCCATGCCGCAAATAGGGTCTACCTACATCGCCTACTTCAAAAGACCCCATACAAGCTTCTCATTGGGAGAAAGCCTAACATCTCCTACTTTCGAGTCTTTGGATGCAAGTGCTACATCTACCGCAAGAAAAGGCTCGGTAAGTTTGAAAGAAGATGTGATGTTGGTATATTTCTTGGTTATGCATCAAACTCAAAAGCATATCGAGTATTCAACCAAACCTCCGGTTTAGTTGAGGAAAGTTGTGATGTTGATTTTGATGAATCTAATGGCTCCCATGAGGAGAGTTTTGGTCATGATGAAATAGATGATGAGCCTCTACGAGAAGCCATGAAGAACATGACCATTGGAGACATCAAGCCAGAAGTTGAGGAAAGCCATGATCAAGGGGGAGCTTCAAGTTCCAACAACAACACCTCCATGGCACCTCAAGTTGACAAAGAAGAGAAGGATGATCCATTGCCGACTCAAGACTCACAAGCACAACAACATCAAGAAGAAGAAGTCTGTGATCAAGTCCAACCACAAGAGGAGCAACACGCATCACCTTCGCCAAGTGCTTCACAACCACTTATGAGGCATGGACGCATCTCCATGGCGCATCCAATGGACCAAATCATTGGAAGTCCGTCAAGGGGTGTAAGCACACGTTCTCGTCACTTTGCTTCATTTTGTGAGCACTACTCGTTCGTTTCGTGTGTAGAACCCACTCACATTGAGGAAGCACTCCAAGACCCAAATTGGGTGATGGCCATGCAAGAAGAACTCAACAACTTCATCCGCAATGAAGTTTGGGTGTTGGAGGAGCGACCCAAGGACAAGAACGTCATCGGAACAAAGTGGGTGTACCGCAACAAACAAGACGAGAATGGCGTTGTGGTCCGCAACAAGGAAAGACTTGTGGCCAAAGGGTTCTCGCAAGTTGAAGGACTAGATTTTGGGGAGACATTTGCCTCGGTCGCCCGGCTAGAAGCCATTCGTATACTTCTTGCCTTTGCATCACATCATAGTATTAGACTTTATCAAATGGATGTGAAAAGTGCCTTTCTTAATGGTTACATTAATGAGCTTGTTTATGTTGAACAACCTCTCGGGTTTGAAGATCCGAGGAATCCTAATCATGTGTATAGGTTGCACAAGGCGCTCTACGGGCTCAAGCAAGCACCTAGGGCGTGGTACGAATGACTACGGGATTTCCTCATCATGCAAGGATTCAAGATCGGGAGGGTGGACACCACACTTTTCACCAAGGACATCAACGGAGATTTGTTCATTTGCCAAATTTATGTTGGTGATATTATTTTTGGTTCAACTAACAAAGCTCTTAGCCATGAGTTTGGCAAAATGATGTCTAGAGAATTCGAGATGTCAATGATTGGAGAGCTCAACTTCTTCCTTGGATTTCAAATCAAGCAACTTCAAGAGGGCTTCGTCTATCAAGAGAAGTACACCAAGGACCTCTTGAAGAAATTTGAGATGGGAGATTGTAGCTCAAGAAGCACTCCAATGGCAACCAATTGTCATCTCGACGCGGATAAGGACGGTAAACCTATTGATCAATCTAACTACCATTCTATGATTGGTTCATTACTTTATCTTACCGCATCTAGGCCCGATATCATGTTTAGTGTATGCTTGTGTGCTCGCTTTCAAGCGGCACCTAAAGAATCGCATAGGAAGGCGGTCTTTAGGATACTTAGGTATCTTAAGCATACCACTAGTATGGGCTTGTGGTACCCTAAAGGTGCAAAATTCCATCTTGTGGGATACTCGGATTCGGACTTTGCCGGATGCCGCGTGGATCGCAAGAGTACCTCCGGTGGGTGCCACTTGCTTTGGCGTTCCCTAGTATCTTGGTCAAGCAAGAAGCAAAACTCCGTCGCCTTGTCCATGGCGGAAGCGGAATATATTGCGGCCGGTGCATGTTGTGATCAAATTCTTTATATGAAACAAACCTTTTTGGACTATGGTATTAAACTTGGTTGTGTGCCTCTCCTTTGTGACAATGAAAGTGCGGTTAAGATAGCTAAAAACCCCGTTCAACACTCCCGCACTAAGCACATTGATATTCACCATCATTTCCTAAGGGACCATGAAGCTAAGGGAGACATCTCCTTGAGAGGTGTTAGGTCCGAAGAACAATTGGCGGATATCTTCACTAAACCACTTGATGAGAAAACTTTTTCTAGGCTAATAAGTGAATTAAATGTGCTAGATGCAACGAACGTCATGTAAGAATGCACTTCATATAGGTCTTGCCTAACTCTCAAAGGATAGGGGTGAGCAAGGGTTAGCTTGGGATGGAGGTTCCGTTGGGTTGTCCCAAGGTTTGGAGAGTAGCTCTCCCTGAAGAAGCCTTTGAAAGGTTCAAATTTGGCAAGATAGATTTATTTTATGCCTTGCATGATGCCTGCCATATAGACTTATAATTTCTTACATTATAAAATTTTTGGCATTGCATACGGTAGATTGTCACAAAGGAGAACCCACCTCATGAGAAAGAGACTTGTTTGAAATGCAATATCTCAACTCATATAAGGTGGAAAGAACAAAATGTTAGGTGCGTTAATGCCTAGAGGAACATGCTTTAAAGAGATAGAAGTCTTCATACTCTAGCTCACAAAGCATGGGCCTTACATTTTATTTGGATAATTTCCTTCCCATTTTCTTCCTTCGGTGTTCTATTTTCTTTAAGGATTAGCCAAGTTATTGGCATATTAGCTTTTTTGAGGGGTAAGGGGTTGCCCAAGAAGTCCTAAGACTCGTGCTTCTCTTTGTGTGTTTAAGTCAAAGGACATATATGGGCAGTTTTAGAATTTCTGTAGTCATCGGATTATCTGATGCTAGGGCAGCAGCAACATCGGATCAGTTTGTGCTTCAGTTCAAGGATCAGATCAGTCAGAATCAGAAATCAACCGATGAGTTCATTCTGAGAAACATCGGAGCATCCTGTGTTCAATTTTCTGAAGTCCTGCGGATTTCGACCAATGATCGACCCTTCAACGTCGGATCATCCGATGCTTAAGAGGTTTTTGGAACAACCTCTCTGTTGAACTCGACCGATGCTCCACCCAGGTGTGCATCGGATCATCCGATGTTCTTGTCGCGGCTAGGGTTTGCCCGTACCTATTTAAAAAAATTTCAGCCGCCTCCCAGTTTTCTTTTCCTCTCTCCCCGACGCCCACACCTCTTCTCCGCCGCCGCTCCGCCGCCACCGCTCCGAGCCTTCCACCCACCACCGCCGGTCGCCGCCACTGTCCTCCGGCCCGCCGCTGCCGTCCTTCGGCCGCCACCACCGTCGCTCATCCGCCGCCGCCATCCCAAGGCCGCGCCGCCCTCTCCCTCGCCGCGCCACCGCCTCTCCACCGCAGTCGCTGCCGCCGCCTCCCTCGCCGCGCCGCCGCCTCTCCTCTCCACCGCACACGCTGCCCTCCCCCTCGTCGCGCCGCTGCCTCTCCTCTCCACCGAACGCGCCGCCCTCTCCCTCGCCGTGCCGCCGCCTCTCCTCTCCACCGCAGTTGCCGCCACCACCCCCCTCGCCGCGTCGCCGTCTCACCATCGCCGCACCACTCTATCTCTCCATCGCATCACCTCGTCTCGCTTCGATCGCCACCGTCGCCGTTAGGGTTCAATCGCCCTTGCGGATTCGTTGTCGTTGTCAACCCTAGCCGGCAATCTCATTGCGATGGTGTGACACCTGGTTCCGAATATGAATCAAGCGTAACGCATATGTGTGCCCAGGATGTTCAACACACATACACGAGTGATTCACAAATGATAAACATAATTTAACCACGTCTTAACTAATAAATAAGTACTTTATTACAATAATCCAATAGTTCACGAATAATAAAACTCTAAATAATTGCAGCGGAAAATAAACTAAGCAACACGACTCCAATCCACAGGCAATTGACGGCGGTACGCAACCTAGTACTCCACGTGATCCTCAGGGTACTCCCAATTGTCTCCAGTAGCTGTTGGGGGGGATTGCAAGGGTGAGTACATGTCGTACTCAGCAAGTGTGGAAAGTATGACATGTGGCTTATTCAAACGACGAATGTAATAAATGGCTAAGTGCTGAAAAGTACAGTAAAACATTTGAAAAGCATTATACTATGTCTATGTGAAACAATCCCATCATAACCATCATATTAACAAAATATAAACCATATCCAATTATTGTCAACATCACCATTATCCATGTCCAATTACCATACTCAAATTCATATCCATGATCATAATCCATAAACCATAACCATTATCAACCATAACCATAACCATAAACCAATCATAACCATTAACCAACCATAACCATACCAAATCCCAATTTCCAACTCTAATCATGTAGGTCATCCAAGCGCTCATAACCAGGAGCACGGCTATCATGATAGTTTTAAACACTCTGCAGAGGTTGTACCACTTTACCCACATGTTTGTGATTTCGTCACCCTTTGATGACTAAGGAACCTCCATTGTGCCATCTCACACTTCCGTAGGTGTGTGGCCAAGAGATCACAAAATAGCCTTTCAAAAGGGACTACTAGTATGTACGGGCCCACTAAGGTTTCACCGGCAGGCTTGAATCTCTATTCTCCCACCCACAGGCCCCCTCGTGTGCCATGCGGATCTCAGGGCAGTCCTCCTCGACTCCCATTCTCCGCGCCATCCAATGGTCCATACCATACTAGCAGCGCTCCTAATTATTCAGCTACGCCGCACCCATACTTGGCCTTGTGGTGGCACTGTTGACCTGACATATTCTCGCATGAACCGGTCCTTAGATCTAAGGCAAGCAAACCACCATAACCTCCAACCCATTCACAAAACCATGCTTGCTTAGATCACCCATCGTATTGACCAGTTCACATTAACCAGAACATCATTGATGTATAATTAAATGTGTAGTGTTGTTTGCCATCCCAATTAATTAAGCGAAGCAAAGGTAAAAACCCTTCCCGACTCTCTACCATAAATTCCAGGTGACAAGGGTGGTCAAACAAAACTAGTAAACTTCCTACCATAGGATTCCCATCAATTTGACACAAGCATGCAAGTTCGCAAACAAATCATTTAATTTAAAATAGGATCAATATGCTTCAAGGACACTTGCCTTGCTCCGGCGGATGGGGTTGTTCAAGCGCTTCGAAGTCTTGGTTTTGGAAATCCTCGTATGCGGCCTCTTGAGCACGTTCCTCTATGCGTGATCATACATACAAGAAAACATATATAATTCAACATAATGCACACAAAATAATCAACATGCAATGACATGCATGCATGCACAGTTTAATAATTAATTTACTACGGTCGTTTATTTATTAGATGCGACTAGTTCATACGTGTTCATATGAGTTTACGGGGGTTTTAGGGTGGATTAATGCTGCTGAAAATAAAATTATGGCGCAACTAAAATCAATTCACGCCTATTAGATTCAATATGATCGCTAAAATTCGCATCGGGAACATGTCCTACCATAGATCTGACGGCTTGACGGTCGCGGAACAATGTGACACGTAGACGAAGTGGATGGCGCAGCAGTCCTTCGGCGGCACGACGACGGCGGCGCGATGTCGGTGACGATCTCCGGCGAACGGTGGTGCCCTCCTCTTTTTCTCCCTCTTCTTCCCCTTATTTTTCTCTTTTTTTCTTCCCTGGGCGTAGCTCTCTGGACTCCCCTTTTTTTTCCTCTCTGTACCGGCGGTTTCCTTCGTCTGGCGGCTGGGAACGGAGGCCTTCGGTTGTATTTATAGGGGCGGCGGGAGCAAGAAGATCGGAACCGAGTCTGTTGGGGAGTCGGGGCAGGACGGGAGGCGTACGGCGGCGGGAGTGGTTCCGCGCGGGAGCGGGAGAATCGGGGCGGGGGGGGGGGGGGGGGGGGGGGGGGGCGTTACGGCGTCGGCGTGCGGGGTGGGGTCCGCCAGGCGCGGGAGCGCGCCGGGATCGGCGCGCGAGCGCGGGAACCGCGCGGGAGCGCGCTCGCTCGGGCGCGTTTCGGCGGGGTGGGGCCTGGCTGCGGGTGCGTGGCGGCGGGGCCAGCGCCTCGGGCGTGGGGCGCGGAGCGGGGCCGGCGCGCGGGCGCAGCCATCGCGCGGGAGATGCCCGCTGGCTGGGCCAGCTCGGCCTGGCTAGCGGTGATTCCCTTTTTTTATTATACTTTTTTTATAACTTATTATATATATATATTTTTATACATATTATTAATATTATATATTTATTATTTTTATAACATATATTATTAGTATTTTTTTACTTTTATATATTGTTATATATATTATTTATATATATATTTATATATATTTTTATTATTATTTTTATACTCATTCCTTATTACAAGTTTTAGACTATAATTATTATTTTCTATTTCTTCTTTTGCTACATACATTTGTATATATATGTTTTATTCTTTTTCTTTTTTTACTAGTGTTTAATGCATGACCATGTATGCAATGCATAATGCAAAAAATTAGGGTGTTACAAACCTACCCCCCTTAAAGTGAATCTCGCCCTCGAGATTCGATAGCGTGGAGAAAAGATGAGGGAATTCTGTCTTCAGGTCTTCTTCACGTTCCCATGTAGCTTCGGCTTCTGTATGGTGTTTCCATTGCACTTTGCACCAACGGATCCTCTTATTTCTCGTGACCCTTTCCTTCATATCCAAAATTTTGATAGGTTGCTCGACATAGGACAAATCCTCCCGAAGTTCTAACTCGTCCATCGGCACTTGTTCTTCCGGTACCCTGAGACACTTCTTGAGTTGAGAGACGTGAAACACGTCGTGTACATCGGAGAGATACGTTGGCAGCTCAAGTCGATAAGCTACCTCTCCTCGCTTGTCCAGAATCTTGAATGGTCCGATGTAACGTGGTGCCAGTTTTCCTTTGACGTTAAACCGTCGCTGACCTCTGATAGGTGACACTTTGAGGTATACAAAATCTCCAACTTCAAAGGTCAGACTCCTTCGCCTATTATCAGCATAACCTTTCTGTCGAGACTGGGCAGCCTTTAAGTTTTCCCGTATTATTTGGACTTGCCTTTCAGCTTCTTGTAACACGTCGGGACCAAACACTTGATTCTCTCCGGTTTCATTCCAAAACAAGGGAGTCCTACATTTCCTTCCGTATAATGCTTCATAGGGTGACATTTCCAGACTTGCTTGGTAACTATTGTTGTACGAGAATTCAGCATACGGCAAACTTTTATCCCAACTTTTTCTATGCTTTAAAGCACATGCTCTTAACATGTCTTCCAAAATTTGGTTGGTCCTCTCGGTTTGTCCATCTGTTTGAGGATGATATGCTGAACTAAAATTCAACCTTGTTCCCATTGCTTCATGCAATTTCTGCCAAAATCTGGAGGTAAACTGAGAACCTCTATCCGAGACTATCTTCTTCGGTACTCCGTGTCGACACACAATGTGCTCCATATACAATTCTGCTAGCTTCGCGGTGGTATATGTGGTCTTGACGGGAATGAAGTGAGCTGATTTTGTCAATCGATCCATAATAACCCATATTGAATCATAGCCAGACTGAGTTCGCGGTAATCCAACTACAAAGTCCATACCAATCCCTTCCCACTTCCACTCCGGGATCTTTAGTGGTTGTAACAATCCAGCTGGCCTTTGATGTTCAGCTTTAACTCGTTGGCACACATCACAAAGTGCAACATATTCGGCTATGTCCTTTTTCATGCTGGCCCACCAGTAGCATGTCTTTAAGTCCTTGTACATCTTCGTACAGCCAGGATGAATTGAGTAAGGCGAGTCATGTGCCTCCTTCAATATTGTTTCTCGAATATGCCTGACATTAGGTACCACAATCCTCTTTCCAAGCCATAAGGTACCTTGTTCGTCCTCATCAAATCTGAATTCTTCCCCTTCTTGGGTCCTTTCCTTGATTTCCTGTATTTCCTTGTCCTTTGTCTGTCCTTTCCGTATTTCCTGCTCTAATGTTGGGTTGACTTCCATCATTCCCATCTCATTTATGAATCCAAGGTTCAATCGTTCAAACTCCTTGCATAACTCGGATGGCAGTTCTTGAACTGTGAGTTGATGACTTACTCCTTTTCGGCTCAAGGCATCGGCCACTACGTTGGCCTTCCCTGGGTGATAGTTGATTTCCACATCATAATCCTTGATGAGCTCCAACCATCGGCGTTGCCTCAGATTCAGATCCGTTTGCGTAAATATGTACTTGAGACTCTTGTGATCTGTATAAATCTCACATCGGTGACCAAAAACATAGTGTCTCCATATCTTCAAGGCGTGTACCACGGCTGCGAGTTCAAGGTCGTGCGTAGGATAATTCAACTCATGTTTCTTTAGTTGCCTCGATGCATAAGCTACCACTTGGCCTTCTTGCATGAGCACACATCCTAATCCTTGTCTTGATGCATCACAATATATATCAAAACTCTTGCTCACGTCCGGTAATACTAACACCGGCGCGGTTGTCAACCTTTTCTTTAACTCCTCAAAGCTATCCTGACAAGCTTGAGTCCATCGGAATGCCTTTCCCTTCATGAGTAATTCGGTCATAGGCTTGGCTATTTTGGAGAAATCCTTAATGAATTGGCGGTAGTATCCAGCCATTCCAAGGAAACTCCGAATTTCCTTGACATTCTATGGCGGTTCCCATTTAAGCACATCTCTCACCTTCCCTGGGTCAACTGATACTCCTCCTCCAGATATAATATGGCCTAAGAAAGAAACTTCTCGTAACCGAAATTGACATTTACTGAACTTGGCATACAATTGATGCTCCCTCAATTTCTGCAGCGTAAGCCTCAAGTGTTCCTTCTCATCCTTCGAGTAGATCATAATATCATCGATGAACACTACAACGAACTTATCCAGATATTCCATGAAGACCTTATTCATGAGATACATAAAGTACGCAGGCGCATTCGTTAATCCAAATGACATGACGGTGTACTCATAAGATCCATATCGTGTCCGAAATGCTGTCTTGGGTATATCCGATGGTCTAATCTTCATTTGGAAGTATCCTGACCGCAAGTCGATTTTGGAGAAGATACAGGCACCCTTCATTTGGTCGAACAAATCCTCTATATGGGGCAGTGAGTACTTGTTCTTAATTGTCACTTCATTGAGAGACCTATAGTCCACACACATCCTCTGGGTTCCATCCTTCTTATCTACGAAGAGCACTGGGGCTCCCCACGGGGATGAACTTGGGCGTATAAAACCCTTCTCTAGCTGCTCTTGAATTTGCTTCTTGAGCTCTGCTAATTCCTTAGGAGGCATCCTATATGGCCTCTTAGCTATAGGTGCAGTTCCGGGTATCAACTCAATGGCGAATTCTATGTCACGATCAGGTGGCTACCTGGCAACTCATCTGGGAACACGTCCGGGTACTCGCGAACGATCGGAATGCTTTCCAATGTCACTTCTTCCACGTGATTCAGCATCGTTTTCCCTCTTGCAGGTTGGGCTGCTTCAACTTCAATGCGTATACCATGTTCACTTGTCAACTGCACAATCCTCTCGGCGCATTGAATGACTCCATTATGCTTGCTCAACCAGTCCATTCCAAGTATTATGTCTATTCCTTGGGAGTCCAATACTATGAGGTTTGCGAGAAAGTCTACCCCCCTTATTTTAATGCTTACTTTCGGACATACTATATTTGTCCTCATTTCTCCGCCACGAGAACTTACTAGCATAGTTTGCTTCATATGAGATATAGGCAAATTGTACTTGGCAACATACTTTGATGAGATGAATGAATGAGATGCTCCTGAATCAAATAAAACAGTCGCGGGGTTGGAGTTGGCGAGAAACATACCAATCACGACGTCATCAGCTTGCTGGGCTTCCTCAGTAGAGACATGATTCACATTGCCACGAGCAAAATTCTGCTGTCCACGGTTGCCTTGTGGTGCTCCTCCATTTGGTCGCGGGTGATTTGGCCTTGGTGCATTGTTCATAGGTCCATAGTTTCTCTTGGGACATTGACTTGCAAAGTGTCCGGGTTCTCCACACGCATAGCATGTCTTACCACCCGTAGCATTGGGGAAGTTTGGGCGCAACTGGTTTTGAGCATTTGTCGCCATGTTAGGACGCGGTGCAGGTGGCACAGGATTGCGAGGCGCTTGCATGGCAGGGCGTTGCTGCGGTGGCTGATTTGGGCGGGGCGGATAAGCAGCACGGTATGCAGGAGCATATGGGTTGTAGTGTGGTGCAGTAGGTGGTGCATAGCGGGGGCGAACATTGCTTCCTTGTTGCGGTCCATGATGTGACATCTTCCTTTTGTTGTCCTGCTCCATCTCACGAATCTTGTTCTCAACCACAATAGCCTTGTCAACCAGCTTTTGGAAGTTTGGATAATCAGTATTGAGCAACTGGACTTGAATTTCATTGTTGAGGCCCCTCATAAACAGATACTGCTTCCTACTATCAGTTTTGATGTCTTCTGGGGCATATCTTGATAATTGAGTGAATTTGTTGAGATACTCACTCACGCTCATCCTTCCTTGCCTGAGATTTTCAAAGTCTTGTCTTCTCAGTATCATAACTCCTTCAGGTACATAGTGGGAACGAAAACTCTGTTTAAACTCAGCCCAAGTGATTGCCTCCTGGTTATCATGAGCGTTGCAAAGAGCTTCCCACCATCAGCGGCTGCTCCGACTAGTTGATGTGATGCAAAGAGAACCTTCTCCCTATCAGTGCACTGGACAATAGCAAGTTTCTTCTCAACGGACTTCAGCCAATCATCAGCTTCCATTGGGTCTGTGGCTTGTGCAAAGATGGGCGGTCTGGTCCTCATGAACTCTCCCAAACGGTTGTGATGTGGCGGGGGTGGTGGTGGAGGCAGGTGGGGCTGATTGTTGTTGCCAGCTTGCAGCTGTCCCATGGTCTGTATCATGGTCTGCATGAGCTGGTTCTGCATAGCTAACAGTTGTTCAATATTGATGGCTCCATGAGCATGTCCCTGGTTGTTCTGAGGTACTTCATTGCGCTCCTCCTCATCGTTGGCATCCCTCTGGTTACGAGTTCTCACCATCTGTTGGCGAAAGAAAGGTGGGGACAGAAGGATTTAAATTTGGAAGGAAACGTCCCAACTATATGCATCAAGGTATGTGACACTAAATAATCCTTTATTAATATAGACCTATATTATGAGGATGTGGACAATTGCCGAAGCATCCCACAACTCTCTACTAAGCACACAAGCACTCAAACAAGCACCAAACAGAATTTACAAAGATCCTAAAAGAAGTAACACAACTCAAGGTCACACGAGTATATCTACATCGCTCTTATTTACTAATGGGGGTGTGCCTATCCTTGAGTCGTGGCATAGGTCGAGGACTACTCGTCGTCGAGCGGGAACTCATCCGGGTCCTCGTCGTCGTCGTCGTCGTCGGGGTCCTCGGGGTCCTGTGGGTCCTGGGGTGGTGAGGCAGCAGGCGGCGGTGGTGCGGTAGACGCCACACTGGAAGGCTCCTCATCAGAGGACTCCTCAGAGGATGACTCACGCTGACCGTTGCGACGGTCTGGAGAGTCTGGGGTCCACATCGAGGTGCCGGACGCGTAGTCGTCCGAGTCCTCGTCGGTGATCCGACGATACCTCCTGATTATCGCCTCGTGGCGCTGGGCGAGGTCACGTCCATCCTGAATCTCCTGATGCGCCCTCTGAAGCCGGGCACTGAGCTGGGTCATGTCGTCAACAGTCTGACGAGACTGCGGAAGGTCCAGGGGTCCCTCCACGTGTTTGGAGACGAAGCGCGCAGTGCCACTGGGACGCTGTGGGACGAAGGCGTGCACCGTGTCCTCCAGACGGAAACGGCGGGCGTGGCTCCAAAAAGTGGCTGCTTCCCAGCTAGCATCCTGCTCTGCAGATCGGCGGGAGCTCCTCCAAGCGGGGCTGCTGTGGGTCTTCACCAACTCGTCACCGTAGTAGATATAGATTTTGCAGCTCCACTCCTTCCTGCCGGGGCGCTGCACTCCAGTGGTGTGGTAGGAGAGCGAGAGGCTATGGTGACGGTAGCCAGCCTCACGGAGTAGGGCACGAAGACGGTGTCGCAGTTGTCCTGCGGCTCTGCCTTCAGAACGGATCACCACGGGGTGACGGGGGTCGACGGCCGGAGAGCGACTGGCCAACCTACGTGGGGGCACAAGTCCACCGGTCGACTTACGGGGGGTTGTCTTGGTGCGGTCCATCTACAGAAAACAAGAATACATTAGAGGAAAAAAAATAACAAATACAAATCTGAAAATTTCAGCAGCTAAAACGGCGGAAAAAGAGCGGTGTAGCGGTTCCAAAAGAACAAAAAATAAAGAGAAAAAATACAGCAACCAACACAATAATTTTACCCACACATAACAGCAGCAAAACACACCTTTTTCGCGAAAATTTACACAGCAAAACAGCAGCACTTAATATTGCTCACTTCTGAAAATTTTTATCAAAAACGCAGCAGCGATCAGTACTTTTCGCGGCTGAAAATAAAGGAACAAAACAGCAGCAAAATTTTTCGAAAATAGCAGATTAGAAGAGTGTTCCTAAGTGCTCTAGAGTGTCCATTCTACCTAGGCTTGCGTCCTACGGTCAACGCAGCTCTGATACCAATTTGTGACACCCGGTTCCGAATATGAACTAAGTGTAATACATATGTGTGCCCAGGATGTTCAACACACATACACGAGTGATTCACAAATGATAAACAGAATTTAACCACGTCTTAACTAATAAATAAGTACTTTATTACAATAATCCAATAGTTCACGAATAATAAAACTCTAAATAATTGCAGCGGAAAATAAACTAAGCAACACGACTCCAATCCATAGGCAATTGACGGCGGTACGCAACCTAGTACTCCACATGATCCTCAGGGTACTCCCAATTGTCTCCAGTAGCTGTTGGGGGGGGGGGGGGGATTGCAAGGGTGAGTACATGTCGTACTCAGCAAGTGTGGAAAGTATGACATGTGGCTTATTCAAACGATGAATGTAATAAATGGCTAAGTGCTGAAAAGTACAGTAAAACATTTGAAAAGCATTATACTATGTCTATGTGAAACAATCCCATCATAACCATCATATTAACAAAATATAAACCATATCCAATTATTGTCAACATCACCATTATCCATGTCCAATTACCATACTCAAATTCATATCCATGATCATAATCCATAAACCATAACCATTATCAACCATAACCATAACCATAAACCAATCATAACCATTAACCAACCATAACCATCCCAAATCCCAATTTCCAACTCTAATCATGTAGGTTCCAGGCGCTCATAACCGGGAGCACGGCTATCATGATAGTTTTAAACACTCTGCAGAGGTTGTACCACTTTACCCACATGTTTGTGATTTTGTCACCCTTTGATGACTAAGGAACCTCCATTGTGCCATCTCACACTTCCATAGGTGTGTGGCCAAGAGATCACAAAATAGCCTTTCAAAAGGGACTACTAGTATGTACGGGCCCACTAAGGTTTCACCGGCAGGCTTGCATCTCTATTCTCCCACTCACGGGCCCCCTCGTGTGCCATGCGGATCCTAGGGAAGTCCTCCTCGACTCCCATTCCCCGCGCCATCCAATGGTCCATACCATACTAGCAGCGCTCCTAATTATTCAGCTACGCCGCACCCATACTTGGCCTTGTGGTGGCACTGTTGACCTGGCATATTCTCGCATGAACCGGTCCTTAGATCTAAGCCAAGCAAACCACCATAACGTCCAACCCATTCACAAAACCATGCTTGCTTAGATCACCCATCGTATTGACCAGTTCACATTAACCAGAACATCATTGATGTATAATTAAATGTGTAGTGTTGTTTGCCATCCCAATTAATTAAGCGAAGCAAAAGGTAAAAACCCTTCTCGACTCTCTACCATAAATTCCAGGTGACAAGGGTGGTCAAACAAAACTAGTAAACTTCCTACCATAGGATTCCCATCAATTTGACACAAGCATGCAAGTTTGCAAACAAATCATTTAATTTAAAATAGGATCAATATGCTTCAAGGACACTTGCCTTGCTCCGGCGGATGGGGTTGTTCAAGCGCTTCGAAGTCTTGGTTTTGGAAATCCTCGTATGCGGCCTCTTGAGCACGTTCCTCTACGCGTTATCATACATACAAGAAAACATATATAATTCAACATAATGCACACAAAATAATCAACATGCAATGACATGCATGCATGCACAGTTTAATAATTAATTTACTACGGTCGTTTATTTATTAGATGCGACTAGTTCATACGTGTTCATATGAGTTTACGGGGGTTTTAGGGTGGATTAATGCTGCTGAAAATAAAATTATGGCGCAACTAAAATCAATTCACGCCTATTAGATTCAATATGATCGCTAAAATTCGCATCAGGAACATGTCCTACTGTAGATCTGACGGCTTGACGGTCGCGGAACAATGCGACACGTAGACGAAGTGGATGGCGCAGCAGTCCTTCGGCGGCACGACGACGGCGGCGCGATGTCGGTGACGATCTCCGGCGAACGGTGGTGCCCTCCTCTTTTTCTCCCTCTTCTTCCCCTTCTTTTTCTCTTTTTTCTTCCCTGGGCGCAGCTCTCTGGACTCCCCTTTTTTTTCCTCTCTGTACTGGCGGTTTCCTTCGTCTGGCGGCTGGGAACGGAGGCCTTCGGTCGTATTTATAGGGGCGGCGGGAGCAAGAAGATCGGAACCGAGTCTGTTGGGGAGTCGGGGCGGGACGGGAGGCGTACGGCGGCGGGAGTGGTTCCGCGCGGGAGCGGGAGAATCGGGGCGGGGGGGGGGGGGGGGGGCATTACGGTGTCGGCGTGCGGGGTGGGGTCCGCCAGGCGCGGGAGCGCGGCGGGTTCGGTGCGCGAGCGCGGGAACCGCGCGGGAGCGCGCTCGCTCGGGCGCGTTTCGGCGGGGTGGGGCCCGGCTGCGGGTGCGTGGCGGCGGGGCCAGCGCCTCGGGCGTGGGGCGCGGAGCGGGGCCGGCGCGCGGGCGCAGCCATCGCGCGGGAGATGCCCGCTGGCTGGGCCGGCTCGGCGTGGCCAGCGGTGATTCCCTTTTTTTTATTATACTTTTTTTATAACTTATTATATATATATATATATATATATTTTTATACATATTATTAATATTATATATTTATTATTTATTATTTTTATAACATATATTATTAGTATTTTTTTACTTTTATATATTGTTATATATATTATTTGTATATATATTTATATATATATTTATTATTATTTTTATACTCATTCCTTATTACAAGTTTTAGACTATAATTATTATTTTCTATTTCTTCTTTTGCTACATACATTTGTATATATATGTTTTATTCTTTTTCTTTTTTTTCTACTAGTGTTTAATGCATGACCATGTATGCAATGCATAATGCGAAAATTTAGGGTGTTACAGATTGGCCGCGACAGGAAGGGCAAAGGCAAGGCTATTGAGGAGCCCGCCGCGAAGAAGCAGAAATTGTTGAAGGAGGCTCGACGCACAGAGTTGGCCGCTCGCGCCGCTAAGGAGCGTGAGCGCGGCCATCGCGGATCCCTTCGGATTCGCGAGTCTTGGCAGAGGCAGCAGCAGCCATAGGTTCAGCCTGTGCCGCCCGAGGACTCAGACGAGGAGGAGCCTGAGGTGCCGCCACTCATTCGCCGGCGCACCGTCAGGACCCGTGGAGGAGGTCAGACCCCAGCCGTGAGTCAGCGCCCCACTGCAGCAGACCGCGAGGAGAACAGAGCGGCCGAGAGAGCCGTGTACAAGATGGACACAGCAGTTCGAGTTGCCGAGGACGTCCGATTGACAGATTACAGAAAACTGAAGCCAAAGCAGCTTCGGAAGCTCAGATGGACAGCCTTACCTGAGGAGTGGTTCCCGCAGCCCAAGGACACTCGAGTGGACCCTCACTTTTGGACCCTGACACAAGTGTCGTTGTACGAGACTTACAGACGTCGGGGCCATAAGCTATTTTAGCACACTTACATCGACTGGAATCAGTTAGCAGCAGCAGTCGGCCACGGGATCAGACCTTACTTCGAGAGATACAGAGGACTCGTGGAGCTGTTGTCTCACCAGAGGAGTGCTTACATGGAGGAGTGGGTCAGAGTGTTCTACGCCACACTCTACGTCTCAGAGGGCCGCAGGTCGATCCACTTCATGTTCTTGGGGCAGCGTCATGACTTGACGCGAGCAAGACTGGCTCAGCTGCTAGGTGTGGACCTTCACACCACCTGTCTGCACGAGGTTGTCTATGGAGGGGCTGACCCACCGAGGAGGCCACTGATTGGAGGAGTGGCACCGCCTTTTGAGGAGATCAGGGGACTGTTCGCTCCATCGTTCACACCTGACCAGCCGAGGGTCTCTGCCTTGCTCACTCCAGCTGCTCGCACCGCTCACCACATCCTTTGGCGTACCCTTCTGCCCAGATCAGGATACTTGGAGGGATTCACTAGCCTGCAGCAGACTCTCCTGTTCTACGTCATGAACGGGATGGAGTTCGATATTGTGGATATCCTTATCTGTGAGATGGAGGACGTGATCACTGACGGAGTCGGGATGCTGAGGCAGTTAGTGTTTGGACACTGGATCAGCCGTCTGCTCTACCTACTAGCTCCAGAGGGTTCTCCATCTACTGCTCCCCTGACTGAGCTACACGTTACTCGATTCAGCCACTACCGAGTTCCCGCTCCTGGGGACCGCCGCCTTGGTCATCGAGTTGAGCATCAGGTCCGAGCACGACTTTCCGAGGAGGACTGGACAAAGTTGGCTCAGAAGGACGAGGCGCTTGAACAGACAGAGGCTCAGGGAGGAGACCTTCAACACGTCTGGTCGGACAGCAACACGAGTGACAACGTCGAGGAGTACTTCCCACCTCCTCCTCCCTCACCGAGGCAGCACGATGCGGAGGAGGGAGGTTCAGCTGCTCCACCACCTACACCATCGCCCGTGTCCGAGGCGCAGGTATCTCAGCCGTCTGAGCTCACTTCATTACTTCAACAGATGATTGAGCAGCAGCGCCAGAACAGGCTTGCAGCTGAGCAGGCTAGAGCAGAGCAGGCTGCACGACTTGGAGAGCTTCAGCGGCAGCAGCAGGAGTTTCAGCTAGAGATAGCCCGTCAGAGGCGAGAGGACACTGACAGTCTCACCAACCTAGTTGATTAGATGCACCGGCGCACTCTCGACCAGCAGCAACAGACTCAGCAGGCGATGATGGGCTTCCTGAGGTTGACCACCAACCTCTACACTTAGACCAGGATCGCCCTTCCCCCTCAGCAGACGGGACTTGGTCAGGCTCCGGGTGCACCTTCTCTGGCACCTGTCGCGGCTCTAGTGTCGACTTCACCGATACCGAGTATTAGCATGTCCCCGCTGCTTGCTCAGAGCGCACCGATTCACTCTCCAGTGCTGGCACCAACTACCCTCCTGCAGACTCCGACTTCGGTGGCCAGTACACCTCTTCCAGCTGCTCCAGCTCCACCGGCGCCCCCAGCACCGTCAGCGGATCCCCCAGCTTCCTCCGCTCCAGCAGCAGCGACCACCGACTCCAGCTCCGACGACAGCACCCCCGACGGCGACCGCTTCACCATCGCCCCGAGCGCTCCGGAGTCTTAGGCACTCGACCTCCCTTTTTGGTGTCTTGATGCCAAAGGGGGAGAAGAGTTAGATTCAGGGGGAGGTTAGCTCAGTCGTAGGGGGAGTCTCAGTTGCAGGGGGAGTTCTATCTATTTTGGACTTATTGTTATATTTACTATCATTTGCTATTATTGTGTATTCGTGTGTGCTACTTTATGCTCTTATGATTTATTGATCTTTGTTTGAGCCTTCGAGCTTCTTGTGTTGAATTTTGTACTTGTTACATTCTTTTATGAGCATTGCGTTCTTAATTTCATTACCTCTATGCTCTACTTGTTGTGTTGTCATCAATCACCAAAAAGGGGGAGATTGAAAGCATCTAGGCCCCCAGGAGGTATGGTTTCGGTGATTAATGACAACCGTTAGATATTACTAATGAGTTTGTGGATGCGAGATCTCATGTATAACACATCAAACGTAATGAACTATCTATTCATATCATCTACTGCTCATTGGATACAAATGGAGACCCCTCAATGAACTATTCTAAGGGGTTAATCGATTTTCATGAAGACTAAAAGAAGAACTCATACGTCAACGCAATTTTATCAAAATTGACAACACAAGGAACTCAATATTCATCAGAAGAACATTCCCAACAAATGTCAAAGAGGTCACTTAAGCAAATTCCAAAAGATCAACTTAAAACAACTCGAAGCAAACAAGATCAACACACCAGATCATCCGATGTTCTGTGAAATGACTACATCGGTCGAGTTGTGTCAACAGAAGAAGAAGACCTCAAAACTGAAGTACACACCGGATCATCCGATGTGTAGGAAGTGGTACATCGGTCCAATTCAACAGAAGGATAAATTTCTCAACTGTTCTGGAGAAGTACACACCAGATCATCCGATGATGAAGCAAAGTGCACATCGGTCTAATTCAACAGAAGCAATTATTTCTGGACCAATTCTCAAAATCAACTCACCGGATCATCCGATGTACACAGAAGCACACATCGGTCGATTACTCCAGTAAGCATCAAGTTTGAGTAAATCCTGGAGGAAAAGCCACCGGATCATCCGATGAGAAGACAAGATCAACATCGGTCTAACAATGGTCATATCTGACACAATGACGTCAGCTAAAGTAACTTGACCGATGATAACTAAAGGGGAGACATCGGATCATCCGGTGTTCACAGTAAAGTTCTGTCAGCCTACTTTTCCAACGACTATTTCGGGGAGGCTGGCTATAAATACCCCCTAATCCTATCATTTCGTCAAGTCTTGATCACCAGACAACATCAACACATCCACAAGCGTTCATGACCAAGAGCAATCACTTCCACACCATTTCGATCATCCATACACCAAGATTTAGGCTAAAACTAGCTAGAGAGAGAGCTTGTGTGCCTCCATTCTGGGTGAGTGGACTCTCTAGGATAGTGTGAGAGCCTCAAGGGAGTGCCCTTGGTGTTTGTAACTGTGAGAAGACTTCCGGAGCTTGCCAAGGCGTGTGTGGAAGGCCGAAAGGTCGAAGTTGTACAAGGCTTGAGCTCCACCTTGCCAAGGGAGGCGAATGGAGAGGAATAGTGAAGATCCCTCGTCTCGGTGACTTGGGTGTGGCGAAACCCCTTGGTGGGTGCCACAACGTGGATGTAGGAAGATCTTGACGATCTTGCTGAACCACGGGATAAATCCTTGTCTCCTCGGGAGTTTGCATCCTTCTCCTTTCCTTTACTTTTATGCATTTTATATTCCGCGAAGTTTCTATCTACTAGAATGCATAGGTAGTTTGCATAGGGAATTGTACTTTAGAAATTAAGTTTCATTGCTTAGAATTTTTCGAAGAAAGCCCATTTCACCCCCCCTCTTGGGCATTCGGTCCTTACAGATAGCATAGTGATAATGTCATTACAACCTAAATAAGAACGAGTAGCAATAATTAACATTACAACCCAAATTTTCAAAATATCATAGTCAATGGATCTATAATACCCCCCTCAATCTCTCCCCCTTTGGCATCAAGACACCAAAAAGGAATAAGAGTAAGGGAGAAGAGAGAGAGAGAATCTAAGACTACTCATCGTCGCTCTCGCTCGCCTCTCTACGGCCTAGGTCGCTCTCTGTCTCCTCATCATCTTGAGCGTCGTCGTCTTCATCATCATCATCATCATCGACGACCTCCTCAGCAGCAGGAGCAGCAATAGAGGGACCACCCCCACCACCAAAGAGAGCAGCCTCCGCTTCTGAGAGTTCTGGAAATGGCGCAATGTCTTCATCCTCGGAGACCTCTGGGGACATAGGAATGCCCGCTTTTTCGCAAAGCTTGCGAAGGTATTTGTCGTGCTTCTTTGCAGTTTTGTTAGCCTTCACCACCACTTTTTGACATGAAGTGAAGATATATTTGAGAAACTTTAGTGTAGTACTCGCAAGGTCGCCGGAGGAGGAGGAGGTGGCGGGAGCCAGAGGAGGAGAAGGCACAAAAGAGGTACCTCTCCTCGAAGCTTTGACAATTTTTGGTGCAGGAGATGGAATCTAAGGGTGGAGAGCTCTATGCTTTACGTCCTTCACAAACTCCAAACCAGACACTTTCTCAATTAAGCACATGATGAGAGGGGATTATCCACAGGAGCGGTTGGGAGTGTGTGATATGTTGAATATGTCATTGTAGATATAGTCAAAGACATTGAACTTCTCATCTTCAACTATCAGCTTCATCAAGTGGCTCAAGTTTCCTTGGATCATGCATGCGTCCCCATCCTTAGGTGCTAGAGTTTTCTCAAGATCCGATTAAGCTCGCTAAATAAGGGACAAAGAATCTTGGTGGTTGGGGGATTGTAGAAGCTGACCTCATACATGAATTCTATCTCCCCCAAATCTAGAGCCTTGAGGTTGTGAATGGTCAGCTCATGGTTCAAGAACTCCTCAAGTCCAAGACTTCTAGCAAACTCATTATAGAGCACATAATATTTGACTCCATTAGTCAATTAGGTAATCTTCCTATCTCCAAAGGTGGAGAAGTAATAAGTGGAGTAGAATTGGGCCACCACTTCTTTGTTCCAGTTGTATCTAAACTCAAACAACTACTTGAGTCCATGGTGCTCAATAGCTCGGATTATTGCATTGAAGGCTTGATGATCCTTCTTTCCATATAAGCCCAATCTACCCATTGAGCATCCGTCACTGTAGTTTTCTTGGATAGGTATACTAAGCGATAATAATCGCAATGGAAGTCGCACCAGAAACGAGGATCTGCTGTTGCTTTCTCATATTTGTAGGGATCCTTCATCCTGAGACTTCTTGCTTTATCAGATCCTTGTCCTTTGAACACATTGCTTCTCAGCTCAGGTTGGCGGTTATGGTCATGCACAGGAGGAGTCATGGCCAACGGCCCAATGGGGCCTTGTGGAAGACCACGAGGCACCGCAGTTTGGTCACGAATGTCCAAGCCTCTCCCTGCCAGAGCTTTCTTTCTAGTAGGAGCCTTTTTGAGAGGCAACTTCTTGGCAGTCTCCTTTTCTTTCCCCTTAGCTTGGCTACTCTCACTCATTGGTGCTTTTCCCTTATCAGCCGCCTGGGCCTTTTGCTTCTCACCCACAATGACAATCCTTTTCCTTCTGCTTGCTTGCTCTTCGATCGCTTGAGCTTGGGCTGTCTCTTGATCATGTTTCTTCTTGAGTCTAGCTTCACGCATGCACTCCAGCTCTGCTGCAATAGCAGCTCCTCCTCATGCCTTCGACGATAGCACTCTTGACGAGCCGCCTCCCTTTCCGGATCAGAAAGTGGAGAGTTATTGCATCGAGACATGGAAAATAAGAAGAACAGAAGAGTATGAGGTGATATCAAGCGAAATATTGCGGTAGAGAAGTAGAGAATTCACTAAGTTAGGAGTTAACCCTAGGTTAGGCCAGACTTGTCTGGTCCCTGGCCGAACTGGTCCAGTCAGGAACGGACTTGTACACCTAGGTCCGGACTAGTCCGGACCACCCAGTGTTAAACCCTAACTACGCGTTTTTCTACAAAATTTTGATACCAAGGCGCAATATTGCATGGAGAGAATCACAATGTGATAGATAAGCTAGTAGGACTCTAGTTTCCAGGAGAATTGACCTAGAATCGAAGGAATAAAAAAAGTTCAAGTTAGGTCAAGAACACACCTTGAGATGTGAAAATTGGACAAATCTGTGGACGGAAGGGCGGAGCAGTCTAGGATTCGCCTTCTCGACACTCCAAAGAGGCTTCTACGCGGATTCCTCGAAGATTTTGAGGGTTGGAACAAAAAATCACCAATGGGGGCAGTTTTTGGGAGAGAGGCACACATTGGAGAGTTTGAAACGAAGTGGAGGGGTCGGACCCAACACTGGGGGGTTAAGTCCCCAGAAGTCCAGACTAGTCCGGTTATGGTACCGGACAAGTCCGGGAGCCAGACTGGGTCCGTACTAAGCTGTTTCTCCGACAGGTCCGACCCCATGGGCGGGCTAGTCCGGTTCTAGACATCAAATTCTCATATATATTGAATAATTTGCAAAAATGATCCACATGGACTAAGTTTTTTACAAATATTCTCAATAAATATGGCCAGTATAACACACAAGCATTCATACAATGACCATGATTCAAAGAGACAACAATTGAAAATAATTTGATAGAAAATTGAGGAAGGCAAGTTTTCAAAAGCATGCATAGTTTTGAAGAGAAAAATGAAACTAAAAATCAAATATGCAACATCTCAAGCCACATTTCGAGAATCAAGGATATTTAGTTCATTCCTAAGTTCGCAAACATCTAGTGTCTTGGTGAAGATATTGGCTAGTTGTTTTTCGGTTCTCACATGTGAAATGACAATGTCCCCCTTCATAGAATGGTCTCTCAAGAAATGGTGTCATATGTCAATGTGTTTGGTCCTAGAGTGTTCAACGGGATTATGGGCAATATTGATGGCACTCTCATTGTCGCATAGGAGCAGAATATGGTTCATATTGAGACCATAGCCCCTTAGAGTTGTCGCATCCAAATAAGTTGTGCACAACAACTTCCAGCTGCAACATACTTTGCTTCGGCTGTGGATAGGACAATGGAATTTTGTTTCTTTAATGACCATGACACTAGGGACCTACCCAAGAATTGGCAAGTCCCAGAGGTACTCTTCCTATCCACTTTGCATCCGTCATAAGCTGCATCAGAGTATCCGGTTAGGTTAAACTTGGACCCTTTGAGATACCACAACCCAAGGTTAGGTGTATGAACTAAATAGCGCAAGATTCTCTTTACAGGTCCTAGATGCACAAAGGTAAAGAAGTGATCCAATCATGGAGCGGTATACCTTTTGGTCGACGCTAGGGCTGTCTTGGTTGAGATCGAGATGTCCATTCATCGCCATTGGCATCTTGATGGGCTTAGCCTTCTCCATGTCAAACTTCTTGAGAATGTCTTGAGTATACTTGGTTTGACATACGAAGGTGCCTTCCTTGAGTTGTTTCACTTGGAAACCTAAAAAGAACTTCAACTCCCCCATCATTGACATCTCAAATCTCTCCGTCATGATTTTGCTAATCTCTTCACAAAAAGATTGATTAGTAGAACAAAATATTATACCGTCAACATAAATTTGGCATACAAATAAATCATCATCCCAGTTCTTGGTAAAGAGTGTGTAATCGGCCTTTCCTATCTTAAAACCATTATCAATGGAAAAGTCTCTAAGGCACTCATACCAAGCTCTAGGAGCTTGTTTGAGGCCGTAGAGAGCTTTGTGAAGCTTAAAGACATGGTTAGGATACTTATCATCCTCGAAGCCGGGCGGTTGATCTACATACACCTCCTCCTTGATTTGTCCATTGAGGAAGGTGCTTTTCACGTCCATTTGAAACAACTTGAAATCGTTGTGAGTAGCATAGGCCAATAATATGCGAATAGATTCAAGCCTAGCTACAGGAGCAAAGGTTTCATCGAAATCCAGACCTTCGACTTGAGAGTATCCTTTGGCTATGAGTCTAGCTTTGTTTCTTGTTACTACACCATGCTCGTCTTGCTTGTTGCGGAAGACCCACTTGGTTCCTACCACATTGGCATTAGGTCTTCTCACGAGCTTCCATACCTTGTTCCTCTTGAAGTTGTTGAGCTCCTCTTGCATGGCTATTACCCAATCCGGAACTCGTAGGGCATCTTCAACCTTAAATGGCTCTAAGTAGGACACAAAAGAGTAGTGAGCACAAAAGTTAGTAATACGAGATCGAGTCATTACCCTCTTGGAGATGTCTCCAAGTATGTTGTCAGCGGGATGACCCCGTTGAACATATTGATGAACTCTTGGGTGTGGTACACTTGGTCTTGAGTCAAATTCTTTATCTCCTTCATCTTCATAGTCTCCCCCTTGATCATTGCCACCATCTTGATCTTCAATTCCTTTATCATGGTGATCTTAATTAGGTTGTTGATCTTGGGGATCTTGGACTTGATCTTGTGCTTGGGGCACCTCTTGTGATGGAGTTGGGTCACTTGGGCCTTGTTGCTCTTGTGGTCTTACATCACCAAGTGCCATCCTTCTCAATGCAACACATGGTGCCTCTTCTTCATCCGTTAGAAGTTCATATGGAGTCTTCTTCAATAGGCGATGGAGGTAGAGACAGTTTGTGGCATGGCAAGCAATGTTTACTGCTTCTGCCCAAAACCTATTGGAAGTCTTGTACTCATCAAGAATGGTCCTTGACATCTCTATTAGAGTTCGGTTCTTCCTTTCCACCACCCCATTTTGTTCGGGTGAGTAGGGTGCCGAAAAATCATGCTTGATGCCCTCCTCGTCCAAGTACTCTTCAATTTGAGTGTTGTTGAATTCGGTGCCATTGTCACTTCTTATCTTCTTGATTCTCAAGGAGAACTAATTTTGAGCCCTTCTCAAGAAACTCTTGAGGACACCTTGTGTTTCACCTTTGTCATGCAAGAAAAAACACCCAAGTGAAGCAGGAAAAGTCATCAACAATAACTAAGCCATATTTGTTACCGTCAATGCTTATGTAAGCAATGGGACCAAAAAGGTCCATGTGCATCATCTCCAATGGTCTTGTTGTTGTCATCACATTCTTGGTGGGATGAGCTGCTCCGACTTGTTTCCTGGCTTGACACATGCTACAAGGCCTATCTTTCTCAAAAAACAACATTCTTAAGACGTCGAACGTGATTGCGTTTTAGAAGTTTGTGAATATTCCACATACCAACATGGGCTAGCCTGCAGTGCCACAACCAACCCATGTTGGTCTTTGCAATCAAGCATGTGTCAAGTTGAGTTTTATCTGCGGTGAAGTCCACGAGATAAAGCTTTCCCTTGAGCACACCCTTGAAGGCAATCGAGTTATCAATCCTTCTAGTGATGACCACACCCTCATTATAAAACAAGCAATTATATCCCTTTCACATAATTGGGAAATGGGTAATAGATTATAATCTAAGGACTCAACATGCATGACTTGAGAGATGGTGTGTTGTGGATAAATAGAGATCTTACCCATACCTAGTACTTTACCTCAACTTGGATCTTCATTTTCTTGATACTCCACAAACATTCTTCTCGCTCCGGTCATGTGATTTGTGCAACCACTGTCTAGCACCCACTTTGAACCATCGGAGGAGTAAGCCTACAAGACAAGTTTAGGCTATAGTTTTAGGTACCCAAGCTTGGTTGGGTCCTTTGAGGTTAGTCACAAGGCATTTTGGCACCCACACACAAGGCTTTGGGCTCTTGCGGTGTGCCCCAACATATTTAGCATAAATATAACCAAATTTGTTTCTCATAAGCACATAAGATGCATCAAAATCATGAAACATGGTTAGATTGACATTTTTAGCATTTTGAGCATCATTGTCAAGTTTGACTATCTCATTAGATGTAGATGCATGATATTCATTCTTGACTTGAAATGAACGCTCAACAAATTCAATTTGCATCTTGTTATTCTTGAGAATTCTAGCATTTTGCTTTCCTCCTCTTGAATAGCCAAGACCATCTTTGATCAAGGGAGATCTTGTGATCGAGTATGCACTACGTGCATACTGGATCTTCTCCTTATAAAATATGCCACCCTTAGGTGTGCTTTTGATTTTAGCCAAATTAAGCTCATTCTTTAGATCAAGCACAAGGTTAGCACATTTGCAAGTTTTAGTGTTCGAATCTGTTTTTGGCAAGTTTGAGCTTGTTGAGGAAGAAGAAGGGACACTTGACTTGAGAGTTGTGAATTGTGCCTCAAGATTCTTGTGAGCTTTGTTCAAGCTCACAAGTTCATCTTGGATCACAACATTCGAACTCTTAAGGCTTGATGAAGCCTCCTTGCATTTCGCAAGTTCAATGTAACACCCTCACTTTCATGCATCATGCCATGTATACATCCATATATGTGTATAACATTAATACACATAAAAAGGAATAAGTTTAAATTGATTTGGAACAAAACCACACTTAAGAATTCTGGAAAGTGCGGACTAGTCCTGTTTTGGTGCGGACTAGTCCGATTTCTCTCTGACCTCGATCGGACTTGTCCATTTTTCTGCGGGCTAGTCTGTTTTTGCCTCTGGACACTTTCGAACTTGTCCGGTCTTGTGCGGACTAGTCTGGTGTTCCAATTCCCTTGGAAATTTTGCTAAGTCCCTGGACTTGTCCAGTATTCCAGCGGACTTGTCCATTTTCCTCTCTGACTAAAGTCGGACTTGTCCGATTTTTTGCCAAAGTTGTCTGTTTTTCCCCTCTGGATGAGTTCGGACTTGTCCAATGTATAGTACGAACTTGTCCAATTTCTCTCTGGACAACTTTGGACTAGTCCGACCCTTTTCAGACTTGTCCGATAAATCGTGACTCCGAATTGATCCTTTGTTTCACGACTTGTTTCTTCGGTTTTACGTTAAGTGGGCATAGGGACGTCATGCCTAACTCTTTTAGAGCCCATGTGGGACTCTAAACCGACCTCTACTCATCTCAAACTCGAAATACATCTAACCCTAGCCTCCACCTATGTATAAACAACCCCGCCCCTCGGCTTGACATCTATTTTCTAGTTTTCCACCCCACCCAAACTCTAGCTCATGAATAGCCACCGCCAAGGAGGGAGAAGGAAATCTAGAGCATGTAGAAGAATAGGAGGAAACGAAAGAGGATCAAGATCTCCATCAACTTCGCGTTCTTCGTCAACAAATCACTATCAAGTTCTTCATCAACCCTAGATCGTCAAGAGCCAAGTGTTACCTCCAAGATCCTTTATTCATTAGAGTTCTAAATATCTAGTACACCTTCTATTCTCTTTTCCTTACATGAATTCAACCCCAAATCTCCAAATTCACGTCGATCAGGAAACTCTAATCTACTGTTCTCGCGTAGTACAGACTTGTCCGGTCCCTAGCGGACTAGTCCAATTTTCCTGGTTAAATTGTGTCGAATTAATTCTAAAATTTGATCTAATCAACTCCAAACCTGTATAAACTTGTTAAAAGCTATTAGAACTAGTTAGTGATCATTAAAAGCAACTCATTAACAAATTCCACCTTGCATTTGCATTAATCATGCATGTCATGTCATATTGAGTAATAATTGTGCACTCTTTGATTGTGTTTCTTGTCTTGTATCTTTATTGTGTTGATTAGACGGATTTGCGCTAGAGAGTGCCGCAGAGGATCTCTAGCACCAAGAGTTTGAAGGCTTTGACCCGAACAATACCCAAGAGCAAGACAAGTGTCCTTGAAGCATATTGATCCTGTTTTTAAAGTAAATGTTTTGTTTGCAAAACTGCATGCTGGTGTCAATTTGATGGGAATCCTATGATATGAAGTTTACTAGTTTTGCTTAACCACCCTTGTCACCTGGAATTTATGGTAGAGAGTCGGGAAGGGCTTTTTACCTTTTGCTTCGCTTAATTAATTGGGATAGGAAAACAATACTACACATTAATGATGCATTTATGAGATTATGATAACATGAACTGGTTAATATGATATGGTAATGGGTGATCTAAGCAATCCTGGAATGTGGATGGGTTGGATGTTACGGTGGTTCGCTTGCTTTAGATCTAAGGACCGGTTCATGCGAGAATAAGCCAGGACTACAGTGCAACCACGAGGCCAAGTATGGGTGCGGCGTAGCTGATTAATTAGGGCTTTGCTAGTGCTATTTGGACCATTAAGGATGCTCGGGGAAGGGGTAGTCGGATTGTGTTTGTTGATGATTGGTGGGACTACCCTGGGATCCGAATGGCTCAAGAGGTGGCCCTTGGTTGAAGATGTGCTCAGTTGGAGGCATCACCACCAGTGAAACCTCAGTGGGGTCTAAATAGGCTAGTAATCCCTTTGTAAAGGCTATTTTGTGATCTCTTGGCCATACACATATGGTAGTGTTTTGTCATATGGAGGTTTTTCTCTAGTCGCCGACGGGTGATGAAATCACAAACACGTGGATAAGGCGGTACAAACTCCGTAGAGTCTAATAAACTATCATGATAGCCATGCTCCCGGTTATGAGCATCTGAACAACTTCCATGATTAGAGGGAAACTTGGTATTGGGATGGTTTGGTAATGGTTATCGTTTGGTAATGGTTATGGTTGGTAATATGGTTATGCCTAGATATGGATTAAGTTCTGGTATTGAATATGGTTATTGGCAATGGTGAAATCTGGTATGTGGATGATGGATATAGAATATGGACTGGTACTATATCATTAATTATGATTTATGATGGGTTTATTCACATACACGATATATATTGCTTTTTAAATTTTTTAATGTACTTTTCATCACTCAACTATTATTATATTCGTCATTTGTATCAGCTACATGTCATACTTTCCACACTTGCTGAGTATGACATGTACTCACTCTTGCAATACCCCCCACCAATAGTTGCATGTCAAGATTGGGAGTATAACGATGATAATGCGGAGTTCTAGGCCGTGTCTACCGTCAGCTTTGCTTGTGGAGTGTTGGAGCTGCACTATATCCCTTTTGCTTAGCTACTTAGTTGCTTAATTAGTTTATTTCTGTTTCATTAGTTGAACTCGTCACTAATATTCATTAGAGCTTGTATTCGAGGATGTTATTAATTGTGTAATAAAAGTGGATAATTAATTTGTTCTGTGATAATTTTTTGTATATCCTTTTGTGATTGCACTCGTGTATGTGTGTTGATCATCTTGGACACACATATGCGTTCACTTGGTTCATTCTCGAAACCGGGTGTCACAAATTGGTATCAGAGCCAGGTTGACCGTAGGATGCAACCTAGATAGAATGGACACTTTAGAGCACATAGGAGCACTCAGGAATCGATGTGTTTTTGCTTGGTGTGCTGTTTGCTATATATTGTTTGCTTGTGCGCTTAATAGAGGATTTTGGGATGCTCTAGCATTGCCATGTCCATGTAGGCTAGTACAACTAGTTGTTTAGTTCATATCCCTTGATTCATATAGTTGGGGACGTCTTCTAAATTCTTATCTTTTGCTTTCCTTCAGATGGTGAGGACTAGCAACCAGAGGGATGGAAATGATGAGGAGGAGATCAATGAAGCACCTCAGAACAATAATGGACAAGGACATGCTCATGGAGCTATCAATATTGAGCAGCTTTTGGCTATGCAAAGCCAGCTCATGCAAACCATGATACAGACTATGAGACAGCTGCAGGCTGGTAACATCAACAATCAACCCCACATGCCTCCACCGCCACCCCCACCACCTCATAACCGGTTAGGAGAGTTTATGAGGACTAGGCCGTCGACCTTTGCTCAAGCTACTGACCCTATGGATGCTGATGATTGGCTCAAGCCCGTGGAGAAGAAGCTTGCTATTGTTCAATGTAGTGACCGGGAGAAAGTGCTTTTTGCTTCTCATCAACTATTTGGAGCAGCTGCGGATTGGTGGGATGTTTATTGTAATGCTCATGAGAACCAGAAGAGGATTACTTGGGCCAAGTTCAAGGAGAGCTTCCGTTCTCATTATGTGCTAGAAGGAGTTATGATTTTGAAGAGGCAAAAATTTGAGAACTTAAGGCAGGGAAGGTCAAGCGTGAGTGAATATCTCAATAAATTCACTCAACTCTCAAGGTATGGCCCTGAAGATGTTAGTCGGGACAGCCGGAAGCAATACTTGTTTATGAGAGGCTTGAACAATGAGATCCAATTGCAATTGCTCAACTGTGACTATGCCAACTTCCAGAAGCTTGCGAACAAAGCAATTGTTATAGAGAACAAGGTTCGTTAGATGGAACAAGACAATAAGAGGAAGGCGCCATATCAAGGACAACAACAAGCAAGTAATGTGCACCCTCGCTTTGCGCCTCCTAATGCGCCAGATTACAACTCCTCTGCTCCTGTACAACGCTCTGGTTATGGACCGCACCAAACTCAGTTTGTGCAGCAACGCCCTGTTATGCAAGCACCTAGGCCTCCAATGCCTTTTGCACCTCACGCCAACTTTCCTAGTGCCAATGCGCAAAACCAAGCTTGTCCCAATAATTCTAGTGGAGTTAAGAAGTGCTATACTTGTGGAGAAGCTGGACATATTGCACATCAATGTCCTAAGTCAGGCCTTGGTCAAGGAAGCAATGTGCTGAGGAAAAATCCAAGACCTAATGGAGGAAAGCTGCAAGGAAACCGTGGGCAGCAAAATTTTGCTCGTGGCAATGTGAACCATGTCTCTACGGAGGATGCTCAACAAGCGGATGACGTGGTCATTGTATGTTTCTCGCAAACTCCAACCCAGCGACTATGTTATTCGATTCTGGAGCATCACATTCATTCATTGCATCAAAATATGTTGCCAAGTATAGTTTGCCTATCTCTCATATGAAGTTTACTCTATTGGTTAAATCTCCTGAAGGAGAGATGAGGACAAATATAGTATGTCCAAAAGTAAGCCTTAGAATAAGGGGGGTAGACTTCTTCGCCAACCTCATTGTTTTGGATTCTCAAGGATTGGACATTATACTTGGTATGGACTGGTTGAGGAAGCACAATGGAGTTATTGAGTGTGCCACAAAGACGGTGAAGTTGACCAATGAGGAAGGGATCACCGTAGAGTTTGAAGCATCTCCATCCGCACAGAAGCAATTGAAGTTGAATCATATGGACGGTAATACAAGTTCGATCTCGAAGCATGACTACATAACTCATATCTGACACGTAATACAAGTTCGATCTCGAAGAAAAATGAATTTATTACTCAGTTTTTGCAGAAAACTCAGTTCTCGATAAAATTGAAGGATAACCCCTTTGGATTTCTCGCGAAAATTTGATACTTTTGAAACTTCTCCAAAAATTAATTATGTCTATGTAATGCATATCCGACATGTAATACAAGCTCGATCTCAAAAAAAAAGAATTTACGACCGATTTTCACAGAAAACTCGATTCTCAATAAAATCGAAGGCTAACACCTTTGGATTTCTTGCGAAAATTTTATAACGTCGAATCTTCTCCAAAAAATAAGTATGACTAGGTAATGCATATCTGATATATGGTACAAGCTCTATATGGAAGAAAAATGAATTTATGACCCATTTTTGCAGAAAACTCGGTTCTCGATAAAATTGAAGGCTGACCCCTTTGGAATTCTTGCAAAAATTTGATACCATCGAATCTTATACAAAAATTAAGAATGACTACTAATGCATGTCATACATGTACGATAAGCTCGATCTCAAAGAAAAATAAATTTACGACCCATTTTCGCAGAAAACTCGTTCCTGATAAAATCAAAGGCTAACCCCTTTGGATTTCTCGCAAAAAATTTGATACCGTCAAATATTCTCCAAATATTAAGTATGAATATGTAATGCATATTAGACATGTAATACAAGCTCAATCTTGAAGAAAAATAATTTACGACCATTTTTCGTAGAAAAATCGATTCTCGATAAAATCGAAGGCTAAACCCTTTGGATTTCCTGTGAAAATTTGATACCGTCAAAAATTCTCCAAAAATTAAGTGTGACTACGTAACTCATATCCGACATGTAAACAAGCTCGATCTCGGAGAAAAATATATTTACGACCCATTTTCCACAGAAAACTCGGTTATCGATAAAATCGAACGCTAACCCTTTTGGATTTCTAGCAAAAATTTGATAACGTCAAAACTTCTCCAAAAATAAAGTATAACTAAGTAACGTATATCCAACATGTAATACAAGCTCGATCTCGAATACAAGCTTGACAAAATCAAAGGCTAACTCCTTTGGATTTCTCACAAAAATTTGAAACTGTCGAAACTTCTTCAAAAATGAAGTATTATTACGTAATGCATATACGACATTTAATACAAGATCGATCTCGAAGGAAATGAATTTACGACTCATTTTTCGAAGAAAACTCGGTTCTCGATAAATCAAAGACTAACCTCTTTGAATTTCTCACAAAAACTTTCATACGATCAAAACTTCTCCAAAAAATAAGTATGACTACGTAACGCATATCTGACATATAATACAAACTCGATATCGATGACAAATGAATATACGACCTAATTTTGCAGAAAATTCGATTCTCGATAAAATAAAATGCTAACCACTTAGGATTTCTCGCGAAAATTTGTGTAACACCCACTATTTATAGAAAAAAATTGTAAAATGAATTTCTCATGAGATGAAAACATTTTCTTGGGAATAAAATTCATATAAGGCAAGTTGCACCATGTTTGAATGTTTGTGTGAATTTTTGAAAATTCAAATTCGTTAGAAATTTGGTTTACAAATTAAAAGTATAAAAGAGAGGAAAAAGAAAATAGAAAAGAAAAAGAAAAAGAAAAGAAAAAGAAAAGAAAAAGGAAAACCCCTCCCTGGGCCGAAATCCCGCCCCGGCCCACTTCCCACCTCTCTCCCGTGCCGGCCCGCACCCCCTCTCCCCTCCCTCTCTCTCTGCCACCCGAGCCCCGCGCGACAGCCGCCCGCACCCCTCTCTCCTCCCGCTGCCAGCCGGGCCCGCATGTCAGCTCCGTCTTCCTCGCGCCCCCGCCGCTCTCGTAACGCACGCGCACGACGCCACCCCCATTTCCTCTTTTCAATGCCATACGTTTCTCTGCAATCAAGCACCGGCTAGTGCCCTATGATGGCGCCATCAGTTTCTCAGTCGAAGCCCAATAATAACCCGGCCGATTCCCCTCTCATTTCACCATTCCCGACGCCCAAACCCTAGCCGTCGACGAGCTCAGTAAAGCCGACACGTTCCCATCATTTCGTCCAATTCCACGCCCTGAGGACTTGTCTAACACCTTCGTCGTGCTTCCAGGAGACCGTCGGTCATCTTCATCGGGGGTTATCGCCTGTGCGTCGCCGACTTCATCGGGCGCCGAGGTCGAGGAGCTCCACTGCCAATCGCCATCACCGACCACCTTACGACCCTCCTCCGGCCGTGCGACGACCCTCATTGAGTTCTCCTAGTCCCTCTCTTCTTTTTGCGCTAGTCAAATGTGCCCCGAAGCCTCTGTAGCGCGTTTTTGGTCATCGCCGGCGAGGTCGCCGCCGTGGCGCGCCGCCACCAGCGCCGCCGCTCCCGACGTTCGGGGCGATGTGGCCCTCTGTCGGTCGTCCATTTGGTTTCTACGGCCGAGATTAGATCAGGTCGTACCCCTTCGGTCTTTAAAATTTGAGCTGCCCATTTTAAATCCAACGGCACACGTTTAAACCTTCATAACCGTTGGAAGATTACACAAAGAAGCCCCTGGACTTTTAAAACTAATTACAGATTGGTCCAAATCTTTACAGAATCAACCCCAGATTTTCTGGAAATTAGGGAATAATTGTAAAATGAAGTAAAAATCATTTTGAAGCCCCTGGAATATTCTAAAATAGAAAATAAATACTGGAAAATTGTAGAGTGACCCCTGGAATTTGTAGAAATATATTTTTAACCTTTGGAACAGTTCTGTTTTTGTAGAAAGACCCCTGGAAATTTCAGAATTTAAAGAAAAGTCCTTAGTTTAAATAAAATAATTATAAAAACAGATTTAAATATGTTTTTAATCTATTTTCTTTTCTGTAATATTTTTATAATACATTTAATTTGCTGAATTGATCATAAAATACTTTATAAATTGTATTTAATTCATAAAAATTGATTTGCACATAGAAATTATTATTAAAAATAGTGTAAAAATTGTAAAATGTATATTTTATGTTATAACACTATTTTAAGCATATTTTGAAGGACAAAAATTTCTAGAAAATAATAATATGTTTCTAATAAATATAAAAATGGTATAAAAATTGTTAAAAATATGTTTTACTCAATATATTTCATTTAACTCTAAACTCTCATCAATTGATTTATGCCTATAAATTAAATCAACCATAAAATCACTTTTTCGTAGGAATTTATGTTTATTTGAATTGTTTGCATTCTATATGTTCTTATTGTGTGTTATTATTTTATGCATCGTCGTAAATTAGAGTCGGAGCCAGAACCGACATTTAACCTTCAAGAGCAACAATTTCCCGACGACCACTAGACTCAATTTGGAGGCAAGTTCCTTGACCATCTTGCACCCTTTTTGTTAAGTTTTAGTTAGTTGCATGCTAAATTAAAATATGGATCCTATGTTATGTTTCCCTAGATTTTCCACAATATTCCTTGTTGACATGGTTTGGGTGTTTTACTATTAAATTAGTTTACGCTTAGCCATGCTTAATTGAAATATGATCTATTTATCTTCAAGATTACATTTGATGTATTATGATTCATGAATTGATGGCAATATTGGGATTTAGTAGATAGGAATCTGATAGGGGGTTTTGTATGGATTGGTGCATGCGTGCACAAGACCTTGGTATGGGGTTTGGCACCTATCGGATTCTAAGGACCGGTTTATGGAGGAAGTTGCTAAGCCTTTTACTATCACCACAGAATTGTATATGGGGCAACTTGGTTTAGTAATTTGGTCTCTCCCGATGTAGCATAGGTAACTGATCGGGCGGGGAATGGGCTTTGCCTTGGGATCTGCATGGCTCAAGAGGGGGCTTCTCCTGGCGGAGGGAAAATAGACTCCAGGTGCCGGAGCGGTGAAACCTTAGAGTACCCATTGCAAGTCGGGAGAACCATCGGAAACACCTCGTAGTGATCTCCTGGCCACACACCTACGGAAGTGTGTATTGTGGTTAGCTACCACGGGCATCAAGGAGGTTTACCTTAGTCCACCTGGCAACAGGGGACAAAATCACAAACTGTGGGTAAAGGATACACACTCTGCAGAGTTTTATCAAACTGTCTAGACAGCCGTGCTCACGGACACGAGTGGCTTGGAACCAAATTCATAATTAGGACATGGTTGCATAATGGATGGTTTGGGTTTTGTATTACCAGGACTAATTTTGGAATATTGGTTGGGATTTCACCTAGATGTAGGTGCTTAATAACAATTAAGAGTAGGTTGTAACTGCTATAATGCTTTACCTATTATTTGCCTTCCTTGTTGTGAACCACACATGTCATAATTTCCCAACTTGCGAGTACTGTTGGTACTCAAACTTGTTAGTTGCATATTTTTCCCCCCAGTCTACGAAGACGAAGAGGTGGAGAACCAGGACTTCTATGGTGATCCCGAGGACATGTTCTAGGCTGGCGCTCCCCCGTACAACGCCTGTGTTGGAGCCCTTTGTTATGTTTTTCCGCTGCTTGTGTACTTTTATTTTAGACCTTTAGGGTCATTTATGTAATAAGGTGTTGTACTCGAACATGGTGTTATATTTGGTATTTCACTTTCGTCTACACATGTATGAGTTGAACTGATCCTGGCATACATGTGGAAAGCATCTGGTTGTCTTCTTTTTTTACCAGGTGTGACAAAGTGGTATGAGAGCCGTGTTGCCCATAGGACACAAGCCTAGATAGAAAAGGACGATTTAAGGACTTTACTATTTTCAAATATTATTAATTGTAAAATTTCTTTGTATTCTTTACCTTGTACTTGTTTCACTTACTCCTTAATTTGTTTTATTACTGACACTCTTCTGTTTCAAAAATTTTAGATGGCCAACGTCAGGAGAACCGCTCGCATGTCCACTGGTGGCTATGTCCCTAACCGAAGGATTGCTGCCTGTCGTACCCCGCTCAACGATCCTCGACATGCAATGGTGATTTGTACTGATGGGAGAGCTGCAGGACGACTCCGACGTTGACTTCAAGCCATACTGCACGATGCCGGCTACAGGCACGAGAGACTAGCACTCACCTACCACTCCATTGGGATGCAGTGTCCCTACAGGATCGAGTGGTCATGCAAGCTGTTTGTCTACTATGGGGATGAACTACTCAAGGTGCACCGTACTCCTGCCGCAAGGAGCTACCGACGTCACGCTGAGTAGGATGTCAGTTGGGAGGCCATCGCATTTTCGAGTCACACTGCTACCAGCTTCGGAACTCGGTGCACGCCTACACTCCCCAGCGTCCCAGTGGCACTGGCAACTTCGTCACCAGGTATGTGGAGGGGCCCTTGACCCTTCCACAGACTCACCAGACAGTTTATGACGTGGAGCGCCTTAGCATTCGCCTCCACAAGGCTCAGTAAGAAATTCAGGATGTCCATGACCTTGCAGCACACTATGAAAGGCAAGTGAGGAGGTACCGTCGGATCACTGAGGAGGACCCAGATGGGTATGCTTCAGACACCTCCACTTGGATTCCGGACTCTCCTGACCGTCGTGTCGGTCGTGGCGACACTAACACAATGGACTAGTCTTCAGATGAGGAGCCAGATTCAGAGGAGCCTTCTGTGCCACAGCAGCCAGCCAACTCTCCTCCGCATGGCAACGAGTCTCATGGCAGCAACTCGAGATATGATGGAGATTATGATGAAGACCCGGACGAGGAGGAGGATCCCGAGGAGCGAGAGTAGACTCCGACCTGCCCTACGACTTAATATTAAGACACTTACCCATGAGTTGTAATAAGAGCGATGTAGTAACGATCTGTGTAATCTTGAGTTGTATGATTTTGCTTTAAGAACTTGATTATCCATGTTTGAGTTTGCTTAATGAAATGACCTTTATTTCTCTTATTTCCTTATTGATGCATATAGTGGGAAAGTCGTATAGAATAGTTTCTCTCTTATCTCCTCATTCTATAACAACGCCCCAATCTCAGATGGCAGGAAGAGGAAGAGGACGTGGACGTGTTGTGCCACCCAATCTAGACAATGAAGTCCCGCTACCACAATGGAATGGAAGGGGTGCCCGTGGAGCACCAGCTGCAAATCAAATGCAGCATATGATGGCCATGCAGCTACAAATGATGCAAAATTTAACACAAATTGTGAACAACATGCAACAAGCTCAGCAAGCACCACCACCTCCTCCACCACCACCACCCCCACCTCCAAGGTTTTGCTTAAGAGACTTCATGAACACTCAACCTCCACGCTTTTCCAACGCCGTGGAACATATGGATGCAGACGACTGGATCAATACAATTGAAAGTAAACTAAGGATTGTCCAATGTGAAGGAAGGGAAAGGGTAATTTTGGCATCACACCAACTTCATGGACCTGCAGCTGATTGGTGGACCGCTTATACGGCAGCCCATAATAACCCAGACAACATCACCTGGGAGGAGTTCAGAAAAAGCTTCCGCAATCATCACGTGCCTGAAGGAGAAATTCAAGCCAAGCGTCTGGAGTTCCTAGCACTGAAGCAAGGGAACATGAACATACGGGGGTATTTGAACAAGTTTACACAACTATCTCAGTATGCCCCTGGTGATGTGGACACTGATGCTAAGAAACAATTCTGTTTTAAGGAGGGACTGGACAAAAAAATACAGTTGATGATGTCTTCCAGTGACTATGCTAGCTTCCAACATCTGGTGGACAAAGCTTTTACGGTGGAAAGAAAGAAGAAGGAGTGCGAAGGAGAAGACCGCAAAAGGAAGATGATGATGGGGCAATCTTCAAGCAACAATCGTCCTCACTTCAACCCACAGCAATCGGGACACATGATCCGTCCCATGGGCAATAATCAAGGTCAACGGTACATTAACAACTCTTCATTCAGACCTCAAGCGTAGTATGCTCGCCCACAGTATCAGCAGATGCAACCGTAATGCCCTCAAATGTATCAACAGCGTCCTTTGACTTCAAATCCTCGACCAACTGGGCAACCACAGCAGAATCAACAAAGAAACAAGGCTGAAGACACTAGTACTCGGAGAGCTTGCTACATATGTGGTGACAAGGGACACTACTCCAGCAACTGCCCAAAGAAGCCATCACAGCAGAACCAGTCCAGAGGAAGGGTCAATCATGTTGTTTTGGAGGAAGCCCAAGATGCATCTGATGTGGTGATCGGTACGTTCCCTGCTGATTCCCATCCTTCTACAGTATTGTTTGACTCTGGTGCAACGCATTCATTCATAACGAAAGAATTCATAAGAAGACATGGAATGACTGTTACATTAATGAATCAAGTATTAGTAGTCAACTCTCCTGGAGGAGAGATGCTGACAAGGCAAGTATACCCTAATGTAAGCATAAGCATTAGGGGGTAGCATTCTTAGCAAACCTTATAGTGCTGGGGTCACAAGGAATAGACATTATTCTCGAAATGGATTGGTTAACCAAATACAAAGGAGTGATCCACTGTGCCACCAGAACATTATGCTTAACTCATACAGATGGCACAAACGTGGAGTTTCGTCCTGAGCAAGCACCAGTTCAGAAAATATGACTCAATCAAGTTAAAGGGGTACAAGAGATCAAAGTTGTTTGTGACTTTCCGTATGAGTTTCCCGAGGAACTACCGGGTATGCCCCCTGATAGAGAAATTGAATTCATCATTGAATTAGTGCCTGGAACAGCACCAATTTACAAGCGGTCATACAGAATGGATGTTAAACAATTGACAGAATTAAAGGATCATATCAATGAGTTGTTAGCAAAAGGATACATTCGTCCTAGTTCCTCACCTTGGGGAGCTCCAGTGATATTTGTGCCCAAGAAAGATGGCACACAGAGGTTGTGTGTGGATTATCGTGCACTCAACGTAGTAACTATCAAGAACAAGTATCCTTTACCAAGGATTGAGGATTGTTTGACCAGTTGAGAGGTTCTTGTGTGTTCTAGAAGATTGATCTGCGTTCAGGGTATCACCAATTAAAGATACGACCCTCGGACATACCCAAGACAACATTTGTTTCGAGATATGGATTATATGAGTATACGGTCATGTCTTTTGGCTTGACTAACGCTCCAGCTTACTTCATGTACCTTATGAATAAGGTGTTTATGGAATATCTGGATAAGTTTGTCGTGGTGTCTATTGATGACATTTTGATATTCTCCAAAAGTGAAGAGGAACATGAGGAGCACCTAAGACTGGCCTTACAAAAACTTCATGAACATCAGTTGTATGCAAAGCTAAGTAAATGTGAGTTCTGGTTGAAGGAAGTGTCATTTCTGGGACATGTCATATCACAAGGAGGAATAGCAGTAGACCCTAGTAAAGTGAAAAATGTTCTAAATTGGAAAACACCAGAAAATGTTGGGGAAATCAGGAGTTTCCTGGGTATGGCTGGCTATTATCGCTGGTTCATCGAAGGATTCTCAAAAATATCTCGTTCGTTAACAAAGTTACTTGAGAAGGGAGTTGTATACAAGTGGACACTAGAATGTGAAGCTAGTTTTACAGAGCTAAAGAAAAGGTTGACCACTGCTCCAGTGTTGATTATGCCTGATATGCAGAAAGAATTTGCAGTCTACTGTGATGCATCCGGACAAGGACTGGGATGTGTATTAATGCAAGAGGGACATGTAGTAGCTTATGATTCACGTCAACTCAGAAAGCATGAAAGAAACTACCCTACTCATGACTTGGAGTTAGCAGCTGTAGTGCATGCATTGAAATTATGGAGGCATTATTTGATAGGAAAAAGAACTGAAATTTATACGGACCACAAGAGCTTGAAGTATATCTTCACCCAACCAGATCTAAATCTTAGACAACGTCGATGGTTGGAACTTATCAATGACTTTGATGTCGAAATCAACTATCATCCTGGAAAAGCTAATGTGGTCGCAGATGCGCTAAGCAGATCGGCTCAATGCAATAGCTTGGCACTGCAAGGTCAACAACTGCAGTTATGTGAGGAATTCACAAGGATAAACCTTAGTATCGTGACTAATACTGAGGTAGTATCTATGGAAGTAGATTCTACTTTGGAGAAAGATATTCGTGAAGGGCAAAAGAATGATAAGTGGATTCAGAAGATTAAGCAACTAATGAAAGAAGGAAAAGCGCCAGACTTTAAAGAAGATGAACAGGGAACTTTATGGCTAGGGAAGAAAATATGTGTACTTGATATCAAGGAGATTTGAGAGCTGATACTGAGAGAAGCCCATGATTCGTCATTTTCTATTCATCCAGTAAGCACAAAGATGTATCAAGATCTAAACGATCGATATTGGTGGCATGGGATGAAACGTGATATGGAAGAGTATGTAGCTCTGTGTGAAACATGTCAGAAGGTCAAAGCAGAACATCAAAGACCCGCACGGTTACTTCAACCAATTAAAATTCCTGAATGGAAATGGGAAGAAATAAGTATGGACTTTATTGTGGGATTGCCGAGAACTCAGTCTGGATATGACTCTATATGGGTCATAGTGGACCGTTTGACCAAAGTGGCTCACTTTATCCCGGTAAAAGAAAGCTATTCTGGTTCAAGATTGGCAGAACTATATATGGCAAGAATTGTATGCCTGCATGGAGTACCGAAGAAAATATAATCGGATAGGGGTACTCAGTTCACTTCCAGATTTTGGCAGAAGTTGCATGAGTCTATGGATACTCGACTGAATTTCAGCTCGACATATCATCCGCAAACTGACAGTCAAACAGAGCGCACTAATCAAATCCTTGAAGATATGTTGAGAGCGTGTGCTTTGAAAAATAGTAGGAGTTGGGATAAGAACCTACCGTATGCCAAATTTTCTTATAACAACAGTTATCAAGCCAGTTTGAAGATGTCTTCGTTTGAAGCTTTGTATGGACAGAAGTGCAGAACACCATTGTTTTGGAATCAAACTGGGGAAAGCCGAGTATTTGGGCCTGAAGTGTTAAGAGAAGCTGAGAGACAAGTACAAGAAATCCGGAAGAATTTGAAGACGGCTCAGTCAAGGCAGAAGAGTTATGCTGATACTCGCCGTCGTGATTTATCCTTTGAGATTGGTGATTTTGTGTATCTCAAGGTGTCACCCGTGAGAGGATTGAGACGATTCAAAGTGAAGGGCAAGTTATCACCCCGATATATTGGTCCTTTCAAGGTATTGGAGAAAAGAGGAGAAATAGCCTATCGGCTCGAGCTACCATCTCACTTATTAGATGTACATGACGTATTCCACGTGTCACAATTGAAGAAATGCTTAAGAGTAGCTGAAGAACAATTGCCATTGGAAGCAGTAGACGTACAAGAGGACCTGACTTATGCAGAACAACCTGTTAAGATTCTCGAGACGACAGAACGAGTTACGAGGAATAAAGTTACTCGTATGTGCAAAGTTCAATGGAAACATCACTCAGAAGAAGAGGCGACTTGGGAAAGAGAAGAACACCTCAAGGCAGAGTTTCCCAGTCTATTCTCCTAGGACGTCCAACTCTCGAGGGCGAGATTTCTTTTTAGGGGGGTAGAATTGTAACACCCACTATTTATAGAAAATAAATTGTAAAATGAATTTCTCATGAGATGAAAACATTTTCTTGGGAATAAAATTCATATAAGGCAAGTTGCACCATGTTTGAATGTTTGTGTGAATTTTTGAAAATTCAAATTCGTTAGAAATTTGGTTTACAAATTCAAAGCATAAAAGAGAAGAAAAAAATAGAAAAGAAAAAGAAAAAGGAAAACCCCTCCCTGGGCCGAAATCCCGCCCCGACCCACTTCCCACCTCTCTCCCGCGCCGGCCCGCACCCCCTCTCCCCTCCCTCTCTCTCTGCAGCCCAGGCCCTGCGCGACAGCCGCCCGCACCCCTCTCTCCTCCCGCTGCCAGCCATGCCCGCATGTCGGCTCCGTCTTCCTCGTGCCCCCACCGCTCCAGTAACGCATACGCACAACACCGCCCCCATTTCCTCTTTTCAATGCCATCCGTTTCTCTGCAATCAAGCACCGGCTAGTGCTCTATGATGGCGCCATCATTTTCTCAACCGAAGCCCTATAAAAACCCGGCCGATTCCCCTCTCATTTCACCATTCCCGATGCCCAAACCCTAGCTGCCGACGAGCTCAGTAAAGCCGACACGTTCCCATCGTTCCGTCCAATTCCACGCCCTGAGGACTTGTCTAACACCTTCGTCGTGCTTCCAGGAGACCGCCGGTCATCTTCATTGGGGGTTATCGCCTCTGCATCGCCGACTTCATCGGGCGCCGAGGAGCTCCACCGCCAATCGCCGTCGTCGACCACCTTCCGACCCTCCTGCGGCTGTGCGACGACCTTCAGTGAGTTCCCCTAGTCCCCCTCTTCTTTTTGCGCTAGTCAAATGTGCCTCGAAGCCTCTGTAGCGCGTTTTTGGTCATCGCCGGCGAGGTCGACGCTGTCGCGCGCCGCCACCAGCGCTGCCGCTCCCGACGTTCGGGGCGACGTGGCCCTCTGTCGGCCGTCCATTTGGTTTCTACGGCCGAGATTAGATCAGTCCGTACCCCTTCGGTCTTCAAAATCTGAGCCGCCCATTTTAAATCCAACGGCACACGTTTAAACCTTCATAACCGTTGGAAGATTACACAAAGAAGCCCCTGGACTTTTAAAAGTAATTACAGGTTGGTCCAAATCTTTACAGAATCAACCCCAGACTTTCTGGAAATTAGGGAATAATTGTAAAATGAAGTAAAAATCATTTTGAAGCCCCTAGAATATTCTAAAATAGCAAATAAATACTGGAAAATTGTAGAATGACCCCAAGAATTTGTAGAAATATATTTTTCACCTCTGGAATAGTTCTGTTTTTGCAGAAAGACCCCTGGAAATTTCAGAATTTAAATAAAAGTCCTTAGTTTAAATAAAATAATTATAAAAACAGATTTAAATATGTTTTTAATCTATTTTCTTTTCTGTAATATTTTTATAATACATTTAATTTGCTGAATTGATCATAAAATACTTTATAAATTGTATTTAATTCATAAAAATTGATTTGCACATAGAAATAATTATTAAAAATAGTGTAAAAATTGTAAAATGTATATTTTATGTTATAACACTATTTTAAGCATATTTTGAAGGACAAAAATTTCTAGAAAATAGTAACATGTTTCTAATAAATATAAAAATGGTATAAAAATTGTTAAAAATATGTTTTACTCAATATATTTCATTTAACTCTAAACTCTCATCAATTGATTTATGCCTATAAATTAAATCAACCATAAAATCACTTTTTCGTAGGAATTTATGTTTATTTGAATTGTTTGCATTCTATATGTTCTTATTATGTGTTATTATTTTATGCATCGTCATAAATTAGAGTCGGGGCCAGAACCGACACTTAACCTTCAAGAGCAACAATTTCCCGACGACCACCAGACTCAATTTGGAGGCAAGTTCCTTGACCATCTTGCACCCTTTTTGTTAAGTTGTAGTTAGTTGCATGCTGAATTAAAATATGAATCCTATGTTATGTTTCCCTAGATTTTCCACAATATTCCTTGTCAACATGGTTTGGGTATTTTACTATTAAATTAGTTTACGCTTAGCCATGCTTAATTGAAATATGATCTATTTATCTTCAAGATTACATTTGATGTATTATGATTCATGAATTGATGGCAATATTGGAATTTAGTAGATAGGAATCTGATAGGGGGTTTTGTATGGATTGGTGCATGCGTGCACAAGACCTTGATATGGGGTTTGGCACCTATCAGATTCTAAGGACCGGTTTATGGAGGAAGTTGCTAAGCCTTTTAGTATCACCACAAAATTGTATATGGGACAACTTGGTTTAGTAATTTGGTCTCTCCCGATGTAGCATAGGTAATTGATTGGGCGGGGAATGGGCTTTGCCTTGGGATCCATATGGCTCAAGAGGGGGCTTCTCCTGGCGGAGGGAAAATAGACTCTAGGTGTCGGAGCGGTGAAACCTTAGAGTACCCATTGCAAGTCGGGAGAACCATCAGAAACACCTCGTAGTGATCTCCTGGCCACACACCTACGGAACTGTGTATTGTGGTTAGCTACCACGGGCATCAGGGAGGTTTACCTTAGTCCACCTGGCAACAGGGGACGAAATCATGAACTGTGGGTAAAGGATACACAATCTGTAGAGTTTTGTCAAACTGTCTAGACAGCCGTGCTCACGGACACGAGCGGCTTGGAACCAAATTCATAATTAGCACATGGTTGCATAATGGATGGTTTGGGTTTTGTATTACCAGGACTAATTTTGGAATATTGGTTGGGATTTCACCTAGATGTAGGTGCTTAATAACAATTAAGAGTAGGTTGTAACTACTATAGTGCTTTACCTATTATTTGCCTTCCTTTTTGTGAACCACACATGCCATAATTTCCCAACTTGCAAGTACCGTTGGTACTCAAACTTGTTAGTTGCATACCCCCCCCCAGTCTACGAAAACGAAGAGGTGGAGAACAAGGACTTCTATGGTGATCCCGAGGACATGTTCTAGGCTGGTGCTCCCCCATGCAACGCCTGTGTTGGATCCCTTTGTTATGTTTTTCCGCTGCTTGTGTACTTTTATTTTAGACCTGGAGGGTTATTTATGTAATAAGGTGTTCTACTCGAACATGGTGTTATATTTGGTATTTCACTTTCATCTACACATGTATGAGTTGAACTGATCCTGTCATACATGTGGAAAGCATCTGGTTGTCTTCTTTTTTTACCAGGTGTGACAATTTGATATCGTCGAATCTTCTCTAAAACTTAAGTATGACTATTTAACGCATATCCGATATGTAATACAAGCTCGATCTCGAAGAAAAATTAAGTTATGACCCATTTTTCATAGAAAACACAGTTCTTAATAAAATCAAAGGCTAAACCCTTTTGATTTCTCGCGAAAATTTGATACCGTCGAAATTTCTCCAAAAAATAAGTATGACTATGTAACACATATCCGACATGCAGTACAAGCTTCATCTCAAAGAAAAATAAATGTACGACCCATTTTTCGCAGAAAACTCGGTTCACAATAAAATCGAAGGCTAGCCTCTTTGGATTTCTCGCAAAAAATTGATACCGTCAAAACTAATCAAAAATTTAAATATGACTACGTAATACATATTTGACATGTAATACAAGCTTGATCTCGAACATAAATGAATTTACGACCCATTTTTCGTGGAAAACTCGGTTCTTGATCAAATCAAAGGCTAACCCCTTTAGATTTCTCGCAAAAAAATTATACTGTTGAAACTACTCCAAAAATGAAATATTACTACATAAAGCATATCCGACTTGTAATACAAGCTTGGTCTCGAAGAAAAATGAATTTACGACCCATTTTTGCAAAAAACATAATTCTTTATAAAATTAAAGGCTAACCCCTATGGATTTTTTGCGAAAATTCAAAATGTTGAAACTTCTCCAAAAAATTAGTATGACTATGTAATGCATACTCTACATGTAATAAAAGCTCGATCTTGAAGAAAAATGAATTTATGATCTAGTTTTTGTAGAAAACTCGGTTCTCGATAAAATTGAAGGCTAACCCCTTTGGATTTCTCGCGAAAATTTGATAGCATCAAATATTGTCCAAAAAATAAGTATGACTATGTAACACATATCTGACATGTAATACAGGCTCGATGTTGAAGAAAAATTAATTTACAAACATTTTTCGTAGAAAACTCCGTTCTTGATAAAATTGAAGGCTAAACCCTTTGGATTTCTCTCAAAAATTTGATAGCGTTGAAACTTCTCCGTCAATTAAGTATAACTATGTAACGCATATCCAACACGTAATACAAGCTCAATCTCGAACAAAAATGAATTTACGACCCATTTCATGAAGAAAACTCAATTATTGATAAAATTGAAGGTTATCCCCTTTGGATTCCCCGCAAAAATTTGATACTGTTGAATCTTCTACAAATATAAAGTATGACTACGTAACTGACATCTGACATGTAATAGAACCTCAATCTTGAAGAAAAATTAATTTATGACCCATTTTTCGTAGAAAACTCAATTCTTGATAAAATCGAAGGCTAACCCCTTTGGATTTCTTGTGAAAATTTAATACCGTCGAAACTTCTCCAAAAAAATAAGTATGACTACGTAACGCTTATCCGACATGTAGTATAGGATCGATCTCAAATAAAAATGAATTTATGACCCATTTTTTGCAGAAAACTCGTTTCTCGATAAAATGGAAGGCTAACCCATTTGGATTTATCATGAAAATTTGATACCGTCGAAACGTTTTAAAAATTTAAAAATTACTATTTAACACATATCGGATATGTAATACAAGCTCGATCTCGAAGAAAAATGAATTTATGACCCATTTTTTGCAGAAAACTCGATTCTCGATAAAATCGAAGGCTAATGATATGCCCACGCCAACCACACCATCAAGTATACCGACTAAATCAAGCAAGATGGATCAATCATCAAGTCAAGCTACACCAGCTCATGTTTTCGATGGACCAATTACTCGTAGCCGAGCTAAACAGCTACAACAAGAGGTGCACGCGCTACTTTGTGAAATTCCATTTATTAATGAGAATTATATACTTCCTAAATCGTACATGTTTCTATTACTCAGGTTCACCAAGAAGGATGACAAGGACACGCCAAGACTGAACCAGAGAGAACTACGTCGAACCAGTTCGGCCTGGCAGAACTGTCATGAAGAAACAGTCATATCTCTTGATTCATAGAAGATGTGAAGGTCCATGAGTACTTGTTGGAAAGGTGTTGAAGTCAAATTTTTAATGCCACTAAGTGCCGAGTGCTTTAGAGCTCCCAGCTTGGCAATCGAGTGCTTTTGGTGCAGACTGTTCAGAAGATCAACAGTCAGCCTGATATCCAAGTTTCTGTGAGAAACTGTATCACTCTACAATATTTCGTGAAGCATGCTACACATTGTGTGAAAGGTTATCAAATTATCTTTCCAACGCATCTGGTCCCATGTCTTTTGGATGTCCCTAGGTAGAGTTATGATTAATACACTGAAGACCACTCAAAAGGCCAGAAGACATGCGAGAAATTGATGACCATTGCATGAATGATCAAGCCACTTGGCCTTCCACCTTCCCACGTGGTTTTTTTCAGTTCACATCTATTTTTAGACTAGTTGTTGGTATAAATACCCCTCTTTTGTAAGCCAAGAGGGACTTTTTGATGAATTAAGATTATTCCAGTGATATTTGCAGCCGAGCTGCTTGAGTGTCTTACTCAACCCTTGTTCTTCCTTGTTCTTCTTGAACATGTGGAGAGATCTATCTGAGATCCACTAATTCGTGCTCTACGGGTTCCAGTACGGCTGCCCCGTCTTGTGTGAATTAGCTCTGGTTTTGGTTCTGCAGTCCTTCGAAGATCGAGTCAAAGTCTTCACGGTTTTGATGTCTCCCTCCCCGTCACTTGGTCGCATCCAACCTTGGTCAGGTATACAGCTAGTTATCCGTGCTGTTTCTACAGCAAGTTATCTTGTTCGTGAACCTCCTGTCGTGAAGATCGGGCCACCCTTCGCCGAACCAATTTTAATGTATATCATGTGGTAATCAGAGCTATCATTGTCACAGTAGGTTCATTTTTTTTATCACCCACCCTCCCACCCTTTTTCAATCTGTTACAGTTTTCACCATCCACATATTCATCCCTGTGTTTATCTTTTACATATATTTGTTTGTCCAATAGTCCAAAGCCCAAATAAAATACCAATAGCCCTTTTGACGGTACTGTTATCTTGTGTTTGTGTTCTTCCAGTTGCTCGTTACCACCGTTTACCTATATCTTTTGTAATCAACACCCCTGTTAGTGTTATAAAAAAAAAGAATACAGTAAAAAAATAGAGCACAAGTGAAAAGATTCTAAAGAATTTTGTGTTACGGTTGGGTGTTGAAATTTTCAGTTTTCATATCCAAGTTGGTGGTAATCTTGATAGAGCACATATTTTTTTTCACTTGATTGGCAGTACCGTAGCCCTCCTTGTTCAGCCACCTATAGCTCCACCAAAAACCTGAACCGGGACTTTCGATTTGTACTCCTTACGGCCTCTTTACCACCTCCGTTGAAGTTGTCACACCAGCACCATCACAGTTCTTGAGATCAGGCAAGAACTTGGGTAAGTAAGAGGTGAGATCGAGTGTGTCCACACACACACACACACACACACACACACACAGATATATATATATATATATATATATATATATATATATATATATGTTTCTTTTTCTTTTTCTTGCTGCTCCTAACATGGCAGACTCAGATTCAAGTGTTCATGGTGGACACCATGGTGATAGGGAACCCCCTGTCTCACGGGATGAGATGCGTCGCATGGCTGATTCACTCATGGAGGCCATGGGCAGGCTCCTCGATGAGCGTCTTCCCGCGACTGGAGGATGTCGAGCATGTCGTGATCAAGAGGACCATCATTGAGAGGAGTCCGGCGATGAGAATTCCGGTTTCAGCCATGGATTCAATCGCTTTGGACATGGCCCTGATGGATCTGGTGGTGGTCGCCATGCTAATTTTAATAATTACCATGGTGGGCGTCGCGCACATAGGCGCAATGTTGATGGTCGTCGCGTGCATTTTGAAGACGAAGAGTTTGAAGATCAAGATCATGAAGAAGGATCTCATGATGATGAAAATCCTTTCGGTCAAGAAGGCAGGTTTGATCGGCGTCATCATCACCGGCCTGCTGATTTTGAAGAAAGGGAATACCATCGTGGTCAACGTCCTCATGACAACCCAGATAACATCGCTCGTGTCAAATTGAGTATTCCAAAGTTTACTGGAAAGGAGAATCCTGATGAATTTCTTGAATGGGTTGAGCAGTGTGATCAAATATTTTGAGTACATAATATTTTGGCTCAGCGCCGTGTGAATCTTGCTTCGGTGGAATTCTCTGGATACGCTCTCACTTGGTGGAACCAAGTGCAGGAGAATCAACGTGATTTGGGACGTGGATATATCAATACATGGGAGGAGATGAAGCAAGTGATGAGAAGGCGATTTGTGCTATCTAGCTATCAGCGTGATCTTAGGAACCGGTTGCAAATGTTAAAGCAAGGGAAGAGATCAGTTGATGAGTATTTCAAGGAGATGGAGCTGCTGTTGGCGCGGGCGAGAATAAGAGAAGATGCAGAGTCAACAATGGCAAGATTTCTAGGAGGTATTAATGAAGAAATTTCTGGTTTCGTGGAGATGTTTCCATATCGTACATTGCAGGATCTTGTTGATCAAGCTATGCGAACAGAGAAAAAGATTCAGCAAGAGTCACGTGGAAAATCTTATGGCAGTTATTCTATTGCTGCCCCATGGCGCAAACAGCAGTCAAGTACTTCCTATGGTGGTGGACGATCTCAAGGGGCTGCAGCCAAGTCTTCTCAATCATTTGTTCCATCAAAGATGGCAGCCACCACCACGTCATCACCAACAACTCAGCAGCGACCCGCTGCAAGTTCAGCAGCCCACAGCAATGTCTCGGGAGCTACATCTTCTTCCCGAAGTAGAGAAATTGTATGCCATAAATGCCACGGGTGTGGGCACATTGCTGCCCAATGCCCAAGCAAGAGGACCATGTTGTTGAATGAGAAAGGTGAATGGGAATCCGAGAGTGATCCGGAAGATGTTGGACAGATATGTGATGAAGAAATTGAGGAGGAAGGGAATGAGATCCAGCCTGAAGAAGGAGAAAATAATTGCTTTATTTCTCTACGAGTGCTTAGTGTAACAGCAGAAAAGGAAGACAACGGGCAGCGACATAATTTGTTCCATACCCGTGGACTAATCAAATATAAGGTGTGTCGCATCATCGTTGATAATGGCAGCTGCAACAATATTGCTAGCCAAGAATTGGTGGACAGATTGGGACTGAAACCACGGCGTCATCCAAGTCCATACAAGATGCAGTGGCTTAATGATTGTGGTGCGCTACGTGTCAGTCATACTGTGACTGTACCATTCTCTGTTGGTAAATACAATGATCATGTGGAGTGCGACGTGGTGCCTATGCAAGCCTGCCAGCTTCTGCTCGGTCGACCATGGCTATATGATCGTGATGTCCAGATTTTTGGAAGGACCAACAAGCTGTATTTTGTGTACAAAGGAGAGCGAATTTCCTTGCTTCCTTTGACACCGGGAGAAATTTTGAAGGATGATATCAGAAAGAAACAGCGCGAGAGCGAGCACCACTTGAGAGTGAGCCACAAAAATAGTAAGGAAGAGTGTCCACAGCCAAATCAAACCCCACAGCTGCAAGGAACCCAGAAACCGAGAAAAGAGGGTTTAGTAATGATGGCTAGGAAGGGGATATCAAAGCATTGAGTGAACCCGATGCCATGTTCTTTGTACTTATGTACAAGGACACTTTTCTTTCTACTAATGCCTTACCCTCTACCCTGTCGAGTACTCTTTTGAATGTCTTGCAGGAATATGAAGATGTCTTTCCGGACGAAGTACCACCAGGACTGCCACCTAAGAGAGGGATCGAGCATCAAATTGACTTGGTTCCTGGTGCGTCACTTTCGAACAGGGCTGCATACCGCACCAACCCAGAGGAGACAAAAGAAATTCAGCGACAAGTGGAGGAATTGATGAAAAAAGGGTATGTACAGGAAAGTATTTCCCCTTGTGCTGTCCCTGTTCCTTTAGTGCCTAAGAAAGATGGGTCTTGGAGACTATGTGTGGATTGCCGCGCAATTAACAACATCACAGTAAGATATAGGCATCCCATTCCTCGCTTAGATGATATGCTTGATGAACTTAGTGGTGCTAATTTTTTCACTAAAATTGATTTAAGAAGTGGCTATCATCAGATTCGTATGAAAGAAGGAGATGAGTGGAAAACAGCCTTTAAAACAAAATTTGGATTGTATGAATGGTTAGTGATGCCCTTCGGTTTAAGCAATGCACCTAGTACATTTATGCGATTAATGAATCATGTGCTTAGAACTTTCATTGGTAAATTTGTTGTGGTTTATTTTTATGACATCCTAATCTACAGCAAGACTCTTGAAGAACATGTTGCACATATCCATAGCGTACTTGTTGTCCTGCATAAACAAAAATTGTACGCTAACCTTGAGAAGTGCACCTTCTGCACCGACAAGGTGGTTTTACTTGGTTTTGTTGTTTAAGGATAAGGTGTGGAGGTGTATGTTGAGAAAGTCAAGGCTGTACACGAATGGAGGCCCCCACAGAATGTGAGCCAAGTGAGAAGCTTCCTTGGACTTGTTGGTTTCTATCGGCGCTTCGTGAAAGATTTCAGCACGATCGCTGCTCCAATCAATGAGCTGACCAAGAAAGATGTACCTTTCAAATGGGGAGAAGCACAACAAAAGGCTTTTGAAGAATTAAAGAGGAAGCGCACAACATCCCCAGTCCTTGCACTTCCAGATTTCAACAAGACATTTGAAATTGAATGTGATGCAAGTGGAGTTGGGATTGGAGGCGTGCTGATGCAAGAAAAGAGACCAATTGCATTCTTCAGTGAAAAGCTAAGTGGTCCGACTTTGAATTATTCAGTTTATGATAAAGAATTATATGCTCTCGTTCGGAGTTTGGAAACTTGGCAACACTACCTTTATCCTAAAGAATTTGTAACACATCCAGACCATGAATCATTGAAACATATTAAGGGACAACTAAAACTGAATAAACGACATGCTAAGTGGAGTGAATTTATTGAGTTCTTTCCTTATATTGTCAAATATAAGAAAGGTCAAGACAATATTGTAGCTGATGCTTTATCTCGACGTCATGCTTTGCTCACACAACTTGATGCTAAAATTCTCGGATTGGAAAGTATAAAGGAATTATATGCCACTGATTCGTACTTTGCTGAACCATATGCCAAGTGCCGTAATGGAAAAGGATGGGAAAAGTATGTGTGCATGATGGATTTTTATTTCGCACTAACATACTTTGTATTCCAGATTGCTCTGTTCGACTTTTACTCGTGCAGGAAGCTCATGTAGGTGGACTTATGGGCCATTTTGGAGCCAATAAGACGGAGCAAGTGCTGGCTGACCATTTCTTTTGGCCAAAAATGCGACGAGATGTAGAGAGACATGTTCTTCGCTGCGAAAACTGCCACAAAGCTAAGTCTCATCTGAACCCTCATGGTTTATATACTCCCCTTCCTATTCATAATGCACCTTGGGAGGATATTTCAATAGATTTTGTTCTTGGGTTACCACGGACCAAAGGGGGAAGGTATTCAATTTTTGTCGTGGTTGATCGTTTCAGCAAAATGGCACATTTTATTCCTTGCCACAAGAGTGACGATGCTGCCCGTATTGCTGAATTATTTTCAGGGAAATCGTGCGACTACATGGAATGCCACGTACCATTGTGTCGGATCGTGACACCATGTTCTTGAGCTACTTTTGGAAGACATTGTGGGGCAAACTTGGGACAAGACTGTTGTTCTCCACAACATGTCATCCGCAAACGGACGGCCAAACTGAAGTTGTGAATCGAACACTATCAATATTGCTCCGAGCTGTCCTTAAGAAGAACCTGAAACTATGGGAAGAAAGCTTGCCACATGTTGAGTTTGCATACAATAGGGCAGTACACTCAACCACTAGATTTTGTCCACTTGAAATTGTATATGGATTCACACCCACTGCTCCCATAGATCTTTTGTCTTTACCCATGCAGGAATGTGTGAACTTCGATGCAAGCAAGCGAGTTGAATTTGTCAAGAACATTCATGATAGGGCTCAGGCCAATATTGAAAAGATGACAAAGAAGTATGAGAAGCACGCTAACAAGGGTCGCAGAAAGGTGTTGTTCGAACCAGAGGACTTGGTTTGGGTGCACCTTCGAAAGGATCGTTTTCCAGAGCTGCGCAAGAACAAGTTGCAACAAGGGCTGACGGACCATTCAAAGTTCTGCGCAAGATCAACCACGACACTTATGAATTGATCTGCCAAGTACTTATGGTGTAAGTACCAGTTTCAATGTGTCCGACCTCTCTCCATTCTTTGGATTGGAAGAGTCGAGGACGACACTTTTTCAAGGGGGGAGGATGATATGCCCACACCGACCATACCATCAAGTATACCGACTACATCAAGCAAGATGGAACAATCATCAAGTCAAGCTGCACCAGCTCATGTTTTTGATGGACCAATTACTCGTAGCCGAGCTAAACAGCTACAACAAGAGGTGCACGCGCTACATTGTGAAATTCCATTTATTAATGAGAATTATATACTTCCTAAATCGTACATGTTTCTATTACTCAGGTTCACCAAGGAGGATGACAAGGACACGCCAAGACTGAACCAGAGAGGAGAACTACGTCGAACCAGTTCGGCCTGGCAGAACTGTCATGAAGAAACAGTCATATCTCTTGATTCATAGAAGCTGTGAAGGTCCATGAGTACTTGTTGGAAAGGTGTTGAAGTCAACTTTTTAATGCCACTAAGTGCCGAGTGCTTTAGAGCTCCCAGCTTGGCAGCCGAGTGCTTTTGGTGCAGACTGTTCAGAAGATCAATAGTTAGCCTGATATCCAAGTTTTCGTGAGAAACTGTACCACTCTACAATATTTCGTGAAGCATGCTACACATTGTGTGAAAGGTTATCAAATTATCTTTCCAACGCATCTGGTCCCATGTCTTTTGGATGTCCCTAGGTAGAGTTATGATTAAAACACTGAAGACCACTCAAAAGGCCAGAAGACATGCGGGAAATTGATGACCATTGCATGAATGATCAAGTCAGTTGTCCTTCCACCTTCCCATGTGGTTTTTTTCAGTTCACATCTATTTTTAGACTAGTTGTTGGTATAAATACCCCTTTTTTGTAAGCCAAGAGGGACTTTTTGATGAATTAAGATTATTCCAGTGATATTTGCAGCCGAGCTGCTTGAGTATCTTACTCAACCCTTGTTCTTTCTTGTTCTTCTTGAACTTGTGGAGAGATCTCTCTGAGATCCACTAATTCGTGCTCTGCGGGTTCCAGTACGGCTGCCCCGTCTTGTGTGGATTAGCTCCGGTTGTGGTTCTGCGGTCGTTCGGAGATCGAGTCGAAGTCTTCGTGGTTTCGGTATCTCTCTCCCCGTCGCTTGGTCGCATCAACCTTGGTCAGGTATAAAGCTAGTTATCCGTGCTGTTTCTACAGCAAGTTATCTTGTTGGTGAACCTCCTGTCGTGAAGATCGGGCCACCCTTCACCGAACCAATTGCGATGTATATCAGCTAACCCCTTTAGATTTCTCGTAAAAATTTGAATATCGTCGAATCTTATCCAAATATTAAGTATGGACTACATAATGTATATCCAATATGTAGTATAAGCTCGATCTCAAAGAAAAATGAATTTACAACTCATTTTTCACAGAAAACTCGGTTCTCGATAAAATCGAAGGCTAACCCCTTTGGATTTCTCGCGAAAATTTGATACCATCGAGAACTTTTTCAAAAATTAAGTATTACTACATTAATCATATCGGATATAGCTCGATATCAAAGAAAAATGAATTTACGAACATTTTTTGTAGAAAACTCGGTTCTCGATAAATCAAAGGCTAACCCCTTTGGATTTCTCGCGAAATTTGATACAGTCGAATATTCTCCAAAATTAAGTATGACTACATAATGCAT